>JBBPCZ010000142.1:16730704-16752502 GCA_037974445.1 Brycinus macrolepidotus | reverse complement strand
CCTCGGTTCCTCCAGCCGTTGTTTGGATTTGTGAAACTCCATCAGCAGCTCCTGATTTAATTTAATGAAGGCCTGATCGAGTCAAACCAGGTTTCTGATGGAAACAAGTAATGCTGGACTTCTACAAGGAACACATTGATATACTGTACATAAAATAACTATTTACTGTAGAATGTTATTTGAATTTATTTATTAATGTGAAAAAAATATTTTATACAGTGAAAATCACAGTAAAGTCAAATACACTGTTAAAAACATCAGTCTATTTTAACAGTGTGAGGAGCGTGATGGGGTTGAGTTTCTTATTGTGTTAACTGGTAGCACAAAGAGGTGGGATAATCAGTTTTTGCTAAGAACAATATATACCTAAGGTTACTTTGAAAAAGAAAAGTATGATTTCCTGAAAAAAATCCAGGAGAAAGAGAGAGCTGTCTGTGCCAGTGAAACACTGTGTCCACTCACTGTCCACTCTATTAGACACATCTGACCTGCTGGTCCACCTTTTGGACATACAGTTATAGATGATGGTTCATTTGATACTATACAGGTTGTGTTGGTTATTCTTAAGTGCTTCATTAGTGGTCACTTTCTGGCCACCGTTGGCTGGACAGTTTTGGACTATTAGTCCGCACGCACGCTTACACACGCACGCTTACACACACACACACACACACACACACACACACACACACACACACACACACACACACACACACACACACACACACTCCACTGGCATGTCACTGCTGTGCTGATTCATAGGTGGTCCTGTGGGGGGCTTGACCACTGATGAAGGGGGTAAAGGGGGCTAATAAATGATGTAGAGAAACAGATGGACTATAATCTACAAAGTGCACCTACATGGTCAGTGGAGCTGATGAAATGGACAACAAGTGCAGATACAATTTAGGTGTACCAACTAAAGTGGCTTGTAATGTGAGAAAATGAATAAAAAAAGAAAAGGAAAGAACTAACACTACCACATTTAACAGTATGACATTCTTCCAGAAGTTTCAGAGCTTTCATTATACTGTGGTAAAAAGATTAAAGGGCCACTCCAGTGCATTTGGGAATGGGTTCTTTAACCTTTACATCATTTAGTCCATAGCTGTGATGCAATAAAGGCGTTTTGAGTTCCAGAAGGATTCAATGGCCGCCAGATTTATCCACCAATCCACACAAAAACACTTCATTCACCCAGATCACATTTAGCCTGTTAAGCTTTTATAATCTCATCCACTCTCTTTAAATTATTCATCCCACTTTTTAAAAGTCTAAATATGTTCCAAACTCTTGTCCGTCCCCACAGCGCCACGCGTCGTGCCCCGACTCTGCCCGAGTGATAAATTATAGAAAACATGGCGATAAATTATGACGTGTGAATGGAGAGATTTCTTTTTTTCAGGCTCAAGACTCTGAGATTCGAGGCCAGCTAGTGTGTGGCGTATGATTACACTGCTTTCTGAAGTTCCTGGAGCCTCTATTCATACACAATTAGTCGTCCTGAAAATGCATTCTGTATGCGCTCGGAATAAAGCGGTTAGCTCTGAAACTGTTGCGTCTTAAGCCTTAACTCATATTTAATGCATGAATGGATCTGTGACTCTCCACCAGTGCAGTCGCATGCATCTTCATCTGGGAAGATACGAAGGAATAATTCGGTCAAATGTACAGTTTTCTTCCTCAAACTAAATTAGAGTCGATCATCCAAAACTGTGTGCATCTGAATTATTATAAACTATTCTTTCCATGCCATCAGGGACATGTTAATCTGGATTTTTTTCGGGAAATCTTTTTTTTTTGTTGTTGTCCTGATTAGTCTTCGGTACATATCTTTCTCATCAGAAACTGATTCTCTCATCAACTGGCTGCTGTATCATCTCTAACAACTGGCTGCTGTAATCCCTGTTACTGACTGGTGTCAATTTGTAACAGTATACATGCCTTTACAGTGATTTTCATATAACAAATACTGTGCAAGTCTTAGGCACCTGTGAAAATAATGATAACTGTTTATATGAGTGTTGCAGTGAGTGTTTTTCACATTAATATTACTAAATATACTACATAAATCTAAAAAGAATAAATACAAATAACATTATCCAGTAAACAGTGATTTTATGTTCAGTATATCAGTGTGTTCCTTGTGAGAGTCCAGTATTACTTGTAGTTTCCATCAGAAACCTGGTTTGACTCAATCAGTCCTTCATGAAATTAAATCAGGAGCCGCTGATGGAGTTTCACAAATCCAAACAACGGCTGGAGGAACCGAGGAGGAATCTGGAACCGAACCTGTGTTCTCCTCACCGGCTCACACAATATCAACTACTTTTACAAACAAAACAAATCTTGAGACTTTTTACTGCTTTTTAGTTTGTTTGCATTTATTCCAATGTTTGCTAGCAGAAAAAAAACTATCATAGGCTGAGAAAAATGGCTTTAAACAATTTGAATAGGTGACTTTTGCAAAGTACTGTATTTTGTGGGGTGGGCGTTATAATTATCCTATACACATGTATACATAGCTAATGAAAAGCAAATCAGTTTATATACAAGCAGTGTATATAACAGTGTATATACAATACGCCTTATCATTTCAGAGATATTAAGCTATTTACAGTGTGTTTCTTTGCCTTTATGCTACATACTAAACACATTATATCAAATGTGTTGAGCATGTAGTATAAAGGCTTAGAAACACACTATCAGCATCAAGGACTGAGTCTATAAGACTGACTATCGCTTTTCATCGCTGTCAGAGTCGGGCCCCTCCGCGCTTCGCTTTCGGTCCAAGCCTCAGCAAGGACACCTGCTCATAAACGGGGCAAACAGACCAATCTCGGTCGGTAAACACTGCTTATTGGAAGCAGAAAGCCTTCAGATCCCTGGCTTTCTCCCTCCCAAGTTGATCTCTTTATCTTTCGTGGCCATGAAAACTATGAGTGCTTTCCATCTCTGCACGCTTAAGTCCCATCAGCCTTCGTTTGATGTCTGCTGAGATTAGGACAAGCGGTGTAAGGCCCATGAGAACAGCCCCAATTCAACAGCCATTTAAAAGAAAAAGAAAAAAAAAATCAAATGCACAGCAACTGCAGTCCATTAGCCAAGATTTGGCACCTGAAATGTGCTTTTCATAGCTTAGCAAGAAACAATGGTAGCAGCCGTGTCGGAGTCTGTCCGTTTTGAAACTAGAAACCGCATAAACAAGTCTATTTCAGATCCTCAATAACTGCTTACTAACCTGAAGCAGTCTGAGGCGAGTGTGTGCAGTTTGCATGAGGCTAATTGATGAAACATGAGCTTGTATTACTAGTTAGCCACCTAGCCTTGAAGCTCCAGAATCCAAGTAAAGAAGACTTTTTTTTTTTTGGTTTCAGAGTACTTTCTGGACAGTTTTATTTTGACGTTATATTATATTTTATATTGTTCTTGTCTCTGTCTCACTGTGTGTCTGTGCAGTCATAACATAAGCAATTTCCTCCGGGATCAATAAAGTTTTCTGATTCTGATAAAACTACGTGCTGACCGGGAGAAAATGTGTAAATCTGATTTCCTTTAAAGCAGTGATTGTATTTATTATATATTGCACTTGTATTACTTGTTAGCCACTTTAGCCTTGTAGCTCCAGGATCCAAGTAAAGAAGACTTCTTTTTTTTTTTTTGTTTCAGAGTACTTTCTGTAGAGTTTTATTTTGATGTTATATTATATTTTATATTGTTCTTGTCTTTGTGCCTCTGTGTGTCTGTGCAGTCATTAGGGTTGGGAGAAAAGTGTGTAAATCTGATTTCCTTTAAAGCAGTGAAGGTCAGTAGGCCTTGTGAAGCCTGAGGCAGGGCCCAAGGAGAAGGAAAGGGGCTGCGAACTCGGGGAGTCCCTACTTTACAGAAGGAAGGACAGAAAAGACAGTGGCTGGCAGACAGAGAGGACTCAGAACATGCAGCAGGGTTACAGAGTACACACACAAAGCTGAAGTTTTTAATATCGCAGAAGAACACAAAACACAAAGGGCGCTAAGACCCCAAATCCTGCAATCCTCTTCCCGACAGCAGTTTTCATTTGTGGCGTAAGAGGATGACAGTCAACAAAACTGCGCAATTACTTACTTCGTAGACTTTCATCCCTAATATGCGACCATGACATTTTTTAAGCAATCATAGCTGGGAGTACAAATCTTCACATGTCTGATTTGACATATTGGGACTCCATAATAACGGCCATGTCAGCAACAAAGAAGGTTTAAGAGACAGCTTGTCAAAAAAATGATCCCAGATGTAGTTCATCAGCCAAGACGCTGTTGGTGTCCGAAGCTTCTATAGGTTTAGCCTGGACTACAGCTAACAGTTATACTGTATTGTGCAAACGTTTAGGGCACCTAAAGGAAAATTATACTTAAAAGCTGTTTACTACTGGGCAGTGGGGTTAAGTTAGTAATATTACAATAAATACAAATAACATCAAAACAGTAAACAGTGCTTTTATGTACAGCAAAGTGTTCTCTTAACCATTTCCAGACCTCTCCTCAAGGAAGCCCAGCTATCGTCAAATACCTGGGTTGGCTCTTTTTACACCATTAGATTAAATTAGGTATTTTATAAATGGAATTTTACAAAGCCACACAATGACTGGAGGCACAGAGCAGAAATATGGAACCAAACCTGAGTTCTTTCAACCAGCTCACAAAATATCAAACATTTTTTTAGAAAAAAAAAAAAATTGATACTTCTTACTGCTTTCTTGTTTGTTTGCATTTATTTTAATGTTCACTTGTGTTTTTGCTGGCAGAAAGAAACCCACTGCTGATTTAAATGGCTTCCAACATTTTGCATAGGTGCCTAAGACTTTTACACAGTACAGTCTCACAAGTCAGGCTCTCTTAAAATGACCAGCCACAATCTGCTATATTGGCACGAGAGGGGGACAATCTTGAAACAAACACAAACACATAAACTGTGCCTCATAGCACACAGTGGTCCACGAGCAAAAATGCAATAATGTCTCAATATTAACTGTTTTAAGGAAAAAACAAATTTCCTTTAATTGCGAGATTCCTTGTGTCTGAGGCTGAGACTAATATAAAAAAGAGGAGACCGTTTACCGCCTGAGTAGAATGACATGAAACACATTGGCTTGCTTTTATAGCTGGTGGGGAAGACCCACCCTCATTCAGTAGCCTTGAAAGAAAACATTTTTGTGCATTATTTGAGCCAAATGCTGCGAATGATTTACATTTTTGTCCGATTTTACCTTTAAAACATTACCATGGTTTATAGTGTGGGGCATAGTATGGGGCAGTTTATAGCGTAGCGCAGTTTATAGCGTATGTCTGGAAATACCTGCGAAGATATCTGCGCAGTGGATGGACTTTCCTACAAGGACTTGTTGTTAATCTCAAAAAGACTAGCTCTCGTGGTTTCAGACATTGTATGACATTATCTATATTTGTCAAATTTGTCAATTTTTATAGATAATGTGTCATACGGTGTGAGAAGCCACTAGTCAATTTAATCAAGTACTTTTGAGACTGCTCTTTATAGTCTGAGGCAAGTTAGCATTATGAAGTGTGTCTTGGCCGATCGACTACATTTGAGTTATGTTTGATGAGGTATATTTGATTAAACTGTTGCCTTAAACCTACAGCTTATCCAATCAGCACTGAGAAATGATGTAAATCTCACCGAAAGTGGTTCCTGCGTCGGGTCTGGAGACGGACGAGACGATGACGAAGCCGAAGCCCTCGTTCTCGCCGCGGCGGATCTCCACGTCGTATGGCTGGACAGTGTTGGGCACCACCGTGTTGCTGCCCCCTCCCCCTCCACCCCCGCCGCTGCCGATGCCACTGGTGGAGCCGGAGCCAGAGCTGACCGTGTTGAGGGAGTTCTGGCTACCCTGCGGAGTTCGCTTATCCTCCGTCAGAGAGGCCGCCTGCGTGCTGCTGTGGTGGGACGAGGCCGGCGAGGGAGGAACGTCACCATCCACTTTCGCTACTGAGGGGAATGATGGAGAGCTGTTATTTTAGTGACCATTTAAAGGAGCAGCATCCACAAACAGTCATAATTCAGTTTCTCATTTTCCACCCCTCAGAATTCAACTGATTTTTTTTTGCTGCTGTGCCTTTAATACTGACATATGTAAATGAGCTCTGTGTTGATTGGTTGCCCTTCATTATATCCTATTTAACCCACAGTCCAGACCGACATGCACAGAACAAATTGTTCGGTTCAGACTGAAATCTAGGGACATGGTTAAAATAAATAAATAAATAAATAAATAAATAAATGGTTGTGACATCATAACCATGAATTCTAATTCCGCCGTTTTTTTTTTTTTTCCAGCTTAGTTCTCATATATAAGCTACATGGGCACAGAATAGTACATTTTAACTCAAAGATTTTACAAACAACTGCAAACTGTGTAAAACATTTAAAACCATCATTTGATACATTTGTTTTGTGTCTCTATCGAAAGAACACAATATTCAGTCAAATATGGGCCTTTTAAACACACCAAGAGAGAATAATTCTCCAACACACCACTATAGTTTGTGTAATAAAATGAGGCAAATATACAGTAGATATAATTGGACCTTTTCAACTGAATTAAGCAAATATGACCAAATATGACATTCCCATTCATTGCATATTTATATTAAATGCTGTGAGAAGAGAAAATAAAAGGCTATTGAAATGCTTCAAATATGTTCTAAACAGGTTATTTTCAAATCCTGTCCTATTGCAGTGGCTCCAGCCCATAAGTGTGCTCTATATGATGCAATATAATCTATGTGGCAGCCTTCATGTTATAATTTCCAACAAGATGTGAAAGGCGAAAACTTTGGTGATGAGTATTTCCACTCAGACATTTGATGAATATTCCTTTGTATTTTAACCCGAGAAGGCAGAGGACGTGCTGAGACATCAAAGGCATCACAGATGCACCATCTGACGCAATCAAAAAACACCTTCGCTCCCAGATAAACAGTACAGTCCGATAATAAAGGCAGAGTCTGTGGGGAACGAGCTGCAACGCTCTGACCTATTTTCATTCCCATACAGTCCAACCGAGCTGCTGCGACAGATCAGCCCCTCTGCGGCCACGGACCAACATGACAAACTGGTGTTTTGGGGGTGCTGGTGGTGGGAGATTCATGAGCTGAAAGCAGCGGAGGTGCATCTAAAGGCCCGACACTCTCATCAGCAGGCGGGACGGGGGGAAGGACTGGGGCGCGCTCAATCACATTTACGATCACTGTTTGTTCCCATCAAGGCCGTCGCGACACTTCATACCCACGACAAATGGAGAAACACACCCCCGCACTGCTCAGATGGGCCTTTTTTAACGCAAAGTTAGACATCTAAGCTATTTTTCTTATAAAGGTTGAAGGTTTGGCAAAAAAATAATCATCTCCTTTACACAATTTCCCATGAACTTATGACTGGTGCCCATAATCAGATTGATTTTGCTACTGTGCAAATATTGATATACGGAAATGAGATCTGTGCTGATAGGTTGCCCTATGCTGCACCCTATTCAACATGCACTCCAGTCTGAGATTCCTAGAACAAACTGTTTAATTCAGACTGAAATGATCAGGGACATGGTTTAAAAAAACTGGTTGGCTGTCATGTCATAACCACGATTTCTAACTGAGCTGTTTTGTCAGCTTAGTTCCCATATATGGGCTGTAATAAGCCTTTTAATAAAAGCAAACTAGTTTCGACACTGACCTCGTAACCTACAAAAACGGATGTTGTATAGTAACAGTGATGGTAAGGTAAAAGTAAATTGTAACAGCGGAATGAATTTTGTCTTTACTTTTATCTATTTTTTTTTATCAGTATGTCACAGTGTCAGAAAATACATACTATTAGTATGTATACTATTAGATACTATTAGACGAGATGTGAGGTAAGTGTGTGATGATTTAGGCACGCACAATGCTAACTGGTTCCCATTACTCCCATTAACTGATCGCAACATTAGCCTCGTAGCTCCAAAACTGAAGAACCAAACCTCCAAAGACCAACCATGGCTGATTTTGAAAAAAAGAGAAATTTCAAAAATCCAAATTTTTCGTCAGAAAATCCTTCAAGCCAGGGTTTTTCGATTCGAATCCTGCAAAGCTTCTCTTGCCCAGATTCACCACCACAGACTGATGAAAGTAATTAGCCTAGGGGGTTTGAGTCAGATGTGTCAGAGCAGGGAAAACATGAAACAAGGTATCCGTCTCCAGCCCTGGGATCGAAGGCCTCTGGGCTGGGCTTCGGGTTTTGTGAGAACCACCTCGATCAGTGTGGAACGGAGCGCCCCTTCATTAACATGTACTGTGAACTCATTTAAATTAAATCCGTCCAGTGCACATGAATAATTAGAGTGTATTTTGCATTATTCATGACTCCATTAAGGTCATAGAGCATCGCAGGGCAGGACTCAAGTACCACGTTTGAGCAGCACATATTTTAAAGCCTTCTCAGAATCAGATACTTAGATATGTATCATAAAGTTAAGCCATGAAAGCATATCAGCTTAGAAAAATAAATATTACTTCTTGGAAACAGTGTAACAGCTGCTCGATAAGGCAATGTCATTCGAGCTAAGAAGCCGGGGTGGGGGTGGTGGGGGGGGTTATGTCGGACAATATTAAATGGAAAGCTTTGCTAATCTGAAAAGAAACTACTTCATGGCTCCTAATCGTCTATAGTTCAGACTGAAGCGGCTGTTTGCTACTTTTTCTTCTGTTTACTGCTATTCGTTTTGTATCTGAGTGATGCTCACCTCCGTATCCGGTCTTGCGTCTGACAGTCAGGTTGACGTGGCCCTGCTTGGCAGCCTGTTGCATGAGTTGTACCACCAGCTGATGGGACTTGCCCACCACGGCCGTACCGTCCACACAGATCAGCTCGTCTCCGGAACGCAGGCGGCTGTCTTCATCAGCTGCCCCGTACTTCACAATGTGACCGATATAGATCTGGACAGGGACAAAACAAGATAAACGTCAATGACGTTTCATACCCATGTCATATACGTGTACATGACAGGCACGTTTGGAACGGAATGCTAAGAAAACTGAACATTTTATAGTTTCAGGACATACAGAACTGTAGCGACTGAGGAACTGACATAGGTGTGTAAAATCAGAAGTGTGTAAAGGATGAAAGACTAGTCAATGCACTGGGGACTGGGATCATCAAGGGCTGGGAAGCCCTCCTACTTCCCCTCCCCTCCATAGAGATTGCAGTGCTGCAAACCAATGAAACAGTTTTCATCTGATTTTTCAGTATATCTGATTTGAGCAGAACAGATTTCCTGCAGTGTGAATGAAAAAAAGTCATACTGATATGTGGTTTCAAATCTGTAAGTGGTTTTAAATCAGACCGTTGGACTCAGTTTGATCAGTCAGATCAGATTTCATATGGTTTTATCATTCAGGGGCTGTTCTTGACATCAGAATGAGTGACAAAGTCAATGCTGTATCACATTTACAGCTCAGGCTATTACTTTAAACGGACGTTTTAACTTTGCTGTCATGTTACAGTGACTTTTAGTAAAGGTTTGAACCCTGGAATATTCAGATTTGGTGTGAGTGAAATGGTTAATGGTAGCACCTATTAGTCTTTTAGTTAATGTTATCTGCTGGGCAGGTTTTACCATTCTAATGTCATGTTTGGTTTGGTACTGAAATATAGCAGAACCGTTAAGGAACGATAATTTTGCCCATTGCTAGTCAGTTTACTCTTTTGTGAACAAATAGCTTGACCCCACAAATTGGATATGGCCAGTTGGTCTGGATGCTTAATTCTAAAAATCTGATTTAAGAAACAGGAGTGTAAACAAAAACAAGATGTCAATCAACATAGTGTTTGGCATTGGTTGTTTGGTAATTGTTGTGGGGAATTTTCTCCCCAATTTTAGTCTAATCAGTTTAGTCTAATCTAGTGAGGACTCCTCAAATCACATAATAACACCAATGATAGGAGAGTGATGGCCCATATGTGCCTCCATAAAGTGAAGTGGCCATTTTTGTCACAATGTGAACACAACACAGCACACAGTGTGAACAGTGTGGAATTCTTTCTCTGCTTTTAACCCATTCACCAAGTGAAGCAGTGGGCAGCCAGGAACACAGCATTTGGGGAGCAGTGTGTGGGGATGGTGTTTTGCTTAAGGGTACCTCAGTGGTGCCACTGGCAGTCCTGGGATTCAAACCCAATACCTTCCAATCGCAGGGGCAACTCCCTAACCACTAGGCCACCAGTTGTCATTGGCCAGCGCAGCAACCTTGGAAGAGAACGCTGACCACCAGTTGTGGCAGACGTTGCTGACTGGTGTGCATCATGCTGAGTGATGGGGGCATGCTGCCCACCCAAAGAGAGTAAAACCAGTTGTGCTCTACTGGACTGCAGCCCATGAATGGCTGTTGAAATCTGAGCCCGGTGTTTTTATTCCCTGGACAACGTGTGCCTAAATTAAGGCACATTTTAAGGCTTAGTCGAGTGTGTTCATGTATTTTAACAAACTGGTAGCACTGGAAGGACTCGATAACTCATTCTGATGGACTTTGTATGTGGTTGGCTTCAGCTGAGTGTTTAGTGCTGGTCGTCTTTGTGCCCTCACATTTCTGTTTATTTTGGACCTAAATCGATGAGCGACGCTTACAAGATAAACCCCTCGTGGACGATCTGGGAACGAATCCCACCAACATCTCGGCCAATGAAAAAACCTTGTGGGGGCCATTTAATCCCTTTCTCTCGAGAAACGCAAACCAAGAAAGCAGCGTGTCAGTTTGAACAAGTTTCAAACAAAACTTGGCTCCTCGAACAGAGAACATCGGCAGCCTGGGAGATATTTTATTCTCCTCTGAACAAGACGGCACAGCTGAGATAAAAGCAGGAACCAAGTTTTGGGGATCTATCGAACGCTCGACCACACGCACATGAACAAGCAGGGGATGCTTTCACTGGGCATGAGTCCTGCCAAATAGTGAGGGTTTCATAATGTGGCATGCACTTCACTGGACATGGAAATGGATGTCCTGAACAAACTGCTAAGGCTGAAGGATGAGGCTTGCCAAGCAAGCCTGCTCCATTACATTTGGACAATCTTCAAAAGCCTCGAGACTCGTCTTTGTAGCTGCGAGAGAGAGAGACGGCACCGGCTTCAAACGACTGATGAGGCTCCGACTGCTCTAATTAGACTTCTTAATGGACAGCACTGTGGAAGCCCTTCAAGTATGTCGAGAATTCAAACTTTTACAAAGGAAGTCAGCACACAGGCTTGGATTTGTCTAAAAATAGAGCAGACTTCATCAAGATGTACTTGACATGACCTCAAGCGGCAAATGTGGTAAAGAAACAACTTAGCAGTTCAGAGATGAAGCCTGCCTTTAAAATTCAGGCTCAAATCCCAATTTTGAGCAAGAGATTTGTACAATTGGCACTGATGCTCTCTGGATAGTGATCCTAGAAGTGGCTTAACTACTGGCAATGTAAGCAGGGTGATTGCAGACCCTGTCCCATCATCACTGGGTCACTGTTAGCCTGTGTTGGAGCTCCAACTTGGTTGAGAACCACATTTTCATATAAGTGACAATTATTTTTTGCATTTGGTCCCATGAGATCCTTAATATTTGGAATACTGTCATTCAAAAATCGGGATTTCTGCTGTCATGTAATTCCAAAACCATAAATTGCTTTTCCCACCATTTGGCGGAATGGGACACTTGACAGCTCTTGTTCTAAGACATGTTACTGCTGTTCTCTACATTGGCCAATTTGGTCTGCAAATAAACTAGATTTTCCATCATTCTACAAGATGTCAGTGCTACTGTGATGCTCCTGAAGAAATGTCTACATTGAGAAACTGCCGTACAAGAGTTCAAAAAATGGCTTTGTTCTTCTCTCCTATCAAACATACAGTAGTACTTGAATCTCATGGGCATCTGTTGGCTCATATTCATGGAACACAGGAGTCCACGCTCTTCTCCTCCAAATATATTTAACAGTACTAGGATATTGCACGAGCAGCCGTTCAAAAAGTAGCAACACATGACTGGCTCCGTGCTCCTTGACAGGTCCAACTAATTGGGAGACTGGCAAAGGTCTTAAGAATGCAATTACATACACATTTTCATAACAAAGCAGTAGGCCAGCCAATTTGACTAGTTAGTAATGCATGCTAAAGTGCTCAGTGATGCTATACAGCTGTTACAGACGGAAATGACAAGCTTGGCAATCGTTTGCAGCATTTATAGTGGTTATGAGTAGTGCCGGCATTTCAGAATGCTCTCGAAATTAGCTACAAGTAAAAACTGAGAAAAAAAAGGTTCTTTTTTTTTAAGTTTGGGAAGCAAAAGCATCACCCGTACATCATATGTCCAAAAGTATCCAGACACATTACTTATTTAGTGAAAGCTACTTAAAGTGCTTTTATTAACACAGACATTCAAGACTTGTATATTTTCCATAGAAAAGCACTGCCAATAGAAAGGGACCAAAGCAGCCACACAGAAGCCTAAAGTGCCCAGTGCCAAGCTAAAAGGCCACAACTCCCCCCAAGCACTGGGCTGTGGAGCAGAGGCACTGTGTTCACCGGAGGGATGAAGCTCTAACCAAGATCTTGGTGATGAGCTGAAATAGCATTTGCGATCCAGAACTTATCACCTAATGACCTCTCTAATGCTCTCGTGGTCGAATGCAATCAAATCCTCACAGCAATGTTTCAACATCTTGGGTAAAGTTTCCCAAAAGAGTAAAAAATTGTAAATTATTACCAACTGAAATGTCACAATTATACTAACACTACAACTAACACTATGCCATTCGGGCCAAAACCACAAATCTCCGAAATAGCAAATGAGAACTTTCTCTAATTTTAATATCACAGTCAATAAGTCAATATCACAGGACTTTCTCAATGTCAGTGTCAAAAGCAGTGAACATATGAAGTTTTGTTCTGACAGCAATAAATAATAATAACAACAACAACAGCAGTAATAATAATAATAACAATAATAATAATAACAAAAATAATAATAATAATATAAACGACAACTCACCGGTTCTCCTGGTTCGTTCCCCCCCAGGATCCGAAAGCCGAAGCCGGTGTCTTTCCTCCACAGGAAGATATCCTGCTCCTGGTAATCTGGCACTGAAAAGGGACAAATAGCCCAAGGCCACGATCAATTCACCTGCAGCATGACGCAAATGGTCTGAATCATTCCCTCCCTGCCCCCTGCTCTCAAGTGCGGCGGCTGCTGTCGGCGGCGGAATAAAGTGATGGCGAGGTATAGCATGAACAGTGAAGGCTAATCACGTCATCGGTTAAACAGCTGCACCTCAGGCTGGTCCCAATCACAGTTATAGGGGGTTTCGGATTGAAACTCCAGGCCCTTTCCAGCCTTAAACAAAGCCTTGAACTCGACAGCCAGGCCTGCAGCCGTTATAACGAGAAAATGATGTAGTAAATCATTACAGTCGGAATGAAGTAGCAGAACTATGAAACAGTATTAGTATTATTATATAGCACTATAGAGGAAAGGAACAAAGCGCACCACATAAGAAATAAAATACTGGCCTTGTCATGTAGTGACTGAACTCATTTGAATTAACCGAATGAATGAGTCACTGAATTAACTCATTTCGATGTCTGACATATTAGAAAAGGACCAGGTTCATGGCATAAATGCCCATGACATCGTAACAAAGGATATTTCAAACAACTGTGTGGAAGATATCACCTAGAGCAGGCATACGCAGAGTGACCTCAGAAAAATCTGACCCACTTCAGAGCAGCTCTAAAGCCCGTTTGATGCCTTCTCACCCTCAGGCTCCAGTGAAAAGGACACAGTTGGCTTCCACCACTCCGTGTCAAATCCGCCAACATGAGCGAAGGCAATGCCACTCCTCTGGCGTGAGCTCTAGCACGCACCAGCGAGGTGTCAACTGTAATTCTGCTGGAGCAAGAGGTTCTTCACAGGCCAGGCCTCATATTGCCTCCTCCCAGATGAAGACATTCTAAAACAGTGAGTGCTAAGATGGTAATTGGCAGGCCTGGTTACTGAAGATGGCTTCATCATGTTAGTCTCTCTCTAAATGAGGAACTGCAGATGCTTGCGGTCTGGGCAGAAAGTTAGCCAGCCATGGGGCCCTCTTTTTGGCTACATATGACATTTACACGACTCTCCTATCCTCAGATGTAGGTCAGCCGGATCATGTTTGGTCTCCAAAATTCACTTTTTTCAGTTTTGCACAGTTATGAGGCTACTGAAGCAAACCAACCGAAGCTTATAGCTTACCATCGACTTTTCTGCAAATTGCAAGGGATAAAGCAAAATTATGTACAAAATATTTGAGGTTTTTGCAGCCAAGTGGATAGTTTCCATTAAACTGACTTTTTAGTCATAAACATGCAAGTAATGTCAGTGATATCAATGACAAGTCAATATGATGAGCAAAATTATACTTTGAATGGTTCTGGAAAAAAAAAAAAAAAACATATATATATATATAAAAATATAATATAATATAATATAACATAATATAATATATTTCCTTATTGGTAGGTCATGGGGATGTCAGCGAGGCTAAAGCTACACAAGAAGCTACATACAAAAAATTAAAGACGGAAACACTGCTTAACAACTAAACAGTCTGAATATCATATGATTTAGATATGCATGGCTAATAATGATGCTAATTTGGGGGCAATATGCTTTCATAACTTGCTAGCTACATTAGTCTCATGTAAAATGAATATATTGGAATTGTTTTTTGCCACACTATCCTTTTAACAAAGATTTAGTGCCAACCTAAACATTTTTTTGGCATCTACATGGTCAGAAATAGGCCACTGTAAATGTACCGTTAAAGAAGTCATCTGTGTACTTTAGATGGGTTTAAAGATATAGTACACTTTTCAATTGGAAAGGCGTATTTGGACCATTTCTCATCTTATGATTCGAAATCAACGTGGGGTTTATGGATGCAACACAATGGAATATGATGATCCTGAAGGTATCGAAGATGTACCCTGGACATTCCCCCCCCAGTGAAAGCATTTGTTCTGTGCGGTACAGGAAGGGGTGGTCTGCCATCATGTCAGGTTCTCATGTGCTAGAAGGAGTTACTCTGACACCATCCTGAGACCATTTTTGCTGTCTGGCATATGATTGGGATTTGGGAAACGGGGAGCTGTCTGTTGAACGAGCGTTCCTCCATCGCCCAGCCAAGCCGATGCAGGAAACAGTTTGGGAGCACCGGGAGCAGGAGCAGCTTGGGCTGCAATCTGTCCACTGAATCGGCAATTAGGCATGCGGCTTGCTACCCTCCCTCCCTTCCTACAGCAGGGAGAAAGGCAGCCCGCACACAAAACAAGGACCAGGTTTGACTCCATCTCGGCTGTGCAGTTAAGCAATAATGCCTGGATTCTGCATGGTTTCACTGCGGAATTGGACTGAGCACAGGGAGTTGCACAAACCTCATGGAGTGGAAGAAGACAGTTAGTCCTGTCTTACCGTGCCTCTGGAAGAAAATGACTGACGTGAATCTGAAAAAGGGTCCCCTCTTCTCCAGTGTTGCACTGCTGTGTTGTACTCAGTCAAGGTAATCAAGGCTAATTTGATCGGGACTAGCTGGGTCCATATCAGCAGCGAGTCCAGCAAGTTGGATTGGCCATGCAGATCATCTGCAATGGAACAAGACCATAAATCCCAGCCTGTCATCTCTTTGTGATTAGTTTCGGCTTGAATTTGCAATGGTTTTTCCTTGCCCGGTGTTCAGGTAATCAAGGCTGGCTTGAGACTGACTATCAGGGCCCACGTTAGAAGTCTGGACAGAAGTGTCCATTATGCAACCAATCAGACGCAGTGGTACAAAATGACCACAGCTCGAAGAGATCGCTCGGATCATTCCATCTCCATTAAGCTGCCAGAATGAGTCTCCATATTGCGCATTAAGGCCTGCCCCAGCTTTTAAGCTACATTCACTTTAGCAGCAGTCACTTAATGATACTTTTGTGTGCTTAAGCTAAACTCTGAAATACCCACTCAGGGGTGCTCAAGCTTTGCATAACAGTCCCCTGGCGGGCTTCAAAAAACGGCACATCGATCAGAACTCCATTGATCCGCCGCTAATTCGATTGAGGAACCCTGAACCATAGCCGACTGCCGAGGCCTGTATCGGCTGCTCTTGGATGCAGACTTCTTGTTTCACTGGGTTCCGGACTCCAAAAAAACTGCACCCCGGCACTAAAGAAAACGTGGAGCTGACAGGCTTTTACAGAAGCAACCCTTTTCTCTTCCGCCTCTTCATCCTCATCTTCTGGCTGCTCTTCTGTTCTCCCGCCCCTGCTAGGATCCGTGGGTGGCGCTGCCAGTCCCGGCCCCCTCCTTTGCTTTAAGGCGTTCAATAATGAAAGCATTGCATGAAAGCAGGGGGCACTGGAGGAATGATTAGCCACTGAAATCTGCCGACCTGAGAGCACAAGCCTTCAAACTCTTGCAACCTCCCGACAGCAGCTGAAGGATATTCCCGCTAATTAGCCCACTCATCCGTCCACGTCCACGCCACGTGGACATGAAAGAAACGTTGGATTTCGCCGCGTTCCACCATCGCCAATTACACACGTGTTTGTCATGGACGTTTTAAGCGAGCGCCCATGCGTGTAAGATTGCTGATAGCAGGGCGGGATGTAATTGGTCAGAAGGGCTAGACGGCACGAGTTGATTTTTCGTGCCTTTTTTGTTCGAGAGGTCCGATGCATACAGAAAGCAAGCAAACCAGGCTAATTAGAAGTAGACAAAGTGTGGATGGCAGAGCAGTACAGTATAATGGTCCCTGACAGCAAAAACACACAGAAGCGTCTTGCAGAGGGCTAATGGTTTTTCCACAAAAAAAGATTCTTCTCTCAGTTTGCCAAAGTTTGGCTCAAAGTGCCAGTAGGAAGTTAAGCAAAAGTGGTGGGACAGTTTCCAGGAGTACATGTCTAGATTCCAAAACGCTAAATGTGAGCTAAATCAATACTGAACTACTTCATGCTCTTTGATGCTAATCTCATATTTGCTCTTGGTTTTTACGATCAGTGGTGATGGTGCAGACCATTTTCTTATCATATCTGACACATAAAAACCAGAAAGAATATGAGAAATGAGAGAAAAAAAAAAACACTCTGAATGACGGTAAAAATCAGATTCAGAAGTTGCTAACTGTGCAAGAATACAAATAAGGGACACCTTGAAGAATATATTGTCAAAGGGGAAATGCATGTTCTTAGTATGCTGTTTTGAGGCACACAAGCTAAGACTGATAACCTTGATTGGCGACAACAGGTCAAAAATATGATTTCAGTTGATAAATATAGCAGTCAGCAACATCAGGATACCAAGAAAAGCACTCCAAAGCCAGCAAGTGTGTTAGAAAGGGTATCAAAACACAAACATAGGATGGAAGCCCAAATATAGTCCTGTCGAATACCAACATTACTCCCTCTGCATTATTTATTACCTGGCCTTTCCCATTTTCCCCACTGGACCCCGCAGCTTCCCAGAGATCCAGCTCCCCAAGCGCCCACCACCAAAATCCCATATTACTTACGCCTACTTTCATACATGCTCCTGGACTGGGCCCAGATTTTGAAGGGGTCCGGTTTCTTGGCGAGGGTGCCGTCTGCCGGGACGTCCTGCTGGGGCAGGCCGGGCAGCGGCAGGGCTGGGGCTGGTGGGGCCGCCGTGTCGGTGGGTAGGGCCTGTGAGGCGTGGAGGGGCGAGGAGTCTGACGGGGCACTGCGGTGGCTGGACACACTGTGCTGAGAGCTGCCCTGGCTGTCTTTTCTCTCCAACTGCTGCTGTGTGTGTGTGAGGGGGAGTGAGTGGTTAAGAGTGTGTAGGTGGGTGAATTGAGTGGATGGGCATAAGTAGTGTGTGGACATGTGAGTGTGTGAATGAGTGGGCGAGAGAGAAAGAGAAACAGAGAGACAAAACTGTGAGTAACCAGAAATTATCAATTTCAACACAAACTATTCTGCTCATAACTCAGTTCAGTTACAAAAAAAAAAAAAAAGAAAAAAAAAAGAGCAAAATTCCCCCCTCACCCCAATTACAGACACATTTGGTGACTGAAGTTAGTAGGAGAGCGACAACGCTAAACGCAAACAAGTAACAGAAGCTTGTGTGCAATATATACTGTTGAACAAACTGCAATCCTACATCACTGTGCGCATAGTTTCTGACTTTGATATTTTATTATGGGCAAAAGTGGGCAAATTGTAAAGTGTGTATGTAGCTAAGGACGGTACTAGGGTCCACCATCATCATGCCTGAATACTGTCTGTATTTCTGTCCATTTTTAAGGAATAATAAGTTGTGTAAATTTGATTTTTGCTAACTATTTGATAAGTAAAGAGTGTACTGGAGTCTCAGAGCATTGCATTTGGCAGACGGTCGTATTTGCCAATCAGGTTACAGATGTAAGCAAATGTAGCATTAGGAGTGTTGCCCAGGTACTCATGTTGGTGTAGAATGCTGTCTGGGTGGGGGATCAAACCCAAGGCTACTGTGTGAAGGGCAGCAGTTTTACCCACTACACTACAGCGACCACCACAAGCCCCAGTTTGGCACGTGGAGGGTAGCAGTTTTACCCACTACAACATCCCAAACCCTAGGCTGCTGTGTGGAAGGCAGTTGTATTAGCCACCACACTAAAAGGGTCACCCAGAACACCAGGCTGCTGTGTGGAGGGCAGCTGTATTAGCCACCACACTAAAAGGGTCACCCAGAACCCCAGGTTGCTGTGTGGAGGGCAACAGCTTAACTCACTACACTAAAGGGGTCACTCCACACAGCAGACTGTGTGGAGGGACCCCGTTAGTGTAGTCAGTAGTTTTACCCTCTACACTACACTGACCATCCCAACCCTAGTCTGTTGTATGGAGAGTAGCAGTTTTACCCATTATACTAAAGGGGTCACATCTAACCCCAGTCTACTATGTGGAGAGTAGCAGTTCTATCCACTCTAATACAGCAGCCATTGCCAACCAGTCTGCTACATGGAGGGCAGCAAATTTAC
Source organism: Brycinus macrolepidotus (assembly GCA_037974445.1). NCBI lineage: Eukaryota > Metazoa > Chordata > Actinopteri > Characiformes > Alestidae > Brycinus > Brycinus macrolepidotus. Next base: position 16,733,446 of record JBBPCZ010000142.1, on the reverse strand, counting down.
TCACTACACTACGACAAGCACCCCGAATCCCGGGCTGCTGTGTGGAGTGCAACAGTTTTACCCACTACACTACAGCAACCACCCCAAACCCCAGTTTGCTACGGGGAGGGTAGCAGTTTTACCCACTACACTCAACTGACCACTCCAAACCCCAGTCTGCTTTATGGAGGGGGCTGTGTTATACACCACATTACACCAGCCATTCTTACAATCCCTAGTATTGAGCTTACAAGAATTTTTCCATATAGTCATTGAAGCACTTGAACTCATCCACTTGTTCTCATCTTCATGCTTTCATCTCCTTTCTTCTTAAAACATCCATTTCACACACCAGCCACTGCCTACTAATTGTTTATAATCTTTGTTTCTGAGAAGAAAAAAAAATCCCCTTCCAGGAGCTTAATTTTTAATCATAAGCGTGCAGAGATGGAAATTCTCTCTGTGCTCGTAAAGCACAAGCAAAGTGGATTTTCCATCGCCGGCCTGAAACTTTGGATCCTTTGAGGCTCGACAGAGGCTGATCAAGCACAGTGGCAGTGAATGGGAAAGGGGTGGGCTGCTCCGAAAGTAAGTAACACACGCAGTATTCATTTCCTCTTGATCAACAGAGAGAAGAATTCATCAGTAGACGGCATGCCCTTAATCCCAAAGACGGTTTGCGTTGTTCCACAGAAAGAACAGCCTCCAACAGGCGGAATTCCACAGAGAATGGTTTTTAATGAGACGCTGATAAGACAGTAAGTAAACGCCAGGAGGGCTGGGCGATGGAGCAGTGCAGCTCCCTTCTCTGTCGAGCTGTGGCATGACGTCTTCACCTACGACTTAAAGAGAGGGGCGGGAAACAAATTCACATTCCAGCCTGAACACAGCTTATACCGCAAAAATGTAGGTGGGATGTAACAATGCACCGATATATCGTGATGCCGCAATGCAAACATGGGACAACATGCATTGTGGAGAACGAGCAGTCTATTAGTTATATTTTATGTAACAGCATTGTTTAGAGTGTTGAACCAGCGTGCATCAACAACCCAGTCCAGCACATTCATGCCACACCCGCCCCCCCCCCGCCCTGCCCTCCAGCTCCAGTCTCATTAGTAAATAGAACTGAACACGTTCACATTTCATTCGAATTATTGTGAGAAAATTGAATTGTTTTCAGTTTTACGTGAGCCCTGAATTTGATCCGAATTGTGAGTTCACTGTATCATTACACCCATGGAGTTTGGGACTTTTCTTACAACAGATTTTAACATACTGGGAGAGAGGGAAGAGTGCATAGGCCATAATTTATGTTCAATTATCTCCTCAACATGTTGGAAGTAGCAAATAAACAGCATGTGTGCACTAAAATGTGCAGAAGTGTGTTTTCTGTAGATGATGTGTGCTTATTTTCACTTATAAAACCAAGAAAACATGTTATTTGACTGGGAGGTGTTTGGGCACCTCTGGCCAAATGACATATTATGTTGATCTCTAAAGTGAAAAATAGCAAATACAGGCTCTATCTGAGTAACACCCCCTTCAGCCTAAATCACAGCTTGCATCGTACTGCAATGATAAGTCAGCGGGTTCGCGATGGCAATTACAAAAGCTTCGGCTTATGCTTTTTGAAGTAGAGGTCATTGTTTCTTGACTATTTGCTTCCAGAATGTGGTGATATTTACGGGAACACTTTAGTCTGTTTCAGTCTACCTGTGCAGTGCTTCCTGTGCAACTGGTTGCCAAGAAACCATAAATTTAGTGATTTGGTTCCATTTTAAATTTATTAGCTTCAAAATCTCTTTGGCTTATATAGATGTTTTACATATGTCAGAAGTCTTATGTGATATGTGACAAGGATGCAGGAACAGATTTGCATACAAGTGTATGTTAACACCAATTATATGCTTTACAAGCATGTACAAATCTAGCCATTCATGTTCTGTGCATCTGTGTCATAATTACAGTCTTTACAAACACACCATACATGTCTGTACAGTCTAGGTGATGAACCTATTCCATTTCATGACATACTGTATATACCATACATTACACACACACACACACACACGTACGTGTGGGTGTGTAGATTGTTAAGACGTATGATTTGTACTATACATGTATGAATGTATGTATGCATGGACACACACACACCATACATACACGACATGTGTGCACAGTCTTAACCAATCACATTCCACTCCTACACTTACCCTTGACCTAAACCAGCCACAGCATAAACACAGTCATACACAATACACTACACTGTACAGTCCATCCTACGCAGTCATATTTATTATCCAGGCTTCACCACTGGCTCTGACACTTTGCGCTGCTCGGATTGCTCTGACTCTCAGGCCCAGAGGGATTGATGCAACTCTTGGACTAAAGTGGAAACTAAGATTCTCTTGATTGTATCACTGGCTATTCATTCATTTTCACAAAAAAAAAAAAAAAAAACCCCACACTCATGCATTTTGATATATCTAGAGACTCTAAACCACACTCAGTGAAATGCAATAACATCATATCTGTAGAGAATATTCCACAACCAAACATTAAATACAAACAACAAAAACATAATACAATAATACTAATGTGGATGTTGTTATAATAATGCAAAAAAAAAAAGATTTATTAATAATATCAAAAACAGCAGCCCAATAATAACAGCCAAAAAAAAAAAAGATTATTATTATTACTGTTGTTTTGTTGTTGTTGATTATAATAATAACAACATTACTACTACTACTACTACTA
>JBBPCZ010000142.1:16684620-16707771 GCA_037974445.1 Brycinus macrolepidotus | reverse complement strand
GTGTGTGTGTGTGTGTGTGTGTGTGTGTGTGTGTGTGTGTGTGTGTGTGTTCGCCCCCGCGCCCTATAAAGAATGCTCTGGTTGATGGTGCCTGTCAGGGCCGGAGCAGGCTGTTATCTGGCCATTATATCGGATTTATCTTCATTCTCGTTGGCCTGACGTTTTCTCTGAGAGCTCATTTATCAAGCTGAAGGAGCAGCGGCCTTGTCCTGTATTACTGAGCCTTTTCTCTCTGCTCTTTTCAGAAGAACTGGGGAAATAGTATTGTATTATTATTATTATTATTGTTGTTGTTGTTGTTGTTATTAGTGATGGACCCTATAAGAATTCTTGGCCAAAACCAAAATTTAACACACACTGGGCTGGAAAACTGAAAAAAAAGCTGATAATTTAAAAACAGACGATTCAGGGCTCATGGTTCGATACACTCATGCTATTTTTAACAAAGACTTCAATATTCTCACGATATTTAGAAGGAAATTTGAATGAGGAAAAATGAGAACAGTTCAGTTCTGGCCCAGTTTATTAATGAGACTAGAGCTGGATGGCAGGGTATGGGGTGAAGTATGATGTGAATATGACTGGGCTGTTGATTGTCACTGGTTTAACACTATAAACTATGCAGGAAAATCAAATATCATAGTTAATAGAATGCTTTTTCTCCACTATGCATTGTCACATTTTTGCATTGCAAAATACAGCCTCCTCAATGACAGAAAACAGTCTTCTAAAGCAATGAAATCCAAATATTAAAGCAATTTATAATTATTCATTGCGCTTCTGTTCTGCCATTTGGGTATTTTAGCATTTCAGTAACTGTTGTTGCAGATGGTAGATGGAAGATAGCTTCGATGGTTTTGCTGCAACTCGTATATTAAGCAGTTTCCAGTGATCTCCACCCTGTAGTGGAGAGGTTCTGGTGCAATAAGACTCTTTTGACCTTCGACATGAGTAGTGATTACAAATCACTCGTCTGATGTCCCTCAGGGAAACCCTAAAACACACTGTAGTTCCACACTGCTGACGTTTTCACTGTTTAGCTTCTGCCACTTGAACTGTTTTAAGACTTCTGGGCGACCTATGCAATCTATGTTAGACTGTTTAATTAGCATTCAAAAGGTTTGCAAAGCCAATAGATTTTGACACTTAGAGTCAGTTTTTTCTTTATTTTCTTTCAAAGTTTTTTTTTTTTCCAAGAAAGTTTTTGGCTACCAAACTCTTTTGGCTGAAAATGATCAAAAAACATTTTTTTTTTTTTTTTTTTTTTTGATGCATCCTTTCCTTTTTTATTTTCACAAAGTGTTCACAGACGTAACAATAATGTATAATAGCAGCCCTTTTCTGCCAGTAATGTTGCTTTAGGATAGCAATAGTGTGAGTGGTCGCAGGACCTTTCCCATAAGAGATTGTTGTGTTTGTGACTGAGGCCTGGTATCAGACGGTACAAGAACTGATATACGAGCTGAGGCCGTTCTGTCTGAAGATGCACTAAAATAAACCCTTAACTTTTTGTACAGGCATGCTCTGTCCTGCAGTGTTACCCAATGTACCACCCCCTCCGCCTGAGATTGTTAAACCAGCACAGCTCAACAGCCGATATAGTATAAAATCGATGCAGGACATCGATGTACTGTTAATATAGGATCTCATATCACCCAACAGGCATAAAAGTTGGGGAACCTTAGCATCCTGCTATGGTTTTCACTAGGCGGAGGGCTACATTGGCTTGGGATTTTGTTTAGGCCTTAAAGGGTTAAAGGAAGATAAAACACCTAATAAACCATGTGCCCACTACACAGATGGAGGGCATGCTGGCATACAGCCAATGTGCCATAGCAAATAATACCCGCTTTGCCCTGGAGAAAGAGCCTGTATATGATTTATGGCCCGAGCAGTGCATAAGCTCTCAACTGTGCCCCATTTTCACCTGTGCCACCCACCTTCCTGGCATTAAGACCACAGGGGTCAAACTGCAGGCGGATGATGCTAATTTGGACTGGCAGATTGAAAACGTTACATCTCTGCATAAGTAATGGCGTTATTATGGACCAGTCGGAGGCTATCTCGGGCAGTTTTTTTTTTTTCTGTTGCAGATGGATTTTTGGAGGCTAGTGCTGCCCATCACTCCTTTGGGGCAGCTGCAGGTGGGGCAGAATTGATTTTTACTTTTTTTTATGCTGGCATCTGCAGGATGACTTGCGAGAGTTTCCAGGTGTCTGATGGAATTCAGGACGGGGGAAAGCATTTGCAAGGCAGCGTCTTCCGAGGGCAGGAGCGATCCATCTGCCTCCGTTTAATTCTGGAATGAGCTCAGGGAAACGGAAGCCTGAACTCGAGGAATAGCCAGGCTCGTTTAATCACCAAAGCCTCATGAAGATGCGACAGTTGTTGATGGATTTCTCAAGAGTAGATTCAAAACGTCACCTTAGCCCTCTCGTTTAATAGATAAGAAAGATATTGTGTAGTTCTGTAGGACCGTCCCACCAAATCTTCTTAACCAAAAGTCCTGAATGCCACTGATCCCCTGACCCCCACAGAAATATCTAAAAATGCATTCTTGAGGGGAACTTTAGCTGTTCACTTAGCTGTTGTTTTTGTTAGTTAGCTGCTTGCTGACTTGTTCATAGGTCTTCTCTCCAGTGCACTTTGTCAAAAGTTGTTAAAGGACATTTAGAGACTATATTTAAAGGGTAAAAGGAAAGAGGGAGCAATGTTTCTCTACTGAGCAGCTGGCCTTCAGACTGCAACACTATGAATGGGAATGGTTTGAAGGGTCATACTATTTTTACTGTTGAGTTTAACAAAGTGGAACAAGATAAAATGTGTATGAGTGACATTTCAGGTTTTATTTTTTTCTTCCCAATGTATTAAATTCAGCATTCTTAAAAAAAAATGATTATGAAATAGAGAGAAAATAGGACTCCTAACAACCACGTAAAACCTGGTAGGCCACCAAAACAGTCCCCCTCAGAGTGTGGTTTCTGATTTTTGCAGAGTACGGTGCACATTACTTAGTATACAGTACTGTGCACAAGTCTCGAACTGCTCCTCATTTCTTTATGTATTTTCCTTGAATCCCCTTGCTGGTGCAAAAATAGCAAAATATCAAAAATCGTTGGTATACAGAGTAGATTAAATTAAAGAAATGGGAACAAATGTTTTACAGTGACAGGCTGCAAAGTGCCTAAAGATACAAGGAGCCTAGATAAAGGAGTTCCAGCCACTCAGCATTCAGCACCACCAGTATACTGATCACCGCCTGATCATCTGGAATCATCTGCACCTGTTTCTTCACTGGTTCAGGCCTTCAGTTAGATGTGCTTTGTTGTGCTTGAGTGATTCATACGTAGGTCACTGTGTGGCTTAACAAATAAAAAACATTCCTCTGAAACTGGTCAGGTTCAAGGACTGGACTGAAAATGAGAGCCTTTGAAAGTCTTTGAGAACTGTTTATCAAGACTACATAAAAAATGCAAAAAGTTTGAATCTTAGGAAGCAAAATATGAAGAAATGAGGGGTGTGTCAAGACTTTTGCACAGTACTGTATCTGCAGGCGGTTTTGCACTATTGACCTTGTGTTGGGCGTGTCTAATTTTGGTGCTCAGTTGGATGCTTTTGGGTCTTCTGGCAATGCTGCCTGTCCGTCTGTGACTCTTGCTAGCCAAACACACCCATTAGCCTCCACAGCCGGCTCGAACTCGTTTCAGGCCCAGCTCAAGCCTTCTAATTTGATGTTTCCCACCGCCCACATTCTTCCCCCACCCCTGCTGCTCCATTTAAATTACCCAGAAATCAACAATGTCCCTAATTTATCTGATCCAGCCTAATATCTCTCCGGTCCCCCCCTCCTCCACCCTACGAGTAGCTATGAAATTGCCTCCCTGGACGCTGCGATTCAATTAAAGCGGGAATTACTTGTCATATCCACTTTCCTCTCTGGTTAGCACCGTTAATTTTGATCCTTTTGAGGACTGAAACGGGGAGACGTGGTGTACAGCGTTTCATAAACGATAGCGCAGCCAAAAAGGGAGGTAATGAGCTCAGGAAAATGTCTCCTGTCAGCTGGCTGATGAGCTCGCAGCCCAGTAGCTCTTTCCGACCACAGGGAGGCACTCTTGCTACATGGCTGAGGAAAGGGGCCTCTGTAGATTCCTTCTCTTTTGTTTCATCTTTGTCATTCTGAAGTCTTCTTTTCTTTCCACTTTATGATACTTTATTATAATCCCATCCAGTGGCTTTGAAGCTCATGGTTAGTCCTTCAGTTCAGTTTGAAGAAGCCGTTTTTATGGTGTACTGTGTATTGTGGCTTGATGTTTGGTCTGTTTATCTGCTCCTAATCTTGTTCCAATGTGTGATTCAACCCGTAAAGGCCTTTTTCATTTATCGATCTATCAGAATAGAATAGAATGCTGCAGCCCTGCAATGTGAAATGTACACGTTCCTTCACTAGCATGAAGAACCCAAGCACTTACACATGGCCTGTTTATGCTTCAGCGGCCAAGCTCCTCCCATAAACGTGTTTTTTTTTCCCTAGCTTTGACAAAGCCTATGCGTTCATGACATGTGAAAAACATATTGAAAATGCATTATTAACACGTTATTGTAATTTAATGCATTAATACAATAAATTAACAGTTTTTTTTTACCCTTCAGACCATCCAGGCTAAAGCCCAGCTTTACGATAGTAAAATTAGTGTGCTCGTTCATCCTATCTTGAATCTTCAGCCATTGCAGTGTGGCCTCCAGAAGAAGCTGAAGACACAACATAGGGCGAATGAACACACTGTCATCGAATCATCATGTGTGTGCAGCTATGCTTTAGCCTAGATCATCCAGGCTGAAGCCCAGCTGCACACATGCTATGGTACAAACACAATATGTTCGTTCAACCCATGTTGTGTCTTCAGTCAGTGCAGCCTGGCCTCCAGAAGAAGGTTTTACACTGATCTGAGACCTGCCATTTCCATTAATATCATTAATTCCTTTCTCTCATTGTGATTGACCAGGTTGGGAATGTTGTAGTGTTCCTTTAAAGCTGGTGTTTGAGGAGAGCGAGCCACTCATGGAGACACAGCTTCTCCACTCCTTTAACAACGATTACCAGCATTACCAGCACAGCTCCGGCAGCACTAAGAGCCTGAGCTCCAGCTGTGGAGCCCGCTGACCTCCCTGCGGTTGGGGAGATTGCTTTCTGTTCGTGCCCCTGCCTGGTGTTTCCGCCCCAGCATGGATCTAACGGTCTGGCAGAGAGAGGCAGCGTGCTGTAGACCGGGATAGAAAACCCCATTCATATTAATACTGTACTAACGCAGCAGACAGGACCTGGCCTGGTGACTTATGGTGGCATTTGGAGCGAGAGACACATTCGCGTGGCTGTGGGAGAGGAGGCATGTTTGTGTGTTAGCTCGTATGTGGGTTTGTTTTTGTGCACTTTCAGGACAAAAATATCAGTAGAAGACAGTGGATTTTATATACTTAGACTTTATCCATCCACATGAAACTTGGAGTGACTGTAGCCACACATGGCTGATACAGAATGAGAGATTTGTGTCCCTTGGTGGGCGTGACCCTTTGCACTAGCACCCCCTGAAGTGGTGTAGGCACAAAGCACGTTTTGGGCAATTTGGGCAGTTGTTCTTCCATAAATTACAAAATTTGTATGCCAAGTTGGCCTCTAGGAGGCGCATGACTCTAGCTCATTAGGATTCATGCGGGGAGGGGCACCTCCTAGTGAATAACATCAATTTTGCAAATCTTGTGCTTCACTATCCAGAATCTTGTGGTGTAAAGGTTCACAAAATGTGAAAGTCCTCAAACTATTTTCTGCTATTATCGTGGTCTATGGGTATGGGGGGTGTAGAAATGCAGAGAGTACTGTAGTTAAGCATTTATGGCCTTTTTTGCTGTCTCATGCTGTGTTATTTTAAAAGCGAAAATGGTTTCCATTATTACGTTTAACATTTACATCTTGCACTACTCTTATTCTGAGCGTCTCACAGTTCTTACAGATGTTACAGATGCAGGTAAATGTAGCATTTGGAGTCGTGCCCAAAGACTCTTATGGGTTTAATGTGGTGTGCTTGCCTGGATAGGAAAATGCCCCCCAGTTTCCTGCATGGAGGACAGTGGTGTTATCCACTACACTATACAACTTTTTGTTTGTTTTTGGTTTATAGGCACCAAGTAAGTGAATACAGTGCATGGATTTCGATCACTCTTTTTTAAATGTTAAACTATGAGAAAACAGTTTTAAAATGTTAAATGCCGCTGCTTATGAGGAGAGAAGGGGCTGATTAGCTGATACGAACAAATGCTCAGGTTTCTGAGAGTGTTTGAGTGACAGCCGAAGTCGAACGTGTCGTATGGTGTGTGTAGCTCTTACCTGTTGCCACTGTCCTGAGGTATTTCCAGGCCTTGAGAAAACCCAACAGCAGTTGAACCACACACGAAGTTCTAAGGAATATTTAAGTGTGGACAGTTTTTTTTTTTATTTTAAAAAGGCACAATACAGGGAAACTGACAGAAAATTTGTAACAACATTTGAAATCAAAATGCAACGTCAGTGAGATCTCAGGGGGAAAGAAATGCAAGGAATGTATTTTTATATATATAATAATACTACCAGTACCAAGAGATGTAGTAATACCAGTGTGTGTGTGTGTGTGTGTGTGTGTGTGTGTTTAACACGTCTTAATGTGTGTGTCTCCTGTGTGCAGGTGGCGTGTCTGATCAGAGTTCCTACAGAAGTGGTAAAGCAGAGAACACAGGCCTCTCCCTCTCTACACACACACCACGTACTGCTGTCCACGCTACGAGAGGAGGTATACACACACACACACACACACACACACACTCACACACACACTCACACTCACTTAAACACTGACTACAATAACAGTATGAGCAGGTGCCTATCAATTACACACATTCTATACTGATACACAAGAGCAGGTACCCAGTAAGTTGAGTAGCCGGCTGAAGAAAAAGCTGGTCAGATAAGTTCTATCCATGCGTGTGGCCAACCTTCACTTTACTTTTCATGTGTTTCTGAGTCCTGCTGTTTTAACGGCGTGTGTTAAAGCTGCAGTCGTAACCGCTGTGCTCTTGCTGCAGGGTGTCCGAGGGCTGTACAGAGGCTTTGGCAGCACCGTGCTCAGAGAGGTAAGACCACTGACCCATGTCCTCTGTCCAGCTCCAACTGTGTGGCCGGAGGCCCGTTCAAATCTCTTTAGATTGAAACCTATTAAACACAAACCTAGAGGCAAGAATATTTTCTCACGTCCACTTTTCACTTAGCTTTTAGGCAAGGCAAATTTATTTGTGTGGCGTATTATCATACACAGAGGTCGTTCAATGTGCTTCACAGAGATAAAAGAAGCAGAAAGGCATAAGAACTAAGCAATAAAAGTAACCATAAAATGAATCTAGAATAAAAGTAGGGTTTACGATTAAGAAAAATAAAGCAATATAAAAGAGCACAGAGAAAAGTGCATGAATTTTGTACAGATCTTATTGGTAACTGAAAAAAAGGTTGGTTAAAAGTTTAAAACTGGCAAGTTTGAAACTGGCATAGTGACTAAATGCCATTTCACCCTGTTTTGGTTTCTGATCTGGGCACCTCTAGCTGATCAGCTCCAGCTGATTTCAAAGATCTTCCAGACTTTTTTTTCATCAAACATCTTAAGAATGTACTAAGGGCCCAAACCCTAAGTAGGTTTCGGAGAACTGCTGTCAGTGATGAATGTTAGTCAGTGACCATCCCGTCCCATCCATTCACAGAAGTCCTGTTCAACCTAATGAGAAACTACAACTCAAAGGTTTATTGTAGTGAAACTCATATTTACAGTGGTGGTGAATGTAACCGGGGGTCACTATTCATGCATCACAAATACACCCATTTCATTCACCATCCAAACCCACCAGTGAAGCTGCACATATCTTCTGAGTGTTTCTATTTAATGCTGATGATGGTAAAAGACTGTTTTCTATTTTGTCCAGTCTTATTTTAGAGGTACTAAACCCTTCAGACGTCTGGTTCCATTCACCGCCATCGTGAACACTTCTGACTCATTAAATTTCTCTAGAACGGAGCTTTTCATATCAAACCACTCTCAATGACATGTTTACTTTCTAAAGATTTAAATGTGCCGAACTTTTGAAAAATGAGTGGCGTTCTCCTTTAATCCACCAAACGAGCTGAAGTTATCGTTTGTAAACTATTTAAGAAGAGTGGAGTTTTGCATCGGGGTGTATTGATTTACTCTGAACCACAGTTTTCTTATCCAGGCCTTATCTCTTTCTCTTTTTTTCTCCTGCTTGTGTTTGAAATTCATCTAATTAATTAAGCTAATTAGCACTGGGACAAGCGCAAGACAAAGACGGGCAGAGAGGCGAAATTAAGCTAACAGAGAGCGTCCCTCTGATACGGATCGCTACCCCCCCCCCCCATACCCCCCACTCCCCCCCTTTTCTTTGATGAATCGTGGTGCGCTCCTCCAGCACCTGCCCTGCATGAGAATGCTTTAATGAAGGCTGTCAGAGCCACACTCTTTCATTTATTTGCAGAGAGAGGGGGGGGGGGGGGGAGGCTTTTTTTCTCCTTTATGTCACAGGTTTCAGTAAAAAGGGTGGAAAAGTGGAGAGAGAGATGGAGAACGAGTGGTCTGCATGAAGGTGACACTTGTACGTACGTGCGTGTGTGTGTGTGTGTGTGTGTGTGTGTGTGTGTGAGTGTGTGTGAGATATATTCCCACACCGCTGGGCGATCCTGTACTTATTTTCCGCCTCACTTAACACACGATATTCCTTCTGGACACGCTGCGGGGGCAAAAGAAAGGGGACGGGCGAGGGTGTATGATTTCTCCAGAGCTTTTTTCTGAATAAATGAATACAATTCGGACTCCAGGACGGCCCAGCACGGAGGCGCCCGCGGGATCCTCCTCAGCATTGGCCGGGATGTCTGTCACAGAGTGAATTCATTTCCTCAGCCTGCTTTATCCGAAGCCGTGCAGTGGCCCTGTCAAGAAGAGTTTGTTTAGGGGGAACTTTAAACCCCCCCCCCCCCCCCGGGGCTTTAATTAGACTAGTCTCATTAAATAATTTGGTCCTATATGCCTGTATGAAGCGGCTCTGGTCCGGGACTGAGATTTGTGCAAACTAATTACCCACTAACAGAAATGGCGTGTGCGTAAACCGACCGGCCACAACATTAAAACCACTGACATAACTGACATAAGTGAATAACCCTGATAATCTCATAAAAGTGGCACCTGCCATGGAGTGGGAGATATTAGACAGTAAAGTCTTGAAGCTGGTGTGTTGGAAACGGGAAAAGGGATCTGAGGACCAAACTGTGATGTCTAGACGACTGGGTCAGAACATTTCCTGCAACAGCAGGTCTTGTGGAGTCATCATTTATTATTAAATAAGCAGTTTCAGCTCTCTTGATCTCTCGGAATTAAACAGGCTGTTTCTGTTCCTGTGCTTTTAAGACTGAGATCATCGCTGTCTGAACAAAACCTTGTATCTCAAAAAAAGTTAAGAAAAAAGATTCTTAAACTTAAAAATGTAGGTTAATGAAATAAGGTGCGTTTTTAAAATATTTTGGATCATTTTTATTGTTCAGACGAGGGCCAGACTGTGATGACTAGATTGCTGGGTTAGAGCATCTTCAAAACAGCAGGTCTTGTGGGGGGGTCCTGGTATTCAGTGGTCAGTACCCACCAACTGTGGTCCAAGGAAGGACCACCAGTGAACCAGCAACAGGGTCTTGGGCACCCAAGGCTCATAGATGCGAGTGGGGAGTGAAGGCTAGCCTGTAGGGGCAGGGTGATGCTCTGGGCAATGATCTGCTGGGAAACCTTGAGTCCTGCATTCATGTGGATATTACTTTGAAATGGACCACCTACCTAAACATTGTGTAAGACCAAGTTCACCCCTTCATGGCGACACTATTCCCTAATGGCAGTGACCTCTTTCAGCAGGATATTGTGTCCTGCCACACTGCAAACACTGTTCAGGAAGGGTTTTGAGGAACATCACAAAGAGTTCAAGATGTTGACTTGGCCTCCAGATTCCCCAGATCACAGTTCCGTTAAGTATCTATAGGATGTTCTGGGCAAACTTGTCTGATCCATAGAGGTTTCACCTCTCAAATTACAGGACTTACAGGATCAATTAGTGACCCTTGGATTTAGATGATGCTTAAGATTATGGGGTCTTGATCAATATTTCTGTCTGGTTTGGTTATGTCAATAACTGTTCACTGAACAGAACAATGCTGTAACACAGTACAGTTCGATGTAGTGACACTAGAGGGCATACCAAGATCAGCTTTTAGTTCAGATTCGGCCTACAGTGACAGACCATGGTTAAACAGTAAACAGACAGATGAATATGGGAATATTTGATAATGGGATCTATTGATAATGTCTTGGTGCAGATACTGTAGTGGAACTTCAGAAGTTGATGGTTTTAATGTTATGGCTGATATTTTACAGCTCTTTCACAAGAATGTTGATATCATAATGAATGCTCTGCCTGATATTGTTCTAGAATGCATTTTTAAATACACTCATGGTGGAGGGATACGTGCAGGGTGTTGTAAGACAAAGTAGTCCCTAAAAAAACTCTTTTTTTTCAGATCTACCATTATTTTAACATCAACGTTGCATATAAAGCTCATTCAGTGGTGGTTTTAGATAATAAAGAGCACCAATAAAAAAAAAAATCAAAGGAAAATTTAAAAATTTGGTGGTATTCTCCGTTAATAATGAATGATATTTTGTTGATTTACCCTAACTGGAAACTGTTACGACTGCACAGACAGACAGAGACACAGTGACAAGAACAATATAAAATATAAAGTCAAGTAAATCCTATATAAAGTAAAGTATAACTATATATCATCAAATCAGTCAGACTAAATTGAATGAGAGACAGGCAGAGGGAGAGACAGAGAGAGAGAGAGAGAGACAGGCAGACAGATGGAGAGAGAGAGAGACAGAGAGACCCATCCAATGTACAATGATAAATGAAGAAAGAGAGGAAAGGAATGAATGTCGGAACGAGAGGACATGTCTGAGACCGAGAGTGACGGAAAGAGAGGGAAGAGAACAAAAAAAGTAATGAAAGAATGATTGAGAGAGTCAGAGAAGTGGGAGCGAGAGAGGTGCTGTCAGCTTCAGCGAAAACGGTGCTGATTAATATGAAGTCAGCATGACCTGTTCTCCTCACACCTGTCCACGGACCGCCAGACGGGGTTCTGATAAGTGGGGCCAGATATCAGCGCACACACCTACCACCTCCAGCTAATACAAAAATACTTTCTTGAAGAGTAAAACAGTTTCTCCTAGTTTATCAAGTTTATCACTCCTTGCAGAGATCAAGTCGCATATTTTGTTGCGTGGCCCTGGACTGCTTTTGAATGCACCTCGGCCTGCGAGTTAAAGGGCCCATGGCATGGAAAACCTTTTTTTTTTTTTTTAAATACGAGGTTTATACCATTTGTACACAGTGTTATAGTTTCAAAATCCAGTCCGTTCAGTCTACATATAAAAATGTCTCGTTTTCACCTTATTTTTCGTGATGTCATAACCACATTTACATGCTTTTTGAATGCAGCAATACAGGGCAGCCAATGGGAACAGAGGTCATTTGCATACAACAGTCTTAAAGGCACAGTAACAGCATTTTCAACTGATAATGGATAAAAGTAAAGTGAAGTGGCCCCTTATTGTCACGCGTGAACACACCACAGTACAGCACACAGTGTGAACAATGTGAAATTCTTTCTCTGCGTTTAACCAAGTGAAGCAGTGGGCTGCCACCATTGAGGGGCGCCCGGGGAGCAGTGTGGGGGGACGGTACCTTGCTCAAGGGTACCTCAGTGATGACATTAGCAGTGTTGGGATTGGAACCCACAACCTTCTGATTGGTAATGGATATGGATTTTATGTTAGATTAGTCCACCTAGCCCTCTTCCAGACCTTTAACACTCCTTGAGGAGAGCATAGGGGTGATTAGGGGCAAGGAGATGAGGAGGCGGAGGAGTGGAGGGTAAGAAAAAGGAGAGGAAGAAGAGCTGAGCTGGCAGTGGGTAACCTTTTAAGAATGTTGTTATGAAATACCTCCGCCCGGGGCGAAGATCCTGCCAGACTGATTTGAACTTCTGCCCAGGAGCTTGAAGCTTTCTGCCTCAGCACACAGACACACACACACTCACACACACACTCTTTTATACCCACGCTGCTTACAATTTCCATCCTGGCTTACACAACGCTGCAGCTGACATGACTGAGGCAACTGCCTTATCAGTCTGTTGGAACTCTCTGGGCCCTGTTTGCCCAAAGAATATCACTTTGACCTTTGACTTTACTGGAACCTTTCTGACCTCACAAATTTGGAGCAACCAAACAGAAGCTCTGTGAGGGCGAGGAAGGGCAAGACAAGGTGTGGACTTTTGACCAAAAAAAATCAAATTTGCATGAGTTTGTCATACAAACCAAGATATACTAACCAAGTATTTTGTTCAGAAAACGAGCATTGGTTTAATTATTTCAAAATCCATCTAGAACAGGCATTTCCAAATGGTCACCTGGTGGTCACATGCCAAAACCCAAACACTGCACTTTCTGATCATTACAAATCATTACAGAGCTAAATGATCATCTTACAAAAATGAGATACAGTGTCTTCAGTTTTGGTCTTAACTGTGTCTCTCTCATTTGGAGACTGCCTTGGCTTGATCTTAAACCTCTTTGGACTCAGACATGAACGTCTTGAGACCTGGGATTGACCCGGACTTGAACCTCTTTGGACTCGGTCTTGAGTTGGACTCAAACCTCTGTGGACTCTATCTTGGCTCAAACCTCTTTGGAGTCGGACTTGTCTCGGACTTGAACCTCTTTGGACTTGGTCTTGATTTGGACTCAAACCTCTGTATACTCTATCTTGACTCAAACCTCTTTGGAGTCGGACTTGTCTCAGACTTGAACATCTTTAGACTTGGTCTTGACTTGGACTCAAACTTCTGTGGACTTGGTCTTGACTTGGACTCAAACCTCTTTGTCACAGTCCAAGACCAGGTCTAGTCGAGTCCAAGTCAAGACTGAGCCCAAAGTCTACAGCTTTACTGGTAAAGGGTAAAAGGGGCATTTGACTGACGCTCTTATCCAGAGTGACTTACAATCAGTAGTTACAGGGACAGTCCCCCTGGAGCAACTGAGGGTTAAGTGTCTTGCACAAGGGCACAATGGTAGAAAGTGGGGGTTTGAACCGGCAACTTTGTGGTCATCGGGTTCACAGGCAAGTGTTTTTACCGACTGAGCTACTACCACCCGTGGGAAAGTCACTGCAGTGTCAGTCCACTGAAAAGTTTTTATCTGATTCAGGTTTGCCATCAGTGGATGGAGCAGAAATGTGACTTTTATTCTCATTACACCATCACTTATTGGAAAAGCCTGTTTTTGTCATTGTTTTTTTTTTGCATTTCTGCTTTCAATTAATTGACCTCATCCACATGTATAAACTTTTTTTTTCCTGTTTGTGCAAAAAGAGGTGGATGGAAAAACACTATAGTAGGAATGCTTCAGACCTTTAAGAGTTTGAAATGATTTGGCGTATTTAAAAGGCTTTTTGTTGACTCAATAAATTGTCTGGAGAGCCCTCGGCTGCCTCTTTTCTCTCTCTAACAACCAGTTGACCTCAAGGTCAGTAAAGCCCTGGAGGTCATCGTCAAGCTGTGCTCAATTTGTCTGAATTGTGAATTGTGTTTGCTCATCTGCTGCTTGCTGGTCAGACCGGGTCGTAAACAGGTGGAAACGCTGTGTGTGTTTATGGAGGACAGGAAGGACCTTGACTTGGTTTACAAAAAACACCACCCTTTCATCTGCTCTAGGGTTGAGTGGAGGGGCTTCTCTCTTGTGTTTGCTCTTGTTTTGTTCACTTGTGTTGTTTTGTTGAATATTTCAGCTGGATATCAGAGTCAACCAACTGCTGGAGTTGAATACTCAGAAAATTACAGCCTATGTTCTTTCCCAAACACTTTTTCTTGACCCTGATGGAAAACATCATGATGTGAATTAGAGATGTGAAGGAAAATTCACAAGGTCTTACATTACGCTACGTAATTAAGGAGATGTTATCAACAATAATTTATCCATGAGTGAAAATTCATGATGAATAAGCCTCTGATGTTTGAGCGATTGGAAAAAGCGTTAGTTAAATGAATATTCTTCTAATAAGAAAGTTGTTAAAACATTTTATGTTTTGACTTATGTTAAGTCATTTGTAGATTGAGTGTATTTTTTAAAGTGTAAAGTGACCATTTGTCACATGTGAACACAACACAGCACACAATGTGAAATTCTTCTCTACATGTAACCCATTCACTCAAGTGAAGCAATGGGCAGCCAACGACACAGTGCCCAGGGAGCAGTGTTTAGCGATGGTATCGTGTTCAAGGGTACCTCAGTGGTGCCACTGGCAGTCCTGGGATTCGAACCCACAACCTTATGATCGCAGAGACAACTCCGTAACTACCAATCCACCAGCTGCCCCATTTGATGCCCTTTCTGTGTGATAATTTCCCCCAGTGGTCATTTTTTAATTTGTTTATCCTTTGTATGTTATTCATACTTCAAAAATAAAAACAGATCGATGAGCTGCTGCACCACCAATCAGTCAGCTACCACACTACCAATTTATGAGCTCCCGCACCACCAAACAATGAGCTCCCGCACTACCAATCAGTGAGCTCCCCCAACACCAATCGGTGAGTTGCACACCACCAAATCATGATCTCCCACACCACCAGTCGGTTACCTTCCACAACACCAAATGATGATCTCCCATACCACCAAATGATTATCTCCCACACCACCAAACGATGATCTCCCTCACCACCAAACGATGATCTCCCACACCACAAACGATGATTTCCCACACCACAAATGATCTCCCTCACCACCAAACGATGGTCTCCCTCACCAACAAACGATTATCTCCCTCACCACCAAATGATGATTTCCTACACCACAAACGATGATCTCTCTCACCACCAAACGATGATTTCCCACACCACAAACGATGATCTCCCTCACCACCAAACGATGATCTCCCTCACCACCAAACGATGATCTCCCTCACCACCAAATGAGGATTTACCACACCACCAAACGATGATCTCCCTCACCACCAAACGATGAGCTCCCACACCACAAACGATGATTTCCCACACCACCAAACAAAGATCTCCCATACCACCAAACGACCATCTCCCACACCACCAAACGATTATCTCCCACACCACCAAACGATTATCTCCCACACCACCAAATGATGATCTCCCTCACCACCAAACGATGATCTCCCACACCACCAAACAATGATCTCCCTCACCACCAAACGATAATCTCCCACACCACAAATGATGATTTCCCACACCACAAACGATGATCTCCCTCACCACCAAACGATGATCTCCCTCACCACCAAACGATGATCTCCCTCACCATCAAATGATGATCTCCCACACCACCAAACGATGATCTCCCTCACCACCAAACGATGATTTCCCTCAACACCAAACAGTGAGCTCCCACACCACCAAACGATAAGCTCCCACACCACCAAACGATGATCTCCCACACCACCAAATGATGATCTCCCACACCACCAAACGATGATCTCCCACACCACCAAACGATGATCTCCCACACCACCAATCGGTCAGATCCCACACCACCAATCGGTCAGCTCCCAAATTACCAGTTCATCAGATCCTGCACCACCAACTGGTGGGCCCCCACATAACCAATCGGTGAGCTCCTACACCACCACCAATTGTTCAGATCCCATACCGCTAACCACCATTTGTTCAGTTGTTCAGCCCATGTAAAATTAATATTGTGTGTATCTGGCTATTTACTAAAAACTTGGGAACACTGAAATAGACATTTGACCCCAAAATTTCTAAAAACTTTATTTTTAACAATTCTTCAAACGTTACACCGCCCAACGCTGTTTTTTGGATTTTCCATCTCCTGAGCTGCTTCCACATCCATACTTCCTTCCAAATACCAGTGTGGTGCACATGTGTCTGCACATATGTGTGTTTGTGTGTTTGCGCTGATCCATACGGTTCAGTGTTTATCCTCTCTGGTCTGGTTGGCATGCGGTGTGGCAGACTCTGTTGTTTGTTTTCCTTCTCAGTGTGTGTTATATGAGGGGGAGATTTACAGGGTGTGTGTGTTGTGTGTGTGTGTGCGTGTGTATGTGTATGTGAAGGCTTGGCGGACTTGCACTCATCCTCACACTCACCACACCAGGCCGGGGGCTTAGGGGCACTGAGCCCACGTGCCACATGGGTGATGAGCCAAGAGCCGAGGAATGAAAAGCAAAGCAACATGAAGCCTGTCTGCAGCTCAGCATTGTTGAACAAAGGGAGAAGGAAAAAAGAAAAAAAAATGACACTGGCATAGTCATCTGGTGTGCTTGTGCTGGTGGTTCTTACTGTCAACACATTAGTGTTGCCGACACCTAGGCTCTTCTTTTGTGGTGCACCTCGGATATGTCTCAGAAGTGTAGCATTTGTTTATTAACCCATTATTAATCTGTTTTAAGAAAAAGGTGTTTTTTAACAGCCATTGACTCCACATTATCTGTAGGAAACACACAAGAGAGGTCTGCTACCTGTCCCAAACCCGACAGAGCCATGCAAAATGGTTTTCAGGTCAGGCTCACTCAAGTGTAAACTATATAAACTATATGGTAAACATTAATCATAAAAGGTTACTGTATTTCCCAAGCTTATTCACACATACATTAATACTGTACATCAGCCAATCCCAAGCTTAAAAATGCCAAGGCTCAGTTAAAATCTGAAAATCTACTATGGCCAAACAAATCAACACACCGTCGTTTGATCAACACACCGTCGTTCTGCCAATGACGAGATTTAAGAGACATTTTGGGTCAAAAATAAGTCCAATAAATAAAGAGTAACACAATTTAAATGCCATGTCTTTGCTTTATTAGTTCTGATGACTGTTAAACTGTAAATATTTAATAATGACTATTTTACGGTCAAATATTTCAAGCTCAATTACAGCACTGGAAATTGAAACGTTGTAATATATTGTATATGACCTCTCGTGGCTGACCTGTAGTACCTTTATGGCCCAACAGGGGGCCACAGGCCACATTTTGGGGAAATACTGTTACAGATTTTCTAGAAATCTAGTGTCGTAGCACTATATTGTGACGCTTGTATCATGATACATATTTCATTGTGAAGTTGCTGCCAAAACTCAGACCTTAGTAGGACACCCCCCCCTTGGGTAAAGCCTGTTATTTCTGACCTGAAGAGAGATACAGGACATTGTCTGTAGAGCTGCCACCGATCGTTATTTCTATAATTATTTCTGATTACACAGATTTTACTGACGTTGGAGCCCCGGAAAGTTGCAATAGCGTCTTAAAGGTTCTGGACTGGTGTTGGACTGGGCTTGAACACACACGAGCCTGAAGGAACAGAATAATACTGTTTCAAAACTCAAGCTCAGATGCACGTTCCTGAGAAGAAGCAAAGCAGAATGTGCCTTTAATAAAATGTCACTTTACTAAATTGCTTTCGCTAATGTAGAGCAGGTCTTAAGGGCACTGTGCAGGCCCTTAGGGTTTGGGTGGGGCTGTCCAAAGGTGACCTGTGAGGACATTACTCCAACCTCACCATCTCACATAGAGAGATAAAAGGGCCACTAGTTTATAGTGGTTTGAAATGAAGTCATGAATTTAATGTAATTATCTGTTTTAAATGAGTTTTTTCAATACAAAAATCAGACCACATCACCTCAAACCACATCTAGACCTTCATTAAGGTGGTGCAGACTTGTGCATGTGGTTTAGGACACAGTATGACTTACTTTTAGCAATAAAAATGAACACTGTCCAGCCAAACACTGAGGCAATCACAGGCGCTAAAGCTCCTGAGGTGGTTGCCTGTTGTCTCAAAGTAAGTTATACTGTGTCCTAAACCACATCCAGATTTTCATTAAGCTGGTGCAGACTTGTGCATGTGGTTCAGGACACAGTATGACTTACTTTTAGCAGTACAAATGAAGACTGTGCAGCCAAACACTGAGGCAACAACAAGCAACCACTTCTCACTTCAAGAGAATTAGTGCTGATCTTGAATCAGGTTTTGTCATGTTTTAAATATGGATGAATCTCATCCAAGATCAGTCCTCCTTAGGACTGCTTCAGGAATACCGTTCCTGGGTTTGAAATGTGTTGATGTTCATTTTAATAGGTCACGGTCATAGTCATACTGTGTCCTAAACCACACCCACAAGTCTACTCCACTATACTCCACTGTGACTATTGTCTTCTAGTATTTGTTAGCAACATAAGCCTCATAACTCCAGCTCTAAAGTAAAAAAAGCAAAGTTTGGACACTAAACACGTCTTGGCTGTCCGACTACGTGTGGGGGAAGTGGAAAGTTGTGTAAGTTTGATGTTTCTCCAGCTTATTCATAAAGGATCACTGTGTTGTTGAGGTTGTTCATTAAAGCTGAATGAGCTGATGCATCCCCCAGCAGCCCCCCGCTGTCTTGTACATTGACTTATGCAGCTTCTTCACCCGTCATGCTGTGATAACGAATGAGGATGATTCTCTTAGCAGACTCCATCCATTAGTCCACTCTGACAGCTGCAGGGACCCTAATTCTGCTCTGTGTCTTCAGAGGAGACACGATAACTTTACCATAAACACCATAATGAGTGTGGTGACCCTGTCAAGAGAGAGAGAGAGAGAGAGAGAGAGAGAGAGAGAGAGAGAGAGAGAGAGAGAGAGGCTCAAGTGTTTTTGTGTTAAAATGAGCGGATTGAGAAAAATGCTTTTGACTGTGTTTCTGGATGTTCAGACCGGAATCATTATTTGGTAATCATTATGATGATATTAGGCTTTGCAATGTGTGTGTGTGTGTGTGTGTGTGTGTATCAGACTCTGTCATTCAGTACATCCCCAAAACTTCTCCCAACCCACTCAAACCACATCAAGCTCCTCATCAGTGTGAAGCGGACTTGTGGATGTGGTTTAAGACCTAGTCTGACGTACTGTGAGCTGTAAAACTGAACACTGTGAGGAGAATTACTGCTGATCTTGAATCAGGTTTTATTGTTATAAATGTGGAAGAATGTGTGTGTATATATATATATATATATATATATATAATGTATGAGTGTAGGTATATATGTGATCTTCTGCCCTGTCACACTGTGTGTGTGTGTGTGTGTGTGTGTGTGTATATGTTAAAATAACTGACGTGTGACTCTATAGCGTGGAGACCACACTGTCAGGCCAGAACACCAACGAGAAACAAATGGTTAAACCCAAACCAGCTGCGCTGTGAAAGAACTCACTTTATTTCAGCCTTGCTTTCTTTTATGTGGATTCTTTGTTGACGTCTTAGATGCAAGTTAACTTCAGCTTCAGACTTTAATGACCAAAAGAAAAGTGAGGGGCTGCCACTGGCGGGGTGTGTCACGACTGTATCCATATCATGCAACCGAGGTTTGTGATCTGAGAATGTTACAGAACAGCTCCAAAGAAGGTGTTTTATTTGTGTGTGTGTGTGTGTGTGTGTGTGTGTGTGTATGTTGTGCTGGAATCATGTTAAAAATCTCCATTGATGTGCATTATAGAACATGTCATCGAGCGGTCGAGCGGTCAAGATGGTGCTGTTCTGTGTGTGTGTGTGTGTGTGTGTGTGTGTGTGTGTGTGTGTGTGTGTGTGTGTGTGAGCTTGTTCTTGCTGTACTCTCACCTCTCTCAGAGGGACTAGCTTTGGCAGGTCTGCTTGTGTGTGTTCTGTGGAGGATCAGTGCTCGCAATACACACTGCCAAACACCCTTCACTCACTCAAAGTACATGTGCGCGCACACACACACACACACACACACAGACGCACACACACATACACACACACAGCCCATGTCCAGAATATGTTATACATGCACTCTCACACACGTTTTAGCCTGATTCCGTCAGTGGGGAATTCAGCATGTTCAGTTCCCACTGCTGCTTATATGTAAGATATATCAAAATATAAATAACAGTATGATTGCTATTGTCCGAGCTATAGCTGAAGCTCCAAAATCTTTATATGAGCACATATGCCCCACTCATATCTACTGTGTGTTATAGGGCCCAAATCTAACATTTTTCTTATACTTTATTTTTGCTGTCTTGTGGTTTTATGTACTAAAACAGTATTTCATTTTTAAATGACCTTTTTTCTGACCTCACTCTATGCCTTTAAACAGACTGCTTTTGTAACTCTGCCTTAAAGCTGGGATATGTAAAAGAATTTTGCTCTGTGTGTTTGTGTGTGTGTGTGTGTGTGTGTGTGTGTGTGTGTGTGTGGTCATCTTAAGTTTGATTCATCCGATTTGATATAATATAAAGTCCATAACCTTGTTGATGCTCTTATGGCGTCTGCCTCGCCTCTAAAACATCTTTTGAGTTTTGATGACATCACCGTGCACCAGTGGGCGGGGCTGAGTGATATTAACCAATACCATCATGTTTCCCCCCATTTAGAAATGATCACATTTCAAAAGACACAAGGCGTGTCCAAACTTTTCCTGTCCTCCACGCGGGGTCAGAACTGGTCTCGGAACAGTTGCAGGATTAGCCGTCTCTGATTAACGTCGTCTGGGTCGTGAGGACACGGCTGTAACTCATTCCCAGGGCTGCGGGTCGCGCACTGCAATGATGAAGCCTTTCTAAATCACTGGCCGCTCAAGGGCTCTTTGTATTGTTATTTTGTTTTAGTTTTTTTTTTCTCATCTGTTTGTTTTGGCCCACAGTTGGGGCACTCGCTGCGGCCCTAATTTAGCGTCTGCATGCGCACATTATGTCATGAGCTACATGCTGCTGTGAAAGAGCGAACGAAAACAAGCGCTCGTCGTGTGTCGGACGTATCCATCCGCAGACCTGAAAGGCCAGCAGCAGGTCTAGATCTGTGGTTTCAGGATCTGGGTTCGGACTCGGAGACGCTAACGGCTCGCGCTGTAGTCTAGTCTGAAGTAGCGGATAAACTGAGACTGGCCCCTTCGTCTCAGATGTTAAATCCTAAAGAATTGTGGCCTGATGATCATTAACTGACAGTGACTGACAGTGGTGGATCCACAGTAATGTAGACAACCTCAACGCAGCTGACTTTCCTTCAATTCTTCTTTTTTATGTCACTTGTTTAATTGATTGATTGGTTGGTTGATTAGTTCATTGATTAATTGATTGATTTATTGATTTGTACACAGAGAAACTTCCAAATATATTAGGTAATGGAGAAAGCAGTGCTTTTTCCCAGTAGAACATATTACTACTGCAACTACTATTACTGCTACTACTACTACTAATAATAATAATAGAGACAGTTTGACAAATAAATAAATACAACCCAAAACGAATTGAAAGTTACACGCATTTTAAATGAAAAAGAAAAAAAATGCAAAATATCTTTCATTCTTTCGTATATCACCGCATCACATATATCACCTTCCAGGAATTTTCACAAAATTCTCCAGCGTAAATTACGCATTGTTCTCCGCCAATAGTCCTGTGTTCTTGGAATAAAATATCTATAAAGGCCCCCCAAATTTTGTCATATGCTTTGGACGTCTTACTTACATTATAAGGGACTTTCTCAGGAGTGCTGTGGGACACAAGCTCATTTAACCACTGCCTTCTTAAAGGTGTTTTTCACTGATCTACTGGGTTGGCAGATTTTTTGGCAGTAATCTTGACCTGCTTGGGGTTCTTTAGTGAGGGACGAATATCTCCAGGTATAGAAAACATAACATAAAAACATTAAAAAGAGCCAGAGATGTTCACCTGACGGCTCTTCATCTGGTTGCATTTTACGGGTGGATTTCAGCTCGAACAGCTAGACTTTCTCGGGCCGTGATGATGAAACCACATTCATTTCCTCTGAAGTTGCAGTTTCTTTACATGTTTCTGCTGCTAACGTTTTTCTGATCTTGCCATACTTTCAGCTTCACTCAGCTGTAGTGACCCTATGCCGTGTTCCTGAACATCTCAGAAACCTTTAACAGGATATAAAACCATGACTTAAAGAGGAATGCATTTCCTTTGAGGAATGCTTGCCACCTCCGTTCCAAACTGGATATCATGGCAGTAACCTCAAAATGAAGTGGACACGCACTGAAATGAAAGGTAGTGAACTAATCTGATTGGCGGTTATGACACTATTGTCGCTTAGCAACCGGAATGCAGCCAAAAACAGCATTAATGCGAGTGTAACCCCAAGAAAAAAGGCGGTGCAGTGCACCTCACGTTTTTCAGCCTTCAGAAAAACGCAGTGCGAACACCTCAGGCGTGTCCGTGAGGAGCCATCTGCAGTATTTTTCCAAACTGAAGAAGATCCACATGTGCTGAGGCCTTGTTGGGGGCGTTTAAACAAGAGAATATGAATAATATGTTGGGAAATTAATTCATACTTAGGAATCGTCTTTCGCGCTGCTCACATTTGTCTTAGAATCGACATTTCAAGCACGTGAGCAGCCTTTAGTCCTTCGGATTAACGATTACACCGATCGTCCAACCAGGAGGGTCCACATTTTTGACGGCTGGAGCACGTTCATGAGCCGCGGAGGCGCCGCTAATCAGCGTCTCTCGCGAGGTCACGGGCTTGGGTTTGCTTCCCACAATTTTCTGCGTGTTTGCCGCAACCCGAGCAGAAAGGCAGCGCAATATACACCGCCGCCACCACCCACACCCCCCCAACACCCTGACACCCGCCTCCATGTGTTTCTAATAAGAGCCGCCAGCCTGGAGGGGGACCCACAGAGAGAGCCTCTGGAGGGGCAAGGAGAGAATGAGAGATGATGTGGAAGGAGAGACAATGTGCAAGTGAGTGAGAGGGGGAGACTGAAAGAGAGAAAGAATGAGAAGAAGAGAGTGAGAGAGAGATTCAGAGACTGAAAGACTAGATTAAATTGAGAGGAACTGAATGAGAAAGAGGCTGAAAAGGGGTATCTCTCTGTTCTCCTGAGAGAAGTGTGTGTGTGTGTGTGTGTGTGTGTGTGTGTGTGTGTGTGTGTGTGTGTGTGTGTGTGTGTGTGTGT
>JBBPCZ010000142.1:16629133-16634133 GCA_037974445.1 Brycinus macrolepidotus | reverse complement strand
CAGGGTCCTCATGCGGGCCAGGCCCCAGAAAGCTCCGTCTGTCAGCTTGCTGATGTTGTTCCTCTGGAGCTTCAACACCTCCAGACTGGCCAGACCCTGGAAGGTCAGGCCCTCAATCAAACGCAGCCGGTTCCTGCTTAGCTCTCTGCAAAATACACACACACACACACACACACACACAAAGTGAATTCAAATAAGCTGCAAGTAAGCCATTAAAGTAAATTAAAAGTGAGTGCAAGACACTCACCCTGATTCTTTTTATTTGGGATGGTTTTGCAGTGATTCTATTAAGTGATCAGATCTGTGATTTGAATCCAGTATGAATCTGTAGTGTGTGGTGCAATACCATGTCCGTGTGCTTTGTTGCTACTGTTACTGAGCTGTGTTGTGAACATCCGCTATGATCTTCCAGTTCACTATCTATGGGAATTTACAGATTCTTTACTTTTTAAACCTATCTGACAATCAAATTCCCACATTACGCATGTGAACTAAAAGTAATTAGCTCTAGTAATGCTTTAATCACACTGATATACAGAACTGCAGGTAAAGCGTGTGCCTGTTTGACTCCCTGCAGCAGCAAACAACTGGCCCAGTCAACTACTTATCTATCAGCACTTCAGATGAATGAAGTCTGAAGGTGTAAATCAGAACTCTGCTCTGGTGCTATGAGTGCTGGACCATCACAGTCAACTGACAGACCCCCCCCCCCTTTGATGTCAATAGTCCATTAGCAACAACTGATCCCTCAGACCCTCAGACCTTTGTACAACCAGACACAAGCCCCAGGTGTTGGAGTTAGTGTGTGTAATGCTTATGAGCAAAAGAGAGAGAGAGAGAGAGAGAGAGAGAGAGAGAGAGAGAGAGAAACACCCTGCTAGAGCCTTTGTGTTGCCAAAAGCCACAGTAACACTGCGGCCACCTGTGGAACAAAGACTGCTGACAGAGGGGAGAGAGAGAGAGAGAGAGAGAGGGAGAGAGGGAGAGAGAGAGAGAGAGAGAGAGGGAGAGAGGGAGGGAGAGATGAAAGTGATGGAAATAAGGGTGCCCCCATTAAGATTTAGAAAGGTAACAGTCTTCCTCTGCAGGTGTGAAAAGAAAGAAAGAAAGTTAAGAAGGGTGACAGAGAAAAAGAGAGCGAGAGAAGGACAGAAAAGAAAGACAAACTAAGACAGAGAAAGACAGTAAGACAGAAAGAAACAACACAAGCAATAAAAAGAGGAAATGATAAAGAAACAATAAGGAAGAAAGAAAACGAGTGAAAAGAGAAAGGAGAGAGAGAGAGAAAGAGAGAGAAAAGAGAGAGAGATAAAGAGAAAGAGAAAAAAGCTGGTATGGAAAACAATTGTATAAAGGTAATTAATGAGCCTGCTTTTCTGTTTGCCAGCAATCTTATTGCTCAGGGGCATAACACACACACGCACGCATGCACGCACACACACACACACACACACACATACATGCACACACACACACAGAAAAAAATAAAATACCTGAGTCAGTGAGGACACGTCCTTCCTATCTGTCTCTAATTTGTTATGACTGCTCTTCATTTGTTTCCAGCTAATTTCTCTGGTCTGTTTATTACATTCCTTTATTCTCTGTGAGCCACACCTTCAGCCTGGCATCCTCCACCCTGCATGATTCAGCACAGCCACTCTCATATTCACCTCTCACACTCATACTCATACTCTTAATGTGGATACAGTCTGTGTTTGCAGCTCAGGGTCTGGGGGATGTTCTGTTTGTAAAGTGTAAAAATGACCAGCTGTCATATGTGAACACACCACAGCACACAGTGTGAACAGCACAAAATTCTTCCTCTGTATTTAACCCATTCACCAAGTGAAGCAGCGGGCAGCCAGGAACACAGCATCCGGGGAGCAGTGTGTGGGGACGGTAACTTGCTCAAGGGTACCTCAGTGGTGCCACTGGCAGTCCTGGGATTCGAACCCACAACCTTCTGATCACAAGGCCAACTCCCTAACCACTAGGCCACCAGTGTTTGTATCAGATTATAATAATATTCAATAAATTATGCACTAGTTCAAAAATGTAAATATTTTGATATTTGGTTGAAATATTTTGGTTGAAAATAAACGTGCAGCAAACATTAAGCTTAGTGTATTGTGTTTTTTTTTTATTATTTCACTTCTATGTAAATGGCCCTTCCGTTCATTTGTGGTGAAAAACAAGATTCCATGATCTGAACTGGAATTAATTTAAACCGCTCTGAAGTGAAGAGATTCACACCCCGATGTATGTACGCGTGTGTGTGTGTGTGTGTGTGTGTGTGTGGATGCACTCACAGCTGGGTGAGTTTGGGCAGTTCCAGGCCTTTGACAGGCAGCTGTGTGAGGCGGTTCCTGCCCAGTCTGAGGACCTGCAGACTGCCAGCCAGGTTCCTGAAGGCTCCAGACTCCAGGTGCATGATCTTATTACTGTTCAGGATCCTGCAGATACAGAGAGACAAACACGATCAGCTTACACAGTCTTAACATCAGGGTTACCTGTGTGACATCATGAAGAACAATACAGACATACGCAGAAGTCTGGGCCCCTAGTCAAATAATTTTTAGCTTCTAGTTTATTGTCATGTACAGATAACAATGGAACATCATTATCAGTAATGAAATTCTTGAACTCAGAGCTCCCCTCAGATTTGCACCGTAAAAAATACACAGTCAAAATAAAAAAAATTGCACGGTAAAAAATAAAAGCAGCAAAATAGTAAAAGTACTCTTGTAGTAAAATAAACGGTAAAAACAAATACACACCGTCTCCAGATAATAGTCAATTACTGCTTATTGGGGGGAATAAACTGTGCAAAAGTTATGGCATTTTTTACATTGTAAAAAAGCAGAAAAAAAATGCTATATTTTAGTTTTCTCCCTGTAGAGGATGTGTTAACATTTTTCACAAAATATGTAATGTGACTGAGGGTGTTCAAACTTTTGCATATGATTGCATAAGACTGAAAAAAGTGGACGGCTGAGAATGTTACAACTCAAAATAATGAAAACCTCGAGTAAAGTCAAAATGAATTGGAAGTGACAGTTCAGTCAAAAATCGCATTTACAGTTATTCCCCTTACTCCTGATGTGGCTGATCAGGTGTTTGAGCTTTACTTCTTTAGCTATAGTTACTATAGCTACTGGGCTAATGTAGCTAACAAATAATGGAAGCTTATGTACACTAGTTAGCACCGTGCAAGCTGCAAGTCGTCACACACTTGCCTCTGGTTTTCTTATGTTTTATGATACTGTATGACGTACTGTTATCTAAGCATGTTGCAGAGCTAAAGATAAAGCTAACTGCTGTGCATAAATGTCCTTTGCTAGTTGGCTAGATTAGCCTTGTAGCTTCAGTGCTAAACGTCAGACACCAAACATGTCTCGGCTCATCGGCAACTTCTCCTCAAACTATTATTTTACCAATTTAAGAAAGAAAAGGCAAAGAGAAAGACAAAATACTCACAGCTCTCTGATGCGGAGGCCAGGAGGAAAGCAGCGTTCCCTCAGGTCGATGATGTCATTATTACTCAAATCCAGAGTTTCCAGGTGTGTGAGGTTTTGCAGCCGGCTGCCCTGCACACTGCTGATTTTATTATAGTTCCTGTAGGACAGAGGAGTGTATCTGTTAATACCATTTAGATGTTTTATTAACTGTAGGTTTATTAATACACCCAGGTTGGACTGGGTAATCTGAACTCTCTGAATGTGCGGTGAGCTACAAGCTGGAGCACAATACCTCTTTTTCTTTTTCGAAATGATCCAGATCCAAGAGAACTAATCTTTAAACTGAGCTACACTGTGAAATATTTTCTGTGCACAAGTTATGGCACACTAATGTGCACTAAAATTTACAGAAACGTTTATGGCACTAAACTGCAGACCTGTTTATGAGAGCCGATCCACCCCGCCCGACCCGCAAACATATTCGTTAATCAATGACCCAAACCCAACCCGCAAAGTATTTTTGTCATTTTTTTACCCATCTGCCCACTAAAGCCAAGTTGTCTAATAAGCTGACCTGAACTCGCTCAACCTGTGAGTTACTTATTTTCACTTAGAAAACCAAAGGGGTGTTTATTTGTTTGTTTTCTCAGCTGTACAGTACATTTTTGGTTGGTTCTCCCTATGTATGAAATGTCTGTGACATTTCAGGCTTTGTAAGTTAAAAAACAGATCAAATTTGCCCCTTTTTTTGATATTCAATCCAGCATTTTCTGCTGTTATCAGCCTGATACTGATACCTAGAGCCACAATACTCGCCAAGATTAAAATAGTAAAACGCACAGACATGTAAAATGAACAATTTAAGTCCAATTTTTTGCACATTTGGGGGCAGCTGGACATTTTATAAAGCATCAAATCTCCAAGAAGTCTTTGTACTCCAAAATCTAATAGTAACACAGCATTTGTAAATATTGCAAATGATCACATTTCCCTTTTTTCACCCATTTCTTTCCTGTTTTTTAGCTTGCTTGGCAAAAGTTATGGCATGTTTTTCTATATGTTGTCTCAAAAATACGACAAAATGTCTTTTAAAAACAAAGAGAGACAAAGGTATTTATAAGACCAGATTCCTCCGCATGTTTCACCGTCTAGATGGCCAAACTGGTAGAGCGAGAGACATTATGACTCAGACAAGAGAATGTGTTCCGAATGGAGGTGAGAACATATCTGTTGACACTTCGACACTACATGACATGTACCCTGACATTTCCGTGATTTACAGCCTCTTTAAGACTATAAATAATAAAAATGACCATGAGCTTTTAAAAACAGAAAAAACAAAGCATTAGACATTAAAAAACTATTTGGACGTACAATACTGTGCAAAAATCTATATTTCTCAGTGTGTGGTAAAGTGTCTTTCTGCAAAGTTAACATTACAATAAATGTAAACAAACAGGAAAGCAGTAAAAAGTATCAAGATTTGTTTTGTTTGTGTAAAAGTAGTTGATATTGTGTGAGCTGGTGAGGAGAACACAGGTT
>JBBPCZ010000142.1:16597609-16603552 GCA_037974445.1 Brycinus macrolepidotus | reverse complement strand
GAGGAGAAATCTGGAACCGAACCTGTGTTCTCCTCACCAGCTCACAAAATATCAACTACTTTTTTACAAACAAAACAGATCTTGATACTTTTACTGTTTTCATGTTTGTTTGTTTTTATTCTAATGTTGACTTTGCTAACAGTAAGACACTTTATCACACAATGAGAAAATGGCTTTAAACAATTTGCATAGGCACCTAAGACTTTTGCACATTACTGTAGGTGTGGAACCATACCACCCTGGAACAGGCATCACCTCTTCACTCCATGCTGCCCTCACCAAATCACCAAATAATGTTTTCCATTTAGTGACTTAGCTTGCTAATGCTAACATAGTCAAAGCCAGTGAACTTGGTAGCATCAGTCAGATGATTAATCCTTAAATAACTCTACTGGATGTACCTTATCAGTGTGAGCTTTCACACACATCTTAAAAAATAACCATTTGAAATTTGTTACACACTGAATTTTAACAAATGCTCAGTTGCGCCAACAGTTTCTCATTAGTTTGAATGGGATTTTTGCAGAGGTTCTGAAAAGCTCATGCAGCCTTGCAAGAGTCGCTACAAAACTCATTTGTGGGTGAAGCATAGGTCAATTCAATGGATAGGTCACTTCAAACTTATTTGTTATGATCCACTGATCTGTTAAATTGAAAGTCTGCCCCAAGTTTGGGGATATGAGGAGGATATGCATTTTAGATGGACATCGTGTTTTTCCTTCATTATCAGTTCATAGTTTATGGTTCCTTCAGTGAACAGTAGGACAGACAGTCCTGGGACCCACCAGCAGGTCCAAACTTCTGCTACACACTTCTATAACTGAAGAATGACTCGGCCAGTTTGCATTGTAGTCAGTGTAGTTACATAATAAGCCTGGGATTGTAGCCCTTAGAACTCAGAGGGTAAAATCTGATTTCAAATATAAATGGTGTAAAACAGTCTAAGGCCGGTGTTTGCTCTCCTACACGCTCGCCGTTTGCTGCTCTTTCACTCTATGCACCTCTGAAAAGACCTGAAAGAAAAGAAATTTGGGCATTTTTGTTCTTCTATGTGCATTTGCATGTAATGGTGTTTTTAAAACCCCAGTAGTGGTTATTATTACTGCATGTTTTTAAAATTACAGTAACTTTGGTTCTACACCAAACAAAGCTCAGCATGACGTCTGACACCTCAGCATCAACACAAACCATGACAATTTACCATTTGTTGCGCTTCCGGCACGGATCTGTGCCGCTCAGGTTTTAAGGGTTAAAGTGGTCAACTTGATTAAACTGTGATCTTTTCAACCAGGACTGAATGTTTCCTCTCAATAGACATCCACACACCACAAAACAAGCCATTTCTGGCTACTAAGAAACCCCCACCCCCCACCCCACCCCACCTTAAACCATAATTTAACTGCATCAGCCCCTTCACTGTATTAAAGGGTTCATATCATGGAAATTCAATTATCTTTATATATTTTACAATAGAAGAGTTTAATGTAGTACATAAACACAGTTTTAGAAATTCAGAAAAACTCACTGTTTTCATGAGGTCTCACAAGCCAACACATTTCCATATATCTACCTAATCAGCCTCCACACTTTAACCCATTCATGCTGAAGGTATCAGGAGTGTTTCAGCCTTGCTTTTTGAATCCGACGCAGTAAAGGGCAGCCAACCGCAACAGAGATAATTTACATGTGTCCTGAAGGCACGTGAAACCAAACAGCCTGTTTAATTCTAAGAAATAAAGAGAGGACGATAAATAGTCATGTAAAAACAAATCATGACAGTTTTGGTGCATAAATTCATATAAAAATAATATGACATGGGCTCTTTACGAATAACCCCTGTTTGGAAATTGAATGAGCCGTTCGGAACAAAAGTAACTTCCAGAGATTAATTTCTGTCATTAATGCCGAATCTGATTTTAATGGGCGGTGATGGTGGGGCGACGTGCGTGGCGGAGGCTCGGTGACAGGTGTATGCTGGTCTGGCGAGGAGCATAGAGAATGAGGTGGTTGCCTGAATAATTAAAAGCCTTCTCCGCTTTTTGCTGAGATCAATCGGCGACTTTCAGGTGC
Source organism: Brycinus macrolepidotus (assembly GCA_037974445.1). Classification (NCBI taxonomy): domain Eukaryota; kingdom Metazoa; phylum Chordata; class Actinopteri; order Characiformes; family Alestidae; genus Brycinus; species Brycinus macrolepidotus. Next base: position 16,601,482 of record JBBPCZ010000142.1, on the reverse strand, counting down.
TTCACACCGCTTGACCTACAAGGTCCTCCTCAGGACGTGATGAGCTTTAGCTGTGGAATCTTGACATCCCGAAATTCGGTATAGGCCTACAGCATTGCAGTTGGTAATTTGAACAGACTGATATATTCAAGCTTGCCTCTATATTTGTTCACGTAAAGTTTGGATAGTTCGGAACAAAAATGGCAGTACCATGTGTTATTTCGTCTTTTCTAAGTTTTTGAGTGCGTTATGTAGAACTGGTGGGGAATGGAACCAGACATCTGAGGAGTTTAATGCTCCTTCACAGAAAGTTATTAGGTAAAATAGTTATGAATATATACATATATTCGAAGCATATTCATGGTGGAGGGGTATTTGCAGAGTGTTGCGAAGCAAAATAGTCCCCAAAGAAAACTTTTTTTTCAGATTTACACTATTTTATCATCAGCAACATCATGTATAACCACTCACACGCAAATGCCCATAAAGAACAAAAAAGCCCAAATATCTTTTAATTTAGGTCTTAGAAACAAACAGAAAAAAACACAAGATCTCTGAACCCAGGAGAACTTTCAGGATAGTCTCCGCCCACAAGTGGGTGGGGAAAACCCGCAGAGGGAGGGGGTCCGGAGAGCGGCCGAGCGGCGGCGCACCGAGAGAAACCAGAGAACAAACACCGTTTTTAGACTGTTTTACACTGTTTTTATTTGCTGAAATCAAATTTTACTGATAACTCTGAGTTCTACGGGTTAATGTCCTTTTCTTTTTGTTTTGTTTATTTGTTTCCTTTATTTTGTCACCCCACTTGTTCTTACTAGCCCTGTCTTTCTCTAGGTACAGGGTTCTGTCCGTCTTCATCCAAATGTTCGCACAAGCTCAAGCTGATTGGTTCAGTGAGTCCGTCTTTAACTCACAGCTCCATCCCTCTCCATCGTTTTGCAGGTAATTACAAAAAAGAGTCACTCATGACCCCGGTGGTCATAATGATACGAGGTGAAAGCGGCTCTGACCTCTGATGTTTGTCTGGCAGGCGGAATCATTAGCCTCTCGGAGCACTGGCCGCTGCTCCGATCCTTCTGATGCAAATTCCATGTCAAGACATCAAACGCCCGTGTGATCAAAGGTCATCTCTTTCTTTGTGTAGGTGTTTGATAGCAAAATTTCTGTTTCATCTCCGACTGCCATGGCGCGTTCCAGAGGGGCTCTGTGTATGGAGAGAGAAAAGAGAAGAAAGATCCCCTTTTTGGCTTGATTATGGGTGTTTTTATGTTTGAAAATTTGTTTTATTTTCCGTTTTAATGAGGCTGTTCGCTGCCCACATTGGGAGAAGAATTTAAAAGGGAAATGGGCTCCAGTTCTTTGGACTGAGTTCTACAAAGTACAAAGCACAGAATGTTAGGTAGTAATGGCCGGCCATTGAATTGCCTGCTCTCATAGCTCTCATACTATTATATTACAATAGTACACGTGCTAACAGAACAGTGTTCATGTTTTATTGGTCTGAACCGAGATCAGACCCACTTAAACTGATAGTCTGGCAAAAAATATGATTGACCCAATATCCCTGTCACAACCCACTCATAGCTCAGCTGAGATATGTTTGGACTGGGTCAGGTGAAATGATGATTTAACTAAAAGTAAGTTAACCTGGTTGCCTCTGAAAATGTGCAAAACCTCAAAGAATAAGTTAAGTGTATGACTGATTAATAATATACGCTCATAACAGTTCTTTTAACTCGTAATTAGAAGTTCAGTGAACGTTTTTATAATGTGTGTCTGCTACCGGAGGTTCAGACAGTGTCTGACTTCAGTCCATTAGCATCATCATTATTTCTCTCTGTGCTGTTTGCTGCTGCATCCCATGCAAATGTGATGCACACCACGGCATCCCAAAGCAGGCCTGCTGTGGGATGGGCTTCAGAACATATATATGTATGGCCAGGGCCTGTGCATGTGAATCTACACACTCTGTGCTTGTGTGTGTGTGTGTGTGTTTTGTCTAGGCTACAGTAATTAGACAAAGAGGGACTAACGTATCACCTAGTGTGTGTGTGTGTGTGTGTGTGCGTGTGCGTGTGTTTGTGTGTGTGCATTACTGTAATCATTATTCTGTAGTTGAGGGATTCCATGAAAAGAGGGCCATTTGAGTCCTCAGCAAACAAGTCAATGTGTATTGATGTGTACTGCTGTGTTTCCTGGCTTTATTCCTTGTTTACAGTGGCTATAAACTGCAATGTCCACAAGCCCCTCAACTTTGCATTTTTGTTCTTCAGTAATTAGGATGGAATTTGTTTGCATAATTGGAAATTTTCAAAACAGGATTATCTTCTTCGTAGGTGAGCGACCAAGTCGACATACATTTACAAGTGTGTGTGTGCGTTTTTTTAATTACGTTTAAATGTTATTTTTTTTATCAAAATGGGCGCAGCTGCCCGTTTTATTTATGTGGACAGAGTCCATTGACTTTTGATTTAGTTGCTACTGAGAGAGAAATGTATAAGGCAGCTGAGGTGTGTGTGGGTAGCTGCTTTGTGTTAAAGTGTGCCTTTGAAGAGGAACATAATATCAGTGAGAGCTTTGGGAGTTTTGTTGGAGAGACGCATCATAAAACATGAGTCTCGAGTCCAGGTCGAGTCGCGAGTCACTTTTTAGGCGAGTCACGAGTCAGTTTCGGGCGATTCCAAGTCAAGTCCAAGTTGGTTCGCAGTTCTGTTTGCGGTGAGTGTGAGTCAGATCAAGCCTCCATCCCTGTTGCACACCATGGTGGTCTGCAAATACTACATTACATTTCCTTGTGAAAGACTTTTTTGCTGCTTTGGTCCCTCGATTCGTGGTTTTATAGTCACCGACAGCATGATGCATATATAACCCACATGAGACAGGATACACACAGCACACCTGCATAAGCAAAAGAAAACCTCTTCAGACTTACAACCTATCCGTGTCTTGCCCTAAGCAAATGCGTCCAAGTCATGCGGTTCCTCACAGGTTGCTTTTCTCCTGCAGCAAGTTCCTTTTGTCACTGCAAGATGGCACTGTTGCACTTCCAATGAGCTCTGATCTTAAAAACATTCCCAGATGTTTATATTGCGATCACAGTTTCCACCGATTACCCTGTGTGTGTTGTGCCAGTGTGAAGTAATCATACCATGAAGGCATACTCCGCTGTAAAATCTCTTGGCTTGATCAAGTGGTTTAAAGGGGACTGAAATGAAGAAAAGTAAGAGTGCAATGCATGTTTTGCTGTGTTCAGAGCCTTTGGCTGGTCAGCTGTCATTAACTGACCGTCTGTAAAGCTAGAATAACGTCTGTAAAGCTTTGTGGAACCCTGTTCTGTGAAGCAGTGGAGTGATGAAGAACAACCCTTGGTTTCCTAAACATTGTTTCAATGGCAGATAATGGTAGAAATGAAGCTTCACACCATGTAATATTATGTTCCTAGGGCCCGACGTCCAAGAACCATTAGGAACCTTCATTTTTGAAGGTGTGTAGACTCCAGACCTTCCATATTTATTGGGTTCTTCACATTCTTCTTAACCTCTAGGAGCTTCACTTCCATCTGTTTTCCTCTGCTGGGCACTTTCAAACAAATTCATCTGCCAGGCTTTGATTTCCAATCACGTGGTCAATAAAAGGCGAAGTCCCTTTTCTTCAACCCAATAAGCCGTTCATTTGTTTGTTTGAAAAGTTAATTAAGGTGAGAAAACAGGTAAATGAGCTCCTTTTCTGAGACAATTGATAGACATTCTATCACTTTTGTATATGCAAAAGAAAAAAAGGCGTATTCGAATATGCAAATGAGACGTCTTGTACTTGAATGTGTAAATGTTCATATTTTAGAAAGCAAAAATATGCCAGAATGGCCCTAAATGGCACCAAGGACACACCACAGAT
>JBBPCZ010000142.1:16585109-16592609 GCA_037974445.1 Brycinus macrolepidotus | reverse complement strand
CCGCTCAGCCATGCACCAGACCCACAGGCTATGAAGGACGAGAGAGAGGAAGAGAGACTGAGAGAGAGAGAGAGAGACACGGCAGAGTATCAGACATGGGTGAGAGACATTGAGAGAAGCACAAGTGAGGGCGAGACAGTGATAATGAGAAAGAACAATAGGCGGAGGGAAAGAGAATAAGAGGGCGAAGAGAAAAACGAAACAAAAACCAGAGAGGAAGAGAGGGAGACACAAGAGCAAAAGGTATGATCAGTTTGAAAAACAGGGAGAGAGAGAGACAGAAAGACAGAAGGAAGGGATATAGAGATACAGAGAGAAAGAGAGAGGGAGAGAGAGATAGATAAAGAAATAGGAAGAAAGAGAAAAAGAGAGGGAGTAAGAAAATTAGAGAGTGGAGAGAAGAAGAGAGGGAGAAAGAGGGAAGGAGAAAGAACGTGTAAAGAAGCAAGGAAAAGAGACAGAGAGACAGAGAGAAAAAGAGAGCAGAAGCACAAGAGAATAAACAGAAAGAGAGAGAGAGAGAGAGAGAGAGAAGGAGAGAGAAGCAGTTTGTTTTTTATTTTGAATGGTTGTAGGGGGGCTAAATAAAGCAGGATTTAGTAAAAACTGAATCCATCAGCCGGACACGCGGAACAAATGAGGTGCCCTCTCAGCAGGAGTTCCGCCCCCTTTATTTGTTCGCATTTTTAAGCTGAAGGGCGAAAGCGGAGCGGTCATCGCACCTAATGAAGTGTCCCCAAAGTTAGAAAAGAACAAGAGAGGAAAGAGAAACACTTTCAGACGTTCTGAAAGCTTAATACAGCCTGCAGGGCTCAGGCCGACCCTGCGACTGCTCCCTTTTTACTGGGCTTACTGGGGTTTAATGCTACTAATTCTACATTCAGAGCTTTGGGCGGGGGAGTTAAGGGTAGTATCTGGGATCAAATCCCCAGAAATGGGCGTTAATTATTTGTACAGTTCCCATTAAAAAACAAACAAAAAAAAATACATTTGGAAGTGTGCTAGTATCTAAAATGATTGTAAAGTTATATATGTTTAAAGACAACGTGATTCATTTAAGGCTCCAGGCACACTAAGCCAACAAAGAAGCAGCGCTAACTAAAGCCAACTATTTGAGCTTCGCAGTTCTAGAACCCTGGAAAAACCACAGCTATAGTACTAAACATTTCTTCAAAAGGTTCAGGAACCTTGGTGGAAATATAACTTTTGTTCCTCAAAACCTCATGTAGTTCCTCAAAAAGCTCTGTAGCCTTGCTGGAAATGCAAATATAGGTCTGTAACTCTTCCAGAACCCGGAAAAGGGTCTTCAGCCTCAAAACTCTGGTTCTTTAGAAGGTTCTGGAACCTTGGTTGAAGAAAACTTAATAGCAGACACAGATCTTTAGATTTTCCTCCTGATTTTCCTCCCTGATGCACCATCACAGCACTTTATCAGCTTTATGCTGTGTTTACATGTTGGTACTGAACAGCACTATTGTTGAAATGGTTTAATCAGATGGTGTTATCCACCATGCTGTCCCATGACGTTTTCTCTCGTTTCTTAATACAGCTTGTTTCTCAATATATCAGTTTTGCTGTATATGACCTAGTGATATGAGCTCAGCATCTGGTTTATTCCAAAGCTGTGGCTGACAGCATAACCTGGAGGGGCACAACAGAGAGCATCCTGACCAGCTGCATCTCTGTTCGGTACAGCAGTGCCAGTGCTGCAGACCGCAAGAGCCTGCAGCAGTTTGTTAAAACAGCTGGTAACATCACCGGGGCGTCTCTTCCTTCACTATAGAACATCTTCCATAAGTACTGCATCAGAAAGGCCTCTTCCACTGTGTGCAACTCCTCACACCCCTCACATGGACTCTTCACGCTGCTTTCATCTGGCAGACGCTATCGCAGCATTAAAGCCCAATCGGCCAGACTGCATGAGAGCTTTTTCCCACAACACACACACACCTGAACTGTGAACTGACTCCACTTTCCACCTTTGCACTTTACGTGTCACTTTTTTTCCTTTTTTTTATGATGTACATGCAGATCGATGCACAAAACACATCTATGTTACATTTGTACTTGAATACTGTCTCAGAGTTACTGCATTTTCATAGAATGACTGTATATTTGTACTGAACTCATATAAAGCACACAATTACATTTCAGTGGTCTGTTTGTTCTCCACTTGACTGCTGATGCAACATTGGCACAAATTCTGGAGGTGAAAAATGACCCTTTTCACCAAATTGCACATTTTCTACTTCTAGTTTAGAGTTTGGATTTATAGTTTATTTATTACTATGTATTCAAAGTGTCTTTTTGTTCTCTGTAAAATCGGGAGCCGTGCCGTCTTGTCTCACCGAGATGACAATAAAGTTTACCCTGACTTTGAAAAAAGACTCTTGACAGAATATAGAGAAATACGGAATGTTGGGTTCTCCGTCATCTGTCTACCGTCATGATGTATGCATGTATGCACACAGCATTAGGGTCTTCACATAAGCAAAGTGAGAACTGTCTGTGGACTCATTAAGATCATTGGGTCCTGAGGAACGAATGCTCTGCAGGTTTGAGATACAGAGACCAAGGTGTTCAAGTACCTGCCCAATCAGGCCTGAGATGGGTGGGGGGTCCAGAAGAACTTTTTAAACATGAAGCTCAGGTTGGTATTTACTGCCGCCTCCCATGGAGCTCCTATTCTCCTCCTCATGGGTGGCGAAGAGAGACTGAACGCTTCCTCCAGCGTCCGCACACGCTCACACAAACGCTCCCAAAGGACTGTAATAACCTATTACCTCCATCTCCGACCAAAAAAACACACATTTAAACCACAATTACACCCCCTGCCTCCCCCAAAATCCCCCATGTAGCTCTTCTGCAATTCAGGGCTGCAGGTCCATCAGACTGCATGCTCTCTCTCACTCTATCTGTCTCTCTCTTCTCACTCTGTCTCTCTCTCTCTCTCACTCTGTCTCTCTCACTCACTCACTTTCTTTCTTTCTTTCTTTCTCTCTCTCTCTCTCACACACACACACTCACTTTCTCTTCTTCTCTCTCTCCCATTCTCTCTCTATTTCTCTCTCCTTCTCTCTCTCTCTCTCTCTCTCTCTCTCTCTTTCTCCCTCTCTGATTGTGCAGAAGCAGGAGAGATTGAAGAGAGTGGATTTTTATTCTGTGTGGAAAAATTCATCACCAGGCTAGTGCAACTGCTTTTTTCACACACACACACACACACACACACACACACACACACACACACACACACACACACACACACACAGGCTTTGCTGTAAACTGAATTTTGTTCTTCGATCTTATTATAATATCAGCCAACCTTTTTTTTCGTGGTTTTAGTAAGATATAACTGAAAAAATAAGTCAGTGATAAGAGACAACTGCATCTTTAAGCCAAGGCATTTATCAATAATGTGCATTTCTGTAATCTGTAATCAAAAAGTAAAAAAATAAACCTCTGCATGTTAGGAAGCATCTGACTGCTTCCAAAGTTTTCTGATGGTAATAAGGGCTTAATTCTGGCCAATCTAATATCACTGTGATATATCACTGAAAATCTTGTTTCCTGTTTAATCTAACCAGATTATCAATATACGTCAACATGACAACAGTGACTCAATTAAAACTCGTCCTCTGAGATCTCACTGGGGGATGCAGCTCGGAGACTCTCATTCTTCAAAACGCTTTTCTCTAAATCAGCTTTTCTCCACATTCATCTCAGCTTAAAAGAAAGAAAGAAAGGAAGAAAGAGAGTGAAAGAGTGAATTAATGAAAAAGAAAGAAAGAAAGAAAGAAAGAAAGAGAAAGCGAGTGAATAAGAGAACTAATGAAGAAAGAAAGAAAGAAAGTGAGTGCATGAGTGAATGAATGAAAAAAAGAAAGTCAGACAGAAAGAAAGAAAAAGAATGGAAGAGTGAATGAGTGAAAGAAAAAAGAATGAACGAATAAATGAAAGAAAGAAAGAAAGAAAGAAAGAAAGAAAGAAAGAAAGATAGAAAGAATGAATGAATGAATGAATGAATGAGTGAATGAACAAGTGAGTGAAAGAAAAAAACAAAGGAAGGAAGAAAGAAATTTCTAGGTGCTGAAATGAAATTAACACACGAGGCTGAAAAGATATTTTGACAAAAAGAAAAAAGTCCTGCGACTGATCCTGACAGATTACACACACACACACACACACACACACAAAACCACACACATACACACACACTCACACTTTTACTGGGAGGCTGAAGATTTTAACAACTGTTACCTCGAGTCATTCTCCTTTGCGTGGCCGTTTCTGCCGCAGTCCAAACAGAGGGTGGCATTTTGCGATGGTGTGAACGGGTAAAGGCGGCCTTTCCACTCGTGCTCTAACAAAATGCAATCCCGGGAATGTCTCATGCACCTATATGAGGAAATTGCTTTCTATATATCTAAAGTGCAGGTTATGGGCAAGAAATATAAAGGAGAAAAAAAAGGGTCTCATGGCCTAGCAGAGGCCGCGGGAAGCCGTTTTTCCTCTCATTTCAGAGCAGCTAGGTTCAATTTCACAGCCTGAGGAAGAGAGGGAGTGGGAAAAAGCAGGTGAAATCGATTGCGTAGATTGCAGCTGTGTTTTATTGGACTCCTTTTGTGTCATTTTACAGTGTCAGGCAGCGGCGGAATGGATTTGCTGTCGGTGCAGGGCTGATCGCAAAACTGAGCCGAGGCCAGGAGCCTCCTGCGCCCATGCATTCTGCTGAAAATCGTGATTTCAGTCTGATTAAATACAGCTGACCATATGAATGAATGAATGCATTCATTCATTTATCAGGCACTCTTACTGAGCTAAACAGGCCTATAAACAGTTAGATAAATATGAAAACAGATTTTGAAATTCAGCTTCAGTTCACTTTCCTTTTATTCCATTCCAGACAGATTCAAGCAAAAGCCAGTCTTACAAAATTAGTTGATCAGCTGGACCAATTCAAAGTATGTAGTAGGTAAGTAGGTGAATGAATGAGTGAGTGAGTGAGTGAGTGAGTGAGTGAATGAGTCATTGAGAGGGCAGGTGAATGAATGAGTGAGTAAGTGAGTGAGTGACTGGGTGAGCGAGTGAGTGAGTGAGTGAGTGAGCGAGAGAAAGATGGATGGCCGAGTGTGTTGGTTGGTGGCTGAATGAGTGAGGGAGTGAGGGAGTGAGTGGATGGTTGGATGAGTCATTGAGTGAGTGAGTGAGTGAGTGAATGAGTGAGGGAGTGAGGGAGAGAAGGGTGGATAGGTGAGCGTGTGGGTTGGTGGGTGAATGAATGAACGAACGAACGAACGAACGAACGAACGAATGAATGAATGAATCCCTGCTCCTAGAGATCTGTTTGCTCCCCAAAGAGTTTAGTCACTTTGGTCTTCTAATGTAATGTTTCTAAGGACTTTGGTTACTTAGACTGACAGAAAGAGACCCCTCACTCATTAGCAGTGTTGGGGGGGATTGTTTACAGTAATCCTATAGTTGAGTCAGCACCCTGGGTAAAGATTAATGAAAAAAAGGGTCACGACAAACTCTCTTTATAGTTAATTAGCTAAATCCCCCACTGAAAATATCCATCCATCCCTCCATTATCTAAGCAGCTTATCCCAACCGGTGTCATGGGGTGGTCCCAGTGATAACTGGGCTAAAGGCAAGAAAGACCCTGGACAGGCCACTAAAACTAATCTAAGTAAATTTAGTACAAGAACACGAAAATCCTTATCAAAAACTACTTTAACAAAATCACGATACAAGTATCGTCTCCTATAAATATCCAGTATATTCCCATTTCTATTTCACTTTCTTTAAAGGGCCCATATCCTACATTTTCCTAGCACTTTATTTATTTATTTATGACACATACAGTATGTGGTTTTATGTACCAAAAACAATGATAATTTGTTTTTACACAACCCTTTTCCATCCTCTCTTTAGATTTTATAAAGCTGTAGTTGTTATTGTGCTTTTAAGACGGATATATGTAAATGAGCTGAGATAGATATAGCATCACTTCCGTCCTAAAAAGTATTTATAAACTTAATCAGGTTTAACTAATCACCTTTCTCCATTGCACACCAACCTAACTGGCTTTCACTCGTGATCAGTTGTAATCGTCTTGATTAGTTCAGCATAAAAACAACTATCCCATAAAAACAACTATTCCGGTGCTATTCCAGTATTCTAGTGCAACTGAAAGTATACAATCAACAATGGGTGGCAAGGCACTGTCGAAAGATCTCAGGGATAAAGTTGTGGACAGGCACAAGTCATGAAGATGGATACAAAAAGATGTCAAAGGCTTTCTCAATCCCAGGAGCGCAGTGAAGTCTATAATTAAGATGTGAAAAAGTGTTTGGTAATACTAGGACCCTCCCCGGATCAGGCCGCCCCTCCAAACTGGAAGGAAGAGCGAGGAGGAAACTGGTCATTGTGCGCATGTGACAAAATCACAATGTGCTCCACAGTGGTTCATATGGGAGGGTTGCAAGAAAAAAGCCACTCCTCAAGAAAGGCCACATTAAGTCTTGACTGAGCTTTGCCAAAACACTCCTTGAAGATTCTGAGGCCAAGTGGAAAAAGGTGTTATGATCAGATGAGACCAAAATCAAACTATTTGGCCTCAACACCAAACGATACATCTTGAGTAAACCCAGTTACTACCACCATCCAAAGAACACTATACCTACAGTAAAGCATGATGGTGGCAGCACCTGTCAGGATAGAAGGACAAATGGATGGGGCAAAATGCCATCAAATTCTTGAGGAAAACATGCTACCCTGTGCCAGAAAGTTGTCAGTGAGAAGAAGGTTCATCTTCCAAAAAGAAAAAAGAAAAAATTATGACCCAAAGCACACAGCACAATGGACCACACTGTGGCTGAAGGAGAAATAATTGAATGTCCTTGCATGGCATAGTCAGAGTCCAGATTTAAACCCTGCTGAAAACCTGTGAAGATTGCAGTCCACCAATGATCACCGTCCAATTTGACTGAGCTTGAACAGTTCTGTAAAGAACTGGGCAAATATTGCACAGTCTAGATGTGCAAAGTTGGTAGAGGAGTATCCCAACAGACTCAAGACAGTAAAATGTGGTTCTACAAAATACTGACAGAGGGGGTTAATCTTTCATCCAGCTCAGTGATAGTTTTTTTCTTTCTGTAAACTGCTTCTATCATCTTTCACTTGGATGTTATAAGTTGTATTTAAAAAATCGGCTGGAAAAAAATTTTTTGTATGTGCAAAGCAACAAAATGTGAATATTTTAAATGGGGTGATTCTTTTCTATACCCTGTGTATAAACGGCGTAGGAATTACGATAAGCAGCAGTTTAAACGAAACTGATATCGCTTGAGTTGGGGTGGTTTTGAGTGTCTGTTGAAAAAGAGTCAAGTCAAGTTTATTTATACGGGATATTATCATACTCAAAACATTTACATTTACATTTACATTTACAGCATTTAGCTGACGCTCTTATCCAGAGCGACGTACATCAGTGCTCAAGTA
>JBBPCZ010000142.1:16559839-16585009 GCA_037974445.1 Brycinus macrolepidotus | reverse complement strand
GTTGCAGTAGTCCAATTTGGAGATGACCAGAGTCTGGACGAGTAACTGCGTAGCTTTCATGGTGAGAAAGGGTCGGAAAACGTCGACCCTTAATGGAGGAAATCGAAGAAATAAAACAATGCATAGAAAATCGATCAAAGAAAAGTGAAAGTGCAATAGAAGTACAGGCGTTTAAAAGAAGGCGGAGGAGAATATAGTGCAGTAAAAAAATACTTATAAACTGAATCAGAAGTAACTAATCACCTTGCAGAGCAAGCTAATTGGCTTCCACTTGTGATCAGTGGTAATTGATTAGTTCAGCAAGAAATAAAGAAATAAAAGAATACATAGAAAATAAAAGAAAACTGAAAGTGCAATAGAAGTGCAGGTGTTTAGAAGAAGGTGGAGGAGAACAGTGCAGTTGTAGGTGTGACTATTCACTTTCTTCACTGCAGACCCAGCTAACTGGCTTCCACTTGTGATCAGTTGTAATTGTTTTGATTAGTTCAGCAAGAAATAAAAGAAACTGGCCTGAGCTGCTGTCACCACACATCCCGGCTCGGTGAAGCAGGCTTAATTAAGTCGGGCTCACTTGAGCCCGTGCGTGACATAGCCTTGGATGCACCCTGCGAAATAATGAATGCCTTCCGATCCTATTGGTCGCTGGGAGGCCTTGGACGAAGCCGATTGGCTGTCGCTTGTTTCCGGGGCTCAGATTCACCGGTGACGTTTTTTCTCGCAGCAGTGAGACGGACGGGGCGAGAATGGCTGCCGGTGGAGGTTAGAGCTTCACGAATCCTTTTTCTTTCCAGGATTAAAACTTTTTTACGCATGTTTCCGAGTTTATTCATATGCCACGTCTTAGAGGAGTCCCTCGTTCACCCATCTGGGTGGTTTACAGTCCAGGGGGGTTCTTTTTTAGGCGGTTAAAGCTGAGATTGTGTCAGAGGAGCCGGAAAAGTGCGGACGGATTGGTTAGCATTAGCAGCTAGCAGGGATTGTGTAAACATTTTAGCCTCTGGGGATTATAGAGCAGCTGTTTTTTTTTTAAATAAATTGTGCTTTCTTATGACGAAAAGATAATGTTAGAATGTGTAAAGACGGTTTTGGGGGCATGTATCGTCGTGTCTTCCTTGAAAGAGCAGAGTTTGTGAAGTCTCTGGCTAATATTGTTGTGGGGTTTAAGACTAGCCTGGTTTGTACCTAGCTTGAGAAATACAGCTGTTAGCCTAGCTGCCACCTCCTGGTGAGCCGAGTTTGGGTCTTTTGGAGAGTAAAAGACCACATGTCGCTAAATTGCCTCGATTCTGCAGTCAGCTGTTGTTTTATTGTCTTTAAAAGACCCCCCTCTGGGCTGAATGAATGCTCTTTGTAAGCAAGGTAGGCCAGTTCATGTGCTTGGAAAGTCACAAAGTGAACTTTAGTGTCATCTCAACCATATACAAGTATACAGAGAGACGATGTACAGGTTCCACAGTGTACACACAGTGCAACAGATATAAGACATTGTGCAACAAACAAAACGGTTCAAATAAAGAGGTATAGAATAAGATAAAAGTGAAATTTAACCTGTCCTGAGTGTGTGGACAGCTCTCTGTGCATTGTATATAAATGTAAGTAAAATAAAATGTGCAAAGATTGAAAAAAAAATGTGCAGTGTATTAGAGGATTGTGCAAACAGTGTAACCAGTATAGCCAGTGTAAATAGTATAAAACAAGTGAAAATAGCAGCATAAGTATACTTTCTTAAAGGTTTGTGCATTCTTAAAGAATTGTGCCAACAGTATGGCAGTATAGACAGTATAACCAATATACACAGTATAACAGTGCCAACATGTTACTGTACAAACTAACCTTACTTAACTTTACTCTTAACCATCTTTGACCTTTTTTCCCCTGAAAGACAACCAAGCAGACCAGTCAGGATCTCTCCAACAGGAGGAACTGGCTTCTAACAAATTTGCTGACTCAGAATGAGCCTAACCCTGCTTTCGGCCTATTCTTGAGCCTCAGGGTGCCAGAAATGGCACCAGGGACTCTTGTGCAGTGAGAGTTTGAATCACCGCTTTCTGACCTGCCTTCTCTTTCACATATCTCTGAAAAATGTGCTTGTGCTGAGTACTGTATTGTGTCAGCAGGTGAGAAGTTCCATGTGTATCAGGTGGTCAATACACAACCCCGAACCCTGGTGGTCTCACTTGTTGACATCAGAAATGTTTGCTCTTCTTAAAGTATAGATATTTTTACAGGTGTTGTGGACGCTGAGAATGTTGTCATGCCCTATCTGAACTAAAACTGTTATGCTTGTTGTGTGTTTCTGGATTCGTCCATTTCTCACCGTTCTCTTGTTCTCACCGCAGACGTTGGAAAGCTGTTACAAGTACAGAATGGCACTCCTGCAAGCACAAGCTATAACGGTGTAGACGCCCTGCACGCCTGCACTGTCCTCCAGCAGCTCAAAGCCCTGTATGATGAAGCGCAGCTGACAGACATCGTTGTGGAGGTGGACCATGGCAAGACCTTCTCTTGTCACAGAAATGTGCTTGCTGCCATCAGCCCTTACTTCAGGTAGAACTTGCTCCAACGATTTGTCTTCGGGGTGGTCTGTTGTTTGGAGGGGAGAAGGAAAACGAAGGTGTGAAAGAAAGGACAGGCAGGCCTTTTGTGACTTAAATACTGTCAACATACTTTTATTCCGCATAGGTTCACATTCTACAGTACTGTGCTAAAGTCTTAGGCTCCTGTGTAACATTAGAATAAATGCAGACAAACAAGATTAAATAGCATTAAATAGTATCAATATTTGTTTTGTTCGTAAAAAGTACTTGAATTTTTGTAAGCTGGTTAGAAGAACACAGGTTCAGGTCCAGATTTCACCTCGATGGCTCCAGTCTTTGGATGGATTTGTGAAATTCCATCAGCAACTCCTGATTTAATCTAATATCTGTTAATCGATCAATCTAGTATCGATTGAGCTGAACCAGGTATTTGAGAACTACAGTGTAATACTGGGCTTTCATGAGGAGAGATCTGGGAATGTGTAAGTGAAGACATAGACATACATAATCACTATTTACTGTGTTAATTTATATTTGTATACATTCTAATAACTTTTAAAAACATGTCATTCTCAGCTAAACAGTTTTTAGAATATAAATTTATGAAGTGTCATTAAACTTTTGCACTGCACTGTACATTCAGTTAAAAAAGGGTAATTATTTTCGCTCATTATTCATACAGAAGGGTAACTCCTTTAACAGCCATGCTAGATGGGAGACATCTCTTTTTAATAAAATTTGGTCCGTGTTCTGGAATTACTGATGATACAGTAGGGTCGGGGTAGTCTGACCAGGAAGGTCGTATTGCACAGGACAAAAAATGGTGCTCCCACAACATGCAGACTGAGAACCATTAGAGGAGAATGGTTAAGTTGAGAAATATTTTACCTTGCAAGGTGTGAATATTTATTCAAATGAACATTTTTATAATCCAGGGTGTGACTACTTTAAAATGATTATAATTCTAATACATAACTACAGTGTTTGTTTTACCTGACAAACAGTTCTGGGGCTGTTTTACAAAACAGAAATTCTCAATGAAGCTGAGTATCTTAAGTCAATAGTGAGAACTGTCCAATAGGAGAAGACCGTGGGGGTTTTCACAGAATAGAATTTCTCAGTTTAGCCTCACAAAGATAAGTACAAGTCAAGCCAGTATAAAAGGAGAAGCGATAAGTGACGTTGCTGTTGGACAATACTGGGTTATAGGCTTAAGTTATCTGGCTAACTGAGGAGTTCTGCTTTGTGACATCCCCTCTGATCTCTTGACTTCTGGCTTACATCATCTGGCTAATGGGGTAAATCCTGCTTTTTGGAATATGCCTCTCATTAAACACATGATAGTTGCAAGTGTGTTTGAGTTATTTGGCAACAATTTTGTTTCTATATTTTTACTATGTATAATATATGATAGCATTTGTATTATGTATATATTTTACAGCCCTCCATTATTAGTTTGTGTGTGTGTGTGTGTGTGTGTTGCAAAGAGTGGATTGCACACAGCAGTGCTGTTGAAGCCTTTCAACACAGTGTCCACTTACTGTCCACGTTAAAGCGTGTCTAACCTGTTGTTCCACCTTGTGAAGTTGTTGATGATGGTTCATCTGATGCTGCACAGTTTGTGTTTGTCGTCTTTCAATAGTGGTCAGTTTCTGGCCACAAGACGCTGTTAGCAGGATATTTTTGGTTGATGGGCGATTCTTGGACCAGCTTAAAAACTGTGTTGTCCACTCTAACATGCTGCTGCCATGTCTGTGTCGCTGCTGTGCTGAGAATAATTTACCACCTAAATAATACCTTCTCGCTAGTGGCCATGGCCCTGATGATCATTGATGAACAGGGTAAATGGGGTAACAGATGGATGACAGTCAAAAAAGTGTACCTAAATAGTCAATGGAGCTGACAAAGTGGGCAAGCGTACATACACATGGTTGGTGTACTAATGAAGTGGCTTGTCAGTGTTCATAACACTTTCTTTATTTGTTTTTGAAGTCTCACATTCCTTTATTTTTTCTCCTCCCCTGTTGCGTTAGATCAATGTTCACCAGTGGCCTTACAGAGAGCAGCCAGCGTGAGGTGCGAATCGTGGGTGTTGAGTCGGAGTCCATGCGACTGGTGCTGGACTACGCCTACACGTCGCGGGTCACCCTGTCTGAATGCAATGTTCAGGCCCTGTTCACAGCGGCCAGCATCTTCCAGATCCCGGCGCTGCAGGACCAGTGCGCCCACTTCATGATCAGCCGACTGGACCCCCAGAACTGCATCGGAGTGTTCATGTTTGCTGATGCCTACGGGCACCAGGAGTTGCGTGAACGCTCACAGGACTACATTCGCAAGAAGTTCCTGTGTGTGATGGGTGAACAGGAGTTCCTGCAGCTGACCAAGGAGCAGTTGGTCAGCATCCTCAACAGTGATGACCTCAACGTGGAGAAGGAGGAGCATGTGTACGAAAGCATTGTGCACTGGCTGGAGCACGACCGGCCGCGCCGAGAGGCCGACCTCCCAGAGGTCTTCTCCGAGTGCATCCGGCTGCCGCTGTTGGACGAAGACTTCCTGAGTCGCATCCCTCCTGCCTTCGCCTTGGCCCTGTCCAAAGAACCTTTGGACAAGGCGTGGCCAAACAGCACCAGTGGCTGCCCGCAGCGTCTGGGCATGACCGCATCCGAGATGGTCATCTGCTTCGATGCAGCGCACAAACACTCAGGGAAGAAGCAGACGGTGCCTTGTCTGGACACCGCCACAGGGAAGGTCTACAAACTCTGCAAGCCGCCCAACGACCTCCGCGAGGTCGGCATTGTCGTCACGTCAGAGAACGACATCTTCATCGCTGGCGGATACCGGCCCAGCAACAGCGAAGTGTCCATTGATCACCGGGCAGAAAGCGATTTCTGGCAGTACGAGCATGCTGGTAACCGCTGGTTACCCCGCTCACCCATGTTACGAGCCCGAATTGGCTGCAGACTAGTGCACTGCTGCGGCAAACTGTACGCCCTTGGCGGACGTGTATACGAAGGGGATGGGCGAAATGCTCTGAAATCGGTCGAGTGCTACGATGCCCGTGACAACTGTTGGACCGCCGTCAGTCCAATGCCCGTTGCCATGGAGTTCCACAGTGCCATAGAGTATAAAGATCGAATCTATGTGCTCCAAGGTGAGTTTTTTATAAGCAAATTTCTTACCAGGAAACTAAACATTTAAAAAAAACATTGTTGTGCCAACACTGAAATGGACAAAGGTACATAGAGCAGCTACAGCAGCTACTGTTTTTAGTTGTTCAATGTGTTGTCAAGCAAGTTATTGGAGATTACTTGTAGGGACTCACAGGGAATGTTATAAAATGTTTGTGATAATAGAATGAAGAGTTTTATTGAACTTTTAAAATTTTAATGAAAAAACAAGCTAGAAACATGTCCTAAAAATCTGTTAACAGACTTACATGTGAATTATCTGGATGCAGTTCTAAAATTTTGATGAGCATCTGTTAATGACAGCCCTCAGTCCAACACTCCAAGCCTTCTGTGCCATAATAGTAGAACTAAACACAACAGTGTGAGCGAAGCAGTGATAAACGAGTGAAATGGGCTCTACGTGTTCAGGCTGTGTTTGTCCCTGCCATGTCTATGATGCACTAAAACGTTATCCAGCTTTTAGCGATGTCTTAAAGTAGGTCTGCTTCTTAATTACATAGATAGATAGACAGATCAGTCAATCCCAGAACAAAATTTTGTTGCAACAGCACACGCAAGACACTTAAATTGAAAAGACACTTTACACAGTTCTAAACACAGTTCTAAAATACACATAGTACATATAGTAAAGTGCACTGAGTGAAAGGGCCTCATTTGTAATAAGTAACAAATGTAATAGAATAATGTAATACAGCATCAGTGTGGTTATGAAGTGTCAGCATGCTAGTTCTGTACATATTTAAACAGCTATACATTCAGCATCATTACTGTAGTGTAGCTTGCGTAACCAAATAAATAGCAGGAATTGAGCAGCATTTAACTAACTATTGTAGAACGTACAATAAAAATCTAATGCCAGTATAAATAAATGTACAACAGGTATACAGTTCTGTACAGTGTAAGATTTATGGCTCATTTAAAAGTGACCAGGGTGTTCGATACATGACATGTATGAACAAGGAGATATTAGTACGTAGGTGCAGGTATGTTCCAAAGTGCAAAAAGACACTGGAGACACTGAACGCAGAGATATAAATATGTTCATATAAATAAATTATTAAGATACACTCGACTACATTTAATCAAATGTAGTTGAGTGTCAGAGACAGTGGGCAGTGTCCTAATAGTTTTGACAATGGGCGCATGAGTTATACTGTCTGATGACTGTGTGCAAGAAAGACCTCTTTGTGCTCCCTGCTGCAGCGTGGTTGTCAGTCTGGACCTAAAGCTGCTCTGCTGTTGGATCAAGCTCTCATGTCTCGGATGAGTCATTGTCCATGATGTGCAGTAGCTTAGCAAGCATTTTCTCCTGAACAGCCAGTTCCAGGGAGGGCTGATTGAGCCCAGTGACCTCTCCAGTCTTCCTTATTAGTTTGCTCTGTTTCTTGGTACCCCAGCCTTCAAAGAAGCACCCTCTGCCACTGATTGGCAGAAGATGTGTAACATCTTGCTGCAGTTGTTGAAGGATCCCGGTCTCCTTAGGAAGTAAATTCTGCTTTGCCCCTTCAGTGTTGTGTGACCAGTCAAGACATACTGGGGACTTACAGTAGTGGAGTTAACCTGAATTCTCACCCACCAGGGAAGGCTGTAAGGTGTTAAAATCCCTTGAAGTCAAAGAACATGACCATAAACATATTTTCCAATTTGTACATGTGAGAATGGGCCCTCAGCAGATAGACTATTGCATTGTCAACACTAACATACTGTGTGTATGCAGACTACAGAATCGGAGAACATTTGATCCCGGAGGAAATTGCTCATGCTACGACTGCACAGACACAAAGACAATGAACAATATAAAATATAAAGTCTAAATAAATTGTATAAAAACTCTGCAGAAAATACTCTATATGAAATACACTATGCTATATACACAAATGCTTGTGTATTAATATTTTGGACAGTTAAGTGAATTACTAATGACACGTAGGAGTATGTTATTGCACGTGATTAGTAGCATATAAGTAAAATTTACGTAAGTAGTGATATTCCACATGGTAAGACTATTGCGCATAATAAGGTATTGCACATAATGAAATGATTTAGAAGATACAGCTCATGGTCTGTCGTAGGTCTAAGGCAGGCTAGGGCCAGTCTCTTTATGGTGTTTAACATGTGGGAGGTGAGAGGCACTGGTCTTTCATGGCTGTTGGGCACCTTGTCTAGGGTACTGGAATTATACCAGATGTCTTCCAGACTACTGAACACCTCACGTTTTCTCAGGCTCAGGTTGAACTGGAGCTGCAGTGCTCAGCTAAGCTGGTCAGCAGATGCTTTAAGGACCCTCGGGCAGATCCACCTGGAGTGGAGTGTTAGCAGTTCTCTCCTAACCTGATCTGCAGGAACAGTTAGCCAGTGGCTGAAGTCCCTAATAGGTGCCAGCACAGAGGAAGGGTGTGAATGGCTGAAAGTAGCAGAACCTGTGGTGTTATCTGCAGGAGAGGGAGAGCAGTGGTGAATGCTGCAGAGGTCTGGGGGCTGCTGAAGTGTGAGGGGGAGGAATAACCAGAGAGCTTGTGCTATTGAAGAATTGGTTCTGCTCGTTGACCTGAGTTGCACCTCCTTCACATTGTCTACCACCAGCTTGAAAACTTGTAATCTGCTTCATTCCACTTATCCCTGCTGCAGTTTATTCTTCAACTTTTTCCAGAATTGATCCTTGCTCTCCCTAATTTTCACCTCATCTCCTCAGCTCCTCAGCACTAAAGGCTCTTTTTCTTGTTCAGAAGTACCTTCAGATCACTGGTTTGTGCATGTATTGTGAACAACTATTCCAGGCATATTCCAGAGCGCATAGTGTAAAATAAGATAAAATAAGATGATCCTTTTTAAGTCCCACAAGTGGGAAATTTGCATCGTCACGGCAGAAAGTGGACAGTACAAGATAAGAGCAGCAAAAATTTAAAAACAATAGAATAAAAACTATACCAACCATACCGGAAAAAAACCCCCAAAAAAAACGTATTTTTAGGTGTTACTCATTACATTGCATTATTGTCTAAATGTAATCAAAGTCAGGATGGTTTGATGTGTGATGGTGCTTTTAGGAGGGACATACCTACTCAGACTCCTTTACTATAGTGGTAATAGCAACCAGGGGCCAGAATGTTATGCAGTGAATTTTTTATAATTTAGGGAAAAACCTTCTCAAAACGGTCATAAAACAAAGTCCTAAGCAACGGGCACCGCCCTTAAACTTGGTGTGAGGTAGCTTTTAGAAGTGTTAAACTTATCTGATGTCTGGTTCCTGTTTCCACCACTATGAACTATTTTTTACTCTACGTTTCACACCATGCCACTCTGAATGACTGTTTACAGCCTAATGATTTGAATTAAGCAGACATTAAACAAACTACATAAATAATTACATAGAGTACATTATTGTAGGATTCATATCAATTACAATAGATTGTTGCTTGAAAATTGGTTTTAAACCGATATTTCTAACTAATATTTGCTAACTTGTTTGTTGTATTCTGGAAGAGCAAAACGTTTAGGCGATGCTAGGAAAAATGTTTGTATTTTATTTAGTTGTAATAAGGTACTTTTCACTGTAATGAAAATGTCTCAAGATGGGTAGCTGTCTCAATTTTTACATTTTGTATATATTTACGTAGCTGCTTTGGCTCATTATATACATATAAAATATTGGTTATTGTCCTTGGCCTACAATTCCCAAAACAACTTTTTTTGCTTGTTTATCCATTTCTGTTATTTCATCATTTTTTTTCATCATTTTTTTCCTCCTGTTCTTAGGTGAGTACTTCTTCTGTTTTGACCCTCGCAAAGACTACTGGGGCCATTTGGCCCCCATGAGCGTCCCTCGCAGCCAGGGCTTGGCGGCATTGTATAAGAACCACATCTTCTACATTGCCGGCATCTGCCGCAACCACCAGCGCACCTTCACCGTGGAGGTGTACGACATCGAGCAGAACAGCTGGAGCCGTCGGCGGGACCTGCCCTTCGAGCAGGCGGCCAGCCCCTACATCAAGGCCCTGCTGCTGGGCGGCCAGCTGCACGTGTTTGTGCGCGCCACGCAGGTGATGGTGGAGGAGCACGTGTTCCGCACCAGCCGCAAGAACTCTCTCTACCAGTACGATGAGGAGGCCGACTGCTGGACCAAAGTCTACGAGACTCCCGATCGCCTCTGGGACCTCGGCCGGCATTTTGAGTGCGTGGTGGCCAAGCTGTACCCTCAGTGTCTTCAGAAAGTGCTTTGAGCAGGGGGTGGGTGTAGAGTTTTTTTTGTTTGTTTGTTTGTTTGTTTTTTTTGGGGTGAAAGAGGGGTTGCTAGTTGTGCCCCTTCACATATGGTGCTGTCCAAACACGCAAGAACCTTCCTGAGGTGGAGAAGTCTTAAAAAAAAAAATGCGGTGATGCTTTCGATCGAGGGCTAATCGGATAGACGGCAGTATTTTAACCTTCGAGAGACGAGCACAAAGTGCCCTCGCCGTTGCTTGTTTTACGGTCGAAACGAAACGAATTATAAGTGCAATTATCATATTGTTCGCAAGTATGTGTTGAGCCATTTTTATTTTTCCTTTCCTTGTAACTTTAAGGCATAAGTTAGAGATTTGATTTGTTGTTGCTGATTTGGGTTTTTTTGTATTTTCCTTTTGTTTTTTGGCATGCAAGGTTGGGACAGAGTCATTGATGTTGACCTTTTTTTTTTCAGAAAGGACAAGCAGTTTGTCAGCATCAGAAATATGACAAAGTAATAAATATATGAATAGCTATATACATTCATACGGGTATGGTGGGCCGAAGTGCTCATCGTTAGGTAGCTAGGTCTGAATATTGAGTTATCACATCTTTTACATAGACTTTAAAGATCCTTCTGGCCACCTGTGGAGGGATGTTTTTGGTCTCTGATTGTGTATGAAAATAATGATTCATTTAGGTTAGTTTAATTGCCAAGATGTTTGGCGGCTGTTTGTGTTTTCTTTGTTTGATTTTTTAAAAAATAATGATTTAGTTATTTTTAATGTGTCAACCCAAATGCTTTCCGAAGCCACTGCAGTTTTAGTTCTGGGTTTAGTTTTATTTGTCGAGCTCAGCTGCCCCACATAAGTCTTTAATTTGTATTGGTGTTCCTGCGAGCTTTTGCCCGGTTCCACCTTGTTTAGTGTTTTCTTTGCTTCAACACGCTAAAGCAACTCACCAGCTAACCTTTCTTGAGTTGAAAGCGGTGTGTAAGAAGAGAAAAAAACACTAAATTGTACACTGCTTTTGTCCAAGGAGCACCAGTATAGGCTATAGGCTGATAACCTTTCTATATCTTTGCAATTTTGTCTCACCAGCTACATCTTCAGTGAGGTCACAGTGTTCTTCTCTGTCTCCATATTGGAGAGAAGAAAGAGCGACCTGGTGTCGGGTACAACTGAGCTAAGTCTATGGGTCTGAGCGCCAACATGAAATTTGAGGGAACGTTAAAACAAGCAGGGGGTTTTCAGCTGCAGTCCCTGGGACACACTGGCCCGAGTAATTGTCCTTCAAACAACCTGACTGAGCTCATGGAGTGTTCTGTCACATCCAGCTGGTAAAACATGGTGGAATCATGGTAGTGTTATAGCATGTTATACCATCCAGCTGGTCAGTAGGAGTAGGTGATCATGCATAATATGTCACAATATACAATGTGCATCACAATATTCTGCGTTTACAAGGTACAAGATGCATTGAGAACCAGTATTTATTCAGCATTTCCCAGTAATTCCTAATTCCCAATTATTCTCTCCATGTAAAGAAACATGCAAGCACTGACGATATCCACAATCCACAAAACAAATGCGGTGCAATTTTTCGCAGTACTGATTAAATGTGGTCATATTGCCCAAACATAAGTTACAAATAGGGCTTAATATTGTTCAGAATACTGTTTTAAACACAAAGCATTAAGTTAAAAGCTTTGGTAACACCTTATTTAAAGGCTACATGAGGACTTCGTAACAGGGACAGGACTCTTTCAAAAGTAATACGCAAGTGTTTGAGCAGTATTTGTGACACAGCGAAGTAAATGACATTGTGTTGATGTAAGGGGCTTTAAACGAAAGTGACAGACAATTGTTTCAGTTCTATTTATGACCACCATAATACTGCAACAGGACTGATTCAGTGTGTGGTGTTCGTACCAAAGTCTCTACCTTTACTCGAGAGTAGCTGTTCATAACAGTGCTTTAAATTGAACAAATGATTGCCGTGCTAAGAGCCCTTTAGCAATGTCACTTAAGTTATCCTGTGAATGACCTAAGCTGTTCCTAAATACATACTGTTGAAATGCATTATTCAGGACTTCGGCATCCCCCTACGTAGGTACCTTTTGAATACGGTGTTTCCAAAAGGATTGCAGATTAATCAGGACAGGATTGAAGAAACGGCAACATTAATAACATGCTTACAGCATGTAATTTAGACTATGTATGTACTGAAAATTAGGGATGAATGATGGTAGTTCAGTCTTTACCATAAAAGTAATGGAGTTTAATTCTCAGCAAATACTCTTGCAGAACAGTGTGTCCCAGTGAGTGAATTTGAAAACCCCACACTTAAACAAAAGTAGCTTTGTTTCAACTCGGTGTATGGTTACCAGTTGATGACCCATGGATCTGGCTTCGTAGTGCCCTGTCCTGGCCGCGCGTGCAAAAGAAACCCAGGCAATAGATTTGCTGAACGCAAGATGACGTCAGACGAGGCAGAGAGATGGGTTGATATCCTCTGTGACACCTGGATGACCCCCTGTATCCAGATGTCCCGTCCATAACGTGAAGTCTGTTTGCATCAAATGGGACGGGCGCCCCTCTCAGTGGGAGGTTTACGCATTAAAGATGTCACAGGCTTGCTCCTGTTAGCAATAAATAGATCTGTTTTAATGTCCTTCCTGGGGCGAAAATCGTTAAGAAATTCACACAAGCTCACATGCGGCTGGAGGTGGATGATCTTTGTTTATAAGGGATTGTTATATTGCCGTCTTTGAGGTGCCATCCAAAGATGGTGTTGACTGGTCGCTGGTTGTGCTTCAGAAGCTCCAGTCTTGGCGTCCCTCCTTTAAGAGCTTGAAGGGCAGGAGTGGGTCCAGTGCTTGGCCCCCTATGGCGTCTTGAGTCATACCTTACTCTACATGTTGCACTGAGATGCTTTAAACAAGCCTAATTTCTTCTTCTCGAGAGTTTCCATTAAGTCTTGACAGAACTCCACCCCAGACTGTCTGGACTCACACTCTCTCGTTTTGTTTCCATGTGTCCATCTTCTGATGTCATAAATATGGAGACTAATTTGAGTAATCGTTCTCGGTGCTGCTTTTTCTTTGACAATCTTGTACAGAAAGACTTTTTTTTTTTTTTTTTTAAATCACAGCCACTGGGTTAAGGTCCTGTAGCTCTATCAGTTTGAGCATTATGGTGTTTTGTTTTGTTGAATTGTGTTTTATTTACATTTATCATATGCAGGTTCCCTGTGGCATACTGATCTTGCACTACATCATCCTCTCTGTCTCTTTCTTTCCTTTCTTTCTTTTCTTTTTTCTGAAGTTCTTCACTCTTTGCAACACCCTTCTTCTTTCCAGACTTCTCCATCCTTTCCCCCCCTCTCCATTTAATTTTTTTCATTATTTATTGCTCGCTTATTTCTTTTTCTTTCTTTTTTCCCCTCTCTCTCCCTGCTTTTGAAATACTTTCCTCTACAAGAGTTTTCCCTTTAGTTTTTCTCTCAGTCTTGTCCCACATCTTTCTTTCTTTCTGTCTCTTTCTTTCTTTTTCTTTCTCTTTTAGCGCTTGCTCGCTGCTTTTTAAATACTGTCCTTTCCTTTGTTCTCTCTCTCTCTCTCTCTCTCTCTCTCTCCCTCTCTCTCTCTCTCTCTCTCCTCTCTGTCGGACTTGGCGAAGCAATCTCAGAAAGCCGAATTCTCGTTTTCCAGACAGTGAGCGCTCTGTGCCGTATCAGGACTGAACTGACTCTAAGGAGGTCCAAATACACCAGGACTCCCAGCCGAGGAGTCCGGTCAGTAATGGCTGTGTTGACGTCCGGAGCCCTCCTCAGAACGTGACGGCGGATGGACTGTGCAGCAGGTCGCCTTCGGCAGGTTCGCTCCAGAGCTCAGTAGCACGGGAACCAGAAAACGGACCATTCTCAGGATTAATTACTGATACCCAGTACTGTATTGACTATGGTTTGATATACGTGTAATATACTGTAACATAAGTTTGCTGTACTTGCACAGGTTTTTTTTTTTTTTTTTAAACAGGATTTTATTTTCCTTTTTCAACTTGAAAAATAGATGTGATTTTTTTTTTGTTTCTTTGTTTTCCAGATAAGTGTTTATTTTCTATTTTAAATTGTGCATAGTTTTTGTTAGTTTTGTTAGATGAATCACAAACTATGGAAATCAACACCTTTTTTCTCTTTTTTTAGGTTTTCAAATTATTGCATCACTTTAAAATAACTCAAAGCATTACAGACAATAACTGCAGCAGCAGTCCTCTTTTTAACTCGCAACAAAACACCAGTCGTCTCGTCCAAATGTACAGAAAGCTTTGATAGAGTTTTATGAACTACACTTCTTGTGCTGTCGCCTACTGCAAGTGCAAAAGCCATTCACCTCATCTTTGCATTTCGCTCACCGTTCTGTACCAGAGAATGGCTACACAATGTTTTTTTTTTTTTTTCCTTTTCATTTTATTTTATTTTATTTGTGTCTCTACTTTTTTTGTTTGCCTGTTTGTGTGGTATGAGAGTTTGGTAAATATACTTTGAGCTCTACTGTGAAATTCACATTGCACATAGTTTGAAAATAAAATTATTGAAAAGTAATACTTAGCTACAGGATGCCTTTGTGTTCATTGTCTTGCTTAATTAAATTTCAGTGCTTAATTGCTTAATTAAATTTCAATGTATGTGAAATTTAATTTCTGGGTGTTAAAGGATTTGTCTGTTTGAGGGTTGTTTACTTGCGCCTTTCTCTTTACATGCTATTACATCAGCCTTGATTTTTTTGTGAATTCGACATAGTTGAAGGTTGAGTTTTTTTCCCAAGTATTCCCAGATGAATTCCCCGTCTCCTTCGTTATTTTACCGTCAAAGTCATAACAGCTGGAGAAACAGAGACCAAATGAGCTTGAACAGACAGAGAAGCTTCCAAGCGGAGGATTCATGGATGATCTATCGATCACAACCACCACACACATCCAAACTTGATGGATTTTAACAGCACTGGAAGCAACCACATGGATCAGGATGATATTTAGACCACAGAAGTCCAGACTGTTGACCATCAGAAGAGGGAAGGTGACAACAGTTCCAACTCATGGTGCAAGAGACACTAATATCAACAGTGGGGAACCCAAACGTGTGCCCTGGGAGGTGGTATGATGACCCGCATGGGGACCTAAACAACTTCAGAAAGGTCTGGAAACAAGGGTGATGGTCGATGCCTCCAGGGATATTAGGTTTACCAACATGGATTGCTACCATGATTCATTTGGCTACTAACATCGTAAGACAGGATCAAGTTCAGTGGAGACTATGGAACGTACCATCAGAAGGCACGCATGAAAGTGGCTTGGAGTGCTATAAAGCTTCACAAGTCTAGGGCTAAATCATCAAAGCCCTATTAACATCTGTAGCTGAGGAGTACCAAGTGGCCAAGACCAGACCCATCAGGACTCAAGGGATGAAGAAATCTACAAGGCTTGGATCAAGGTCAAGACAGAAAGGAAGTGGTCTGTTCCACAGGCAGTAGCATAAGGAAAAGGCACACTCAGGCATGAGGACATCCTCAGGCTCGTATGCCAGGGGCTTGGGAGATCACAGTAGCAGTCCTGGAAAGGGACCAGCCCTGCTGGAAGAAGAGCCCTCCTGCAGAGAGAAATCAGAGCAAGGGGAGATGAGTCGGGGAAGGCCAAAGCAGTCGGCCTGGGGTGCCAGAGCACATGGAAGAGATGGCAGACTGGAAGCTGCACCCTCACATGGACTGAGATCTGAATGTATCCATGATGGAGCTCCAATTCCTCCTCCAGTCTGTCAATGATACACTTCCATCCCTGCTGGTAGACAACCCCGACTGCAAGCTGTTCTCAGAGAGGGGCAAATGGTCACCCACAGCAGATACCCTGATTAGCCATAACATAAAGACCACCTGTTTAATATTGTATAGGTTCCCCTTGTGCCTCCAGAGGTACTTTACAGGAACCATGCTGTACCTAAATTGCACTGTGATGGCATGGAAGTTGTATCATACTTTGATTTTCCAGTGGATCTCAGCCTGGTAACGGGTGTTTCCACTGGCATTGTAATTCTCTCCCCACAGTTTATGGCCGGTCGTCGTCCCAAAACCGCGTCCATGGAGTTGAACCAGCGATACGTTTTTCTGTCAGAGCTGCTTTTGTTATTGTGGTCTTTTTTTTTTTTTTTTTTCTGGTCTTGTTTGTGTTTGATTTTTCTCCTCGTTGTTTAGCCGCAAGATGAAAACCTAACCCAGCTAACTTGTTAGCAATGTCCTGCTTCACCTTCACATTTCTCACAGTGTTAAACTCCCACTGAAAGTTATCTTCAGTCCAAGTAGATAGTGGTTCTCGTATTTTGTCAACTTCCCAGTTAGTTTGTATTTCTATTGTTGTGTTTTTTTTGTTTGTTTTTTTTGGGTGGACAGAAAAAGACTTTCCAAGTCTGCCTGTTGTCACAACATTTTTTGACAAATAGCAGTGATGCTGTCAGCTCAGCTGCGGCCCTCTTTTGGCCCTGCCATCGAGCAGAGCTAGGACAGCTCGGGTACAGCTCACCTTATTTGTAATGGAAAAACATTTGTTCGCGGTACTGCGCTGTTCCTTGTGCCAGTGGAAGGGTATAACAAAACGGCTCTGATCCGTCGAGGCATGGAATCCACAAAACCTGGAGTGCCTCCATTGTAATGATGATCAAAGCTATGCATTAAACCAGTTTTGGTTTAATGTTATGGCAGATCTGTGTATACTTGGAAGCATGGCCAGGCCCTGACCAGCAAGGAGAACAGCAGTGCAGAAGATCTCCGTGGCCGCATAGTGAGCATCCTGTTGGGTGTGAATGAGAAAGGAAAGTGGTAGCTGGAGACCCACGTTCAGGCCCCCCATTTTGAGAGTGGACCAAGCAAGAGGTCGGCAAGCTTGACAACTGATGCTCTCAGCTGAGGATGGCGGTGGTGTAGCATCGCCTGATGCTGTTCTGACACCCTAAGTGGTTCAGTAATGGATGTTTATCAGGAACGAGTGAAATGCCTGTTCATTTATATCGTATTTACTGTGGAGCAATATGTAACTCAAACACCCTGTTTAATTTTCTTTAGTTGTCATAGGTGGTCTTTTAATGGGTTGTGCATTGCCATATTATTACAAAGCACCATTTCTGTGGCCTCTCACTGCTTCATTGGCCTACTTTGGAAAAAGCTCATGGTCATACAGCTGCTATGTATAGCTATAAGTAGACTGTGCTACATGTGGGATCTAAATTTTCCATCCCCAGTCAGCCAGTTCTCGCAGATGCCTGTAATCTAGGAGGGTGTGGGTGCAGCATGCTATTAATCTTTCACTTCAGCAGCACTTCATCGGCACGTGTGTTCCAAGTTGCTCAATTGCTAATGCAATAATAAGCATAAATATAGAGAGAAACAGAAACCTAGAAGACAAGTTCAGGGTTATTAATTCTTTTTCTGTTTTCGTCAGCCGTGTCTCAGATCTTCAGACTAAATTTGATGCAAGACAAGCTCATGCTGAGTAAACTCCAAATAGGTTTTGAAACTGTCAGTTGAACAGTTCGTGAAGCAGGAAATATGGGCAAGCATAAGCAACGGAGGGCCGAACTGTGACTGGATCAGAGCGTCTCCAAAACAGCAGGTCTTGTGAGGTGTTCCTAGTATGTAGTGGTTAGTATCTACCAAAAGAGGTCCAAGGAAGGACAACTGGTGAACTGGTGACAGGGTCATGGGTGCCCAGTTTTCTTTGATGCACGTGAAGAGTGAATACTAGCCCATCTGGTCTGATCCCACAGCTACTTTAGCTCAAACTACTGAAAAAGTTCATGCTGGCTATGATATAAAGGTGTCAGAACACATAGTGTATCACATCTTGTTGTGTATGGTGCTGCATAGCTGCAGACCCGTCAGAGTGCCCATGCTAACCCTTATTAACCAGTGAAAATACCTACAAAGGGCACGAGAGCATCAGAACTGGACCATGGAACAGTGGAAGAAGGTGGCCTAGTCTTATGAGTCACATTTTCTTTTACATCATGTGAGCAGTTGAGGATGTGAGCACCACTTACCTGGGGCACCAGGCTGCACTATGGGAGGAAGGCAACCTGATGGAGGCAGTGTGACGCTCTGAGCAATGTTCTGCAGGGAAACCTTGGGTCCTGCATTTATTTGGATGTTACTTTTCCATGTAGCAACTACCTAAAGCCTTATGTAGACAAAGTTCACCGAACGATGTTCCTTAATGGCAGTGTTCTCTTTCAGTACGATAATGTGTCCTGACACATTGTAAACATTGTTCAGGAACGGTTTAAGGAACATCAAAGATTTCCCAGATCTCGGTCCGATGGATGGTGGGGTCTGTGGGATGGGCTGGTCGAACTGGTCTGACCAGTAGAGGCCCCACCTCTCAACTTACAGGACTTAGAAGATCTGCTGTAAAGTCTTGGTTCAGAATCTACAGCATACCTTCAGAGGTCTTGTGGAGTTCATGCCTTGACGGGTCAGAGCTGTTCTGGCAGCATGAGGGAACCTACACAGTATTAGCAGGTGGTTTTAATGTTATGGCTGATCTATATAAATCAGTCTGGAAAGAGTTATGAAACTGTTTCTAAGACAAGGAGACCCTTTTTTTTTTTTTTTTTTTACATTTTATTAGCTTGTAACAGCTGAAGCATCAACATCAGCACATTCATTTGTTAATTAATAATAATGGAAAAGTACCCATCAGACAATTACAAAACATGATATAAAGTAGATTACACTATTTGAGAATGAACAGCCCATAAATAAAAGTCATTTCCTTCATTTTTCTTTTACTGGAGTTAAAACACATAAGTGCAGCTTCCAGGTGGAAGAGTTTACATGTTTATACTGTTGCTAAAATTTTCAGAAGGTATTTATCATGTCTTGTCATTTAACATACACTATATGGACAAAAGTATTGGGACACACCTGTTTTTCAGGGTTTGGGCTAGGCCCCTTTCTTCCAGTGAAGGACAATCTTAATGCTTCAGTATACCAAGACATTTTGGACAACGCCATGCTTCCAACTTTGTGGACACAGTTTAGGGAAGAACCTTTTCTGTTCCAGTATGACTGTACCCCAGTGCACAAAGCAAGCTCCATAAAGACTGGAATGGAGATTGCGAGCCAAGCCTTCTCGTCCAGCATCAGTGCCTGACCTCAAAAAAGCTCTACAGAATGAATGGGCACAAATTCCCACAGAAACACTCCAAAATCTTGTTTAAAGCCTTCCAAGAAGAGTGGAAGCTGTTAGAGCTGCAAATGGGTACCAACTCCATATTAATGTCTATATATTTGAATGCAATGTCATTAAAGTACCTGTTGGTGTAATGGTCAGATGACCCAGTACTTTTGTCCATATAGTGTATTTTTAAAATAGTGATTCTAACTCAGTTCAGTCTGTCTACATTTTGGGGCCAGAATATAAATGAATGATGTACATCCTCAGTCCCACATCCTCTCTAATGAAGATGTAGACACTCTGTCAATACTGACTGAACTTAAGCTCAGTGAACTTACACTGAAGTTACTCCAACTGAATTCTCAGATCCTGGAGTTGGGAAGCTTGTCCGTATAATATCAGTGTTATGCCATTCTTCCGTGAACGTTCTGCTAATTTAAATAATCCCTATTTATTTCCTGAGTTTAACGTAGTATCTTTATATGAGAATCAGAATCAGAAAACTTTACTGATCCCGGAGGAAATAGCTTATGTTACGACTCCACAGGCACACAGAGACGCAAAGACAAGAACAATGTAAAATATAGCATAAAGTCAAAACTTTTTCAAAATAAAGCTCTCAATAAACAAAACATTTAGACATCAAATTTGCTTTAAATGTGCAAAAGATGTGTTCTCTGTAGTAAATGTGGGTTTCCCAGACTTTTGCATATAACTGGTTTAGAACTTTCCTTTATTATACGACTGAGTAATGGCTTGGAACGGGACATCTTGTTGAGTTTCTTTGATCTCTTTTATGTAAAAGTGCTTGACCTGAGGATATCTAATCTAAACATTTCTAGACATGTCTTACTATCTGGAAACCTTCATTTATACACAATGTGGAGATAACTGGTGGTAAATTCTCTAAATCTCCTGTAAAGTGAAATTCAGTATTCTGTTTCCTTAACTTTAATGTCATTAATATAACAAGATTTGAAATAATTTTGGACCATTTCTATTGGCAAGACAGAAACTGAGTGGGACACTGAGTAATTGGTGATAATTAGTAGTGGAGGCTACATTAGAATGTGATATTTGGGGGGGGGGGGGAGGAGGGGGGCGGTGCTTGGTGGAGTCAGGTATGGGCCATTATCAACACATTAATCATTGTCAATAAATGGACGTCACATGCTATTGAGTGGCACTGTCAAGCGCTGATTGACTTAGGGACCGTGCAAAGGTCAAGATCTACAGGAAAACACTCTGTCCTCATTCTAATGATTAAGACTTCTTTATCTTTGCCCCCAGGATTTTCTCCCTCTCACTCTATCGCTTTCTCTCAGAGTGGTCATGGGTGCCGTGGCGGTCTCAGCGTTGGGGTACACTCCTCCGGACGGCGGCTGGGGCTGGGTGGTGGTTTTCGGGGCCTTCATTTCTATCGGCTTGTCCTACTCTTTCCCCAAGGCGCTCACCATCTACTTCAAGGATATCCAGCAGCACTTTGGCGTCTCCTACAGCCAGATCGCGTGGGTCTCCTCCATCATGCTGGCTGTTATGTATGCAGGAGGTAAGCCACTTTCCAGTCTTCCATAGGGACGGTGTTTTTGACCGGAGTGTGAGCTGATCTTTAGAGTACTAATGAGAAACGTCGTTTGCAAGAGTTAATTGGTGCAGGGCTGCTGTGTTGCTGCATCCAGGATGACATTTGTATTCAGCCGTTCCGTTCCTTTCCCTGTTGGGTTCGGGTCACCGTTCTCTGATGGTGGAGGAAAGGGGAGAGGGCAAAAGCTACGAGGCCCCGAGGGGCTGGGATGTAATATGGAATTAGAGTCAGATCACCACTACTTGCACCATTAATAGATAATAACTCATGAAGCCACTGCAGAAACCATCAGGGTGCGGTTATTTGTGGGCTAAATAATTTCTGGAGATGCACTGTTCCAGCATAATATTCAGTACTCGGTAAAGTAATGCTTGACTAAAAGTACAAGTATTCTATCTGTATTTGTGCTTGAGTAAAAGCCAAAATAATTGGGAATTCACTTGAGTGTCAAAAGTATTTATTACATTACAACCGGATGCAAAAGTTTGAATATGAAATTGTGCTTAAGCATGGCCTTTTTCTGCAAATGTTTGTGCACAAGTTTGAGTTTAACTTAGTGAACAAAATAGAACATAAAATAAAATATAAAACACAGTTATGTACCATTGCCTTTTTCCAGGCCTCTTTGTTTTTATTTTAATAGAATAAATCCAAAGAAAACAGTAACTGTGCCTTAAAATGTGCAGATTAAAACGTGAAGCCTGAATTTTAGTCGCAGTTTTGCTGTTTTTATAGATCACAGTGTCACATAAAGTGTCATAAGCAAATCTATTAGAGATGACTTAACAACACATCAGCACAGTTTAAGGTCAGTGTGTGATGATTCAGCCATGCAGCTAGCACAGTGCTAATGGGTGTTTATAAGCTTGTTTGCTACATTAGCCTCGCAGCTCCAGTACAAAACCAGGAAGGTAAAGTTTGGACCCCAAACATGTCTTGACTGACCAACTGCATTTGAGGTGAAGGGGAAACTGTAAATTTGGGCCTAACATTTGCTTTAACATGAAGCAGTGGGTGGGGGGGCAGACTGCCTAAAAATGATTTCCATTATTGTTTAAGTTGGTTGGTCCAACATTTGGTATGAACTACAAACGTATTTTTCACAGCTATGCCGTCTGTCCAGTTTTGTCATTAATGTGATAAATTGCATCACATTACATCACAATATGGTTTTCATAACATACTGGTGGTATCATTAGTACTTAACACTTATTAAGTACTGTTTAATTTGCAGAATATAAAATGTAGCATAAAACCATGTGTACTCCTAGTTTTTGATTATTCGGGTATTTATAAAATGTGCCCCAATAGGTTCATTTTTATCCATTCCAACATTGAAAAAAATACTTGAAGTATTGTGATACATTTTTGCAGTTTTGCCCACCCCTGTACTGCAGCAGCTATGAATTGTTCAGTAACAACTAAAATATTACGTATGTTTTATAAATAAGCTACTGTTAGGTTTAGAATCACATGTGATACTAATATTAGTCTTACCTTGGTTAGACTGAAATACTATAATATGCTTTATTCAGTATTTACTTAAAATATTTATTTACCGTAACTCCGTGTTGCGTTATCTGCCTTAATCACCGCATTCATTCTTGGGTTGTCACTATCAATTATGTTAGTAATAGAGTAATCTAGTGATTATTTTTGAAGATTAATTGATTAATTAATCATACATACACAGTTTAATTTTTGCTGGTGTAGGTTTCCTCCCTTTCAGTGACATCCACCAAAGTGACTGGTGCACTAATAGCTCCCCCTTGTGGAGAATGTTCACACCGAAAATGGCTTTCTAATGACGCTCATTCCTTTTTTATTGTTCAAATTGAAAGCTGTTTTATCAAGTGTGTAAATTTCAATCAATTATTTTTTTTTTAATTGAGAAATCAGTTTTAATCGTGTAATTGAGACAGCCTTAATTCATTCTGGATATTAACTTTATACTTCATTGTCAGCTTCCTCTGTCAGTTTAGCATCACTTTAAATGTCAGTTCATGTTGTATATGTCCAAAATGTCTCACAATATCTTTGTTTCACTGCTCTAACTAAAAAGTAAAAATGAATATTGATTTTATATCAATAAAAGCAGCTATTCTGAACTCAAACTTTTCAGTTGTGGTGTAAACTCAGGTCTAGATTCAATCTCTCAGGGTTTAAGGAGTTACATAGTATCTTTTTGTTTTGTTTTACTGCTTTTTTATGTTATTATTAGTTTATGAGAATCAATGACCTTTCAAAAAGATGCATAAAAGCCCTAAAGCTAAAATCTCAAAATACACTGGAGGTCTCCACAGAAGGTTCTTTGATGGTGGGATACGTGGAATCCCACAACAGTCCTGAGGGGATTGCCATCAAATTACGAGCAAACTAAAGGCTTTACTCCAATACTGGAATCACAAACAAAACACAATTCAATCTGAGACCTGAGTCTGCTTGGGCTGGTCCATTTCGTACTCCTCTTTTAGTGACTGCTGGAACATAAAACACTTACAGGGCCAGTTTTGCAGACCCAGATTAAACCCAAGCCTAGACTAACAGGATCTTTAATGTCGATTCACCATTGGCAGCGCAAGGCTTGACTTAATCCGGGTCCCGGAAAGCCCCTCAATGGTGTTATAAACAGGGATTTGGTGGTGTGTCATGAAACTGACTCTATTTCCAAACTATTGATTGTCGCTGTTCGTAAGGAGTCAGATGAAGAAAGTGGTCCATTAGAGCAGGAGAGCTGATGGATTTGCTGTGAAACCCAGTGCGATCACTGCGCTTTTCCAAGAGCGATAAAAAAAAAAAAAAACTGTTCCCGAAAAAGAGGGATAAGGCTGCGAGAGCGCCGGGATCTGATCATCATTAACACGGAGAGCGAAAAGAGGGAGAATTCCCACGTGTGCCAGTGACGGCACAGGCTTCATCATAACGCCCTTGACTTCTCTTTTGCCAATGTCACCCCTCGTGCACTGGAAGAACGACAGCAGAGATACATCACCCGCAGGTCCACTGCTTTCTCCCCTTCACCACCCGTCCCAGCGGGAGCATGCCGATGACCCCACCTCCACCGGGCAGGAGTGACTAGAGCGGGTCAGCTGATGAGGCGATCGGTGGTCTCTCGAGGGGACCGGGCACCTCATGAGTGAGAAGGTGTCGGATATGGTCGTGCGCTAATACTTTTGGCTGAGTGGGCTCAATTGCTTTGCTCAGATCCGCTTTTGGGTATTAAAAGGAGAAGTCCAACAACTTTCTCAACATTTCTGTAGAAATCAGGCCTTAGGTAAAGTCAGTCTGAGTGGACTGATGAGAAATCCAGACAAATGTGTCGAAGTCAGAATTGTTCACAGTAGTGGTAAATGGAACCAGACGTCCAAAGTGTTTAATACCTCTAAAAGATACATCACAGAGACGTATTGTACAATATGGTAACAAGAACGTTCCCTAAAG
The DNA here is from genome assembly GCA_037974445.1 of Brycinus macrolepidotus. Classification (NCBI taxonomy): domain Eukaryota; kingdom Metazoa; phylum Chordata; class Actinopteri; order Characiformes; family Alestidae; genus Brycinus; species Brycinus macrolepidotus. Next base: position 16,560,837 of record JBBPCZ010000142.1, on the reverse strand, counting down.
ACATTGGGTATCACAACAGTTTTGAGAAGGTTTAAGGCCTAAAATGCTTTTTATAGAGCGTAAATTTGACCTGTGTAAAATTTTATGTTTCATTTCTTTCCAATGTGTTAAACTCAGCAAATAAATAAAATCTGGGCTGTAAAAGCTGCTGAAGAATGCCAGATTTAAGCTTGTTCAGTGTATATGGGGTGTTATTTTTTCACTTTGAAAATGAACTTGTCTTTTGCATCTGACTGTATACTTGCAAAATGGCTGGACTTCTCCTTGAAGATCCTTACCATGGATGCCCAACTTCTATTGAAGTATCTTCGGTGCCATTGCTCCAAAAACTCATCATTAAAAGTGGGCAGTACTGGTCAGAAGTTTGTTTTGTAATTGGGGAAAAAACTACTTCATGCCCAAATCTAGGACAGTCACACTTGGACAGATTTTTGGGGCATAAAATAGAATCTTTCTGTGAAATCCACCCATAACGAGGCAAATGAGGTCTGTGTGTGAAGCATGACAAGCATGGAATGTATTACTAAAAATGCAGTCAAAAGTACTGAAAAGTGTGTAAAATGAACAAGCATCAAGCAATAAACATTTGCTCATATCAACAATCATACAATTCACTTACACTGAAGAAAAGCTCCACAGAAAAATTCCAAAGTCTTGTACAGCGCGTTCACAAACTGTAGTGATGCTGCAACTAGATTTACTGAAAAAGTCAGAGGTTTCAGTGCACTTGGATGTATGTGGATATAAATGCATACACACACACACACACACACACACACACACACACACAGGGCTGTGCAAAAGTCTTTGGCACCTATGTAAATTCTTTAAACTATTTTTCTCAGTGTGTGATAAAGTGTCTTTCTGCTAGCAAAGTTAACATTAGAATAAATACAAACAAACAAGAAAGCAGTAAAAACGTCAAGATTTGTTTTGTTTGTGTAAAAGTAGTTGATATTGTGTGAGCTGGTGAGGAGAACACAGGTTCGGTTCCAGAT
>JBBPCZ010000142.1:16557345-16559739 GCA_037974445.1 Brycinus macrolepidotus | reverse complement strand
GATTTAATTTAATGAAGGACTGATTGAGTCAAACCAGGTTTCTGATGGAAACTACAAGTAATACTGGACTTCCACAAAGAACACACTGATATACTGAAAAATAAAATCACCATTTACTGGGTAATGTTATTTGTATTTATTCTTAGTAATAAGAATAAATGAATTATATATATATATATATGTATATATATAAGATAAGATAAGGTAAGAAAGAACTTTATTTATCCCGGAAATTCTTTTGTCATAAAGCACACCAAACAGGCTGCCGTCCGTGACGGCGCCAGAAGTATCTATGGATATATGTATATATCTGTATATATCTATCTGGGCATGTTTCCTGGCCTTCTGAGTGAAAACGGCGCTTAATCCCTGTGTAGACCCCCTGTTATTACGTTTATGAAGTAACTGTGTTTTACGTGGAAAAATGGACGTTCCTGCTGAACGGCTGTATGGAAGGCTGGTTTTCTTCATGCCTTCAGAGCGTTACGAACTGAACGAGTGGGCAGTAGCCTCCCCCTTTTGCCGTGTGGGTTTTGGCTTCCTCTCTTTTTTGTCTCGCTGCGTTGATTAGCACTCCTGCCCTGTTCATGAGAGCGCGCCTCGGCCTGCATAATTTATAACCTAACCGCATAATCATAAAAGTTTCACAAGGTTGTAAGTGCCCAAAATGAAGGATAACAACCTAGCATTAGGATTTCTGGGGCTGAAATAAATCATGGCTTCTAAACATAATCTTGGAGACGGTTCTGGCCCGCATAACATGTAATCAACTTGTTGATTGTGGTGCTTTTCTATTACGTAAGGCAGCCGAATGCAGAGACGGACGTAACGACGACTGCCTGCTGCTGCTTTGATTGATGTTTTCTGGGGTCTTGGTTAGTGGGATAATGTGAGGTGTACGTGTTTGTGCGTGTGTGATGATTAATCAGTAATGTTCTATGGCAAACCACAAAATTGGATGTTTAGATGACGTAAACATGCTGTATTTAGAGAGTGGCGGGATGCCAGTTTTACTTTTCCAGCGCTGAACCTTTGAGCAAAACCTGATGCCCATGCAATTTGATGCAATTTGATTGGTTCCCAGTGCTTGTTTTGATTTAAATGATTACTAGCGCTTCTTCTAGATGGATTTTGAGATAATTAAACTAATGCTCTTTTTCTGAACAAGCTCACTTAATCAGTCAGTTTGCTGACCATTGCAGCTGTTTTTGTTTGGTTGTGGGTGCGTTCATTTTGATTGTTTTTTTTCTTCCCCTGGCAGAAGAGATTTCGCCGTGGTCAGCCCCCAAAGAAAAATAACACTTGCGGAAACACTGTTTTTAAAAGGCAGCTTTATTCGGTCCAGACTAGCCAGAATATTTGGCGAGACCAATGACCGAGTCCAAGACAAGTCTGAGACCACAGAAAAAGCAAATCAAAGCTTGAGTACTGCAGCCCTGATGCCCATTAGTTTTCCATTTGTTTTGTTGTGCATTTTCCATTTTCAAGACCGAAGAATGTTTCTGAAGTGTCCCATACTGACTTTTTGATGTCTTCCCTGATCGACCATCATGTTTTTCTTTTAAAACCGCCAAATTTTGTTGGAACTATCACCAGATTTTACACATGGCAGACTGGGAGTGACTTTCTTTCTTCTCAAGTGGCTTTTTCTTCTCCATTGTTTCAGTTACTCTCTTGTTGAGGGTCCTGTTTGCTTTCAATTAGCCGTGTCCAACAGCTCGTTAGGATCTGCGTGCTCTTTTAACTGCAGACTCATTTGCATTTTCACACTTGAAAATGGAAATCACAAAGTGATTCCAGATTTTTTTTTTTCCCCCAACACAGAGTGATTCCATCATTTGTACTTGACTTCATCTGGGGAAAAAAAATGCCATTAATTAAAATGATTTAATTTTAGTCTCATTTTATTATATAATATATTAATATATGATATTAGGCTCATATATGAAAGTCAGTTTCGGTTGAAATTTGGTATTTTTTACCCTTTTGCAGCCTCCGTTCTCAGATTGACCCGGACCATCATTTTCAATTTGCATGTTAATGACAGTAAGTAAGCCCAGCAGAAAAGATGGAATGCTCCAAAAATCTGTTTAAAGTTGGGTCAGTTTGATCCACAACATTACAGGAGGGTTCAAGCATTCTTAAATGAGCTACTTTAAGCTGTTTTATTTGAAGTGGTACGATACATGTAACAGACTGGAACAACAGCACTACTATGAAGACTTTGATGATTAATATTCAATGAACTGTATTTCAGTGATGTCGTCATAGAAACCCTTTTGGCCTGTAGGACGTCACACCTGCAGAGGCCTCAGACGACCTTCTCTGGAAAACGAGGCTCTGGAATTAAACCAGAATATCAAACAGACCCTCTTATAGCCAGCTTGACCATTT
>JBBPCZ010000142.1:16537345-16554845 GCA_037974445.1 Brycinus macrolepidotus | reverse complement strand
GCTCTTGTTTTCTCTTCCAGATCACTGGGTGCCAGTGAGGGGGGAATATTTTCAGCGGAGGGTCCACCTGTGATCTGGGCTCACACTGGATCTGCACATAAAAATTTCATCACATTAAAACTCTTTATCGAGGCTGACTGTGATCACTTAATGAGCCGGGGGGGCGGGGGTGCTGGCAGAGGGTCCAGTCTAAGCCAGGTGATCTGGGGCTTCTCAGCTCTCGGAATTGAGACCAGTTTCAACTCTCTCATTCATCACCTTGACATTTGAACACACAAACCCCACCTCTCTCGCCCGCTGACTTCTCTCTCACTGCTTTAAGATGCGCTCCAGCCTCAGATGCAACACCTTCCTGACATCATTCCAGTTTTCAACGGACGTGGAGGTCTGTGTGCGGTTCAGCAGGACGTTACAGCCGTTAGTGTGATGTAGAGCTGCTAATCTCGGGGTTAGAATGAACGGATCTGAATGTAAAATAAAGTGGGCTGTTCCGGTCACCTCGTCAACACTTTAATTTTGTTTTTACTGCGAACCAAATTCATTTGTAAAATCATGAAGATCTGTTGTGTGTCTTTCGGTTTCTGAGCCACGGACTGGTTCGTGTCACAATATTTAAACGTTTTTTAAATTCAGGTTGTTTTTAAATTAAGTTGAAAGATGGGCAAAATTATCATTATTATTATTATTATTATTATTATTATGAATAATAATAATAACAATAATAATAAGAACAAGAAGAAGAAAAAAGTATTAATAAGAAGAAGACTAAGAAGGAGAAGGATGTTATTAATAATAATAAAAAGAAATTGAAGAATATATTGTCATCATCATCATTATTAATGCAAATGATGGAAAACACAAACTAGAAGCGTTTTCAAAAACCAAATGTCATAAATTGCTTCCAGAAATTCTTCTTTTACAAAACTGTTGCTAAAGCGAGATGAAAATCCAGCCATACACACTGCCAGGGGTGTCTGTAGGCATAGAAAGTCGTGGGTTCGATTCCCAAGACTGCTAGTGGCACCACTGAGGTACCCTTGAGCGAGGTACCGTCCCCACACACTGCTCCCCGGGCGCCGTGTTCCTGGCTGCCCGCTTCACTTGGTGAATGGGTTAAATGCAGAGAAAGAATTTCACACTGTTCACACTGTGTGCTGTGGTGTGTTCACGTATGACAGAATGGTCACTTTCTTTCACTTTCAGTTGTTGCAGAAATGACATTTCCATTGAACAGCAGATACAGTGAGCCATGAACCTTTAGTTTCAGTTCACCATTACATCACGGAGAGCAACATTTAAAACAGAGACCTGTAATTCACTTTATAAGTCACCTTTCATTGTATGATTAGCTGCTGTTAGCATCCCTAAGGCAAATTAGTATTGCTGCTATGCCAAATTAGCAGTCTTGTGTAGCCACACAGGATGCCAATTCCAGTTTAAATAACAATGAAAGCTTATTCAGCTTTTCACGATATGGGCTCTTTAACTCTTGGGCCAAGCAGAACCTCATCCCTGAGTCTCTAGGCTGGTCCATTGGCTCATGCTTTGGACTGGAATGGCACGATTCCTGACATTTAGCAGATAACAGAACCAAAGCCTGTTAATCAGACCTATTTCTTTCAGAAGCTTAAACGCGCACCTCTGAACTGCCGCGCCTTGTTTTTGCACAGATGCAATTAGTCCGAATATATTAAACCATAATTGCTAACCCACATAGTGTCTCTCGACAACTCTGGGTATAAAACGCCATTTATTTTTAAGCATAAACGCACAACCTGGTTAGAATCCAAATGCGAAAGTTTGACGGGTGTGGATCCTCATCAGCTCGCAGGGGCCTACAAAGAAATGTCTTTAGAAATTGAAATGAATTGGAGCCTGATGGAGGGAAATTCGGGAAAGTTCTGAAAGCCGGGGCTATACCGGTTCTTTCCTCTACCTAGAGCTTTCCGTCTTCAGGCAGAGGCCCGTTTAATGAATAAGATGCTCGTTTAGAGAATGAGACAGCATTAAATTGGATTTTTTTTCCCTGGCAAAGAGGGTGGTGGTGAATGAATTATCCCCAGCCTCTAATTTATTGCCATTTAAATTGCGGAATCATTTCAGAAATTATTTCAGGTTCCCTTAATGAGTTTTTAGTTGGCAATGTGAAATGAGATGGAACTCTAATGTGAATGGAGTAGGATTGCTCTTAATTTAATCACGGAGAGCGCCGCAGCCGTAGATGGACACGGCGGCTCCCCGAAAATGGAACTCATTTGGACTTTCCTCTTCATTTTTTCCACAGGCCTCGGACTCTCCTTCAACCTCCAGCCGTCTCTGACGATAATTGGAAAGTACTTTCAGGTCAGGAGGCCTATCGCCAATGGCCTCGCCATGGCGGGAAGTCCAGTCTTCCTCTGCACTCTGGCGCCTCTGAACCAGTTCCTGTTCGATCGTTTCGGCTGGAGGGGGGGTTTCTTTATCCTCGGGGCCATGCTGCTGAACTGCTGCGTGGCTGGATCACTGATGAGGCCTTTAAGGATTGGTAGTGTTGACATTCTTTCATTGATATTAGGGGCTGGGAGCTCTCTCTCTCTCTCTCTCTCTCTCTCTATCTCTCTCTCTCTCTCTCTATCTCTCTCTCTCTCTCTCTCTATATATATATATATATATACAGTACTGTGCTAAAGTCTTAGGCACCTATGCAAATTGTTTAAAGCCATTTTTCTCAGTGTGTGATAAAGTGTCTTTCTGCAAGCAAAGTTAACATTGGAATACATGCAAACAAAAAAGAAAGCAGTAAAAAGTATCAAGATTTATTTTGTTTGTGAAAAGTAGTTGATGGTTTGTGACCTGGTAAGGAGAACACAGGTTTGGTTCCAGATTTCTTCTCGATGCCTTCTATACATCTCACCCTAGTAAACTGCATCCAACTCTTCAGTAAAGTGGTTCAGAACTGTGGATTTGTTTTGAGACACAGTATGACAGTATAACTGCACTATGTAGAGATTTTTGACAATAGGTTTTTGTCAAATTCTAGCTGCCGTGGAAATGCAAAATTGTGTGCATTTTATTTCCCTTTGCAACTAATACTGTCTTCACCCTCAGCAACAGGAAGCACTTCGACGGGCAAACCCCAGTCTAATAGAGCCGTGAAGCCAGTTGAAGCCCAAAGTGGGAAAGGACTTGATGGTCAAACCAGTGACCAGAAGCCCTGGACGAAGAGGGACTGCAAGAACAGCATCTGCTGTTGTATGAACTTGTCTCTTTTCCGGCACCAAGGCTTCATCATCTACCTGATAGGAAACATGCTGATGTTCTTCGGCTTCTTCTCGCCTATGATCTTCCTGGCGCCGTACGCCAAGCACCGCGGTGTGGACGAGTATTCGGCCGCCAGCCTGCTCTCGGCCCTGGCGCTCGTGGACATGATTGCCCGACCTGGGACGGGCCTGTTGGCCAACACCAGGTGGGTCCGGCCCCGGGTCCAGTACCTTTTCAGCTTTGCCATCACCTACAATGGCGTGTGCCATCTGCTGTGCCCGCTGGCGTCGGGCTACTGGGGGCTGGTGGTGTACGCCGTCTGCTATGGGCTGGTGTACGGCATGGTGTGTGCCTTGCTCTTTGAGTGTCTGATGGACCTGGTTGGGCCCTGCAGGTTCTCCAGTGCCGTGGGACTCGTCACCATCCTAGAGTGCTGCCCGGTTCTCCTGGGACCACCCATTGCAGGTAAGATTAACATCCCTTCACTTGTACTATTAAAGTTACTAGTCTAGAGACTCATTGTTTAGTAAAAACTACAAATTCTTCATCAGTTTTAAAAAATATATTTAAAAAAAAATACTCTAGGAAGTGTAGGGGGTGATATGGCAAATTGCAATCCTTTATTTAAAATGAAATAAATAAAATATAAAAATGGAACCAATTTTAACAGATCCCTGAAAGCCCAATACAAAAACATCTGAAAGTTCACTGAATTCTATGTTTTATATGGGAGCTCCACTCTCTCACTTTCTCTCTGGGTACTTTCTTTCTCTCTTCTTCTCTCTCTCTCTCTCTCTCTGTATTTTCTTACTATGTCTCTTCCCTCACAGTCTTGTCTCTCTCAGTCTCTCCCTTTTTTGCTCTTCCTTCTCCCTCCAATATCCTTCCCCTGTCTCTTCCCTCTTACTCTCTCTCTTTTCCCTATCCTTCCATCTCTCTCTCTCCCTCTCTCTCTCTCTCTCTCCCTCCCTCTTTCTCTTTGTCCATGTCTTACTTCTCAGTTTTTCCTTTCCCTCCATCTCTTTCCTCTTTTCCCTCTCTTTCTGTTTGTACTTTCTTTCTATGTCTCTCTCTGTCTTCTCTCTCACTCACTTCTCTCGTTCTCTCTCACTCTTTGTCCATGTCTTACCTCTCTGTTTTTTTCCTCTTTTTCCATCTCTCCCCCCTCCACTTTCTTTCTATGTCTTCCCTCTCACTCACTGTCTGTCATTTTTCCTGTCCCTTTCACTCTCACTCTTCCTTCTCCCTTCATATCCTTCCCCTTACTCCTCCCCCTCACACTCTCTCTCACTTTTACCTGTATCTCTCTCTCTCTCTCTCTCTCTCTCTCTCCCTCTCTCTCTCCATCTGTCCTCTTTCTCTCTCCTTCTGACCGCATGACTGATGTGAGTACAGAGGCTCAGGGTGGGAATGTGTCCCAGGGCGTCATTATTGTAAGACATTCCAGCAGAATTGGATTATGGCTGGTGTGGGAGTGGACCCGGGCTTGGTGAAAGCGGTGGGCGAGGCTGTAATTGGTCACGCTTATTTACTGCTGCAGATCGGGCGGAGCTGCTCCGGCTTTCAGGGCACGCCTGCCTGGCCGGCCGCGCGAGGATTCGGCTGCAAATTACCGAGCGTTTTTCCGAAGCTAAGTAGCTGTAAGCGTAATGAAGTCTCCTTGCGCTTCTCACTCGCGCTCTCACTCGCATCGGTCCCTCTCGGCCGGCGCTAAACGGCCAGTGCCGTCTGCGGCCTCCTGTACTGCTGACTGTGCTGCTGCCATATCAGCGGTCTGTACTGTAATCTGTGTGCGTTTGGGTAACTGACCTTTTGGACATTGTAAACACAGTGACTTTAGGCCTCTGTTAGTCTATGTGATTGGGAAATAAAGGGTATACACTGTCCTTATCTACAAGATATAGGATATAGACACCTAGTTTTTCAAATGATCCCAGTTGTAGGCCAAGAAAACAAAAGTAAAGCGGCCCCTTGTAGTCACACGTGAACACACCACAGCACAGCACACAGTGTGAACAATGTGAACTTCTTTCTCTGCATTTAACCCATTCGCCAAGTGAAGCAGGGTGAATGGGTTAGAAGCAGGGTGAATGGGTTAGAAGCAGGGTGAACGGGTTAAATGCAGAAAAGCTGCAAGTACATTAGCAGGCATCTTGATGTCAAACTGTGTATCATACAATGTCAGAAACCACGTAAGTAGGCCTTTTTAAGATTACTTCACAGATGCTGATTAAAGTGAGTATATTATGATTTATGCATGCAGTTAGCACAATGCTAATTGGTGCTTTTAAAGCTACCCTTACTGATTAGCTGCATTAGCCTCATAGCACCAGTGCAAAACTTTACAGACCAAACCTGTCTTGGTTGATTAACTACATTTTGAATAAAGGGAGATTTTTGGTAACACTTAATAGTAGGGCAATGATCATAAAGCTACATGACACCTTTATAAGCCTTTATTACAACTGACATGCACCTCTAAAAATTTTTTAAAAAGCTCATTCCAACAAGAGCCAGCTATCATAAAGGCTGCTTAATTGATGACTGAATGACTTGCTGGAATAAGCCTTTTTAAAGTTTTATAGAGGTGTATGTCAGTTGAAATAAAGGCTTATGAAGGTGCCGTGTAGCATTATGATCGTTGCCCTACAGTAAAGTGTTACTGAAAATCTTTTCATTTTACTCTAAATGTAGTTAGTCAGGTTTGGTGGCTTATGTCAGTTGTTACAAAGGGTTTATGGGGGTGTCATGTAACTGTATTAATACTACCCTTCAGTGAAGTGTTACCGGTTTCTGCCTACTTTAAAGAGATATAAAAGACACAGGGGATCGAGGTGTAGTTTTACCTTTAGGCCTTAATATGTGTGAGTGTGAGTGGAGAATGAAGGAAGTATACTGCCGCCCCCAGAAATACATGGTCCACTGAGGATTAAACGTTCTTTCTGTAGTTAGCTTATATCTATAAATGAAAGAAAATCACATATTACATAATATAATACTGAATAACGCACTCTTTATCTCTTGCTCTGAAAGCTGCAAACACGTGCATCCATGAGCTCCTGCTGGTGTAGGTTCATGTCTCTTTAAATGACTCGACTTGTGTGGAAACTTTGTGCTGCTAAATGTGCTCGAGTCAGTTAGTTCCAAAGCCACATCCACATGCTTTACACTTAAGACATCACAAGGTCTTTTCAGAAACAGTGGAGAATTTACTACACTGTACTATAATGGCTTATGAATGCTACATTATAATCCATTGTTTTAACATGACACATGAATAAATCATTATTTAGCTAAACATAATTATTAGATATTTTTCTGCAAGCTGCTCGACAGTTTCTTTATGAAGGCTAATGGTCCTTCCAAGGTGAAAAAGTAAATATGAAAGCTGAGCTGAAGGTGTTCCTGGTTCCCCCCCGTCTCGTACACGCCAGGCTTTTTCATCTCCTTTGAGGCGCTGTGTAATTAAACACGTCTCTAGAAAGCGCCTCACCCTCTTTCATTCTGTTTTGATTTTCTGGATGTAAACATGGGGAAGAAAGGAACACACAAACTCGCACATACACACACTTTTTTTTTTATGAAGGCCATTAAAGAAGCCCTTTATCACAACAAAACAAACAAGAGCTGTTTGCGGGTTGCTGCAACTAAAGGCAGAGGGCTTCATGTTAGTCTTCGTTTAGCTTCATGGTGTTGTGACTCCTTCACTAAAGAGTCCTGGCATAGAGTGGCTGTGGTTTACAAACTCTTGACCACAGATTAAGTTGCTGATCGTATTCACAGTCAATGATGGATCTAGGACTGAAGGCCTAGAGCAGTGCTGACCAACTCTGGTCCTGGAGATCGACCTTCCAGAGAGGTCTAGTTCCAGACACAATCCGCAACACCTGCTCTGGATAATGAACTTCTTCAGAACTCTCTGATTGGCTGGAGTTTAAGTAAGGGGGAGGGGCAGCTTGTTAGATTCAAGTTGGAGTTAAACATGAAAGGACATTTCGCATACAAAATTGGTCTCGCCCATTGTAAACCAAAGCATTATTGGTTGATTTCTATAGGCTTAACCGATAAGAGAGCTTGCTTAGCTTTATCTATGTGGATACCACAGAGAAGAAGAAATCTGATTGGCTAATACGTTAATTTAATTCTATGGTTTCCAACCAAAATAATGGAACGCGTACTAGTGCTACAAACACGATCCTGTTGACAGACACAAATAAAGCCTTCTTTGAAGAGCATAAACTCTTAGGCTACATGTAGCTTGATTCCATGAACAAAGAAACTCGATTTATCATAACAGTGCGGCCTTTCACATGGATACAAAATATCATTTGAAATTAATAACGCTGTAATTTAGGGATTTTCATCATTTTAGCTAGGTGCTATATATTCTCATTAGGTTGAGTGGGACCTTTGCTAGCTTTCAGTAAAGCTTGTCCAACCAAGCAACTATGCAAAAGATCACATCTAATGTGTGGTGTAATATGTATTGTAGTGTAATATATGTTATATATGTAAACTCCCATTTTTAATAAAAATATATTGCATGGACAGCTATTTTTGGGCAGAGCATGGAAAGCTCATCTGAAGTATGCTGCTGTGGCGTCCATGTTGGAAGTTGCTGTTGACCCAGTGACCCTTTCACCGACTTCAGAAAAGCAGAAAAGAAAGTTGTAGAGCACACATACACATTTATCATTTTGGTTTGGTTAAGAATTTCCAAAATGCGCTTTTACTTCTTACTGCTTTATTTTTTAATTTGTTTTATTCTTGGCTTGGTCCTCTTTGTATCAGAAAAATGATGTCAAATTGCCTGAAAACAGAAAGGTGGGCCATGTTATAGCATGCCCTTAATGAGCACGCATTGTTTTGGACACCTGTTCAGTGTTTTAAATTGGACTTTCTTGGCCAGTTTTGATTTACTTTTGGCCGGCTTCGTTGCGGAGGACCTGGCAGCCCTGTCTGGTTTTCCTTTAATCAAGTGGAAATATGTGGGCTTCATTGGATCGACTGTGAGACTCGGGAGCTGAGGCCTGTGCTTAATAGAGTAAATAAGCATGCACTTACTCTTTCACTCTCTCTCGCTCCCACACATACACAGTTTTTATACCTTGTCACGATATTCGATGTTGTGCCATGTCTTTGTCCCATGTGCATTATATTTATGTATGTAAACACCTCTATATAATGATAATAATATCACATAGGTATCTGTTCTATATATATATATATATATATATATAGAGAGAGAGAGAGAGAGAGGGAGAGAGAGAGAGAGAGACATACATACAGATTTATATTTATATATTTTATATTTTTATATTTATATTTTTATATTGGGAGAGAGAGAGAGAGACGAGAAGGTTAGAGGTCTTGTGGGGTGTTCTGGGTATGCAGTGGTCAGTACCTACCACCCACCAAACGTGGTCCAAGGAAAGACAGCTGGTGAACCATGGGTGCTCGAGGCTCACTGATGCGAATGGGGAGTAAAGGCTAGCCTGTCTGGTCTGATTCCACGGAAGAGCTACTGTGGCACAAACTACTGAAAAAGTTTATTCTGGTAGAAAGGTGTCAGAACACCGTGCATATCCAACGGAGGCAGTGTGATGCTCTGGGTAATGATCTGCTGGGAAGCCCTGGGTCCTGCTGTAACGGCCTGCGTATTTTATTTATTCTTGTCTCCCCGCCTAAAAGGGGGCACTGTGGGGAGTTAAAAGACTAAAAGACTTTTGGAAGAATATTGTTGAGTTGGCGCAGAATCTCGGTGTTCTGGTGCAGTGGGTTGTTTTGTGTTTGCTGATATATACTGGTACCGTTTCTGATAGAGATGGTACCGTTTCTGATTGTACAGTTCTCCCATAGTGAAGCAGACGGTGTTTCTGCACACTTGGAGCCGTTTTCCTGGGACAGTTTTTCCTGTTTTGTATTTTGGGGATTCCTATAACAGACTATGAGATGGACTCTTAACTACAATTAATGAAGAGCAAAGCCAGACAGCTAAGAACTGTACAGCCGTGTGTGTGTTGGTGTATGTGTGACTTGGTGTTTTGATAAAACGTACAAAGCAACACTGGTGTCTCTGGTGGTATGTTCCCTTCCCTTTCAGTTAAGGGCTTCATGCTATTGTAGTTAGTTTGAGGTTTGTTTCTCTGCGTTATGGGGATGTTTCTTTTCCATGTAGCACCTACCTAAACATTGCTGGAGACCAAGTTCACCCCTTCATGGTGACAGTGTTCCCTAATGGCAGTGGCCTCTTTCAACAGGATATTGTGTCCTGCCACGCTGCAAACACTGTTTAGGAAGGGTTTGAGGAACATCACAAAGAGTTCAAAGTGTTGATTTGGCCTGCAAATCCCCCAAATCTCAGTCTGATCCAGTATCTGTGGGATGTGGTGTTCAAACTATGGAGGCCCCACCTTACAAGACTTATCAGACTATTTATCAAACAAATGCTTTTACCTTTTTGGTTTAAAGGAGACCTTTTGTAAAACACCCTTCATGTACCTCAGGACCATTTTATTGGCTCTGCAGGTCAGCCCTGGTTTTCTCTATTTTTTTTACGGAATAAGGACACTTTCATCCTGAAAATGTATGAACACAAATACTCTTTCTCTCTCTCTCTCTCTCTCTCTCACACACACACACACACACACACACACACACACACACACAATCAGCACTCTCCTCCGGCGGGCCAGAGTCATTACGTCCCCCCCAGTACCGATTCTCCTTGTTACGCAGACTTTTGCACGCCACTCCCCGAGAACCTCTGGGTCAGCCTAATGAGGAAGAAGAGAGGAAATGGCAGTAATTAGCCTTTTGCTTTCCTGGTTTTTAATGAATCTTGGTTCATCCCCCCCTCACTCATTAGAAGCCCTTACCTGTGTGATAATTAAGCAATGAACACATGCAAGGGGAAGGGAATGAGGAGAAAAAAAAATAGGTGACTTCAACAGATGGAGCATAATTACTGCATTGCCAATCAAGTGCCGGCCATAACGAGGATGCTGGGCATCGGCACACGCCCTGAAACAACACTGCGACACCATCAATCAAAAACGTCGGCGTTGTTTGGTGTGGCCAAGACCGGAGGGCAGAGTAAAACTCCCCCATTATCGTCTTCACAGCAGCAGGACTCATTAGGAGCAGGGTTTTAATTGGTGTAGCTGCCCTGAAAACTGCCCTTCGGCCCTGCAGCACTTGTTGGTCGGGCCGCGCCTTCCTCCAGTCTGTCGGAGCAGCGGAACGCCATGTTAGAAAAGTCTTCTCAATGCATCGATACAGCACCGCTTGAAAAGTCTGGACGTGTCAGCACTAAAAAAAGGGTTCTAGTAAATTTGTACACTTTCTTCGTATCAATTTTAGTAAACTAAAAGATTAAATATATTGTACACATTTTCGGTGCAGCGTCTTATAAAGCAAAATAGTCCCCAAAAATGGATTTATTAAGGTTTGCTACTATTTTACCATCAACACCATTCACTAGTGAGTTGGAGAATAAATAAAATGTTATATTTGTGTTCATGATGCCAGGTTCCATTCACCACTACTGTAAAGAAATAAGTCAAAGAGTCGCTAAGTTTCTCTACAATGAACCATTTCACATCAAACCCACATTTTGATGAATCACTGGAATTCTGCTTTAATGCTGGATACTTGTTTCTAAGACACATAAGATAAAGTTGAGTGTGTGTGAGGATCTTCTTCAAGCCTGCTTTAAAAGCATCCCAGGTGACTCCTCATGAAGCAGATAGCATAATGCTAATTGTTGGATTACTTGTTATCTACTTTAGACTCAAAACTGCAGTGCAAAACAAAAGATGCAAACGTTGAACAGCAAACATGTATTGGCAAATGGATTACATCTGGGATTGGGGGGAATTATGTATATTTGATTTTCTGCCCAGCTGTTCCTTTAACTGTTTATTTTTTGGGGGTTCCGAATTTTCTCCTCAATTTATTCTTGCTCAGTTCCACCCACTAGTTAGGGCTCCTCCTATCACACAATACCTCCAAGAATCGCGGGGTGAAGGCAAGCACATGCTTCCTCCAAAACATGTGAAGTTCCACCACACCTTTTCAGACTGCCACTAACACAAAGGACAGCCTCAACACGCTTGGAGGAGAATGCTAACCACCAAAGTCTTTATGTCCACTAAGAGACGCCCTCAGAGCCTAGCATCAAGAGATGGGTGGGACGGGGAGGGCGGTACCCAGAGAGGACAAACCTTATGACCTCCTGATGATTTTCCTTTAACTGTTTAACTGAACTTCAGTCTGGATTCTTACAAGTTTGTGATCTTCTCCGTGCAGGTGTGCTGGTGGACATGTTCGGAGACTACAGCTACATGTTCTACATGTGTGGAGCTGTGATGCTGACTGCTGGCCTGTTCCTCTTCATCATGAACTACTTTAACTACAGACGGCTGGACCAGGCCAAACGTGTCCAGGAGAAGAGCACTGCGCTACAGGAGAGAACAGGGCAGTGCGAGGACCATCATAGTGACCATGTAGTGGAAGAGGACAAGCAAAACCAAGCAGAAGACAACGGAACACTTCAGGTCAAGGCAGAGACAGAAGACAGCCCAGTGTAAATAAAGTTATTGAATGCTTTTTTTTTCAGCTGAAGTATATTTTCTTAGTATCCTGTGGCATTAAAGTTGTGGTTCAATATTTTGGCAGTTGCCCTTTTCGCCTATTTAAAGTCTAGTGAAGTGTTCATTGCTCCACCTACTTTCAGAACTGCTGGCACTAAAGATGGATACATTTTATTTCATAAAAAAGATAATATGGAGAGTGAAAATTCGAACCACCCAGCTCTTTCGTAACAAAACCCATTATTATTATTATTATTATTATTATTATTATTATTATTATTTTAATAAATGGCCCAAATAGCATTTACAGACTTTGAATGTATTTCTGAACAAGTAGTTCAGTTTCAAAATAACTCCTTAAACAGTAATATTTACATAATTTCATAATTAACCATAATTTTAAACAAAATATGTCCAATAGATGGCAACTGTGTATTAACAGTCAGGCTGAAGCCCAGCTGCTCGTGCTCCATGTGTTGCTATGGTAGAATATGCGTTTGAAATAGCTACAGTTTTTATGATTCACTTCATTTTTGAGATTGAGTTGCTGTTTTTATTTTTATTGAGTTGTTTTATTCGGCTAGCTCGCCATTTTTATCGTGACAAGCAGCATGGAGTGTGACATGCTGACCAGGCTCAGGCCGAGTTTAGCTCAGTCTCAGTGTTCTGTCGGCCTGTCCAAAGGTAGAGCACATTTAGAAGGAGGTAGGTAGATATATCCTACAGATATAGGTAAGACATGTTTGCGCTCAGTCATGTAGCTCTGGATCCATAGTGGCTAAAGTTAACTTCCCCCCCCACACCCACCTCATCTGCCTGAGAGTCACCAAGACAGCAGCAGCGGCAGTGTTTCCCCCTTTAGCTCTGCCAAAGTCCAACACAGCAAACAGGTTTGAGCCTCTGAGCACTTTTAGCACTGCCCTCAGAGCTTCATCAATCTTCTCCAACATAGATATATATAAATATTCATATGGTTTGAAGATGATGGTCTTTGTTTTGATCTATTTATGGACTTTATGGACTCTCATGAGTCCAGTTCCTCCACACTGAAAACATGTATTTCCAGATGGCAGATCAGGCTTTGGTTGTTGCTGCTTCTCCTTCTGGTTTCTTTTCTTTTCTTCTCTTCTAATTCTGCACATTTGTTGGCTTCAAAAGTTGTTGCCCTTTATTGCCTTTAAATGTTCATGTGTTTATGGTGCCATATCAAAATACTTACTAAAGAGCTATTAATCAATAAGGAACCCTTGAAGAACCCCTTTTTAAAGAGTGCACCAATGGAGCAGTAGAAAGGACTGAATATTAAATCTTGTTACAGTGACCTATATTAAAGTTTACTTTAGAAAAAAACAGTTTTACTTCTACAATGAAGTTACCATTTCAGAGATATGGGTTTGTTACAAGAGAGATGAAATAAAAATAAAATAAGAAATACCCACATGTTGGTCCTGCAGAGAAAAGGGCTTAACTTGCTATGAAGTTCTCAAGGCTCCGGTGATGGTTCTGCTGAGAACAGCTGGAATTCTTGGCCTCTTTTTGTGCAGGGAGGGGGGGAATGTTGTCATTAAGCTTGTTTTGTAAAATGCTGACGTGTTTTTGGGTGGCCTGATTTTATCCCAGTTTCAAAGCACTCAATTGAAACCCTCTTTGGAAGAGCTTGACAAATCTGGGGGGTTATAAATCTGGGCTAATTTACTGACTTTGTCTGCCTTACCTTTTTGTTTTGTTTGCTTTCCTTTTAGACCATAGACGCTAATATTTCAGACCGTCTTCGCATTTCAGGTCAGCGGTGCTGTATTTTACACTGCCTTGCACAATGTTCTTAATGTTAAGTTCATAATAAAACTACAGCTCCTGAAAAAAATGAGACCCCTGTAAAAATGTTCAGTTTCTCAGGTTTTATCATTTATAGGTGCAAGTATTGAACTGAACAGCTTTGCCTTAGTTTTTAAGAACTGCTGACAGTATTTCTCCTAATTTTCAAATAAAAGCATTGTTCTTTAAAGCATAATTTTAAAGGAAATGACTAAACATCAAAATAAGAGAAATGATGCAGTGTTTACAGAACTTGAATAATTCAGAGAAAACCCATATGTACATTGGGTTCCGTTATAAATGTGCCTTTCGAATCCTTTAATGCTTTCTGCATTCCAAGGCTGTTATATTCTCAGTATTTTACACAGGGTACCAAATGGAAAGTTTACAATAAAGACGATTGTTGTAAAGGCTCTGACAGCATGTCTCTGATTTACAGTCCCGATATTTTTACACAGTGCAGTAAATGTAAAATGCCTGGAATCGTACCAGCGGAAAGGTTTTCTGTCAGAGCCACTTTTGGTTTTGTGGTTTTATTGTCTCATAGTCTCATTTGGGTTTTTATTATTTCTTGACATCGTTTAGCCGTGCGATAAAAACCTAACCCCGCCAGCGATGTCCTGCTACACCTTCGAGTTTCTTAGTGTTAAAAACTCCCACTGAAATTTACCTCCAGGCCAAACAGATAGTAGTGCTTATTCTTCATCGACTTCTCGGTTGTTAGTTTGAATCTTCGTTGTTGTTTTTTTTTCTTTTTCTTGCACAGACAGTGAAAAACAACAATGGCCTCTATCTTAACACCATTTTGACCAATCAAAAAGCAGTGAGGCAGTCAGCTGGGCGGCGGCCCGCTTTTGGCTCAGGTTTGGGTTGCTTTAGTAGTAATGGAAAAACATTTTGCTCGCAGTACAGCGCGGTTCCTTGCGCCAGTGGAAAAGCGCCGTGTGTCTAAAAAGTATCCAGACCTTTCTAAAGAGTTCAGCCACTTTAAGGTGCACCCACTGCTGACCCAGGTGTTCAGTTGTGCGTCCACAGCTGTATCTCCAGTGGGAGGCTCTGGAGCAGCCACACATTAGACCTGAAGTCAGCTAATGGGGTCTAAAGCCCCCCCCCCCCAAAAACGTGGCTGTGGAGCAGTGGATTTGCGTTCTCTGGAGTGATGGAGCCCCTTTGGGAGTTTGGGATCCCGAACTGATCCTCCAGCATCAATATAAGACCTCACTGGTTCTGAATGCAATCAAATCTTCACAACAATGTTCCAACATCTCAAGCCTTCTCAGTAGAAGAAAGAGGCTGCATTCTCCTGTATGTATGAAGTCACTGTAATGTATTAAAGCACTGCAGAGGCTTTTAGAGATGCAAAGACATGCTGAAGATTCAAATTCAGTTTACCAGGAGCACAGCAGATACTGAGCGTTAAAAAAAAAAGCAAAACAACCTGTGTTTTAGTTTAGAACGCCTCCGTCTCTCCGTGCCAGAAATCAGTCAGGGCAGGACTGAGCATGCCGCTGTGACTATTTGGAGCACGAGTCGATTTTTCACACCGATTACGAAGTCGGGGAACAAGTGTGGAAATGTCACAGCTACAGGCGTGACTAGATAATGAAGCAAAGGCCCGACGTTGCAGAACCGTACCTTCAAGCCTTTCTCTTTTTTCTTTTCCCTCCTCTTTTGCATTTCCTCTTTTTTCTCTGCCTCGCCACCTCTTCTTTCTCGCCCTCTCTCTCTCTCTCTCTCTCCCTCACTGCTTTTTCTTTTTTTTGGTCCTTTTTCTCTCCTTTTCTCTTCTTATTCTCTTTTTTTTTTAACCCCTCCTTTTCTCTCTCTCTCTCTACTCTCTTTCTCTGTTGTCTTTCATTCTCTCCCCTCTTATTCTTCCTTTCTCTCCTTTTCTCTCTCCTTTTCTCCACCTGGCTTCTTGTTCTTTTTGGCTCTCTTTCTCTCCGTTATTCTCCACTTATTCTTTCTTTTGCCTCTCTCTCTCGACTCTCTCCGTATTCTCTTCCTCTCCGCTCTTGTTCTGTCGTTCTCTCTCCTTCTCTCTCCCCTTATATCTCTTCCTGATGCTCTCTTTTACATTCGTCTCGCTCCCTCTACCTCATCTGGCTTCTCTCTCCTCTACCTCATCTGGTTCTTTTTCTCCTTTTTCTTTTTCTCTCTGTTTCATCTTTGATCTCCTCTTAACCTCCCCCTCCCTCTCTCTCAAGAAGAGAAAGAAAGAAAGTAGACCCCCCCCCTCTCTCACTGACGCTCAGAGAGGACGTAAAAAGTCCTCTGTTGATCTTCTTTCTCTTTTTTGTTCTTTTCTCCTTTCACCTCTCCTTCCTAGTGCTGCTCTAATGCCTTTTGGGGTCTTGTTTTGTACGTGTGTGTGTGTGTGTGTGTGTGTGTGTGTGTGTGCTTCTCCACATCGAGGCTGATATTTAAAGGGCCCATTTGTCTCTACTCTCTTTCTCTTCCTGTTGTCTCTCATTCTCTCCCCTCTTGTTCTTTCTTTCTCTTTTTCTCTCTCCTTTTATCTCTTCTTGTCTCTTCGTTATTGTCTCTCTTTTACACTTCTCTCTCCGCTTCTTCTTCTTTTTTGTTTTCTTTCTTTCATTCTCTCCCCTCTTGTTCTCCCTCTCTCTCTCTCTCTCTCTCTCACACACACACACACACACACACACACAGACACTCACTCTCTTTGCCTTGTCTTGTTCTTTTCCTCCCTTTTCTCATTCTTTTTCTCCTTTTATCTCTTCTTATTCACTCTTTCTCTTACCTCCCCTTCCCTCTCTCTTTCTCT
Organism: Brycinus macrolepidotus; assembly: GCA_037974445.1. NCBI lineage: Eukaryota > Metazoa > Chordata > Actinopteri > Characiformes > Alestidae > Brycinus > Brycinus macrolepidotus. The sequence continues at coordinate 16,538,411 of JBBPCZ010000142.1, read as the reverse complement.
GCTTTCTTGTTTTCTTTCTCTTCTTTCTCTCCTCTCCCTCTCTCCATCTCTCTCTGCCTTTTTTATTCTCTCTTTCTCTTGTCTCCCATCCCTCTCTCTTTCTCTACTTTTGTTTTCTTTCTCTTCTTGTTGTCTTTCTCTCCTCTGTCAATCCATCTCTCTCTGCCTCGTCGTTTACTTTTCCTCCCTTTTCTTGTTCTCTTTTTCTACTTTTTTCTCTTCTCATTCTCTCCTTCTCTTACCCCCCCATTTCTCTTCTTTCTTGTTTTCCTTTCTCTTTTGTCATTTTTCTCTCCCCTGCCTCTCCTCTCTCTCTCTCTCTCTCTCTCTCCTCTCTCTCTCTCTCCTTTCTCTCTGTAAAAAGTGTAAGATGGAGTTTCCTGTGGTAGTTTTGTATGTAGGAGAGGAGAGAGAGAGAGGTCTGGTAGTGGTGGTGTGTGTGTGTGTGTGTGTCCACGCTTCACGTGACTGTGTGGTGTGTATTTCTGTTTACGAACATGTGTGTGTGGTGTGTATTTCTGTGTTTGTGTGTTTGTTTGTTTGTGTACCGACGTGTGTGTGGTGTGTATTTCTGTGTGGTGCGTATTTGAACGTGTGCGTGTGTGTGTGTGTGTGTGTGTGTGTGTGTGTGTGTGTGTGCTTGCTAAGGGAACTTACGGAAATACTGTTCCATCAGTCACTTCTTTGTGTGTGTCCCATCTGGGTAGCAGGAGAGGTAATGAAAGTAATTTAATGTACATCTATAATTAATTCCCCTCTCCCTTATCTCTCTCTCTCTCTGTGTGTGTGTCTGTGTGCTGATGGGGCTCGCCCGGGGCCCGTGATGATGGAGTGTATTTATTATGTGTTCTTGAAGGGGGTGCTGTGGAAGGGCGTGGCCCACTGACACGCTAACGCCCGCCTCATCAGTCCTGCGCCGGCCCGCCGTCTGAATATGGAGCACAACCTCAGAGGGACTGACTCTCTCTCTCTCTCTCTCTCCCTTTCTCTCTCTCTCCTTCTCTCTTTCCCTTTCTTTCTCTCGCTTTTTTTCTTTCTCCTTTCTCTCTCTTTCTCTCTCCAACAG
>JBBPCZ010000142.1:16452721-16477813 GCA_037974445.1 Brycinus macrolepidotus | reverse complement strand
TAAGAGAAGTGCATATAAATACTATAGATATAAATAAATTTTATATATATATATATATATATATATATATATATATACATATACATAAATGTATAATGTCTGTCACTTTTTGGGGTTAAGCATCCAAGTCTCTACCCAACACATGCATTCTCCCACTTGTGGAGAATATGTTGAAGTATAACTCATCTGACCGTATCACTATTGTCCACATCTCTGTAGGCCAGCGCCTGTGGATTTTACACCACTGACCTCTCACCTCTCAGGTGGTCAGTCTGGTTTGTGTCCTACTGTAATATCCCCCTCTGTGTAGCCGTGGACAGACTGTTCCTGCTGTCAGTTCATGTCCTCCATTGACATTCTCTTACAGATCTCACTAATGCTCCAGCATCTCTGTCACTGAGTGCTTTTCCCACAATCTCCTGGCCTGTTTACTTCCCACAGATGCAGAGACCACTTTAGTCACTGTTTCTACTGAAATTCTGGACAGTTTTTGTGACTGAAGCTCTCGTCACTCATTGCCCAATAATAGCTTTATATAAATACATACACACACACACACACACACACACAAACACACACACATATATATATATAATATATTTATATATGTATAGGACATATGCTTGACCCTACATCCTGACAGGCAAGGTTAAGCAATGTGTACTAATGTACAAGCTGTACATCTGTGCATTAATACTTTATAAAATTGGACACATGAATGCACAGTCAGGCTCTCTCTCTCTCTCTCTCTCTCTCTCTCTCTCTCTCTCTTTCTCTCTCTCTCTCTCTCTAAGTGTGTGTGTGTGTGTGTGCGTACGTGGGTGATCCCTGTCCCTCTGCTGTGTGATGCTCTACAGGCTCTAAAGAAGGGCATCCCACAGCCGTCCTGCTCTACTAAAGCTTAATAATCTGAAATCTTTTTTTTTTCCCTCCCCAAAAACACTGACCAGCCACCCCTGCCCAGCACCGCTAGCCTAAAAAACACACAGCACACGGTCCGACTTCCAAAACACTAAACATGGACCGCTCCACCTGCCGCATTCGTTTTGCTCTGATAAAGACCATCCGTTCTCATAGACAAATAAATCAATTCTTTACACATGCATGCATGTATGTGTGCACACACACACACACACACACACAACCTCTTTTTTCATCTTTTTTAAAAAAATAAATTGGCATGTAAAGTAAGGATGCAGCAAAAGCCTGATGCTCTTGTTTTTTCTCTCTTTTTTTTTTCTTTGTCTTTCAGAGAGCGAGCCCTCCTTGCCTGTATCCCCAGACAAGGCAGGCCTTTTGTTTGAGGAGGGCACACAATGAGAGAGAGACAGAGAGAGAGAGAGAGAGAAAGAGAGAGAGAGCAAGAGAAAGAGAGGGAAAAAAGAGAGGCTGGCGACCCTCCAATCACTCCCTACTGCTTTTACCTTCTCTCCTGGCTCACTAGAGAAAAATCGATTATATGCAAAAAAGAAACAAAACAACAACAACAGCTCCAAAAAAAGAAACCTCCTTTTTTGGATTTTTTTTTTTTTCGCTATATCTTTTCCAATGTTCCCTTTTTGGGCCTTTTTACCACACTCTGCTTTGAATGCAGAGGAGCTCTGTCTGATTACCTTGACGTCTGCAGATGCTTTTACCCACGTCCTGAAAATTGGAATGATTTTTCCCGTTTTTTTTCCACAAAACAAAACTGGCACCCTTTGGTAATCTGCAATCACAGCCAGAATGGACATCCTGGATGTTGAGAAAGCACGCTGTTCGCATGGCAATGGACTGATCAGTGGTTGAATACCTAGATGGGCCCAGGTGCTGAATCCACAGTCCGATCTCAACCATGTTCCATGATACAAGCCGTTCTCTATGGCTTTTTTTTTTTTCATTCCAAGAGTCTTTTTCAGAGCAAAAGTGACCTGCAAGTTGATGAAGTCACCATACAAATTGCCCTAAATCATACACGCTACCTGTTCATCTTGAGAAAATGACAATAACTGTTATTCCTCTTGAATTCTGTTTGTCTCCTCACATGTCAATATCATATTAAATGCATCCTGACACATCCACACTTGCTGTAGTCTTCCTGTTCGTTGTTCTTCCCATTAAGGGGTCAGACCCTTCTGCTGAGAAAGAGATTCCGGAATCTGATAGAATTACCACAGCCGTCGCATGACGGGCCATCCTTGTGCCGTTTCTTTCAGCCTGAAATGGGACGTGGGGGAATACTCTTTTAATGCAGTCGCTGAATTAGTATGCAGGAGGCACTTATGGAACCGTCGTCTTTAGGGCGAGCTCTAAAACACAGCTGGACAGCTCACAGCGAGGGGCAGAAACGCTAAAGGACACCTGAACAGATACCCTGTAAATCCCTGTAAAACACAATTCACTGGCACAAGCTTTAAGGAAATTGTCAACATTTGAATGAACTTGAATAACATTTGAACCAGCGTGAATTGCACTTGTGCTAAACAATTTAAAATGACATTCAAGGTAACTTGCACGGCCTTTGCTTTAAAAGAGATTTGTCCTAGTTTAATTTAATTGACATTTGTGTTAACCACAAAACCAGTTGAGTTGAATGACCTTTGAATTCATCAGAATGACTCAGACACTCAAATAAAATTCATTTTCTTTTAAATGATTTCTTTTAAATTTTGTTAAGCTTAACTGACATATTTTAAAAGTTGTTTAAGATATTTTATATGATATTCGCATCAACAAGAAAACATTTGAGATAATGAGGATGGTATTTATGTCTTCTTCAAAGATATTAGAGTTAAGGTATATTACATTTGTCTTAAATGACGAGTTTATTGAAAGGGCTTCTTTAAGTAAAAGACAGTCTAAAGTGACTAAAATTACAGTTGAGTTAACTAAATTTGCATGTGTTACATGATCATTTGAGTTAACTAAAATGTGTTCATTTTAAATATTATTTCAGTTAACTATAATGGCATTTGTTTCCATTTAAATGTCACTTGAGTTAATTAAAATGTCATTTGTGTTCATTTAAATGACCATCTGAGTTAACTACCATGGCATTTGTGTTCATTTAAATTTCATTTGAGTTAACTATGTCATTTGTGTTCATTTAAATTTCTTTTGAGTTAACTACATCATTTGTGTTCATTTAAATCATTTGAGTTAACTAAAATGTCTTTTATGTTCAAGTATCATTTGAGTTTACTAAAATGGCATTTGTGTTCATTTAAATGATCATCTGAGTTAACTATCATGGCATTTGTGTTCATTTAAATGATCATCTGAGTTAGCTAAAATGACATTTGCCTTCATTTAAATGATAATCTGAGTTAACCATAATGCCATTTCTTTCCATTTAAATATCATCTGAGTTAACTATCATTTGTGTTCAAGCCCTTTTTTCTGCGTTCATTTAAATATCTTTCGAGTTTACTGAAATGACATTTGTGTGAACTTAGATACACTGAGTTGTATTTGACTTAAAAGCATTTCTTCTCTGAATTCCGTTTTCCATTACACAGCTCAGAGTCCAGGAAAGCAATTTAGACTAAACTTAGCCAGATGAGGTTTAGAGGTATGCGATGTTAGTCAAATATGTAATAAACTCACTTTGACCAAACACATTAGAATCTACACTGTGCGCTAGAAGACACCTTAGTTCCTCACACAACTCACACGATTTCGAGTCAAGGACACTTTGCTGTAGAGTTTGCTGTAGAGGCGGCGCAGGACAAACTGAAGACGTAAGTCAGATTCCCAGCCAGTAAACCCTTTTTTCTGTAAGATATTTGCCTCATTTGTCTGTCACTGATATGATAAAAGCAAATAAGGTATTTTGAAGTGCCAAAATGCTCCTGGAGACACAGAGCACTTACCTTCCGCTGCTGACTAGCGAGACTTTGTCAAAACACATCATCCAGCAAGTCAGCAAATGGGTCCTATTGGTTATTTCATCTCAAAGCAAGGAAGCAAGAATCTGCCACATCGGTGGCAACCACTTGAGGAAAATGCGGAGGAAACAGAGAGGACTTTTTCAGTGGAAGTGCCCTTTAACACGGGCAGGCAGCAGAAAGCAGACAGGCTGGCATTCAGACGTCCCTGAGAGTTTTCCACAAAGAACGTTTCTGACACATCCGACAGCCGTTTAAGACGTTTTCTTTGGGAACAAAGTCACTGAAGTTGGCTGAGAAATCCGACTCCGCTTTGTGCTCCTCACTATTACAGTCCACTGTAATATAAATACTACAGGATAATCAGAATGATGATGCACGTTTTATTGGACATATTTTTATATACAGTGCTGGAGGAAAACTTAAGCACCCCCCCCCCCCCCCCCCCCAGGTATTATCAGGAGTTATTTTTATCTGGCCCAACTTTAATTCTTAGTGTTATTAAGAGTTATTTTTATCCTGGGACAACTTTAATCCTTAGATTTTTTTTTTTAATTTAGACTTATTTAACTTGGGTCAACTTTAATTCTTGGACTTATTATTTAGAGTTATTTTTACCTGGGGCGACTCATCATTTTACTGTAGAGTGGTTTTGGTTTGCGCTTCTGTTCTCTGTTGGTATCAATGTCCAAAAAAAAACAAAGGAAGTAAAAATTGCTTTTTTCATTCCACAGAACAGGACTTTACACCCCAGCTAGCCGGTAGTCAGCAGTAGGTCAGCATTTTCAACAGAATGCCCCTGTGTCAGTGAGCCAAGAGTGAGAAATAATTTATATAAAATACAAGAACAGACATTTCAAGGTATATAGACCATAAGTGGAAATCTAGTGTTTGTGTGTGTGTGTGTGTGTGTGTGTGTGAGTGTGTGTGTGTGTGTTTGTGTTTGTGTGTGTGTGAGTGTGTGTGTGTGTGTGTGTGTGTGAGTGTGTGTGTGTGTGTTTGTGTTTGTGTGTGTGTGTGTGTAAAATGCTGCAGTAGCCGGTGCAGGGTTAGGGAGGCCAAACTGGGTGCAGTGGAGGCTCCCTGGCTGTGTGAGTGATGAGTGAAGCTCATATGGAAGCCATCAGGGTGTGTATGACAGACAGGAGGAGCGAGGGATGATGGACAGGGCCACCTCATCCTGCCTGCGCGAGATGAGTGCAGAACGGATGAAACTTTTAGCCAACAGCTGTCAGTCTGCTGGATTGGTTGGGGAGGGCAGGGTGAACTGCACATTTCTCTCTCTCTCTCTCTCTCTCTCTCTCTCTCGCTATCTATCTCTCTGTCATTTTTTCACCGCTGTTTTTATTACTATATTACTGTTACTAACTTTTTCTAGCTCTTCCTTTCTTTCTTTTTCATCCATTCCTTCTTTCATTTGTACTTTCATTATTTGTACTTTCATCATTCCTACTTCTATCCTTTCTTTCATTCTTTCTTCCTTCCTTCCTTCCTTCCCTCCTTTCTCTCTTTCCTTCCTTCCTTCTTTCTTTCATTTCTGCTTATATCCTTGCTTTCTGTCTTTCTTTCTTTCTTTCTTTCTTTCTTTCTTTCTTTAATTTTTTCTTTCTTTCTTTCTGTCTTAATTTTTTTCTTTCTTTAATTTGTTAATTCTTTCCTTCTTTCTTTCTTTCTTTCTTTCTTTCTTTCATTTCTCTTTCTTTCTTTCTTTCTTTCTTTCTTTCTTTCTATCTTTCTTTCTTTCTTTCTTGGGGCAGCTGGTGGCTTAGTGGTTAGGGAGATGCCCCTGCAATCAGAAGGCCGTAGGTTCGAATCCCAGGACTGGTAGTGGCACCCCTGAGGTACCCTTGAGCAAGGTACCGCCCCCCCCCCCCAGTGGGTGGCAGCCCACTGCTTCACTTGGTGAATGGGTTAAATGCAGAGAAAGAATTTCACGTTGTTCACACTGTGTGCTGTTGTTTCATTCTTACTTTCTTTCTTTCTTTCTTCAAACTTTGTGAGTGTGTGGGGGGGGGGGTGTAATTAACAATAATATCAGCGAAAATCAGGCTAGAGGAAGATTTGTTCTTTTTATCACTTTCTCAAATCTTCCTCAAATGTTCTCTCAACTTTCTCCACCTACGATCTTTCTTTCTCTCTCTCTGTATTAAACTCTGGTTCGCACCTGGCTGTGTGTCTCTGCACACCTAGTGGAGGAAGTGTCAGGGCATGCTGGATGCGCTCAGGGCTAAGCCACAGGCCACAGCCTTTAATTAGCTTCACTCCAATCTGGGCTGCTAACACCCCGAGTCTTCGACATATGCACACACACACACACACACACACACACACACACACACACACACCGCACTGCTTTGCCCCAAGCCTTCTCATCATTCCTGAGAGAGTGGCAGGTACATATAGGAATGGCACTATTTAGGGGGACCTGAATTGGCACATTGATGCCATTAATAATTTAGCAGTCAAAATCATACAGCTTTTAATGTAATGTAAATGATGTTTCTATGTATATTGTAATATGATGTTTTTGTAGTTTGTGATCATGTACATTGTTAAAATTAAGATTAGAGCTAGGCCTTTAATTCGGGCCACAAATGTCAACACACAGTCAAAAAACAATCCGAATTTGATTGGCTGATTCCTCTTTCTAATTCTGTTGATGGTTAATCTGGCATGTAGGAACTTTAAGGCCTAATGAATAAGAAAGCTTGCTTAGCTCTATCGACCTAAATAAGAAAGAGAAAGCAGTCTAATTCAGCTTTTATTTTGATTTGATTTGATTCGATTCGATTTTAGGTGTTGGATGTGTCTAGAATGATGAAGCAAGCTGTGATTATAAATGAAATGAAAAAAAGAGCATTCATCCAGAAATATCCAGAAAAAAGTTCCAGTAAAATGAATATCCAGAAACCATCCACAAAATTGTCCACATGGGTGAGGCCGTGTCAGCTGAAGTTTGTATAAAGTTAATATCCATATTAATATTAAAATTCTACTAAAGTTAATACCCGGAATAAAGTTCTATTAAAATGAATATCCTGAACTGAGTTCTACTAAAGTTAATACCTGGAATGAAGCTCTATTAAAATGAATATCTAGAATTGAGTTCTTTAAATGTGAATACCTCCGAATAAAGATGTAATAAGATATAGGTGTGGAATGCCTCGAATTTCAAAAGTGGTGATGAAATCAAAAGTTATGTGAAATTACAAACTAAATATATGAATATAAATATAAATATAGTGATGTGTGTGCATTTATCTGTTTATGTGAACCAAATGTCCTCAGAATGACAGGAATGATGGAAAATCTGTAGAGGTTGGGACATTTTGCTGGTCCTGATGAGGAAACATGCTGTTTGTTTGGAAAAACTAGAAGGCCTTTTTGGTTATTGATTGTAAGGTCAGGGTAAGGTGTAGGTGCAGAATTGTGTGTGTGTGTGTGTGTGTGTGTGTGTGTATGTGTGTGTGTATGTGTGTATATAATATAATTAATATTACAAAGTCAATGGGATGTCCACACGAATGTAGTTACATCAATGTGTGTGTGTGTGTGTCTGTGTGTGTGTGAGTGAAAGAGAGAGAGAGAGAGAGAGAGAGGCCATTACTGCACATGATTGCTGAGCAGCAGAAGAATAATGATATGAAGCCCTAGATTGAAATTAAACATTTACATACAGGGGCTGGAAATGTGTTGGCAAACTGACACGGCTGTGGCAGGAAACGCATCAAAAGAGGATTTACACGGACATGAGCTGGATAATCAGAGCTCGCTACACGGCTACTGTCACACTGCGGAGGGAAGAGCGGCATCCGCTAATAGAGGCCTGAGAGAGACACAGTGTGGCATTGAAACCCAGACACACTCGCCAAATAGAGGTCCCTGAACCGAGAGAGAGAGGGAGAGAGAGAGAGAGAGAGTGAGACAGAGAGAGAGGAAATAGAGATGGAAGAAAAGAGAAGCAGATAGAGAGAACCCAAGGGAGGGGGAAAGTGGCAGAATGAAGAAGAGAAGAGGCGAGAATAAAAAAAAGAGAGAAAAAGAGGTGGAGACTGGATGTGATTGGTTGCCACAGTCACAAAGACTCCGCCCTGAAAATACACACACACACACACACACATACACAATATGGCAAGCAATAGAGAAAGTTTTCTCAATCTCTCCACAGATCACAATGTTGCAGTGATACATACATACACACACACACACACACACACACAGACACACACACAGTGAAAATGTATTCAGTATCAGCTGATAAACTGTGCCTTTGTGCTTGGTCTCACTGTAAATGTGCAAAATTTCAGAAAGTTCACATATACATGCCTGTCTTTATTCCATTTCAGCACAACTTACCTTTGTGGTGCCTGCACAATCTAATAAAAAAACAATCAATATATTAATTAGCAAGCACCGACTCACATTTGCCTGAACTGGCCTTGACTAAATTAGGTAGCAGAGTATCCCCTCCCCCTAAAAAATACATTTCTGACTTTTATTCACATTCACTTAATATTTTAAGTTTAAAACAGTACCATAGCCTCAAGTGACTCAAGTCACATTTGAGTTGCGTGTTGACTCTTAACATACTCACAATTCGGATGGGTCCTTAACTACCTCGTGTTTTAACTTAGTCTAGCTCATAATTGACTTATGACTCAACTCAGACTGGTTCATAACTGATTCGTGACTTGACTCAGAGTCTTAACTGATTTGACTCAAAACTGGCTCAATTGATGCTATGATTATGTCTGCTAATGGTTAGCGAATAAACATTGAAAATGTGATTCTGGATGCAACTAATAATTACAGGCAATTAATAACGATTTAAATCAAAGCTAAAAAGGCCTTCAGATGATGATGAGGTTGAGGTTGAGGTTGTGCCCGCTGTTCAATTACTGTTTGCTAAATGCTTACACTCTCTCTCTCTCTCTCTCCCTCTCTCTCTCTCTCTCTCTCTCTCTCTCTCTCTGTCTTTACAGATTCATCCTCGGACCTAACCCACAGCTCGTATCAGACACGAGTGTCTCCTCCGTCACAGCGGACTAAACCATCCCATCAAAGCGCGATTTGAGTGGATTACCTTCGACAGAAAAAAGCAAAGGAGAATATCTGTCCTCGAAGAACTAGGACATAAAACAAGCTTTAGCTGATGATGTGCCAAGGATGTCTTTTTCTTTTCTTCTCTTCTTTCTTTGTTGAAAAAGACAAAGAGTACCCGTGCGTTTGATTGAGTCGGAAAGTGACTCCTCTTATCAAACGCCCACGACCATTTTCACCACGTCCTTCTCTTCAACCCACACAAACCCCCCCCCCCTCTTAAAACACAAACACACACACACAAACACACACACAAACATACACATGCACACCCTCTGGGCGGTTACTCGGCGACAGCTTAGCGTTCCTTCTTAGAGGGTGTAAAACAATGTTTGAAAGATGCTCACCCTCGGCCCCCTGGAGACGCAAAGTGGATGATCCTGCGCTAAGCCATGGACGACTGAGGAGAGGATCATAGTGGATCAGTGACTCTGCGGAGAAAATGAGGTGGAAATCGATTTGAGATTTCATGCCTGTCCCTTGTTCTCCCCTTTTATGCAGCATCCCGGCATCCATTAAGGAGATGCTAGCTTCTGGCTTGGACTTGCTAGCTTCTTGCTAGCTTGGGGCCTTCTTGGCATCTCCTGGGAATGAACCTAACCCCACTGGAGTCCCTCCACCTCCGGAGCCCGTCTGCAAGATCAAGCCTCAGGCCAACCAAAGGCCCTGGTCTCTTTTTATCTGTCGGCATGCTCAATGTATTTGTCGGAGCTTCATTCGTACTAAGAGTAACTCTGTACATACGGTGTGTGTATATAATATATATATATATACATAAATATATATATATAAATACATATGATACATTTAAACAAAAAGTCGTATGACCTTATATGCTCGTACACATGGTGTTCACACGGTTCGGGAGCTAATCAGTGACTCATATCGCCATTATGGAGTACAGTGACCCCCCTTCCTTCCCTTCCCTTCCTGTCAATGGAATCCGTCCTCCCTTATCGTATACAGAAAGTGATTACGAGCAGTCGTTCAGATCCATCCCGAAAGTGTGTAACGTTGAGATTTGCCTGGGTAAAGACTGCTTCGACACCTGGTTGTGTTTGCTAATCAGCCGTATGCTGTTGACAATGGCCATCCCTTCCGTCCTCCATCCCCCAACCTGTCCGACTCCGGGAGTAGTTTTAGACCTGCTAGTTTGTGTCGGTCACATACAAAGTACTGAGCTGGTAGAAATGAGGAACAAACTTGTCATCTCCGACAGATGCAAAATCGCAGTAGTTCTGTTAGACACTCATGCAGCCTTGTCAGAATCTGATTAATTAAAGAGAAAAACGAGAGTTTCCTACACGTTGTGTTTCTCCTCATTTACCTTCACATAATACTGTTGTCTGCTCATGATAATATGCTCTCATATGTTTACCAATGTGCATTTGAATGCTTTCTTTTTGACCTCCTTTTGACTTTGTACCCACCTGGTTTGTAAAATGGTCATTATTGTACCTAGACATTGCTTGTGGCCTCTAATTTTGGTCCTAAAATATTATATATGGATTGATTACACTGGTCATAAGGCCTGTGTTTGGTCCAAAAATGATTTATTAATTGACAACACATTTCTCACATGTTTGTAGGACCATTGTCATTTATGGATTGATTATGATTTGTCACTCTGCTTTTAAGGTCTAAAATTTCAGTTCTGCATTGATAACATTGTTAATCTGGACAATTTTTAGTCTAAAATTTGGTAACATGTATAAAGGGCCATTATAATGTCAGTATAATGCTCTTATTAACTGTTATCTTACCAGTAACTGGCTGCTTATTACTGTTTTAAGTAGTGACTACAGTGAACTGGGCATTTTCCAGAGCACTATGGCTTTTGAATTATACATCATAATCTTATTACTTAAGCATGGGGTCTACAAAGCTGATACACTTTGATTCATGGCAGTACCTCCCTAAAGAAAACCCTTAATCACTAATTAGCTCTAAATAAAAGCAATTTTAAAACAATCCTCGAAAACAGTAACATTAACATGACTGATAATGGATTTTATATATTCTGTTCAAGGTTTATAAGCCTTACTAGAGCGTGGAGCCTGCATTAACTGTGTTTATTAGCAGCTTGTAGTCCATATCACCTTTAGAATTGCATCTCATCTGACTCTCATATCATTACAATGATGTGCAAAAGATTATGGCATATAATAAATTTTGTAAATGCTTGAGTCAGCTTTTTATTAAGTAAAGTAGTAACGAGCAGCTAGTTTAACTAGCCTATATAAGGCTTTTAAAGGACATTATATTATAATAATGTAATAATGGCTCCTTTAGTGGTGTTACCCAAAACTGTATTAACTGACTGATCAGATTGCTAGTGATGGTATTATAACACCTACATAAGCCTTTCATGACAGTAACACAAACCTATAACATTTGAACAGACTGATTAATACTTTCTGATTCAAAATGACACATCATTGGATAGAAGCAGCCCTATGACAACTGACAGATCTTGAAACAAGCCATCATGAATGTTTGCGTGGGTTTAATTCAGTTGTCATGAAAGGCTTAGGTGTTATGTAGGTTTGTCAATGCCGCCTTTCAGTAAAGTGTTTCTCACTGATCACATCTTGCCTATTTTAGGTCTTTTAATTGATGACTTGACCAGAGTTTTAACATTATTGAGCTTTAATGTTTTTTTATCCACAGGCTTCCTGCTCACCATATATTTGCTTTCTATCACAGCTTTCATTTAATATAATAGGGGTATTACTGTAGGCCTAAATTTGTCTCTAGATTTTGCAAATCAATGTCAAACCAGGACAATGTTCTAACCTTATGGACTATACACATGCACTCCTAAAAATAAAGGTTCCTAAGTGGTTCTTGGCTAGGTCTGACAGTTCTAAGAGGACAAAAACCTTAATTGGTGCCCAACTGTTACATAAGATGGAGGTCCTTTCAAATGTACAGACTTGGTCTACGGGCCTTCATTGGGAATCATAGTCATAACCCACATCCTTTTGGTCACAGGGCCAACTCCCTAACCACTAAGCACAGCCAAGCCTCGTTCTTTATCACATTTAGGAGGACACAGTGTGAACCCCCACCAAAAGTGGTCTCTTTTTAATCAGCTTTATTCTTAAGCGTGATCCTTAATTTCCATGCTTCCCTGTACAGCACGGGTTTCTTTATCGCCATCACCCATTCAGCCTGCGTATTCAATTAGAAAATAATGCTGGGTTGAAAAACACCCTGCTAATTCTCTCAATAAAGTCCCCCTTGTTATATTCATTCACTCGTCTGCATTCACTCATCCCACTCCAGCGCACTTTTATTAATCATTTAATATCAGAAGGCGGGGGGGGGTACTCAGCAGTCTCCTTTTGTCAATAAATATTTCTGGCAGCGTAGTCACAGAGGGCCTCGTGATTGACAAGCACATGCACCCCCCTCCCCCCCAGCTGTTGCGATGCAAGCAAAAATGCATGTTTTTTTTGGCTGCCACTTGTTTATGTTTGTATTTATTTTTTATGTAATAGGATTCAGAGGAGCTCAGAGACTCGACGCGCCTTCTGAATGGAAAATAAGAGCCGACGGAACAGGGAGATTAGCCTTAGTATACTATGGGATGGGGGAGGGGGGGATTTTGTCCTCTTTTAGTTCAGGTTTGGCTGTGAGAGTTTCTCCGGGATGGCAGGTGGAGGAAAAGTCCTCTGTTTCCTCTTTCATAGCAGGTGAAGTACGGCGGCGGCACCGTGCTGTGAAGGAGGCGGCCGCTACTTTCCGAGAGACGACTGCTCCAGCGCTGATAACAGAATTCATTTACCTCCCACTGCATCATTACCATCACGCACAGGCAACTTCAAACGAGTTCTCCAGATACGCCCAGAGAAACAGCCGCACTGTGACTTCGGAAAACTGCATGGAATCCCGATAATTTTCCAACTGTGTCTGTCAGTGATCAATATTGCATATAATCAATAGTTTTGCATTATAATACTAGGCTCTGAAATACAGTTGAAAGCTCAAATATTGCACAATATTTTAGCATTATGCTCTGATGTACAGTTGGAAGCTCAATTTCAGTGACACGTGTTGGTCTAAAGAAAAAGGGGACACACATCTGCATATTTAATGTACAATTACTGCTTGTTTATTTGGGGGGAAAAAAACAGAAAATGTGCCCAGAGCAAAAGTAATGGCAAATGTTATATTTTCAGGAAACTGAAATTGTGGACACAAATTTCAAAAAATGTCACCTTTAAGTGTCTGAAGAGGATGTGGAAATTTATTTTCAGTTAGAAAATAAACATAATATAAACAGATTGCATCATTTCACAAACTGCATCCAAACATTTGCATACTCCTAACACCCAAACAGTAATCAGTAATCAGTTATGTATATGGTCATTGATATTTTAATATTATATTTTAATATGAAAAAGAGAGGTTTTTGCTTCTCTTTTTCAGTCCAGTCCCTGAACCCAACCCAACCTGTTTTTCTTTGTTAAGTCACACAGTGACCTACGTATGAATCATTCAAACAGAACAAAACTATCTAACTTAAGGCCTGAACCAGTGAAGAAACAGGTGCAGATGATTCCAGATGATCAGGCGGTGATCAGTATACTGGTGGTGCTGAATGCTGAGTGGCTGGAAAACCTTTATCTAGACATCTTGTATCTTTAGCCACTTTGCAGCCTGTCACAGTAAAACATTTGTTCCCATTTTTTTAATCTACTCAGAGATAAGACAGTTTGACACATGTATGATATTTTGTTATGCAGGTTAAAGTTCCTCTCAATTCCCCACAGCACGTCTGCAATATAGTTCTACAGTAGACTATTTCTGCCATCATATGGTCACTGTTGTCACAATTTAAAATTGCAGGAAAACATTTATGCAACATTTTGTGTTGTGTGAGTTTGAACACCCTTAATTGCATGTTTTGGTCATTTTTCAAAAAGAAAATGAGTACTCATTAAATATGGTATTTCTATTTGAGTTTAACCTAAAGGGGAAAACTCATAAATTTTGCCATGTTTTTCTCAAGTGTTCTAAATCCAGCCAATAAACAATAATTGAGCGTTGAAATGTGCAGAAGTGTGTCTCTGTAGAGGATGTGATTTGGCCTGAGACACCCATACTTGTGCACACAGCTGTATACATTATATACCTAACTCAAAGCACTCCAACAGTGAGTTATCACTTACCCTTAATCAATAATCAATTTAATAATTAATATTTATATCACTGGTTCTCAAAAAAATGAAACATGGTTTTCCCTCTAGTGGTGCGCAGAGGAATAACTGATATATATTTTTTAAATGAAACAAAATGAAAAACATAATACTCTCAAAATGTAAGTATGAATAAAATCCAAATAGCCATGAGACTATTTAAATGCGGTTTAAAAGAAGTTTTACCTTTCTTGTTATATTTTGTTTCAGTATCAGCCTATTTATTAGTGCTAATTAACTGTTACAATCCAAATTGTGATAGCAAGATAATTATGATGTTCTCACTTGCTTTGTGTGTGTGTGTGTGTGTGTGTGTGTGTGTGTGTGTGTGTCTATATGTGTGTATGAGTGTGTGTGTGTGTGTGTGAGTGTGCGTGTGTGTGTGTGTGGGTGTCCCTTGCATTGTAAGGGAGCTGTATGGAAGAGTTTGCGTGACTCTGTGGTTGACCACAGTCAACAATCATTTATATTCTAATTAGAAATAAATATTATTAATCATATTACAGCTTTGTTTTAATACCATCATCTGTTCTCAAACCATCTTTAGAATTACAACACTATATACATATAAGACAGAGCTATACGCAAGCCTATCTGGGTACCATAAGGCAGTGTGTTATTACATGGTAATTAATATGCTATTACAGCTTTATAACATGTATTCTCATTTATAAATGCATAAACACACAGCAAACTGCTCCCAGTCGACGACGCTTCTTCAGTGTGATTCTTTATGACAAGTAAACCATCTCTTCATCAAAAACCTCTCACGGCAAAGGCGCCGACAGACGGCTCGCACTTCACTGCAAAAATTACTAACCGGCTCATGACTGTCGGAATGTATGATGATGATAATGCATACCCGCACACATTTGTTTCCTCCCCCGTGTATTCCACAAAGCAAACCCAACACGGCCGCACGAGGCAGGCCGAGACGCAGAATCCATCACGGAGCTGTTGAGTGGTTTTATGGGTTACATGACAGCCTTTTCCCCCAAATGGGCTACATATTGGAAAGCGCTACAGCGGTATTCATTCACTCCTCTAATATTTCTGATATTTAAAGAGCTCATATCATCGAATTTTACCTGCATTTTTTTTTCATCAAAAAGTTTGATGCGTCAGGTAAACATTGTTAAAGTTTTGACTTATCCCCCAAGTCTGTGCTGTCTATTCATGCATACTGAGCTGCAAAAACAGCCTCTTTTGAATATATGGCTGTGATGTCACAAATGAATCATAACAGTTCTCCAAAAGATGTGCAAAAGAAGACTTAACTTTTCCTTTAATGCCTAAGGATTTCATAGCTAATTGAACAGTTCTGTACAGTTCAGTGAGGCCCATAGAGGTCCACTTGTGAAGTTTACGTGGTTTTAGCCAAAACAGTCATATTTTATTTTTAAATTACAATTTTCTAGCACTTCTTTATCCATTAGAAGTAAACAGAATTTTGTTGTTGTCATGCCTGAGAGATGATCTCTGCTCTGATTGGCTGCCCTGTATTCATTCTAATTCAAAAAGCAATCCAGGTTGATAAACTTTTTCTAACTTTAGCGTACGTGGGCGGGGCTAAGTTGCTGTAGGCTGAGTAAGGAGACATACGTCAATGCGTTCATGTATGTGACATCATAAAAACAGTGAAATCAAAAAGGGCTGTTCTTGCAGCTCAGTTGTCCTGTTTTTTACAGGTTTCTATCATATTTTAGCCCATTTTTCTCCCATTGTTAATGTTTTACCATAAATCTCCTGCTTTTTTACCTCATTCCTTGAAGCACAAAAATGTCCCCCTGTTGAGAAGCCATCGTTAGTACCGACAACATGAAAATGAAACAAAACAAAAACCCTGAAAACATAGAAACGCCACGCTCCAGATGACAAATGAACCCCCGCCCCCATCGACAATCAAAACACGAATGAACATAAAAAACTGGGGAGTGGGGTGATACTGACAAAAGGGCCTTATGACCAAAGAGAGCGGTGCTTGATCACCTAAAGCCCTGCCCCCACACAAGCCCAGTATCATACTGATCAACATTAGCATATAACGTCCTATTAGACTGCTTTTGTTTTTCTCTGTATTTATTTAGACGCTTCTATCCTAAAGGATTACTTTGTTTCTAAACTTAATTGATATAAAATATGCATCTCAGATATCACTGCTCAATTATGCTCCACTAAATGAAGTGAATCAGTCTCCCTGTCTATCATGTCTCAGAGATTTGAGGCAATTAACCTCTGAGACTCCAAACAAGCAACGAACAAGTCACGTTCAGCCTCGCAACATGTAAACAACCACCACAAAGAGCATGAATAAGTGAATATTAACAACACAGCCTGGGCCTTGCACAGGTTGTTAGCTTGTTTTGAAGAGTCAAACAGCCTCCAAAAGCTCCTGTGGAAGAACCTCTGATCAAAAGACGAGCCCGTCCAATGGGAAAGTGTGCTTTTAATTACGATATTGTTTTCACTTTACTTCATGAGGTGGTTTTCTTCGCTGCTTGTTTATCTATTCTGAGGTATTCTCATGGAATTTCTTTCAGGTGTTTAATGCCTCCCTTGAAAAAGAGCTTGTGTTGGCGTTTGACATTTTTTATTTTTTTATTTTTTAAGAAGTTGCTGCAATAACTTTGGATTAACTTCTGTTCAAAATATGTCCAAGGAAGGACATGAATGTAAAAAACAGCTTCCTCTGTAAAATAAACCTTTGGAGGGCTCTTTGGAGTTTTGCTGTAGAAGAACCACTTTGGTTCCCTGAAGATCAATGGATGGTTCTGTGAAGTGCTGCTCTTTTGTTTCAACTGAATTATTGCTCCCTGCAGTCTTCATATGATGTGTTTTACTCTGTCACTAGCTGGTCATATTCTGGATGTTGACTTTTATACGCTAACGTCCACTGCTTTCATTGACTTTCTGAAGTAAAAAGAACACTATAAGGGATGTAGTCATTATACCTCATTAGAACTTTTGTAGCAAATCTCCAGACTAAACAGCATCTGGAGTAAAATATTCTTTACTTTGAGTGTTGATGTTTGGATGTTCAGTACAGATTCAGACTCTCTGTTAGCTTAGCTAAATGCCTTAGTGAGGACAGAATATGGTCAGATTGGCCCACAGACAGAATAAATGAGAAAGAATCTGTCACATAAATGTTATGTTTCTCATATGTGACAGTTTGCCAGGGGTGTTGTTAGGCTTTGGCGTCAGGGGCTACAATGTTTTATGAAAAGCCCTAGATTTAAAAAATAAAATTGATTAAAAAAAATGACCCCACTGCTTTCATAAAGACATGGCCATCACCTTTCCCCCCATCCTTCAGGTGAAAATCCCCATCGTTGAAGAACCAAATTACATCTCTGATCTGCTTTCAAGAAGATGTGGAGACATCCAAAGCCACCTCCTCACCCCGCCCCACTGATGACAATCTAATGAAGTCTCTGGTCTGTAGGTACAATGGCCACTTCAGTGGTAAAAGTGAAAGCCAGGTAAGCAGAGGTGGCTTTTGGAGTGAGGTGGGATGGTTGCCCAATCTGACAGCAAATAATAACAGAGAGCAGAATATGGTCAGATTTGCCCACAGACAGCATTAAAGAGTCTTCTTCACATAATGTAAAAAATCTATACCAATTAGGTACCAACCATTTAGGTATCTTAGTTATTGAGAGTACATGGAATACTCTCTGATTTAGAGACATCTTCTGATTTAGGTGTCCATTTATATTGTCACGCAGTGAAGAAAGCAAGACTGAATCCGACCCCTCCAAGACCACACCAGTGCAGTTTCATTATCATAGTTCAGCTGCATTGTCAATACATGTTAATATATTCATGCTAGCCAATCAATTAATAGGCATCTATTAATTAATTAAATTGGCAGTTAGTGTTCTCCAAGCCTGTTGAGCTGTCCTGTTTGCAAAAAAGTAATGGCTTTTCACTTGATTCAGAGTAAGCCCATGCTAGCCCTAACTTTCCTGACTTGTTATAATTGTGTTGGGGACACCTAGCGTATGGGTGGAATCAGAATCAGAAAACTTTATTGATCCCAGAGGAAATTTCTCATGCAGCGACTGCCAAGACACGCAGAGACGCAAAGACAAGAAGAATATAAAATATAATATAAAGCCAAAATAAAACTCTCCAGAAAGTTCTCTGAAAACAAAATACAGTGGTCAGTAAGAAAGGTGGATATCAATACTATATATAAATAAATAAAATTACTACTGAAGTAGTTTACTAAATAACATAAATAGTGGTTTGGAGCTCTATACCGAGTCCATTATTGTTTGAACAGTGACAGAAGTAGTGATATTGCACATGATAAGATAAGATAAGATAAGATAAGAAAGAACTTTATTTATCCCGAGGGAAATTATTTTGTCATAAACATGCTCAGTGCAACAAGAGGAATAAATATAAGACAGTAAAGAGTTTAAAAAGAACAGTAGTAATAGTGCAAACGATTTCAATTGCTTGGTATTTGGAGTTTACCAAGCTGGTTTTATAAGAAATGAGTAATAAACTGATATGATAATAATCGTATTTGGAATTCTTACAAAGGCAGGTGGACACAATCCAAAGACCAATTTTTCACATACTAGGTTTTGAATGATCATTTTAGACAGAAAATAATGTTCAAACTTGCCAACAGCTCGGGCAGTTAAGCACAGGAACTTTATACACACAGTGCGTATTTAGGCAAATCATTATGCAAATATGGAACTGGGACATGCGAGAGGAATGTGAAGGTCAAACACCAGGGGAGGGACGTCTCCCCCTTCAAAGCCAGACACCCCAGGAGAATCCAAGTGCAGTAATAAAAAAAAGGGATCACATCTTAAAGGAACAAAGGACACTCTGTCTCCCCAAAGCCCGAACCAGGTATTCTCAGCACGTGCTGCAGGAGCAAAGAGTCAAGCTCGTTCTTTCTCTTTTTTCCCCCTTCTCCTTTTTTGCAGCGCTGTCGTTTGCAGTGCGGACTACACACTGCATGAGAATCAGCAGAGAATCGTCACAGAAAGAAACAGCTCCGACCGAAAGGATGTGGCCACTCTTCTATAGGCTCCGTCTCACACTCTCAGAAATAAATGTGATTCAGAGGATTCTTTGGAGTGAGGCCATGGTAAGAAACCCATTTGGTTCTTTAAGGAACCTTTCAATGAATGTGCAAGCATGAAGATGTAAAGGTCCAATACCAATTAGCTTTATTTGGATTACAATTAAATTAACTCAAACTTAAATTCACTTTGATTTTCCCAAACCTTAACCAAGATGTAATCCCAAACCTAAAATGTAATTCCAATTTAAGGTCAAGAACCTAAACCATAATATTGGTCTAAATCCTCAACCTAGAATCCGCCTTACACTCAACAGATTGAAAGTTTCTTTGGAATGATGCCATCGAAGAAACCCATTCAGTTGCTTAAAGAACCTTGATTTATTCATTCGTTTATTTATGTATTTGTTTGTTTGTTTAAAGCACCTCCACATTATGTAAAGGTCTGATACCAAATAACTTATTTTGGATCACAATTAAGCTAAATTAACTCGTATTAAATTCACTTTGATTTTCCCAAACCAAGATATAATTCCCAATTCCCAGAGATCTCCACTTTAATCCAAGAACCTAAACCTTATACTAATAATACTTGGTCTAAATCCTCAGTCTAGGCTCCATCTTAAACTTTTAGAAAGAAAAGTGATTTGGAGGATTCTTTGGAGTGATGCCATGGAAGAAACCCATTTGGTTCTTTAAAGAACTTTTCACCAGATAAGCAAGCATGAAAAACCCTTATTTACGTTAAAGCACCTCCACATGATGTAAAGGTCCAATACCAACTAGTTTCATTTGGATTGCAATTAAACTAAATTACCCTTACCTCCTCTTTAACCCTGAAACCTAAACTTAACCCTAATCTTAATCAAAATCTTTAACCCATCACTGCTGAGAATCAGATTTACCAGACAGTTTGTTAAATATCTGGAGAGAACTGGGGTCTATCCTAATGAGGTGGAACCATTTTAATTGTTTACCTTCTAATTTAGACCTTCAAATAAAGTGCACTGTACCTTTTACAAATAGTGAGAAACCAATTAGCTCATTTTTTTCTAATTAACCAATTAATTTCAAGTCTACAAATTCATTTTGATTAAAGAGAACTGTTCATTCTTGAGTAAAGTTGTACATCAATTCTGAAGTTTGGTTAGCATTTCTATGCAATATTTTCTAGAAATGTGATTTTTTGACATTTCTTTTGACATTTCTCTACATTTTTTCACTCTAATAATACCTCGACAAGCTTAGGGAAAGAAACTACAAACTATCACAAAAACACTGTTAATTAATTAGACTTGTCTTGATGGAGAAAACTGACTACAGTTTTATCACATACATGTTAATAGGAAGTGACAGGTAGTAGCCACAGTTCAGCCTAATATAATTTCTTATTAACTATGTTAGTATATGGATTTGATTTAATTATCATCTGCTGCAGGGGAGCTGCATATAGTTGACCCTGCAGCACTTTTCTGTGCATGTGTGTGTGTGTGTGTGTGCATGTCAATACTGTCAGCATGACTATTTTCTCCAAATCTAAACACAGCGGTAGAATTATCAGTAGAATACAATAATAGAATTCTTTGTGAGGTTCTAGAATACAATAATAGAATTCTTAGTGAGGTTCTAGAATGCAATAGTAGAATTTTCAGTGTGGTGTTAGAATGCAGTAATAGAATTCTTAGTGTGCTTCTAGAATGCAATAGTATAGTTCTCAGTGTGCTTCTAGAATGTAGTAACAGAATTCCCAGTGTGGTTCTAGAATACAACCATAGAATTCTTAGTGTGGCTCTAGAATGCAAAAACACAATTCTTAGTGAGGTTCTGGAATGCAACAGTAGAATTCTTAGTGTGGTTCTAGAATGCAATAGTGTAATTCTCAGTGTGCTTCTAGAATGCAATAGTAGAATTCTCGGTGAGATTCTAGGATTCAATAGTTGAATTCTCAGTGTGGTTCTAGAATGCAATAGTAGAATTCTAAGGGTGCATCTGGAATGCAAAAGCAGAATTCTCATGTGGTTCTAGAATGTGAAAGAGAGTTCTTAGCGTGGAAAATAACAAAAACCATTGTGTTTAAATAATCGTTATCATTAAGTTCCCCATTGATGCCAGAACCTTTCATGAACCCAAGAAAGCATATTGTTTTCCAATGTAACTTTTAAAAAGGGTGAGAAAGGATAGAGCCCCACTGTGTCTTCTGTTTTCAATTTGAGTAAATATCTAACTCATTCTATCTGATACACATAAAAAAACGCTTGCTCTTCATTACTCTCTTTATACCACATTTCTGAGACGCAGCACATAGCTAGGATGCTAGATAGAGGCAAGGAACTGATAGAAGTAATGAATGAATGAAAGAAATCTAATATCTATTATTTTGGCATTCAGCCGCCACATGTTGCCAAGCAGCTAAAATATTCAAGTATTTGTTTAGTCAAGCAGATCAGAGACAGAAAGCTCAGAGATTCTTGGATATCAGAACCAATAAAACTCAGTGGTCCGTGAACAGCTTCCAGCTGGGATGCTGGGCAGCGTGTATGCAGATGACCATGGGCCCTTTCAATATCACACTGGTTAGCATTGCTCAGACACTCACTCAGCGTTTCCGTGCACATGTATCACAATCTGACCACATTCACAGCTTTTACAAAACAAAACAAAGCTGATCCTCGCTTTTGCAGAATGACATTTTATATGCTGAATTTAACATATTGGGGGAAACATAAACCATAAAATGTGTCCCGTTATAGTCACATAAATAGAAATCGTCCACTTAATTTGGAAAAAAGCCGTGTTTGCCGATTTGCTGAAAAAAAAGACATTTAAATACAGAAATACCTTGTATACATTGTTGTACCAGCAGATTTTTTTTTTATAGAAAGTTTTTTGATATTGTGGGAAACTTATCTTCAGCCCAAAGAGATAGTAGTGCTTGTACTTTGTTGACTTCCCAGTTGTTAGTTTGCATAGCCATTGTTGTTTTGTTGCGTGAACAGTAAAAACAACAAAAAAAACACACACAACGCCCTCTTGCCATTTTGTGATGACAACATTTTGACCAGTCAGAAAACAGTGACACAGTCAGCTTAGCTCCGGTCCGTTTTTGGCCCTGCAACTGAGCAGAGCCATGACAGCTCGGGTATGGGTCGCTTTATTTGTAATGGAAAAACATTTGTTTGCAGTATAACACAGTTTCTTGTTCCAGTGGATACCTGCCATTTGTTAAAACTGATGCTTTGTGTATTTTTGTAAAATGTAATTTGTGTATTTACATGGCTGGATAAAAACAGATGAACTGGTTAATAAAGGAATCAGTGACTTACAGTGTACGACCAAAGAGTATTTTCCATAAACCACATATGTTTGAACTGAATTTTGAACTGATGTATTATAACTGAAGGGCTGTAGCATCCTTTTACAGAGAGAGCACTCAAATGACGCTCTCTCCACCGTCTCCTGCTGATGTGAGGACTGTGCACCTTCTGGGAAATGCAGCCACTCTCATGAGTCATCCAAGAGCACTTGATCAGTCAGATCAGATAAGGTGATAAGGTGATTCTGGTGCACACACACACACACACACACACACACACACACATACACAGTCAGACGGAGAGGCTTTTCTCACTTACTACCTTTTCTTTTCATGTTTTATTAATGTCTGATGCTCTTCGGGTTTGCTCTTCTCTTTCACTGCCTTACCAGGTCATCCCTTTTCTTGTCACAAATCAAATTAGCCCAGCGAGCGATTAATCTTCCCTCTGACAGCACTGTGAAAAGGGATTGACACCTTATTCATTTTCTTAATTAGATCTCTTATTAGGTGTCGGAATCGTCCTCTTTAATTACGGCCTTCTTTTGACTCCTGCACTTTCAACTCGGCTACGCAAAGGATTTGGGCAAAGCGCAGGTATCAAGATGAAGCTGGTTGGAGATGATGAATGGGATTAAGAAAGAGCGAGACTGAACATCTCCAGTCATCCTTAAATTGCGGCAAGTCTTAAAGGAATCCTTCTATGAGAAACCATGAACAAAGCTTAGGGGGCCAATCGGCATAAGGCAAATCAGTCATCCTCGCTCGTCACCCACGTCAAATGTTCACCAACTGTTAGCATTTTGGACGACCAAATAATATTTAAAGCCTGAAATAACAAGCTTTATCCATTTTTGATGGCAGTCGGTAGTTTTGATGACGTCCAAGAGCTCCCAGTGGTGTTTTTAGCAAGTTTTACCAGGGGTTGCTAAAGGGTGGCATGAGGTTCCAGCTGGGGGGCAGAGGTCATGACCCCCAGACAAATTTAAACTTCAAGCTTCATGTCCTGCATTCTGATGATTTTTTATGCATGTGAATCGCATAATAATGATAAAATGTAAAACACTAAACCTAGTCCTATTTATTTCTTGAAGAAGCTTTAGCAATATGGACATTTGTAAATATTTTAATTTAAATCAGAATCAGAAAACCTTATTGATCCCAGAGGAAATTGCTTACATTACAATTGCACAGACACACAGAGACACACAGACAAAAACCTGCTTATTGCATCTTTTTATTGACCCACATGGGAAATTGCAGACTGCAGCAGCATCGAAGAAAATAGAAATACATTGTATATTAACATATAGAACAATAATACAGCAGTAATAATCTATCCACCCTACATCCCACCACCTCCTATCTTATTTTATTGATTACAATAAAAATCATTCATTAAACCATACCATGCATTGTATTGGGTACCTGATTCACAGAGCCGTGAGCATGCTCAGGTAAACTTTAGTAAGATGCATAATGATATTTATAATGATTGTTGCAGTCTATCCTTGATAAAATAAATAAATAAATAAATAAATATTTTTAAAAAATTATTTTCTTTTACTAGTTTAGTTACCCCAAATGTCTGTCCAAAGGGCTACCAGGGAACTGTAACTAGGCCAGGAGCTGTAGCTTGGTTATGAACTGTTAATCAGGAACCCAAGACAACGCATGGCATGGTTTTAACGTACGAGTGATTTTTATCATAATCACTAAAATAGGATAGATAGGGGGTGGTGGGGTGTAGGGTGGGTAGATTATTAGTGTTAGTGTATTAGTATTAGAGGTAGTATTAGTGCATTATTGACTGAACTGTAGGTAGGCTATGAGTTGTAGCTGACTATGAACTGTAGCTAGGCTATGACCTGTAGCCATGAGCTATAGCTGACTATGAGCAGTAATTAAATGTAGCTAGGCTATTAGCTATGGCCAGGCTAGGAGCTGTATGTAGCCTGTGAATCATAGGTAGGCTGTTAGCTGTAGCTAGGCTAGGCAGAGTAGCTAGTCTGTGAACTGTAGCTAGGCTACGAGCTGTAGGTAAGCTATGAGCTGTAGTTAGGCTAGGAGTTGGATTTGGTGGATTTTCCCAGGTCAGCAGACCTTTTTCTTTAAAGGTCTTTATCTTTATCTGTTTTTTTCTTTATCTGTAGGGGAAAGCAAATTCTAAACTGGTGAGCAAAGAAGTTTACACCAAAATAACTCCCCCCACTTGGACCTGCCACAGACGGAGGCCAACAAAATATCAGCCTTAAGGTTGTTTTCTAATGAATGACTTTTCTATGTGAAATGTTTTGCATTTGCAATGTTTCAGGCTCTCTCTCTCTCTCTCTTTCTGTATTTGTCTCTGTTTTTCTCTTTCTCTTTTTATGTGTATATATGTGTTCTTGCTCTCTCTCTCTTTCTCTGTCTACCTATGTCTATATCTATTTATCTCTCTCGCTCTCTTTACACATATATATATATATATATATATATATATATATATATATTTCTATATATATTTCTCTCTCTCTCTCACACACACACACACACACACACACACACACACACACACAG
>JBBPCZ010000142.1:16440698-16452621 GCA_037974445.1 Brycinus macrolepidotus | reverse complement strand
GTGAAGCAGTGGGCTGCCACCAACGAGGGGCGCCTGGGGAGCAGTGTGTGGGGACGGTACCTTGCTCAAGGGTACCTGGTGGCAGCTGGTGGCCTAGAAGTTAGGACGTTCGCCCTGCGATCAGAAAGTCGTGGGATCTAATCCCAAGACTGCTAGTGGTACCACTGAGGTACCCTTGAGCAAGGTCCCGTCCCCACACACTGCTCCCCAGGCGTTGTGTTCCTAGCTGCCCACTATTTCACTTGGTGAATGGGTTAAATGTAGAGGAAGAACTTCATGCTGTTCACACTGTGTTCACGTATGACAGAATATTCACTTTACACCTCAGTGATGACACTAGCAGTGTTGAGATTCAAACCCACAACCTTCTGATTGCAGGGGCAACGCCCTAATCACTAGCCCACCAGTTACCCTATTTTAAGACAGCATACCTGCAGACATTTGCAAATTCAGAAGAATAATTCCATGCTAATTAATCTTACCTTAGTCAGGATGTTATAGCTAGCTGTGACATCTCAAACCTGTATTGTGATGTTTTGATGTTAGCGACATAAAAAGCTGAAATTCAGTTGCATCAAACAACTTTTATATATACAGGTATATTCATACATACTTACCTGTAATGACTACTTGAGCTTTTACTGTAAGGTTCTTTCTAAAATTATACAATGCACTGAGGAGTGTCCTAATCAGATCGCCAGTATTTACAGAATAAATCCACCATAATCAGAAGAAAAAAAGGGGGTGGAGGAGTGTCATAACCATGAATTGAGGCAGCCATTGTTTGGGCATATAGCTGGAGTACAAAGTCAGGGAACTACTGACACATAAAGCAGAGTATAAATCAGTCTCTCCCTCTCTCTCTCTTACTCTTTGCCTTTCTTTCTGTCTTTTGGGAAGATTGCAAAGGTCACAGAGTGGAGTCTCTCTCTTTAAGTAGGGGCTATAGCAGTTTAAGCTGTGGATGAAGGTGCTCTTTTGTGGAGGCTCTTTGTTTTCACTCTGGATGTGGAAAATGTGAGCCGAGTTTTCAAAATGTTTTGCATGCAGAAGTGTCGACTGTTGAAGGTGTGAGGGTGATGTTTCACTCTGCAGAGTCTAAAATAGTCTGCATTAGTGCTGTTTCTGAACAATGGCAGTTTGTAATATTGGTTTGCACACAAATAGACAGTGTTACAGTACATTTCACTGTGTCTGAAGGCTTAAATGATGCATAGGGCTGCACTTACGAAGACTCAGAGAGGCTGTGCATTACTGTGAAAACAGGGCACATCCTGAAATGAAAAGGATGTTGAAAAGAAGCCAATTTACTTTGAAATAATCAAAACAAACAATTCTTCCACCAAGAAATGTAGTTTGTTAAGAGTATGTTATTGTTGCCAGCTGGGCCAATGATGAGCAAACACTGGGCGAGGGCTTCCATACTGCCCACCCCTGGTTACAACTATTAATGCAATTTTTAGTGATTCCAATTATGTACTAATATAGATTAAATGGATGATGCTAAACCAATACCAAACTGTTGAATTTGAGTTTTTTGAACAAAATACATAAAAATACAACATTGCCAATGAAGCCAATGGACAATGGAGGTATTTGTTCTTTTTTGAGTACAGGAAAATTACTCCCTATGCAAACAGATCTTAACACCACTGGACCAAACTGACCTGAACATCAGGACAATGCTTTGAATCACTATTTCTTTCTCTTTTTTTTTACATAATTTCACCACTCCACACCTCCACACTGCCCTTTACAGTCTGAATTTTGTGATCAATGGAGCAGCAAAAATGTCCCAAAATTATTCTGTTTAAAATGTTTTTACACAAACCTCCATTAAAAGTTGAGAATGTTTTTTCCTTCTCCTGAAAAATGAGGCAGAAGAATAATGGATCTTTGTTTAATATCCTTCAAAGCTATGAACTTTGTCCTTTCATCTATAGTTAATGTCTGAGACATTGACAATATACTACACCTGCACCCCCAGACCCCCCTCTCCCCCCTACCCACTGCCACCTTTTTGTCATTTGAGCTGAATTCTTAAGAATTTGCAGTTGTGAAAATGCCTTGGGTGAATACTACATAATGCTTGTAATTGCATGAGTGTGTGTGTGTGTACGTGTGTCTGTGTGTTTGTGTGTGCAGGCTGACACTGACTGTGAGTGCAAAACGAGTTGGAATCATGCAGATAAGTTGTCATGAGAGATACCGGTCTCTGCGGTGGGTTGACTCGTAGGGGGCCGTATCCCAGAGGGCCGTGCTGCCAGCACTGTCGCTGCTGTAGGGAATAGAGGACATTTTACTGATTAATCTTTCATATGTGGTTGAGTAAACATTCACCACACACACTGCAAGTTAAAAGAGGCTGCATCCTACAGTTTTCCTGTATTTCTTTTTGTCCCATGAGGTCCACTTATGAGAATATATGTAGCAAAAACATTTTTCATTTACTTTTACATTACCGGTCACATTCCTGTCTTGGTTCCCTTCCCCATTTGTTCAGTCTTCCTTCCCATGTGGCTCCCTGTTGTCATGCTCCTCACCTGGTTTCAGTCTGGTACCGCTCATATTTATATATATATATGTATGTGTGTACAGTACTGTGCAAAAGTCTTAGGCACCTATACAAATTGTTTAAAGCCATTTTTCTCAGCTTGCGATAAAGTGTCTTTCAGCCAGCAAAGTTAACATTAGAATAAATACAAACAAACAAGTAGTAAAAAGTGTCAAGATTGTTTGTATAAAAGTAGTTGATCTTTTGTGAGCTGGTGAGGGGAACACAGGTTCGGTTCTAGATTTCTCCTCGGTTCCTCCAGCCGTTGTTTGATTTGTGAAACTCCATCAGCAGCTCCTGATTTAATTTAATGAAGGACTGATTGAGTTAAACCAGGTTTCTGAAGGAAACTACAAGTAATACTGAGCTTCCACAAGGAACACATTGATATACTGAACATAAAATCACTATTTACTGGGTAATGTTATTTGTATTTATTCTTTTTTGTTTTATTTGGTATATTTAGTAATATTAATGTAAAAAAAACATTCACTCTGCATATAAACAGTTTTTAAATATCTGCAGGTGCCTAAGTATTGTACATGCACAAGGCTGATAAATATATATACATATACATATATACACACACACACACACACACACGCGCGCGCGCACACATACACACATATCCCTTTCTTCAGCCTTGTCTTTGTGCATCGTAGATTCCTGTGTTTGCTTATTGTGTCTCGTGTCATTTGTTTGTTTTCTCATGCACACTTTTATAACGCACTATTATAATTCACAGGATTGCCTAAAAAGACAATATACAAATTCCTTTTTTTAAAATGCAGCAGTGAGAGCACTTAAACCCCTGTCCCAGCAAGAATACATTGCTTAACTGCTCCATTCAGAAGACTTTTATTAGTTTTTAGAGATTTAAATGGACAAACAGCTTCATATATTCCAGAGCACTTGACAGAATAAGTTCCAAACAAGTCCTAAAGATCTCCTAACATTGGCTTGATAAACCTTACAGAAATAAAACACTATGGAGATGCAGCTTCTGCTTTTATGCTCCAAAGATCTGGAACAATGTTTTAGTTTGTTTTTTTGTGTTATATACATGCATTGCTATATGCATGCATTTATTGTGTATACAAAATGTGCTATATAAAGAATGTATTGTTATTATTATTATTATTATTATTATTATTATTATTATTATTATTATTATTATTATGCCTAAATCTTTGAATGATCATTTCTGGGGTTTTTTTCTCCAGTTGATTTTTTCTCACCGATTATTTTGACAGTTTTCTTTAGTTTCCTTAGTTTACTCTGTTTTCTGAGTCATTTTTGGTTTTCTTTTTCTGGGTTTTTTGCTTGTTTTTTTTCTATTATGGACTTCATCATAAAGTTGTCTCATCTTCTCAGTTTGTCAGCTCTGTCAAAAAGGGCTTAAAAAAAGAAAACTTTGTCCTCATCTCAGTCTCTCTATATCCTTTCAAATTAAATGGCCTGTTTATATTACTGCGCCTCTAAGACTGATATATTTCTAAATGAGCTCTGTTCTGATTGGCTGCTGGGCTTTGTGCTGTATTCAGATTGCAGTCCAGGCTGTGTTTGAATTAACATATATAAGCGGCAGTGACAGAAAATTCTGTTAAAGCACACCATAGTCAGTGGGACATTCTCTGGGGAGTTCAGTTTATGCTATCAGCCATAGCAGTGGAATAAACACTGATTTTTGTTTGTTTTTCTGTTCACAGATTATTCATGCACATCAAAACCAAATTCCAATGAAAACACCAATAGAGGTGCTATCACCATGGAAACGTTTACAATCTATTATTAACTGCAATCTATCAAAGCATTGCTATTACTATCAACTGTGCCAGTTCTCTCCTATGGGACACAGAGCCACACTATGTAACACAGCATTATAACTTCAGTGACAGTGGGCGGAGCTAAAAGGGTGGATGTGGATGTGTGTGACAAAAGCAATTACTTATTTCTATACTCAAATACTAATCTCTATAATTTCTATAATTTCCATATGTGGAGGGTGTGAACAGTACATGAAGCTTTAACAGTGTTTACATACCATGTCAGACTCTTTTCTTTGTTTCCAATATGTGAGGATTTGGGTCTTTTAAGAACCAGTTAAAGAATGACTGGATGTTTTCCCACATTCTCTGCCTGCAGGTATGGAACTCAAACATGCTGTAGTTCTAATGGTTTGAATAAAGGTCCAGAAGTCCATTAAATATTATTATTATAAACATAACACAAGGTTAGAGAGGTCAGAAATATCCACTTCCACTGCGAAGACATCATTCTATGTGCTGGAGTCTTGGTATGTATCAGAATAATAATTATAACTAGGACAGAGAGTACAAACACACACACACACACACACACACACACACACAAATATATATTATCTTCAGTATTCGAGGTACTGGTCAAACATGTACATCTCTCTAACATTTACCTTGGCCAAACACACACAAGCAAGGACTAGGTGGGTAAACATAAACATGCAAGCACACACACACACACACACACACACACACACACACACACACACACTGCTCTGTTATTCTCAGAGAAACTTTAAAAATACTTAATAAACACTTTAAAGGTGCGTATGCTAGATTTTTCTTGAATTTTCCACATTTCTGCTGCTTTGTATGAAAACAGCTATTACCTAGAAATTTAACATGATCATTTTATTGACATATTTCACCTTGCCTTTCACATTAACATAAACCAGCAGAGCTACATTTCTATGGTTGGTGCAAATGAATTCAGTGTTGTGACATCTATGACGACTTTTTTTCAGCTATTTTTCCAGAATAAGGGAGTAGATTGTACATTCTGGTACAACATTGAGTGTTACACACCATGCCAACCTCATTTCTAAGCGAAAAAATGTAGTTTTCCCTTAGACTGGCCCTTGATGTGAATTGGGGAAGCATGATGTGTTTCTCAGCACTGCAGTTTATATTGATCAACAAAAACTACACTGTTTTGTTACCAAGTGGTTTTGCATAAAATATGGCATATGAAACACCACTATGGCCTTTTAACCTGCTAGCAAAGGCTTAATAAAGCACAGTTGCAGTTGTTCAGCGCTCATCGTTCCGGCTGAGTTGACTCCACTGCTGCAGTTTTAGTGCAACGGATGGCTGATCGTATCCTCTCTCTAATAATCTATTAACTGATGAGTGTGTTCTTGACGCTGCCTTGGTTACATTAAAGTGTATTAATTATTGGCGATGTAATTATCAGAGCGTTGTTCTCTGGCTAATTAATCTGTCACTAATACATCTTAAACCCATCTACCCAACGCTAATTGATTCTTCTGACTCTCTAACCTCTTTAGCAGAGACCTTTTTTTTAATTATTGGCCTGTTTTGCATAAACAATAGCCCAGGTCCCAGATGTGCTTCTACAGGGACACTGACTGGCATCAGCCTCGTTCTCCACTGGCCTGCTAATCCTTAGCAGTCACCGCTGTCACTTCTACTTACTTAAAATGCATGTTGGTATTGAAATATGGAAAAAAAAAAAAAGGAATTTATTTGCACACACTATAATATGTTCTATTTTATAAGGTTGTCATGACAACAAGACCAAGATGGTGTTCTTAAGGCTGCACTTCACACATGTAAGTGGTTCATGAAATCTGACACAAGCTTGCATTTATATAGACTGGTATCAGCTGCTTTTCAGAAAGACTTCTTGTCTTGGATGATGCCTTGGATGCACAGCTGTTTTTCAACATGCAAAATGTTACTTTTTCTCAGCTTTAAATGCACTTTTTAGAGATGTGGAATTATGTGTGTGCCACATGTTGACTGACTTGCAACTCAACTCTGACTCAACCCTTAACTGACTCATCTCTTGACTTAGACTTTAGACCATGCTTTGGGCATGATGTTGTGGTGGTGTTTGGGTTTATGTGAAACCTGCATTCTCCTTGATGTGTTTTGTTATTGTATTGTAAACTACAGCATTATGTAAAGACATCATGGGACATAGCCCATTTGGAATGTGACCAAAAACAACCCCCTGTGTAAGATGGGTAGCTCCTCTGTGAAAGCCACTCGATCGCTTGTTAACTTCTGAAAACGTGCCTCAGTAGGTTGTGAATAATGTCTTCTACAACAGTAGTGAAAATAGACCACAGCAAGGCATGGTGGTCTTAAAGTCATAGATCAAGTCAGTTGAGTCAAGTAAGTGTTTGTTGTTATTTCAACCATATACACAGAATTTTGACATAATGTACTCTAGAAGCAGTTGTTAAGTGTGCAAAAAAAATTAAGGTTAAGGTAGGCAGCAATTAATAACTGTGCAAAAATAGCAAGTAGCAACAACAGGATGTGAAAAAATTAATACAGGGTATTTACAGTGGCAGCTGCGTAGTAAGTTTTCTTTGTTTATGGCACAACAGTTTAGTGTGTGTGAAGCGTGATCGGGAGAAATCGGGAGCAGGATGATTGAGTTCTAGTCTTCTGGCCAAGTTTGAAAAACAAGAAAGAAGAAATGATCAAATATGGCTTAGAAAATCACTTATCAGGCCAATCTAAAACCTGTCTGGGTGTGGTCCTAATATTCTGATGAGTGTCCTCAGTCCAAGAGCAAAGAAATGTTTGAAACAACTACTACATATGCAGGACGTGTCATAGACTATTCCTGCTGTGTTCCTGACTCACAAAAACATCCAGTTTTAAAATGACATATTGAAGAAGGTATAATTCTTATTCGCTTTCCTGCTGTGCATGCAAGGATTGCTGGTGTGGCTGGTTGTACAAACAGACAGACAGACAAGCAGAGAGATGAACTTGCTGGATCAGTTATGCTCGCTTTGTCATCTTTTGTATATTGGTTACATTTCATTTTGTAAGTTTCTCAAACTCAGAGAGACTGTGAGGGGATCCCGTATTGTTAAGGCTGTATGGGTGGGACAGTCCAAAACAATCTCGTTATTGGTGAGAGGACTGCTGACCTACACAAGATTTCAATTTACAGTGAAAGCAAAATATTTTGACAAAGTCCGTTGGTCGCTTAGTGGACATTCTTCAAGGGACATACTTTGTATAATGCGTGCCTACAATAGCCAGATTAACCTACTGAAAAAGAAAACATGCATTAAGGTTTTCTGGGGTTTTAACCTTTCAGAACGTCACATCACACGGTTTTGCCACCTCACTACTTTCAGTTAAAGTGTACCATCACACACTGGTGTGTTTTGGAACATTCAACGATGAACATTTTAACACGTTCTAACTGCTGACGTAACACTGCAGGTTCATGGAGATTCAAGATAACAGCTGATATGCTTCTGTCTTTACACTTTACAGAGTTTTATATTTATACTTTTTTACATTTAAAAGTTGATCCATGACTATATCACACTAAACTCTGCTCTGAACAGCTGAAAGACCAACTGATGGACAGAGCGAGCACCGTGAAGGACACTCAAGAGCACAACACACACAACTCTTCCTTTTCTGCAACCATTAAGCATACTTGACGTGTGTCAAAGCAACACAGGCAAATGACACTGCCAAGCTATTTTCTTCATTATATACCTTTTTAAACCATCTTTATCGAGTATTTATCGTCCCCCCATTTTTATTCATAACTACTATGGCACTGAAACCACAGGAAACACAGATTATGCTGTTGTACAACAAACAATCATCCTGTCGAATAAGTCTTTTCAAATGTGTGACACCAGCATCGAGGTGAACATCATCTTACTGACGAGGAGATGTTTAGCTGCTCTGCAGTCAGGTGGCACAACCAGAGGAAATACAAGAACAATTCACAATACAAAGTAACGGTTGCTGAATTTTAGTTTGGAGCGTTGGTTCACAAGCAAAAAAACTTGTGCAGCAATGGGTAGAATGGGTGAATCGGGTAGAATGGGTAGAACGGAATCACATAAAGCCTAACGAATAGTCATTTTTCCACAGCATGGTACCAACTTAACTCTGCAGTCTTCCAGTTAGTATCTGCTAGATGTAGCTGATGAAGCCACAAGAAACTGTTGTACTCTTCAGTGTACAAGGTATTATGTTCTACATTTCCCTACTGGTAAGCCAAAAAAGGCAAGTCAAGTCGAGTTGAGCTAGTACCATACAGTGGAAAAGTGATAATCAGAAACAGAAAAAAGTCATACTCAGAATCAGAAAACTTTATTGATCCCAGAGGAAATTGCTTGATACATGAATCCATTCCAGCATGCCTAGATCAGTTCTGATGCTCATCTTTTAGATCGGACTGGAACAATACTTTGTCTCAGCCGTCCCTTTGGGATGTTTTAAATTGACCACCTGCGAAAGATGTCAGTATGATAGAGTGACCTGTACTGACAGGGTTAATTTATTGAAACCTCACTGTATGGAGTGACCTGTGCTGACAGGGTTAATTTGCTGAAACTCCACCGTACAACTGCCAGTAATTGACAACCTGGGTCCACAATACAGTCTTTGGCAAACACGAGCAGCTAAAGAGCAGCAGATGTGTGGTTTTACTGGGATTCTGGGCAGGTGTGCTTTGGCCCGTCTCGCTCATAAAGAAGCTTCGCTGTTGTTTACTGGCCAGAGGGCCCTGGGGGTTGCCACGCTGGGAGGGTTGCCAGACTGTGGGGCAGGTCGGTGACACAGACATGTTGGGCTGATTGGAATGAGAGATCCTGCAGCGTGACACGCCATTTCCATCGCCGTGTGAAGTCCGCGAGAGGCGGGCCACTAGGGTGTGCACATATAACCCTGTCAGATGGGCGCTGAGGCATGTGTGCCCAATCCCTGACAGAAAACTTGTTCTCTTTCTGCCACCGCGCCGGCAAAACACAGCCACATATGCTTTCAGGTTCTGAAATGAAGTGTTTACTTGCCTGCATGCGAGCCAACTGGCATGCTAGCATGAATGCAGATTTGGAGGAAATAGCGTAAGTGTGAACCGTTAAGCCCCCCAGGGCTTTTAAGGCTTTTTAAATGGCTCTCATTCATGTGAAATTCATCTTGTACATCATACATTTCCAGAGACTGAGTTGAGCATGCATTGCATGTCCTTTCCGGCAAGTATTTTTCATGTTTTCACTTGTGCTTGCTGGAGAAGTTGACAAGTTCAGTCAGTTAACCCTTAGAACTCAGAGTGTATTAATAAAATCTGATTTCAACAAACAGTCTAAAACAGTCTAAAACTGTTTACTCTACACGCTCGGTATTTGCTGCACTTTCGTTCAGCATGCCACCTCCTGGCCGCTCTCCAGGCCCCCCTCCTGTGCGTTTTCCCCACCCACTTGTGGGTGGAAACTATCCTGAAAGTTCTCCCTGGTTCAAAGATCTTGTGTTTTTTTTTCTATTTGTTTCTAAGACCTAAAATAAAAGAAATTTGGGCATTTTTTGTTCTTTTGAGCATTTGTGTGTGACACCATTTTTAAAACCCCAGTAGTGGTTATTTCTATATGGAACACCAAACAAAGCTCAGCATGACGTCTGACACCTCGAGCGTCAACACAAACCAAGGGAACTTCCATATAAGGAGCTGTTTTGCCATATGACAATTTACCATTTGTTGCGCTTCTGGCACAGAACTGTGTCGCTCATCTTCTAAGGGTTAAGAGGATATCTGTGCTCACAGTTTGTCACAGTTTCAGTTGGAGGCCGTTGGATTCTGCTTCAGGTGAGGTGCGAATTTTTCTGCTCTGGTTGAGGAAAATCAATGCTGTTCTTATGGACCAAGGCTTTGTTTGAGAACATCTCCTGCAAGATTCTCCCTCTTGACCTGAGCTTGTAGGCATAGGCACCGATGCCAAGGGTGCTTTGGAGCTTGTATACCCCTTATATAAAAAAAAAAACGTTTTTATATATATCATGGTATCATTTTCATTCTTATCTTCCATTGCTTTTCCTCTGGGTTTGCAGCTACTTTTTGAGTTTTGATCTACTATTCTCTCTTTCTTAACAGTGTTTCTCAATGCTGTTGTTGTATTTAGTTGATATGTGCTCCCTGAATGAGCTTTGGACTGTGGAAAAAAGAACCCACAGTGCAGCCAGCAATAAGGGAGGCCTAGTATATCTTCTATACAATAATATAAAACATGGTAGCACACTGAAGGCTCAGATTTTACACTCCGATGCGTTTCACTCTGGACGTGTGAGGTGCTGTAACTCCACATTTAAATGAGGTCATGGTCAGATTCTCAGAATGGCCACTTTGATGGGGTTAATGTTATCAGTTTCCTCATTTTTGACTACTAATTGGATGTAAGTCAAATCTTGCCCTCCTGTGTGTAATCTTCTTACCCAGCAGTAGCCGCTGGGCAAAAGAGAGTGACCCTGAGCAACTGCCCTTGCTCTGCAACTCCCAAAGACAGTCTGAGGGGGCAGTTAGCCGCGCCAGACGGAGTCGTACAGATGGAGCTTGAAAAGCACCTCTGAACAGCTGTTTTTTTTACCATGTTCTGGCCTTCTCCAGAGAGAGGGATGGGTGGAGGAGGTTAGACTAATAGAGAGAGAGAGAGAGGGAGAGAGAGAGACATGTGAAACAAAATGTGAGAGAGCGAGAAATAGAGCTTAAGGGAATGGGACAAAGAGACCTTACGAGAGAGCGAGAGTGAGAGAGTGTGAATTCTATGTCTGAGAGGACAGCAGGGCATGCTGGGAAAGGTGTGAGTCAGTCCCAGGCTCAAAGACACGTACACACTGCACAAAAACATACTCTTCTTTTAAATGTTTCCAAAATGATGTTACTTTTCAATTGGTTCAGGCCCCGCCCACAAACACACTCTCTCACAGCCAGCTTTACAGGACACCGGCAAAAACCATATTCAGCATAATGAGATCTAGATAGGAAACTCGTTTGTTGTAATTAAATTTGACAATTAGTGCGTTTTAACTGGGATGCAACAAATGGATATTTCTGAACATCTGAATATTCTATTAGAATAAGAAAAGCAATAGACATGTTTTGCTTTAATGCTTGAATGGAAAAAAGATCTTGTACTTCTTCTTCTTCTTCTTAATAATATTGATAGTAATAATAATAATAATAATAATAATAATAATAATGTAACAGTCTCGTCCCATTCTGTTCAACATCAGTCACTCCCTGTTCTATTTTGCATATTTCTCTCACGTCCTGTCTTTGTTTATACATAACACATGCATTCTGTTAATTAAGATTCTGTGTCATATCCTGCCCCTTCCCATATGCTTTCTGTTTTGGTTCATGTCACTGAATCTGCTCTGTCCTGCCCTCCTGTTTAGTGTTTTCACCTGTCTATTCTCAGCTATTCTGATTTTTAAGTAAATTAAAGTGTCCATTTGTCATACGTGAACATACCACAGCACACAGTGTGAACAGTGTGAAATTCTTTCTCTGCATTTAACCCATTCACCAAGTGAAGCA
>JBBPCZ010000142.1:16420882-16431546 GCA_037974445.1 Brycinus macrolepidotus | reverse complement strand
ACACACACACACACACACACACACACACACACACACACACACACACACACACACACACACACACACACACACTAATAACTAATAACTAATAACACAGGCTAATAACACAGCTAATAGTACACCTAACACACAGTTAATAACACTGGTGAAGTGAGGCCCAGGACTCAGAAAGCCAATGTTGAAGAAGCACCCGTTAAATCCAGCTGACAATCACCTTCCATCATACTGTCACAGCCAAACTTAATTTTTGCTTCTAGCTGTTTTTTTGCGGTTTTAATGTCTTATAATCTTTAAGTGTCCATGTGTGAAAATTATAAGCTTTAAATGTCAGCGTGTGAAAACGAAAGTAAGTTACTGTTAGCTGCTGTTTAAGTATAAAGGTACTTGAAAGTAAATATGTGTACTTTAAACTGCAGTATAAAACAGTATAAGTCCATGAAATGAGGGAGTATCCCATGCTTTATTTTTATCTTAGAGAGTTATCAGAGCCCCTTCAGAGCTCTCATGAGTCTGTATTTATTTGTAGTAATTCAAAATTTTGTTTAGCTTGGGAAAACAATAATCATATACTGTTTCTATTCAGACATCAAAATGTCAATTCTTTGTTGATTCTTGCACTGGCATTGAAAAATGACACTATTCTGTGTGTTTGTCCCCTTGAGAAAGCAGTTTTCTTGTGCTAAGCTCTTTCTTGCTTGTTCTCAGATTTTCATGGACATAAGCATAAGTCTTGGACTAAGTTATGCTGTCAATGGGGATTCCCCTTTAAAAAATAATAATAAATCAGTTTTAGCCTAGAAGGCGTAGCCAGTCCTGAACAATAGGTTTGAAAGTCGACCAATGAGAGGCCCAAGCCAGTGAGGTGGACCTTCACCTGATTGGCCAGCGCCTCCTGCTGGAGACGGGATTCCTCCTGGGCTTTCTCCAGCGCCAGGCTGAGCTCCTCCTTGGCCTGCACCTCCCGGCTCAGAGCCAGCTCTTGGGCTTCGCTGGCCTTTGTGGCGTTGGCCTTATGTAGCTCTGCAAGCTCCCTGAACACACACACACACAAAAAAATTAGCACATGCTTAATTTGGATTATGAATAAGAAGAGAGGAAAGTATGACCTCAGTGTTTGTGGAGGAAAAACAGTGATTATGCAAGTGCTGAGATCATTCAGAAATACTCATGTGTTTGTGTTCCACCTCAATTCAGCATCAACAAATATGTGTTTTACCCATTACTCTACACCATCCAGAAAAAAAGCAGGTTCTGGGTTCTGAACACTCACTCAAACTACATAACTTATGAATTAATTTAATCGTAATAACCAAGTAATTTATAGAATGAAATTAATTAAGCTAATAATAATGTATTTTGTGAGTTGAGTTATTTATCTATAGTACTTATACCCTAGCACTTTTGTATATAGCATATAGTGTATTTCGTATTGAGTTTTGATTGGATTTATTTAGACTTTATATTGTTCTCATCTCTGTGTCTCTGTGTGTCTATGCAGTCGTAACATAAGCAGTTTCTCCCAGGATGAATGAAGTTTTCTGATTCTGATAAAGGATTATGGACAGTCTTTACTGTTTGTAATAATTTAGGCAGAATATTCTTTTTTCTGTATATTTTTATTACCTTAGTTTAGCCTTTCCAAATGTCTCTTTAATTTAATTTAAATCATTTGATAACTTTATTGCACAGTCTTAAGGGTCGACCCAGGAGCTCATTTCACGACATGTTGTTCTTGTATAATTATGTATGTGACAAATAAAGAATCTAGAATCTTGAAATCACATTCTTCACAAGGAACCACCAAAGTCAGTGAACACAATGTCAGTGTGTGTCTGCAGGTGTGCTTTTGTGTGTGTTTTTACTTGTAAGAGTTGTCCAGGGCGGCCTGCAGGCTGCGGTTTTTCTCCTGTAGCTCCTCAAGCTCAGTCTGCAGTCTGCTCAGATCTTTCTCCTGCTTCTCCACCACAGAGTTCAGCTTCTTAATGTTATCTCTGTGCTGCTTCTCCAGTTCTTCCTTTCCATCCAGAACCTGCGCTCACACACACACACACACAATTCAGTTTTTACATGTTCCAACACTTTATAATAGGTCATAAAGCAGGCCTGCAGAACACCAAGCTGGAGTGAAGAACAGTAAAATAGAGCAAACAAGACAGTGAAGACTCCATTCAGCTATTCTCAGAAATAAATTCCTGTTCCTGGAACTACAACAGGTCAAAATTTTCTAGCTTAAGTAGGCTGAAAACAGTTTGACAGGATCTAAAATGACAATGACATTATTGGCACAGTAAAGCTCTACTGGAGCTGAATTGGTTTTGCCAGAGGAGGTTGTGTAATGTCATTTGGAAGATTTGAAAGGCTGATTTAAAGGATGAAGTATCTGTGCCATTTCCCTAAATTCTCACAGGTCATAGCTAGGGGTGTAACAATGCCACGAAACATTGTGATATTGCGATACATTGTCGCAACACATGTGACAATATGCATCGTGAAGAACAAGCAGTCTATCAACTGACATTTGAGGTAACACATTATTTAGTGTTAAACGTACTCCAATCAACAACTCACTCCAGCATTTTCTTCTCATACATGCCCCACCGCCTTCCAGCTCTAGTTTCATTAGTAAACTGTGTCTGCCATAATTTTCTTCATTCAGATTTCATTCTAAATATTGTAAGTAGGGCTGCATAATATTTTGTCTGTTGAATGTTATCGCAATATCAGTCTCTGCAAAACTGATATCGTAGCAGGAGAATGACCAATCAGAGTTCCAAGTGAGTTACTGGGTGTTTTGGTGAACTAAGGTATTCATGTAATCCAATACTCAACTCAAATTATTTTGGCCAATCTATAATCATTAAAAACACTGATCCGCCAAGGTGCTCCGAAAGGGCCCACATTGTTCATTTTCCTTCCATTTAATTTTTCCTTCACATCTGTGTAGGTTGGTGTACCACAAATATAATTCATTCTTATATATACCAATTCTTAAATATAAACCATTTCCAACCTATGTTTATCCCTCAGAATGCTATTTTACTTAGAGAAAAGTGATTATATGGGCCCAAAAATATTTCAATCAAAATATATTGCAGTATAATTGCAATGCTCATATTTTGTCCACATCATGAAATATTCTCAGTGTTCAGCAAAATCGGAGTGTGATGAATCGTGAGTCCTGACTTGTCCATCAAACTGAATCGTTAGTTGACTGTATTGCTACACCTCTAGTCGTAGCCTAGATGTTCATGTCAGCATTATTCCACAGGACACACACCACAAAAATATCACCCTGCATGGCTGTGTCAATTAGCAGGTTTTATTAACCCATTAACATTTTTTTCTGTTATTAGAATAGGTTTGTGAGCCCTTTAGATTTTTGTATTTCAAAATAAACAAACAATAACAGCAGAAAATGGACCATGCTGTGCATTTCTCTCTCTCTCTTCCTTATACCTGCTGCAACTGTTTGAGCTCGTCCTCCTGCTCTTTAAGTTTTTTGGCCTGTTTGGTGATCTTCATGTCGCTATCCTTCTCCTTAACCCTCAGTTTCTTGATGATGTTTGAGTGCTGGAGCTGCTGCTTAGACAGTTTCTCGCCTGATTGAAAAATAAACATCTGTCAAACAAAAAGGCTTCCCACTCACACACGCATACACACACGCAGGCTTATCACAACAAATGGATCTTCTGCCAAACGCAGACAAGGTCATGGCATATAAAAAGAACTTTTGTGGACCAATAAGCCATTAAGTGCTGATAAGAGTATGAAACAAAGCTGTTATGTTGACTGGACTGGAGCAGTTATAAAACTATAATAGTGTAAATGGTTCCACAACAACATACCTGATAGCTTAGCAAACTAGGACAGGCATTTTCAATCGGTAGGTCATCCCACAGTGTAACACAGACAGTAATGAGCGAAACTGTGCTGCTAATTAATTGCCTAAAATTCTTGGTTACCATTTTGTGCTGCATTGTGGGCTAAAGTAGAACAAAAACATTGAGTGCAACCTACATAGATGAGATGATACGTGAATTTAACATAAATGTCCTTTCTTCTTATGGCTTTTCTTGAAACTAACTTATGAAAATGAGCTACACATTCTAGAAAATCTGTGATGATCTCTATAATGACTCTAAAAGCGCTCCAGGAAGTCAGTGTTGAGAGCCATTCTCTAATTCAGGACTTTACTCTGATGAAATTAGGAAATCAGAGAACTTTATTTGGTACTTACCTTCCTCTAGAAGGCCTCTGATCTGTTCCTCTTTCTCTTTAATTAGCTCGAGGGTTTCATTCGAGTTGAATCTCGTAGACAGCTCTTCTCTAAGGCCCTTGATTTCCTGAATTAATAATAACAATTACACAATCACAGACAGTGGACAATGTTTACCCACAGCCAAAAATCCTTTTCTAGATCTGAGTGACGAAAAACTACTGCACTCCTGTGTTTTGAGACAACTGTTAATAAGCTATGTGTCACAAAAGAAGGTCACAGTGTTATGCTGGCCATAAATAAAAGGGAAAATGGACCACAGGTGCACTGATTTGTGCACGGATGCTGTCAAACAGTGTAACTGCATACTAGCGCAAGTAATGTGTAAAAATAGCACATAACCATTACGAATGCATTTGTCTTGTACACTACCAGTCAAACGTTTTTGCACATGCTGAATTTTTCTACATTTGCATGTTACTCACTTAAGATTTACTAAAAATACACTCAATATTCTTTGCTAACAAATACATTTACAGTATGATCACCTTTTGAGTACCTTTAAGTGAGCTATTAAGTGACGGTCAAAGGGATGAAACAGTTAATGAGTCCATTAAAGTTAAAGGACAGTCTAGAATTTGACTCTGCATCACCACAGAACCAGGTAACAGGAGGTCAGACATGCACTGTTATACATTGTTTCCATCTTATAAAGGAAATTTTTATTTGACATTCCAAGGCTTAACAAGAATAAATATCTACAGTTTATTCTGTAAAAACCTATGGAGTACAAATACTTTTGACTGGTAGTGTACATTAGCTCCCATTACTTATTACCTACATCAGCCTCATATATCTGATATAAAGAAGCGAACACTCAAACGGCTGGGCTGACCAACTACATTAAAGGTAAGGGGATCATGTGTAAACTTGATTTTGCACCAGACTTTCACTTTTAGAAGTGAAATTACTGGCCATCACAAATACAGAGGTAATCAGACATGTCTTACCTTCTTGGCGATGTCCCGCTCCTTGCAGGCGAGCTGAGCTTTC
The DNA here is from genome assembly GCA_037974445.1 of Brycinus macrolepidotus. NCBI lineage: Eukaryota > Metazoa > Chordata > Actinopteri > Characiformes > Alestidae > Brycinus > Brycinus macrolepidotus. The sequence goes on along the minus strand of JBBPCZ010000142.1, from coordinate 16,426,277 downwards.
CTCTCGGCGTCAGCAATGCGCTGTGTGAACTCGTCTTTCAGAGACTGAACACTGGAGCTCTCCTCTTTCAGACCTATAAACTCACTACAGGGCATATTCAGACATTATACATTATACTCAGTGGCTCAAAACCACTTCCATTACAACTGTACAATAATACGTATCTGTACAATACTAGAAATATGTTGCAATATTATTCATTCTGGAAGGTTTACATCCAGTTATAATATACTGTTACACTGCTGTGCTGTTTATATACTGTATTGTCTTGGATTTACATCCCATTCACACTGTCACACTGCTGTATTGTCTATTTATTGCATCATTGCCGTCATCCCTGTTAACTGACTCCTCCGCAATAATAATTATACTTATGGAGAAATACTAGTCACTCTGGACGGTTTACAACCCATTCACACTATACTCTTGCATTACATTATTGTTACATTGTTGTGGTGTCTTTTTATTGTGTTTGTATTGTTTCTGTCGTAACCCTGTTGAATGTTGCCATATGTTGCACCCATGGAGAAACATCTCATCGCACTATATACCCGTTCACTGCTGCTGATGACAATAAAGTAGCCTTGAACCTTAGAACCAAAGGTTTTGCAAAACTACTGCTGAAGATGTTCCCCTGACCTGAACTGGGTCAAATGCATTACTCAAAGGCACATCAGCAGAACATCAGCAGCACAACCTTCCACATGCAAATACAACCTTGTACGCAAACCACAGCATTTGACTTACAATGCTATAAAGATCAAGGAAGCTACAAGACTTCTTGTGCAGAGATGTTTCTCAAAATGCAAAATTTCTCAAAAAAGTCTCGATTTACTATTTATTTCAGTGGCAGGTGAAAGACTGTATAAAGAGGAGGAATAAAGAAAGCATGTGTTTCGTTCATTGTATGCAGGCCAGATTAGTGGATTAGCTGTACTGCTATATTGTAGATCATTTTACTGCAAAACTAAAGCGGCAAACTTTCCCAAACATATCTTGGTTGACTGAGTACATTTGAGATAAGGAAAATATTGCATTAAAGATCATCGAAATAGAACACTCACAGAGAATTTTTTGAAAGTCACTTTGCCCAACTCTTCTCTAAGATACCGCCCCAACTCCACACTGAACCAGACCAGCTATGCAAAAACAGTGAAATCTGAAGCCAGTTCAAACACAATGAATATTCAAGGAGCTGGAAAACATTCATGAGCCATAACTATGGCTGGCGTCAACAACATTTTACAGGCTTCGTTAATTGTTCTGAATAGTTTCTCTATTAAAATATTCCTACTGTCGTGTAGTAACAGTATTACACATTTAATCCATTTTTTGATGAACAACCCAAATGAGATGTGCTGTAACAAACTCAGATGAGTCTGAAAAGACAGATATTTTAAAATATTTGCCTAGTTAACATGATTATGTGCAATCATGGCAAGTTTTGCTGGTTTACTGAAGTAGTGTTGCAGAATCAATTCTATCATGAGTGAAATAACTTATTATTGTATACTATGTTCATATATTATAATTATACCACAGTATATAATATAGTTGTACATATCATATAGGTATAAGATAAACTGACTAGCTAGCCCGCTTTCTCAATTGCTCTCCAACTCTCAGCTCCAAGGGGCTAAACTCAGGACTGAGGACGAGCTCTGCTTCTGCAGCTGAATGTTGTTCAGCAGTCAAAACTGTTTGCTTTTTAAATATCTTACACTGTAGCTCTTCTTGCTAAAAAAAAAGGGGTGAAACAGATGTCTTAAACATGGCTGTGGCTGCTTTCCTTGTGCATGACATCATAGTCACAGTAACTGACTCTGTCTTACTCACTCTTTGAGGTTGTCACACTCCTCCTCCAGACGAGCCTTGTCTTTGCTGACAGTCAGCAGCTGGCCTTCTCTTTTCTCCAGCTTGCTTGTGAGCTCATCAATAACCTGAAAAAAAAAGCAAGCTAGTCATAAAGACATCAAGACATGTTTGCTGTCTGAAGTTTGCGTATTTAGTTTTTCAGAAACTAATACTTCCATGGTTAGTTTAATGTACATTTCAATTTAGAGCTTAAGTACCAATGAAGTGTGGTATCAGGCTTACATATAAAGTGCAAACGCATCTTTACCAACTGCTAATGTCCACATCATTGGACAGCTCAACACGCTTGGAGGAGAACACTCACATTGGCTAGCACTGCACTGACTATATTGCAATGCTAACAGTGTTTCACTCAAATTCCCTTTAGTCTAGGCTTAGATTAGGCTTAACGTGGCTCTGGGAAATCGGCCCATGATGATTAGCAAATTCTAACCTTTTGTAGTTCCAGGAGCTGGCAGGTAGAGGCTCCTTTTTGCTCCTCGGTTATGGGCGACGATGGTGCTTCATCAGGCTCAGTCCTTAAGCTGGAGAAGGTGAGACTTGAGCCAGCAATCTGCTCTGCTTCCTGCAGGTCCTCTGGCTGGTCACAGTTAACTGGCGTAGCGCTACGGCCACTTTCCTCCATCTCGTTCTCCTCCAGCGTTTGGTCCTTCACAGAGTCTGTCATTGCTAGCTCCATCTCTTCCTGCTCCTGAGTGGTGGGTGGTGCAGGGAGGGCTAGTGGAGCAGGAGCGGGGCCAGCAGTAACAGACGCCAGGGTGTGGTTCCCAGGAATTTCATCATCCGAGTTGACTTCACTGACGCTGCGGCTGTCCAGCGACTGGACACTAAAGGAGTCAATGCGCTCAAATGCATCCGAGGAGGAACCACAGCTTTCCGTCAGCTTAGGATAGTCGTCCAAACGGGGGAAATCTCCACAGGCAGAGGCCGAAAGAAGCTGGAAGGATCCTTGCATCAAGTGCAACCCTGCTTTCACTTCTGCAGAGTCCTGCTTGGAGCTAGCTGAACTCTCGCTAATCACACTTTCATGGTCCAACACCTCAATATCACTGGTGGTGGAGGTACCAGAGGAGAAGGCGCTAACAGGAGGGGAGGGGGTGTCACTTTGCCTGTCCTCCACTTTAGGCTCTTTGGAATCCAACACAATGTCTTTGGGTGGGATCGGCAGAGTTTTGACTGGACTTTTGGGCTCTGGTGCACCAGGGCCATCTACGTTATCCACAGTTCCAGATCCAGCCTCTATGGGCAAAGGTGCATCCACTTGTGTGACTTCAAGACTTAGCCTGGAATCCTGAGACTCTGCTTTCCTCTCACTGCTCTCCGGTTCAGCTATTTGCTCTTGTGCAGTCAGTGGAGCAGGAGGAACAGGCTCAGGCTGCTGAACACCAGCTGGAGACGGCTGCTGGGGTACAGCAGCCGGAGGGGCCACTTGTTCCTGAGGCTTGACCTCTGCTGACATGTTCTCTTCTGGTCCCACGCTGCCACGCCTCTCTGAATCTGGATGAGGAAGCTTGGAAGAGTCCACATCATCCTTGCCAGCAGGTTTTGTCTCTTCGTCAGCTTTCTCTTGTACTCTGCAGTAGGATTTGGTTGGCGCCACAGACACCACCGAAGTCTTTTTGACTGTCTGGAGGTCTCCTGAAGTCAGGAAGGCACTGAAGAAGCTCTCAGATTCGTCAACCACTGTGCGAGTGACGGGTTTGGTGATGGCCTCTGATGAAGGAGGAAGAGTCTTTGGGCATTCCTCCGTGGGAGAGATCCACTGATTCATGCCCCATCCTGTGGGTACAGGCTTGCTTACTGTATCTGGGATCACAGAAGACCAGATACAAACATTAGCAGAAACTCAAACATGCATAGTGTACTACAGTCACCATGCGAGGTCTCATGTAAAACACAAAGAAAGTTACAAAGAAAGTCTCTACCAAAACCGCTGAATTTGCTGTCTTGACAGTTAAACCATGTTGGGCAAAAAACATTAACATCTACTAATTTTCACAGAAATAATATCACTTTTCAAGTGATATGTTTTTAATAACAAAGCATTTTTGGTAGAAAAACACTTTTCACTCAGTTTCATTTTATCCATTTCCTGTTCACACTTCTCACTATTAGTTTTCGTGTTTCCTAGACCAAAAAGATCCTAAAACGAGAAGAAACAAACATAACAACTTCAGTACCCATGAAGCACTATCTAATCTCTCAGTACTTAAAGGGGATTTCCACAGCTTTCTCAAACTATAGCTGCATAACGGAATGATTAAAATGTAAGCAGAATCCTTCAGAGTGTTTTTCACTCTCATGCTTCCTTGAGGTTGAAAATATTAACTACATTAATACACTGAGTACAGAAAGGAGAGCCAACACCTGAGTAAACATCAACCTGCATGTTTTTCTGCTCTAACACACCTCATTCAGCTCAAGGCGGACCTGATATTTACCCTATGATGACAGGAACACACAAATAACTGTGCAGTGTAAAACATTCACAATACCTTTGACACACAAAAAGAAAAGCATCCTCTTAAATGTTTAAATTTTGATACAATCAGAAAACTGACATTTTCATTGTGATAGAAACACAACAGCCCTCACCACAAAATATGTGAAACAGTGAATAACCACACATCCCACTAACCATCAAACCTATTAATGTCTATAACAATTTAAATATGTCCTATTTGTTAGCTTACTATTATTATTCATGTATTTTCATAGTTATATTTACTTTATTATTGTTGTTGTTTTGCTCTGATTATTATCACCAATTACTCCATTATAGCTATTCGTTCCATATACAGTACTGTGCAAAAGTCTTAAGCCACCCATCACTTCTTTTTATTTTGCTTTGAATCACCTTGTTGGTGCAAAAAAATAGTATTTAATGCCTATCAAACTTTATTATCTTTGGCATATTGAGTGGATTAAATGAAACAAATGGGAACAAATGTTTTACTGCTGCAAAGTGTCTAAAGATACAAGGTGTATAAATAAAGGTGTTCCAATCACTCAGCATTCAGCACCACCAGTATACTGATCACCGCCTGATCATCTGGAACCATCTGCACCCGTTTCTTCTCCGGTTCAGGCCTTAAGTTAGATGGCTTTTTTATGCTTGAATGATCAATATGTAGGTCACTGTGTGGCTTAACAAACAAAAACATGATCAGATATGGGGACTGATAATGAGAGCCTTTGAAGTCCTTCAGGAAGCCTGGAGAACTTTTCCTCAAGACTACATTAAAAATACATTGATTCTCTGGAAGCAAAATACGAAGAAATGAGGGGTGGCTTAAGACTTCTACACACTATTGTATGTCCAGCTTTACTGTGCTTTGGCAACATTGGTGAAACAGCCAGTAAAGCTAAATTAATGAATATTGACACATTACTATCTTGCCTTCTGTCCTTCTGTGCTTTCCCTACGCTGGGGTCCTGTCCTCCTGTGCTTTCCCTACGCTGGGGTCCTGTCCTCCTGTGCTTTCCCTACGCTGGGGTCCTGTCCTCCTGTGCTTTCCCT
>JBBPCZ010000142.1:16373264-16395232 GCA_037974445.1 Brycinus macrolepidotus | reverse complement strand
CCACTTTCTGCCATGACAATGCAAATTTCCCACTTGTGGGACTAATAAAGGTTTATCTTATCTTATCTTATCTTAAAAAATAATACTTTATCAGCATTCCCCTGAGATATTTGGTCCAAATCACTCTTTAGTGGTAGTAAATACTGAGCCCAGGTTAAACCCTGCTTTTCTTTTCAGGCGGATGAGATTGAGAAGATCTTGTGCCATAAATTCATGCGTTTCATGATGATGAGAGCAGAGAACTTCTTCATCCTGCGAAGGAAACCTGTGGAGGTGAGATACATAGGGGCAGTTTAAAAAAAAAAAGAAAACACGAAGAATTGATTATTGAAAGAGAGTTCCATCGATATTTCACTATTCCTGCAGTCATAAAGTTGTTCATGAAGTGGTTTTCTTTGAAATGGTTCATAGTTGAGAAACTCTGCCATTAAGAAAGCCAGTCTTTCTGTCATTAATTTAAAAAGATGTTTAAGGCCGAAACCTTCTCAGAACTATTGCAAACGGTGTCTAAGGCATCAGGGCAACACTGATAATTGCTTAATGTAATAACATTGTGTGAGATGCTTTTAGAGGCATTAAACTCTTCGGACAGCTGGTTCCTAACAGCTGTGAACAAACATGACTCAGCAAGTTTCTCTAGAAAATTTTACACCAAACCACCCGATTAACTTACATTTTAAGCAATTGTGCACAAATTTTGCACAAATGCAAAAATGGGTGGAGTTTCCCTTTAATAATACAGTGACTAACCCGGATTTGGGAGCTACAAAACAGTTAACAAATGAAAATGCATGTGGATTTGTGTGCACGGGGTGGACAGTATTGTTTTCATTATTGTGATACTGTATATCAAAATGTCCACTAAACAACCACATACAGCATAAAAAGGCAGATCTAGACTGCAGAGAAATATAACTTGCAGCAGTGTGTGCTCATGTAATCTCTTCTGTGACTTTCACTTCTAACACCGCTCTGCCTCTCTTTCCTATCAGGGCTATGACATCAGTTTCCTCATCACTAACTTCCACACGGAGCAGATGTACAAGCATAAGCTGGTGGACTTCGTCATCCACTTCATGGAGGAGATTGATAAGGAGATCAGTGAGATGAAGCTGGCCGTCAACGCCCGTGCTCGAATCGTCGCCGAGGAATTCCTCAAAAACGTACGTTTCTTCTGTTTGTTTGTGTTTGTTTATTTGTTTTAAGTTCCAAATACCAGGAAGGGTCTCTGAGCTAGCTGAGTGTTTCACTCGATTTTAGGTGGGGCGTTATTAGCTGCCCTGCCTACTGGTGCTTATAGTGCATCAAAATTTTGCGATATCACAATCCAAAAATTATATATATCGCAAAATTTATATGTATGTGTGTTTATAATATAAATGAGTTGTCTGTATCATTACACTCCTGCTTCTTACAGGAATTTGCCCGGTTTGATTTATAGCTGACTTTAAAACATGCATTACTGTCATGTCTGTGTTCTGGCTGCTGCTTGATGTTGTAAGCAGGGTTTCCGCAGTCGTTCTTTAACATATGCTTTTGCTGTTGCAGTTTTGAGGACCTTTCTCCCGTGATCTGGCCGTCGCTGTGGTTCCCATGGAGAGCGCGAGAGAGTGAGAGAGAGAGAGAGAGAGAGAGAGAGAGGCATCGCAGGCTTTTAAAGCTCAGCAGACAAAAAGGGAGGAGCTTATTGTGTCAGCAAACAGAACCACCGGACCAAAAGTCCAGCCCTGCGATGCCGTATGCGGTGTCCCCCTTTGCCTTCCGTCTTCTGTTAAAGGTGCTTCTTGTTCCCATTGATAATTTGTATATTTAAACAAAAAAACTTTATTATCCCCATTTTTCTGTTCAGAAAAGAAAAAAAACACAAGGTCAAGGCAGGTCCTTAAAAAAGTATTATCCAAAATGAATATTGATGGGCACAGGAAATACTCTTAACACATTGTAAAGTCTACAGTGGCTTGTAATTTGTTTGTCTTTTATATACATGTACTCCAAGTGGTTTTTTTTTCTTTTCTTTTTTTTTTTTTTGTTATAAAAAAAAAATGGAATCAAACTTCAATGTTAGTGGCATCAAGAAAGGAAACTGAAAAAAGATGGGTGTTTATATTTTGACACAGCCAGCCTCTGATATAATTGCAGGTGAAAAGAAATGACTGCATAAAATGTAATACTGATGGTAGTGATAAAACCAATAAAATTATATTGCGCTTTCTGTAGCCCAGAGGACTCATTTCTGAAAAGAGCGGAATAAAGTAAAAAGGAAGAAGGCACTAAAGACTAAAGACATTTTGATGTGTCGAGACTGGATCTACACTAAAAATAGCCAGCTGAACCTAAAAAAGGTTTTAGTAACAATTGGTTTTACTGAACTCAAATAACTACTTTAAATAAATGTTGAGCAAAACTGCTTGTTACCACATAAAGCATTGTTTTAGGCTGAGCACACAGACTATTTTTACACTGTATAAGAGACTGTATGAATCATTTCCTTCCTCTTCAGTAAAGCTGGTCAAGTCAGCAATGGGTAAGACCAAATCTAGTGTAAAGTCAGCCACTAGTTCTCATATCACTTATTGTTTTAAGTAGACTAGCTTGGAAATCATTTCCAATTCTAGCATTTCTATGATTTTGTAATTTAGAGATGAAGTCATTCAGAGTGTTTGAAATAGTTTGTTTTAGAGAAATTTGCGAACAAGGAATCACAAATATGGTCGTTTTATTTCCTATCCAAACCCACCAGTTGTCCTGTAAGTGTTTGTGTAATGTTGATAATGATAAAATAGTGGCAAAAAATAAGTTTTCATTTGGGACTATTTTACCTTACAACACTTTGTATGTATCCCTCAACCTTAAATGTTTCAAAAATATATTTTTTTCAATCAAACTATCAAAAAACAAGGTCTCACCCCTGCTGTGAACATTCAAAAATTCACATTTTATATAAAATCTCTGTATTAGGAGGCAGTTTTGAAAATTAGGCAGACTTGCCCTTTGAGGTTTAACTTTGTGTATGCAGAATAGACATGAAGCATGAAGGAATGTCTAAAATACACTTTATTGTCAGTAAGACACTTAGGGAAAATCATATTGTTCCAAAATTTGTTACTATAAGAACCAGTGTATAATTATACGTAAGCACTTTGAAGCACTTTTCTCCCATCTTATACACATACACAGTTGATTCACTTTCAGGGGATTTACAATTTGGGGTACGTTTCACAATGATTTATCTCAAAATAAAGTCATAAAAATAACGTGAAGGTGATTTTAAAGTAATTCATCACAGCAATAAATAATCAAAATAGTTTCATTTAGGTGGTAAGCAAAAAAAAAGACTCTGAAACCCATAAACATGTAAAAAGCAAATAAATATGTATATACTGTGTGTGGACAATAGATTCATGCCATCTGTATTAACTATTTTGAGGAACAGAGGACCACCCTGTCACACTCACACACACGGACAAAAAGAGGTTGTGCCATGCGTCCCTCAAAGTAACAGAGAGATAAGAATCGAATGATGACACAACAATAAGCACAATACTGACACAAAGCAGTGCAAAATACACACGGGAAACCTGCAGACCCCATTTATACTCTATATATGTTCAATAACCCCCCTCAGTACGTCCCTCATACAGTACATCCTCTGTATATTACATGTTTCCCAGGTTTGCTACACTTCCCAAAACCCAAAGGTATAATTGAATCTCCAGGATAAGCAGATTAAAGGGGAAATCCATCAAATTTTCTAAATTTCTACAAATTACAAAAGAGGGGCTTTATGTGGAACGGACCACTCGGGAGAATCTCGCCAAGAATGGTTAACAACATACCAGACAACTGCTTCATCACAGAATTACTTGCACCGTAGACGTGACGCCTGGTTCCATTCACCACCACTGTTAAGAAATTTTAGTCAGTAGGATTCTCCCCAATTAACCTCTCCACACAAAACTCTTAACTTAGTTCACATTTCAATCAATGAATTTGGCAGAAATTTTGTAAAATCAGTGGAGTTTCCCTTCAAATGGGCTATTAATGCTCTGAGCTGTTTCCAGGTTGGAAATGATGGACTGATGACGCATGGTGTTGGCAAGCAGTGTCCAAGTCCCATAGCTCTTCCACTGAGGAAATGTGTGCACCAGTCTTTGTAGTGTAAAAGTACTGATCATGTTGGATGAAACATGTCCTAAGGGATGTGATTCTAAAAGACAAACATCAGAGTACTTTTTTGGAAGTAATGCTGATCTAGGATCAGTTTACAGCACTGTCATTGGCCATTTTATCAGAAACAACTACTGTGTGTGTGTGTGTGTGTGTGTGTGTATATACATATATATACATATATATATATATACATATATATATACACACACACACACATATATATATATATATATATATACACACATACATACATATGTACATACATATATACATATACACACATACATACATATGTACATACATATATACATATACATATACATATATATATATACATATACATATATATATATATATATATATATATATGTATATGTATATATGTATGTACATATGTATGTATATATATGTACATATGTATGTGTGTATATATATATATATATATATATATATATATATATGCGCACTGTGTAGGTCTAGACTTACTGACTGTTGCCCATCTGTGGCACAATTTATCAGCATCCTGGTCATCAACCACCACTAAACATGAGAGCCTCAAGCTTTAGGTTGAGAGCCTAAAATATCCAGTCAACAGTGGTTCGAAACTGACTACTGATCATGCCTAACATCAACCAATGGGTCTCTAGCTATACATCAACGAATTGGAATTACAACCTAGGGGTTTCCAATAAAGGGGCCAGTAAGTGCCAGCATTTCTGATAAAATGGCCAATGAATGCAGCTACAAGGTAGGTTTTTTTTTTTTTTTTTTTTTAACAAACTGGAAAGTGAATATATAAATGCATCCTATATGAGTCCAGGAGGCTAAATCAACAGGGCAGTGCAGTCTGGAGTTGTAATAGTTGCCATTGATCAGGAAGCTGAGTTGAGGGAAAGGATGAGCAATCAGGCAGGGGATCCCAAAGTCTTTGTTTCTGAGGCGCTCGGTGGTCAGGGGATCCCTGGAGCACGGGCAGTGAAGCCAGAGAGAGTGGATGGCTGAACGGCGGGGTCAGAGGTGAGCCGGTACAGTCTGCAAGGCGTCTTCCGCTGTCCGGTGCACATTAACATTCTGAAAAAAGAACACAAAACATGCTTATGGTTACTTCAACATCTCAAAGAATCAACTCCCAGTTGATCTACAGACTGGCCCCTAGTGGTAGACCCCTGGTAGTAGGCCCCTGGTAATAGGTCCTTGGTGGCAGGCACCTGGTGACAGGTGAAAAGAATGAATTTGGTCCAAGCCTGAAATGAATCTAACCTGGAATGGCACACACTGAGTGACATCATGTTGTCAGTTGTGTGTTTTTTCCTGTAGGTTTTGTAATGCTTGAGTGGTCCGAGTATTACAACCCTGCTTTTAGATGATCGACTCAAGTTACATTCACAGCACTTGGCAGACGCTTTTATCCAGAGCGACCCATACCTGTGCTTTAGAGTCCACAAGAAAACACGTCACTCATATTAGGAAACCTAAACTAAAAAATTAAGCTGCTAGAGCTGCTAGAAGATTCTACCAGGGATGAAGTTAGTGTTCCATCAGGGACCTGTCAGAACACACAGAGACGACAGTTTCTTTTGTTTAGTTTGTGTTAGTTAAGTTAGTTTATGACACATTAGTTTTGCTCAGTGAAGTGGTGGGTCTTCATTCTGTTTGAAGTTTTAAGCAAATTACTGATATCAATATTATCAATATCAGTGATGATTAATGACCATATCGGTGATTAGCAATATATATATCAATACTAGTATCAGTATAACACAGGGAAAAGTGTTATTGTGCCATTTCTGTTCTTTACATGTTGAAATCAGTACATTTGAGTGGGTTTTACTGGCAATTTCATAACTCTTGATCTATAAAAAGCTATAAATAGCTAATGCCGAGTATGACCGGTGTCTAAATTGGTGCTACTGAGCCTCTTGGCCTTTTAGACATTATACTGTTGTAGTATCTAAACCTTGTATGATGGTTTTGGCAACACAGGTTTAATTACGTTAACTCTCTCTAAGTACACACAAACTTTTATCCCTAGCTCAAACAGGCCTGCTTATTTCAGTTGTTTAACATTTTCCAGGTCTTTTTACAGTGTGAACAAGATCTAGGTTGTAATGCCGGGTTGTTGCGAACTTTTACGAGTTTTTAAGTCCCCATCGATGTAATCACTCAGCCAAAGCATGAAATGGAGCTCTGCGATTTAGCCAAACAAGTAATAACCCCCTATGGCCAGTGCTGTGCAAACTGAATCACTAAATAATCACACCTGCATCAAACCACACTGTTAAATCCTCTTAAATAGACTCGCTTATGCGGTTTCTAACACTGTATGATGTACTGTTATCTGAAAAAACAGACAACTATGGACAAATAGTTATATGTTAGATCTTATATAGGTTATATATGAGCATCTCATATGATTCCATGAGTGTATAGCAATGACTAATTTAATAACAGTCTTGAAGCTACAGTGTAAAACTAAACAAGCAAATTTCAAACACCAAACATGTGTTGGTTAATGATGTGTATGGAGAACGGGTTCTAAACTGGTGCCGGTTCCTGACTGGTCAGTACTGAAATCTGGAGAATTTCCTGGACAAACAGTGCTGCTGTCTGTGTCTCTGCAGTGTTAATATTTTCTAACACAGCTGCGTTTTCAAATGGTCGATGCTGGTTTGGATCAGTGGAGGGACGGGAGCAGCGCTCTGAACATCAATACACATTTGTTGAGCAGAACATTTGTAGCAAAGCTCCTCCCTCATTATATAAACAGGAACCTCAGGACACAGTTTAGATCCTTATTTCTGCTTTAAATTCCTAATAAAATAACTCTTAAATATTTCATGTCTTTTCATGTGACGTCTTTATTTTTTGCACCAAATTATGGAGAACAGGACCATTAAGAGTATCGATCAGTATCGATATCCTAGTTTTGACTGATCATTTCAAGCACAATGGATACATAGTGTGTGTTATCAATTAGAAATGATTTATGAGGGAACGTAATTCTATATGAAATTGGGAGTATGCGAATACAAATGGGCATCAGGTTCTATTGAACATATTTTATTAGCATTTCCATTTAGACATCAGGATATAAAACCAGCTCTCTGTGAGAGGAAGGAGAGCTTCACATTCTTAAAAAATTCACAGCATTTAAAAAATCTTAGCTTTGTGTTAACAATTACACTTCTGTCTGCATAAGAATTAACAATCAATTTTTTTTTTAACAATCAGGATTTTTTGTTAACAATAAGATCTTTTTTCTGTTTAGATTACAAATAAATTATGTGACAGACAAGACTGAAAAGAAAATATTTGTTTAAAATATATATAATTAATATCAAAGTTAAGGTGCTAAATCAGCCAGGCATCTGAACTTGGCACATCTAACTTGGTTTAGCTAATGTTGGTTTAGTTAATTGGTTTAAAACATGTTAATTATGTGCGTTACAGCAATACGAATCAACGTAGTAAGAACAGTTTTTCATTCTTAGCAGCTACTTAATTACTGCACTCAAATACTTGCAGCACAACATGTAGTGTCATTTAAAGGAACAGTTTGGCAAAAGCATTCACACCATTTTCCACTTACCTCAGAACAGACATGTTTAGAATCCAAATTGTTCCTGTTTAGTTTAGAACTGAAGCTAACGTTGACAAACACTAGAAGTCAATAGTCAGCCATTCTTTTTGTAAACACATCATCAAAACCGCTCTCAACCCACTCAAACTGCATCCAACTTTTTATTAGGGTGGTGCTGACTTGTGGGTGTGGTTTAGGGCTCATTGTGACTTACTGTGAACTGTAAACAATACATCACAGCAGCAGCTGCTTAGCATTGTTACTATTCAAAAAGTAGAGATAAGGAGGACTGATCTTTGATCTGAGCTTTCCTCCATTTTACGCTGGTTATTGACACAAAAGCTGATGCCAGATCAGCGTTTTTACCCCTAAGGTGACCCTTCTCCCTCGTTGTCTGCAACATTTAGAAATACAGTTTTGTTGAATTCATAGATCACATTGTCATACTGTGTCTTAAACCACAATCACAAGTCTGCTCCCACTTTAATGAAGAGCTAGACACGGTTTGAGAGAAGTTTTGGGTGACCATTGACTTCTAGTATTTTAGCTCATAGGGCCAAAGTAAAGATGCAAAATTTTAACTCGAAACATGTCTTGGCTGACTGACTGTGTGGAATATTCTGTGAATTGAATTTTACCCCAAATCATTCCTTTAATGTAAACTTAATTAGTGATTAAAAATCCCTGTGCACACATAAAAGCCAGCTAAACGAACTGATGTCTGGCTGTAAACATAATTGCATTTACTATAATAGCTGGTAAAAGGCTCTTAGGATGAGAAATTAAAGCCTGACCGAAGACATCAGGGACAAATTACTTGGTTTCAAGTAAATAATGACACAGACCAGAGCAATTACGGCTCTGATTCAGCATTCTGCAGGACGACCTAGTCATTCCGAGTGTTTGGATGATGGTTTGGAGTGAAAGTGAAAGAGTGTTTGTGAATGAGTGCATTTGTCTTTCACTGATGAGCTGGCACTGTTAGCAACGCCTCCTCCGGCAGCCGCGTCACATCTACGTTCTGTTCGACACAAACACAGAGATGACATCACACAGCGGGTAAGAGGGGGGCAGAGTCACGCAGGTCACCAGGCGACTCGGTCCAGTTCATACATTCAAAAATGCACATTCATTCATTCAGAGCGTTTCTCCAACACTGCCCCTTTTTCTATGGTTTTTGGAATATGTCACATCACAGCAGGCTTTCCAGTTAATGTTGCAGGTATCATCAGCATTTTTAAGACACTAAAGTACTGCATGCTTGTTAAAGGCCCATATCAGGGAAAACATTACTGTGGTCAAAATGTGTCCACTGGAAATAGCCCGTTTAAAATGGTTTGTTTTTGTGATGTCAGAAAATTACCATCACTGGTGAGCTATATACATTTTATATATCTCACACACGTACACACACGTACACACACGTACACACAGATCAGAGGTTCTTTGCATCTGTCCTATAAGTACATTAACAGGGCTGGAAAACTCCAAAACAAACGACAACTGTTTCTGGTATTTAAGATTAAATAACTATCTTAAGTAGAAAAAAGCCCAAGAAAAATGTGGGACCTTAGAGATTTAGACCAGATATAGAGATGGACGTTAAAGCTTGAAGACAACAATCAGCAATGGTACACTGTCAAATTTAAACTGCATAAAACAAAGGAGGTGGTTGCTATATTATTTCATTTAGTGTTTATTAACTGTCTAATTTGTCCATTCTGTTCCCTATTACATAAATGACTATCATTATCCTTGTGAATTTTTTCAACTTTTGTGTTTTGGAAGCACTGTTAGCAAAGAAAAAAAAAAAAGGTGGTTATTGATACCGTATTATAAAAGACATTTCTTTAATATGTTACTTTTTCCTACTCTGTGTTTTTTGGCTCACCTTAAACTGTGAATGAAACAAGACAGAGCTTAAGCGAACCAAAGCAATATTTTACATCAAAACCACCCAAGATCACCTGCCCTGCTCTAACACTCCCACTGCAGCTCCGGAGAGGCAGGTCCAGCAGCAGTTTAATAAAGTGTGTTAAAGCAGAAAAAACACTAAGAACTGCAGGACTGTGGATTTCAACACAAAGGCTACAACAGGTGCTGTTTTATCATTTCCTAATCGGGGCGTTTGTTGTAAAAATATATGATGGCACACAAGATTCTGTAATTCTGTGATGTGAAACCTTTTGTGGTGCAGTGACTTCATGGGAAAAAGATGCAGAATCAATCTCAACTAGAGCTCCAGCTCTCCAAAATGGAAGTGTTTCAATCCAGACTGCTCTCTGAATGAATCTCAATTCAGAACGGCCAGTTGCAACAGAGGTTATTTACATAAATCGGTCTTAAAGGCACAGCTACAGAAGAAGCCTGCTTCATTCTAAGGGATGAAGGGATGACAGGTTGGAAAATGATTATGCAAAAATGAATGATGACGCACAAGATTCTGTAAATCTGTGATGTGAAACCTTTTGTGGTGCAGTGACCATGAGAAAAAGATGCAGAATCAATCTCAACTACAGCTACTGTGTACACGGATGATTATGAATGAGTGTTAAATTTAAACCTGGGTGTGACCTTTGTTTGCATTACTTTTAATTCCTCTTTAGCGCACTTTAACACTAAAGTGAATAGCAGGCAGCAACATAAAGTCCAAATAAGAAATATGTATACCCCGTTTTTATTGTGGCCAATCTGTATGCTCCCAAGATCACATGATGCTCACAAACTGAGAGGGTTCAATTCAGTTCAGTTCAATTTTATTTATATGGCACATTTTATAATTGATTTTGTAACCAATGTGGGGGGGGGGGGGGCAATCCTACCCACAAAGACAGAATGAGGCCAGTTATGCTCTCTTGGACTTACGGATGGCTGTGGCATCGCCAGCGACCAAACCTGCGATATCTCAGTGACAAAGCCTGCGCTGAGACAGCCTCGCCACTCGGGAGTCAAAAGTTTAGTTAAATTATTTAGCAGGCGCAGCATCCAGTTCCCCTTTGAATTATTTAACACTGTTTTCTGCAGTGAGAATCTCCTTCATGCTTTATAAGCACATCCCACGCTTACATTTATTTATTTTCAGCCCTGACCACTTTTTGAATGAGGCAAAACACAGGGCAGCCAATCAGAACAGAGAACTTTCGCATCAGTCCTATTAAGTGCATGAACATGAATTCTAAGGTATAAAAAGAGCCTGGAAAACGGTGATGGAAAAAATGAACGACACCTGTTTTTGGCATTTAGTACTATATCAATTTCTTAAGTAGAAAAAAGTCCAAGAGAGACGGAGGTTACATCTTGAAAACAACAGTCAGCGATGGCACACTTCAAAAGTCGAATTTAAACAGCATAGTACCAAAAAGGCGAATTGACGTTAGTTATTTTATTTAGTGTTTATTAACTGTTTATTTGTCCATCCTGTTCCCTGTTACATATATGATTATCATTATACTTACGTGTTTTTTTTCCCCATTTTTTGTGTATTGGTCGCATTGTTGGCAAAGACAAATCATTAATGGTGATTGATAGTGTTATAATGTATATTTTACATGTTTCTTATTCCTACACTGTAAAAAATGTTTTTTGGTTCAACCTGAAAATATATCTATTTAATACAGTAACAAGCAATTTAACTGATTTCTCATAAAATACTCTGAATGAAATATGACTGAAAAATATTGCTTTTCTTTACTGGAGCTAAAATTTTGCTCTATCAATTTTTAAATATTTTAAATATTTTTCATTTTTTGTGTTAGCAAAGAAAAAAAAGAGAATCTTCTCCTTTATGCTTTATAAGCATCATACCACACTTACATTTATTTATTATATACTTTTATTGGCAAGCATGAAACTAAAGAGTCCTGTATTGAAGAGAGTGTGTTCATGTAGAATACCTTCTCTCTGGTTCTGAGAGAGCAAGAGAGCGAGAGAGAGAGCAAGAGACAGCAAGAGAAAGCGCAAGAGCGAGAGAAAGAAGGAGAGAGCAAGAGGGAGAGAGAGAATCGAACAAACAAGCATCTCTTACCTCTGGTCTTTCTCTGTGGGTGTTCACGGCCTCCACGTTCAGGAAGATGGACTCCACTTTACAGCCTGCAGGAAAAAACAAAAGCGGTCAGGTATCATTAAATTGAGCCCACAGGGTCAGCAGGGACTGTGTGATCGATGTAAATGACTGTAAAAAGGTGGTGTGTTACCGTAGGCCACCGGCGTCAGCTTCAACACTGAGTGCAAGGGACACTTCAGGTAAGGCAGCTCCTCTGTGGAAAACACATAAACCTTAGTAGAATCCGTGGAGTCAACCAGTGAGATACAACAGTATAACAAACACAAAGCACTGACCAAGAGAGAGGTCAACTGAAAAAATTAAATCACAATAAAAATAAGCTTCCTTTATTAGTTAAGCTACACTAGTCTCTTGGCCTCAGTCCTGGCTGGACGATTTATCATTTTTTGTATCAAAATCACAATTTGAACTGCCATTTTTTTTTTAAATCTGAAGTTAAAGTGCCCATATAATGGAAACACACTTTTATTTTAAATATAGTAAGTGCTCAAGTTTCAAGACATTTTCCCGCTCCATACAATTCAAATATACAAATTTAGCTCCAAAAACAGCTCAGTCTGAATTCTGTTTTTGTGATGTCACATAAAAACAACACATTCACATGTATCTGCCAACTGAGTCTATAGCAGTGGAGCTCCAGCTCTCCACGATGGAAGTGTTTCAATCCAGACTGCTCTCTGAATGAATCTCAATTCAGAGCAGTCAGTCAACAGAGGCAATTTACAATAATCGGTCTGAAAGGCACAGCTACAGAAACAGCCTGTTTCATTCTAAGGGATGAAGATAGGTTTATAAAATGATCATGCAAAAACGAATGATGCCTGTTTTTGTAGAATAAAATCACACAAATGTCATAAGTGGACCACATTGGGGGTGAAAAAAATTAAATGCAAGAAGAATGCAAGATTTGTGCCTTTTAATTTATAACAAGTATTCACATTTCAATCCCAATATTGGTCAGAAATGAGGTATTTTATATTGACGTATTGTGCTCAATGACATCTAAAAGCATTTGCACTCTTACCTGCCGTCTTGTCCAGGAAGTAGGCAAGGAGGCAGCGCATGACGGCCTGGTGGCAGATGACCAGAACGTTCTCCTGGCGCTCGAGTTCCATGATGACCGGCTCCAGCCGCTGCACCAGGTCCTCATAAGACTGAGACATAACAGATAATGAGGAAAATGTATAACTCTTAGAAATCTACGATTCGGGGTGGGGGGTGGTGTTTGGGGATCCCCAACCGTATATGCACTGGCCCTAGGCCATGAGTCATAATCCCTGGTGACATTCCAACAAAAATAAATTGTATCAAATGTTTGTTTATTTACTGTTGTTGATGAGGTAACAGAGCATCTTTCAGATAGTAAACAGTAACTACTTGCCAAACGAGGCAAGTACCTTCCGGGCGAACGAGAGAGAAAGGAAGTGTATTTGGGCTTTAGGTAATGGTGTGTGAGCTGCTTTGGCTTGTTATCTCTCACTCACACAGACACAGACACAGACACAGACACAGACACAGACACAGACACAGACACAGACACAGACACAGACACAGACTATTTAGGCTCCATAAAAACAGTATAATCCCGGCCCAGAGTGGGGCCTAACAGGTTTATTTATCACAGCCCTTCCCCGTCTCACTGCAAGATTATTTTGTGTGTAATCATTAACAGCCTGGCTAGCCATTAGCCATCTGGCTCTTGATTAGCCACCTGGCTAGACATAAGCATACCACACTCTCAGACCGCCAGGAGCCTCAAGAACAAGTGAGCACTGATCACTGGAATAATGGGCAGCTTTACAGCCGACTCTCCTTACACTTGGTTGTGAACTGGGGTGTATTTACCAATTCTGAGTTTCAATATTGTTAATACTTATCATTTAAAAGACACCCTTAATTAATGACGTGGACGGAAAGATTTACATATTTGAAGGAAATTGGGCTTATAATGTATGTTAGTTTTAAATAATAACTTGTAAAAAATATATACACAAACAATGAACTGCCAGACCAGTGAATAAATAAAGACTTGAATTTTGAACACACTCTCACACGCTTAGTTTGGAGAGAATGTGTGGTTTTCAGCCAAAATTTGCAGCTTCTTATTAGAACGTGCATGTGCATGAAATCGTTCTATATTTTAGTGTGAATCTCATGTTGACTATAAAAGTGATCCAGTATTATGACTGTAGCGCTGATTGTGTTGGACTGTGTAGTGGTCTAGACGATCATTCATGCACTTAGTCAAAGTTTTAACATTAATTTAATGAGGTATTCATTAGGACAGGCCCAAATAATTTGAATACTCTGATATTCATTTCTTCAATGAAGTAGTGACTGTTTTATTAATTATATACAAATTGAAAATTAGCTTTTGTATACATGTATACACACACACACCCATGTAGAGACAGTTACATATATATACATATATCTGTCTCTACATATATGTGTGTGTGTGTGTGTGTGTGTGTAAATAAAATGTTTCATATATAATAAAATGTGACATTAATTATAGCTGGCTTAATTGAATGCATCAAAAACATAAGGCAGACATCCACTTCACCTCACCCGAGTGCACCACTCTCCACGTGGTGTCGGTTCATCTTTTTAATAAAAAGTGATTCTCACACACAGGTCCATCCCTGTACTCACCTCTCCTTTAGGATAGCGGTAGCGGTATTTGTCCTGATCCCGGAGTGCAAACTCCAGAGGATACCGCTGCTGAATCTCCTCATACATCAGCTCTTCACACACACCCTGCACACAAGAACACACTCATCAGACGTCAACAGAAAGGAAAGAAACCGGAAAGCCCAGCGCCGTCATGGAGAACAGAGCTGGTAACTGCTTGCTCCTGGAGCTGCCTAATTTTTGAAATAACAAATAAAAGGCAATCCAGCTCTTTTTCCTCTTATTAATTTGGGGATATACATTAAACACAACATAAATCCCAGGCCATGTGTCAGTTCATTCATTTTTTATTTTTAATCTTTAAGAGACAAATTTATTAAAAATGCCCATTATAGGTTTGGCCAGCTCATCAGATAAATTGCCATTATTCATTCTATGCAATGATAACAAATACAAGCTTAAAACAGGCAATTTAATTGTTTAGCTCACTTGCAAGCTGTCGAAAATTAGCAGCTTCCGATTGGCAACAGACATGCAGATACAGCTCAAACAACTTAAACAGTCAAAACAACTTAACCACGCCCCCTAAAGGTGACAGGAAATAAAATCAAATAATCAAAACTCACCACGGCCCTTGACTGAGATTTAAATGATTTAATTCATCAAAAAGGCTTTGCAATATAGTATGTCTTCACTCCCATTAATGTCTGGACAGCATTAGGGTTAGAAGTTGAAGGGGCCTCTCTGGAGGCCCCAGATGGAGAACCACATGTGCCCTTTGACCTCTTGAAGGGGGCTAGAAAAGTCTAGACAATTCACCGAGGATGTTCTTTTAGAAGGCCCCAAACTTAAGGAAAAAATATCTGTACGTTAATAAACATCTAAATCCACTCAAGAGGAGAAAACCCAGCCACCTAGGGGTGGTCTGGCAAAAGTAATCATGAGTGTGTTTTTATGTTAGAAGGTCATGAGATTTGTATTTTGTCAGGATGGGCATGAATAGTGGGCCACTCAGGATCTGGTGTCCCTGTAAACACGGGGACCGAGAAGCATACGGAATCTTTGCACGCACAGGTTATCAATCACCCATGAGGTGTTCACGTGCACAAGGCATGATACAGAAAAAAATGAGAGCGTGACTATATACGACGGAGGAATATTAATTAAGTGATGCCTGACCTCGTATCTATTGGAAAACACTTGGGAAGGTGGAGACATTAGAACAAAGGTGGAGATTTGAATATTCAATTATTACTATTATTGGCGGAAAGCCAGTGAAGGGGTGTAATCTGAAAAAGGGGTGTTGCATTCTAAAGGTCTATTTAACCTGTGTGTAAAGTCAGCATCTCATCACTGCTCCCAAGGACCATGATATCTGAAATCATGAATAACTGATATCTATCTATCTATCTATCTATCTAGGCCATGCAGTTCTTTTTTACCTTAAAATTACCTTAATTCCTATCCAACATGACCAGTGATCACAGTTTAATGAGCGTTATAAATGGTAAATGAATGTATCAACCATGGAACTGATGTGAAACAGTTTGTAACTGCTCCTATGAAATAAAAATTTAAACATCTAGAGCATACTGGCATGGTTGTTTATAAAAAATAATGTATTATTTATTAAATGTGCTTATGCATTAGTAATAGAGTCCCTACATGGCCAGCTGTCAAACAGTGTTCTAAATGCTCCCAGTCTGTTAAAGAAAAAGTGGAGGTGTGTTAGAACTCACAGCATCGATCTCATTGAGAGCTTTCCACTGTTCATATGGAACGCCCAGAGCCTCGGCCGTCTGAATGGTTCTCTTCATCTGACTCGTCCACACCTTCAGATCACTGATACCCTGCGCATGGATGAACTGTCCCAGACACCGGGCAAACTGAGAGAGAGAGAGGGAGAGGAAGAGAGAGGAGAGGAAGAGAGAGAGGAAGAGAGGGAGGGGGGGAGAGAGAGAGGAAGAGACAGAGAGAGAGGCAGAAAGAGAAAGAGAGAAAGGAGAGAGGGAGAGAGAGGGGGGAGGGGAGAGAGAGAGAGAACGAAAGAGAGAGACAGAGAACAAAAGAAAGAGAGAGAAAGCAAGAGAGAGAGAGAGAGGGGCGAGAAAAGTGAAAAGGAGCGCGAACAGATGGAGAAACAAGATCTGTCGCAACACTCCCTCCTCACTCTGCTCTAGCACTGTGTTTCAAAACGACACTGAAATGTCCCTGCAGGACTAATAAGACAGTCTCCTTTTACTTTTTACCAATGTTTGATTTCTCAAATGCTGCTGCATTCGGTACTATCCAACTTTCAAGAAACCTGAAACCAACTAAATATAAAGAAATATCAAGAAAATGGTTCATGAGCCTATATATTTTTTTGCCATGTTCGCCCACTGTTACTCCCAAACTATTGCTGAATATCCTGACAGCCGCTCATACTAATACGTCCTGTAAAACAACACACAATGTGACAGGTGCACAAGGCATGATATAGAAAAAAATGAGAGCGTGACTAAATATGACGGAGGAATATTAATTAAGTGATACCTGACCTCGTATCTATTGGAATACACTTGGGAAGGTGGAGACATTAGAACAAAGGTGGAGATTTGAATATTCAATTATTACTATTATTGGCGGAAAGCCTGTGAAGGGGTGTAATCTGAAAAAGGGGTGTTGTATTCTAAAGGTCTATTTAACCTGTGTGTAAAGTCTTCTGAGGAGAGCATCTGATCACTGCTGCCAAGGACCATGATATCTGATATCATGAATATCCTGACAGCTGCTCATACTAATACGTCCTGTAAAACAATACACAATGTGATAAAAGGACTAATAGTAAAGCACTTCTGGTCGGATCCATTTTTCCCTCCTCACCTCCTTGCCCCGGAACGTGAGGCCAGAGTCGCCTCCAATTCGTCCTTTAACGTTCAGCTCGCTCTCTCCGTGCCGGCACAGGTAGATGGAGCGCGGGGTGATGTGGATGTTCATGAGGTAATAGACGATCCGGCTCTGGATGTGGTCCTGCACCCGGTTCACCAGGTACCGCCGACCCACGTCAATGATCTTTATGAAGGACAGTTCTCTGTGTAGAATAAAGGGCATGTGAGAGGACGTTTGAATGACTGATTGATTGATGTTGCTTTGAGGAGTCCATACTACAGAAACACCAGCTTTCCTCACTTCAGGCCAAAACAGCTGTGCATTCATTTGTAAATGCAATAGTTTTCATTATTACCTTGCAGAATTCAGAGCAAGACTATGTGAGCAGCAGTTAAAGGGCCACAAGTAATTTCAAATGTCTCGGCCACCTGAAATCTCTGTTAAAATCAGTCAGAAAGCGTAAGATACGCCCCCGGCATTTTCTGATCTGGTAGCATTTTAAAAGGTGCTGAGGCCTAAAATACCACCTGAGCCCTCTCTGTGTAAACAGAGCTGCGCACAAGAGGCAGTTCCCTCCCTCACCTGTCCAGAACCTCGTCCAGAGGCTGGTAGGAGTTCTCATAGCACTTTATCCTCTTCATAAAGTCCTCCACAGCCTGCTCGGTGTTACAGTCCATGTAGTCCGGGCTACCCAGCTTCACTTGCTGTGTTAAGGAAACAAAAGGATAAAGAGCGTGTTGGGAAAAACACCGCATGTAACAGCAAGCTTCAACAGAGCGAAATAAATTAAACACTGTGAATTTAATAGACATAGGTTGCCATTCACACACACATGCTCCTCATTATATATAGGTTTTTACCACGTATCCACTTATTTCATAAATTGCAGCTCTTTATTCTTGGCAAACACTGCAAGGTTGTTGAGTGAACAACTATAAATGAAAATATGTCAAATAAAACCAGTATCTTTTGTAAGATGAAAGAATCTGTGACAGAGCATGTCTGACTCCTATTAACTGGTTGTGTGGTGATGCAGAGTCAAATTCTAGACTGTCCTTTAACTGTAAATGCACTCGTCAACTGTCATCACCTAATAGCTCGTTAAATATCTAACACTCATCTGGTGATCCACATTATAATTATAATTATATTAGGGGGCTTTTTGGAGGTCAGTAGTAATGAATAAAAAATGACTTTCTGGCTTACAAAGGTACTCAAATGGTGAACAAAACTATGCAAATTTACTTGCTAGCAAAGAAAGAGTGTATTTTTGGTAAATATAAAATTAGTAACATGCAAATGTAGAAAATCTCAGTTTGCAAAATCTTTTGACTGGTAGTGTGTACAAACTGTCCCCCTTACTCCAAATGTCAGCCAAGACATGGCTGGTGCTTCTTTAGTTTTGAACTGGAGCTACTGAGTAAATGTAGGGATATGGAAGCTTCTATCCCACCAATTAGCATCATTCAAACTGTATGCCTGAATCATCACTAACCTCAAACCACAGACCTTTCAAAGCATCAGTCTAAGTAGTTAAGATGTAAACCAAAAATGTCATTTACAGTGGGTTTGGTATGGAAATGCTCCATTTTAGAGAAACTTACAAAGTCAGAACAGAACCGGACGTCTCTAAAAGTTCCCCCATAGAAGGTTATTATACGAAACGCTTTTTTAAACCATAATTCTGAGAAGGTTTTGGACACACATATTGCAACATATTTCTGTCCATTTTTACGGCTCTTATGTATTTGAGACAACTTAATTCAACATAGTTGAGTGGTGAGTGGTGACTTAGGTTAATGAAATGCTAATTGGTGAGCGTAAACTTCTATTACTTTAGCGTCATAGTTGTGGTGTAGAACTAAAAATGCACATTTCAGACACCAAACATGTCTAGACTGATTGTTCGGGTAAGGAGGGGTGGGGTTGTATATTCAGTTCCAACAGTGAAGATACTCATGAATTGCAGGTGCTGACACTCACCACAATGTTTTCTGCAATAACGTCTGGGTCTTCGCACACGGACTCGACAAAGAAAACCTGAGGAAAGAACGAGTGAAGGTGTGTGTTGTCGCTATAGGACAGAGGTCGTTCAAAACTATAAAACTGCACAATGTCACAAACCAGTGTCCACTCAGTGCAAAATAAAGAGGGGAAGCAGAAGTGGTGTGGACACAGCTGAAATGATCCCCCCCCCCTCACAGAAAACAGCAAAAACCACTTCCAGCAAATGAGCAACTACCTTAAAGCCATTCTGCTCAGCGAATCGGTTGATGGTCTCTCGTCTCTCTCTTGTAGTGTTTGTGGCGTCAAATACCTGGTGTGGTCAGGAGCAGAGTTGAAATTAAAATCATTAAAAAAAGTCAATAAAATCAATAAAATATGGCAATCATAGAGGCAGAGATTCCATCCATGTACTCTTATGTACATTTTGACATAAAAAATAATGAAATATGGAATAAAACCACCAAGATTTAGGCCTGAATAGTTTAAATACTCTTGTATTTGTTATGCAGGTAAGTCTAGATTTTGCATTCGGAAGCTTTGGAGGTTCAGAACACACTTCATCAGCTAAAGATTTTAAAATGAACAGTGTATGTAACTACATGGTAAATGTACTAATAATAATATAGCTGGTTTAGTGAAGGCCCAACACGTTTAATGAGTGTTCTCACATATGGAAGTACAGTGGTACTCATTGGAGAAGGCTAATACCAGTCTCTGGTGAGTGCGACACTAAAACCGGGATCTCAGAGCCTCAAACCTGTTTGTTGGACAGAGCCAGTGAATAATCATAGCCTGTTAAAGGCTCAGAGTGTGAGACCTTTTTTTGCAGCTGACCTAGTTCCATTATATCGGTCAGTGGTTTCTGTCTCTGTGCTTTTAGGATGCACAATAAAGTCATAAAATGAAGCAAAACCATAACAAGAAGTTGCTCAGCATAAAAGATTTCTCTGTAAACTCGCTCAGAGTGTGTGGTTTTTTTTTTGGTTTTTTTTTATGAATGTGACAAATGATAATCATTTTATCCAGGTAGGCATTTTGTCTTGGAAACCTGGCTTCAGCTATTAAAGTCATTTTAAGTGAACTGAGCTGAGAATGTGATGTGGAGTGTAAGACTGGACACTGAAACCAAAGCACAGGTTGGCCTACAGCCCTCAAACTGGGTTTTTTTTTTTTTGCTTACCGCCACTTGTCCGCCCTCCTCGGTGAGATACTGACGCACATCATTAAGAGCTGCTGATGCGCACTGCCTGAGGAAGAGAAAAGGAGTCACAAGATCTCAGTAAATTAAACACACTGATGGATGTTTGATGATCGTTTATCTATAGTAACGCAGTGGACAGCGGACACTTCAACAAACAGGACTTCTTATCCGAGTCCATCTGTCAAATGACCAAGACAGTATAAATAACTGAAGCAATACTAAGTCTCTTATGCAGCATAACTACAAATCAAAAAGTCAGTAATCACTTTCCATTCTTTCATTAATTCAATTAATAACTGGCTTTGTTTCATTTCCTAATACCTTATACACTGTAGACACATGAAACATTACAAACTAAACATGGGAAGGTATTTTTTTAAGGTGTTTTATTCAATTTTTTCAATAAATGATTAAAATCAAATAAATAATATAGTATAATTATTATCTATTTATAGTAGTTTGTCAAGATTTGATGGCCACTTTTTTTGTGAAGCATTCTGGATGTTTATTTGATCATCCAGATCTGAACTTATTTTAACTGATATGGAATCATCAACACATCCGTCCATCATTCTGGACAACAGCACAAACAATTTTCCAACAGATTATTTGAAACATATGAAGATGAAGAGTACTGAGATCATATAAATTCTTTTATATATTTATCAACAGTAAAACTTATTATTTTATATTCATTTGATTTTCCAAACTTTTGTAAGGGCAGTGTACATCTCTTGCCACATTACGGAGAGCCTCAAAACGCTTGAAGGAGAACCCTAAGCGTCTAACTACTGCATGACCATCAGGCCTGAGAGGCTGCAATAGTCCACTCATTATCACTGAACTGAATTTTCAATGTATTTTGGCTACAAAAAGTCAACAGATAAGCAGTGAAAGGTAAATCCTGGCTGCAGCAAAATTCACTGTAAAATTCACTGGACTGATTGGAACTGGAAAACCACTGCTCTC
Source organism: Brycinus macrolepidotus (assembly GCA_037974445.1). Classification (NCBI taxonomy): domain Eukaryota; kingdom Metazoa; phylum Chordata; class Actinopteri; order Characiformes; family Alestidae; genus Brycinus; species Brycinus macrolepidotus. Next base: position 16,373,737 of record JBBPCZ010000142.1, on the reverse strand, counting down.
TGCATAACTGGATCAGAAAGTAGAGCTGAAGTCGTACTTCCTGATTTTAAGCCCCTCCTCGTTGTCAGGTCGGAAAAACTCGAACGACTTGTAGATCTTCACACATTCCCGTCTGTACTGCCCAACGTTAAACTCTGAGGAACAGGCAGAGGAAGAATCATCATCTGTAACGCAAATCTTTACATTTCCAGGCACTTTGCCAAGTAACATCAGTGACCACTCAAAGCTGCTGGAAACTAAAAAGAAAAGAAAAAAACTAAAACATATTTGAAGGAATGAACAACACTGGAATCATATTGGTATTGGCAGAAAAAAAATGGTATTCAAACATATGTGTTAGGATTTGACTGATATTTCAAACCGCATTTACTGGTTTAGGTGACACTGGGCTGTAGATCTAGTCCCAATTTCTGTATTTCATAAACGCACTATTATAAACCAGCCTGTGTGTCTGTGTACTACATATATATATA
>JBBPCZ010000142.1:16340989-16373164 GCA_037974445.1 Brycinus macrolepidotus | reverse complement strand
TATACACATACATACACACACACACACACATACATACATACATACATATACATACACATGCACGTCATATTGTGACATCACAAAAACAATTAATCCAAATCAGTCACTTAATTTCCATAGTGGTGTTTTGGATATGGGCCCTTTAAATACATAACGTGTGTCTGGGTGTGTTTGTACCTTTCGTTGGCACATCAATCCAGTTGAGGTAGCGGGTTAGTTTCTTGGAGATGTAGGTTTTCCCGCGGGCTGGGAGGCCCACCGTGACGATGAGAGTGGGGCAGTTGGTCATGCATACTGAAAAGAGGAGAAAACAAACACATCAGACCATAAAAGCAATACAAAGATGGATCCTGTGCAAACTACCAGGCAATTATGCAATTGTGTTTGTTGTACCATCTTTTTATGATGTTTTAAAGTCCTGTTTTCAACATTCACAACAGCTGTACATTAGACAGTTCTGGATAATCAATAGTGATCCCAGTAATCTCATCATGCCTGATACTTTCTTCCTCCTTTACGACTTGAGGAATAAAAGCAGTGCGTTGTCACAGTAGGGCAGAGGTCATGCAGAAATCTTGCTGGTCATAAAGTTGCACAATATCAGACAGAGTCTGATATTGCAGCACAAAATAATGAGGTGAAAAGGAGCATATCCATCAGTTTTAAACAACCCACATTAACATCACTATCAGCAATGGACACATCAAGCCTGGGGCTTTTGTAAAGGTCAAAAAAGACCACAAAAGGCCTATTCATAAAGAGCTCTTCCCCTTTTTCTGTTAAAAGGAGCCATAGATGTTACAAATCAGTCTGACGAGGCTGAGTATATTGGGTGTGTATGTGGTAGAGAGCAGTCACGTGGACGTACTGACCAGCAACATGTTTACTGCTTCATTATGAACAACAGAGGGACAAAAAACAGCCCAGGATGGGACATGCAATCCCACCAGATTAGTCCCAAAAAACAAAAGCATGTAATCTCAGAGAACAACAGCTGGTATCCCATCACAGATCAGGACAACACATGGTCATCACAGGTGAACCAGAGGTTCCTATGCATTACTGTCCTGCACAAAGAAGGCATTACATTTTGCATAAGGCTCTTCCTGCACTGACCACATTTAGCCTGGTACAGGTGGAGGATGGAAATGATCTAAAAGGTAGGAGTTTCATTGCAATCATACAATTATCTGATGCACAGACAATAAATAAAGCCAAGAGAGACAAAAAAAATGAGATTTTTGGTTCCTTAGCTGCTGTGCAGCTCGAGGCCACCGGCACGTGCTACATACCCTTCCTCTGAAAAATGTGCTTCTCTGGGAGGCCATTCTTGCAAGGCATCCAGATCTTCTTCAGGGGGTTTTGGGTGAGCTCCCGGGACGGTGTGGGGCCACATGGCCCCATGTCGTCGTCCTCACCGCTCATCTTACCGGTGTGTTGTTTGTGTGAGGCTCCGAGCTCCACACATCACAGCTTCAGAGCAGATAATGCAATTGCAGGAGCTACCGTAACACACCAAAAACAAGCTCAGCCCAGCATCCCCTAAAACTTCTACACAGCCGCTCTAATACCTACCCAACACTGGGTACTGATTTAGAACAAGTAACAAATGTGTTTCATCACTTAAAGATGCTGCACAGTCGCTTCCAAAAGATATACAATACATATTTGGGATCTTTCTCATTTCAGGACGCACCGTACAACCCCTCGCCTGAATAGATTTTACTACCGTAACGAATGCAATATATGAGCACAATGGAAACGGGTCTATATCCTATTTTTACATTTATTTTTTCCTCTGAGCTCCAATTTGTGTACCAACAGTCATAATTCTTTTTACCTTTAATTTCTATCTTCTCTTTAGCCCCTAGAACAGACATTTTAGCACTGTGCCATGAAGACTGAAGGATTCTGATTGGCTGATTCAGAAAACAGTCCAGAGTGAAACACACCTATAATTTCAGTGTGACTGGATGAGAATCAGATTCTTTAGGCTGCTTGGTGGACACATGAAAATGAGTTTTTGTGACATCATAAAAACAATACATTCAAAACAGGCTGTTTCCACAGCTCAGTTTCCATGTATGAACCAGGGAGTTTATGATATCTATGGAAACTGTAACAAGTAACTAAATGAAACTCATATTTTAAAGAAAAGTGCAGAAAACTCAGTTTTCAATGCTATGGGCCCTCTAAGTGAGAGTAGTGCTGCAGCCTGATCCATTATTCACATTCATCAGCTTATTGTTTTGCACATTGACACTGACTTGCATGTCATGTTAATGTTTTGTACAGACCCAAATACCAAACTAATGAACGAATACTTGAGCATTATGCGAGCCAGCCCTAGTCTTTACCAATCGTGTTCTAGCAAATCAAATTATCACGGAGGTGTGAAACTCTGGAATTCACCTGCCCTTTACACACACTGCCCAAAAGCATAAAGTCCACCTAATCCATCCATCATTCATAGAACATGACTAGATTAGCTTAACAGTAAGAGTAAAGGGGGGGGGTTTGGCATAAACACCCTTCCTCATCCTGTTCCTGAAGCAGCTTCTACAATCAGTCAATTAAAGAACAGGTACACATGAATTCCCTCATTTCCATCATTCCATCATTTGTGAATCTTTATAATTCAATCATTTAGATGTAAAAAGTCATTCAGAGTATGTCTGCTGTGAAATGGTCCACCATCCATTTATAGTGGTGGTGAATGGAACCAGGGGCCACAATATCTACAATGCACATGCAGCAATTTCATTTACTCTTCAAAACCTATAGTGAACCTACACATGTCTTCTGAGTGCTTATGTATAATTGTGATGACAGTAAAGCAATAGTAAAAAAAAATAAGTAAGTTTTCTTTGGGGACTATTTTGTCTCACAACATCCTACACATACCTTCCACCATGAATGGATTTCAGGCCAAAATCTTTTCAAATGTATCCTAAAACAATGTCCCGGGCATCAAGCAGTGTATTCATAACACTTTTTATGCAATAATTTTCTGTGAGGGAGCTTTTAAAGGCATTAAACTAGACATCTGGTTCCATTCACTACCAGTGTGAACAATTCTGACTCTAGGTTTCTATAGAATGGAGCATCACAACAAACCACTCTGAATACTTTTAAACCATTCAATGATTTTTTTAAAAAAGCATTCCTCATCATGTACAAGCCACTCAATGGTTTGGGGCCTAAATACAGTTCTGATATGTTTGATGTATATAAACCTGGTAGTTCTCTTAGATCTGCAGGAGCTGCTCTGCTAGTGGTGAGAAGAGCTGAAACTAAACATGGTGAGATGGCGTTTATCCACTATGCTGTTCAACCAACTGCCCATCAATATCAGATCTGCACCAACTGTAGCTTTAAAAAGCTTCTAAAAATGGCATTATTCTCCTACTTCCTCCTATTTTTATGCTTATTATTTTTATTCTAAAGCACATTCAATGACATTTGTGTATGATAATGGTCTATATAAGTAAACTTGACTTTTGCACGTTTTTCCTGAAGAAACTATATAAAGTGAATCCTTAACCTATTATTACCCATTATAACCCATCAAACCAAGTCTGACTGAAATATGCAACCCATTTAATATCCACTAGGGGGAAGTCAAGGACAGCAGCAGTACAGCTCCACTCTCTGTGGATTATGGGCAAGGAAATTTGCATGGTCACAGCTGGACAGCATATTAAACATCTATGAATTATCAGCCACTAATGTTTCTTACAGCACAGAGTGTAAAAAGGCCAGCCAAAATAAATACAGGAGTCCATCTTGAGGCCATTCACTCAAGGAGCATTATTATTAATGAGGTCCATAAATAATGATATTAATGGGACAAGAAGACTGTGCAGTGAGCTGCACCTTCAGCAGATATTGTAAGTACTGACATTCCTAAAGCACCTTCTTATTAGGACTAACTGGCTTCACACAATGATGAAATCATGGTATGATTAACAGGCCATTAAAGATGCATATTCAATGGCTTGTAAATAGAATCAGTATTGGTACCTGGGGTAACTAGGGCCTAGGTGTAAAAATAAATGTCCAGCCCATTTGAAAATGGGTTCTTGACTTACTGACTTGCCATTTTTACATCCCAAACAACTCGATGCACTCAGGACATGCTACACCACCCACTAGCTTTAGACAGCCTCTTCGGATCACAGAAATCAGACGTCAAATTTAGTCACTGGCCAAATAAGACCATATATTGGCGAAAACTCTTGCTGAGCGAAATACCAGTCAAAAGTTTTTGCACACGCTCAGATTTTTTACATTTGCGGGTGTTTTTCAATTTTTATTAAAAATACACTCAGTATTCTTTGCTAACAAATACATTTACAGTTTGTTCACCATTAGAGTACCTTTATTAACCAGAAAATGTCATTTTTTATTCTTCACTATTGACCTATGAAAAGCCACCTAATAATTATAATGTGGATCACAAGACAAGAGTTAGATATTTAAGGATCAAGTTAAAGGACAGTCCAGAATGTGACTCTGCATCAGCACACAACCAGTTAATGGGATGTCAGACACGCAGTGTTAATCTTTCTGTGTTATAAAGGAAGCTTGTTTTGACATTTTCATTTACAGTTGTTCACTCAACAACTTTCTGATTAAAATCTGCAGTTTATGAAATGAATCAATAAGTGATAAAAACCTGAGTTGTGCAAAAACATTTGACTGGTATTGTATATTCATTAATTCATTTTCTGTAACCGCTTATTCCTCACTAGGGTCGCAGGTACCCGGAGCCTGTCCCGGGGTCATCGGCCGAGAGGTAGGGACTCACCCTAGGCGGGGCGCCAGCCCACTGCAGTGGTAGTGTATATATTTTGATAAAATACATTATGGATGCACAATGTTATTGGAATCATTTTGGTACTGGCAGATAATTGCAATTTCTGAAAGGGTCTATAAATTATGGTGTTATTTTATGTATAAGAAATAGCTATAATACCATTTTGCAGCCCATTTTCCAATCACTCAAAAAATTCTACCTCAATTTATCCCTTGGATATAAACATGTTTTGTTACTAGGCCTTTAAGACTGATATATGCAAATGAGCTTTGTTTTGACTGTGCTATTTTCAAGAAGCAACAGTCTCATAAACTGCTAAGTTAAACTGCTGGAAGCCAAACAGGCGGATATACTTAAAAGTGACTGTTTTTGTGACATCACAAATAACTCGCTCAAAACCAGATGTTTTTGCAGCATAGTTTCTGTAAATGAACTGTACAAAAAATGTATTTTGAAACTTTAACAGTGTTTAGTTATAACATCAAGCTCATTAAGCTCAAAAATAGGGAGGAAAATTTGTTTTTTCATGACATGGACCCCTGGAAAACCACATTGGACAAATACTGCGGATTTGACAGATATTTTAAACCGATATTTAATGATTTAGTGAGTGTGAGTGTGGTGCTGATAGATGCTAACCGGTGAAGTATGCTGGTAAGAAATTGCATCTGTGACTCATGGGTATACAATTGTGGCAGTACCATATGAGGGGTTCTGGGAAGAATTTAGGGGGTCCAGTCATCACAGAGGTGTGAACAGCTGGGATTCACCTCCCCTTTACCCACAACGCTCACAAATAATTGGCCTGGCTCTCCCCAAGAACTCAAACACATCATTTGCGATGAACACTGCGATTTCGGGAAAATAAAGAGTCCCATAAACTCTTTCACTTTTAAAGACACCAGACATGTGAAAACAGCAGGAAACCGACAACAAAGAAGTAATCGTCACTGTAGACCACAGATTTCCACACAAATCTCCACATGACGTCACAAAGCGCCAGTGCGTGTGTGGGACTCGCTGAGTCAGACAGATATGGGCTTGGTCCCAAATCTGAACCTACATGGTCCCAATTACCACGTACACTTCAGAAAATCTACTTTGCGGGGGATGAAAAGTCTTTTTTTCTGAGATTGCAAGGCAGTGTAATGACCCTTTAACAAGAACCTGTGCTTTGACTTTGTTTATGCTGTCATTAAAATCTTAAAGAGATGCTCCAGCCAAATAGAAAATGCAACCATAGCTTAGTCATCTGTGATAAACACGCCCCCAACACTGTTTAAACCCCAAGAAATTATGCATCTTGAAGCTGGGAGGGACTTTTGAAAAAAATGACAAGCACTTTGAAGCAGATTCCAGCCAGAAGTCCAGTTCCAACCACAATCTCCAAAACCTGCTCTTGATAATGAACTTCTTCAGAAGTCCCTGAAAAGCTGGAGCGTTAAATAGGGGAAAGGGGGAGGGCAGAATGTTAGATGCAGGCTGAAGCAAAACACAGCATGGAAGCAGATCTCCAGGAGGAGTGTTGGTGGCCACTTATGGAGATGTTTGAACAGTTCTCCACAGCATGTCATTAAGTGAAGTAAACTTTAACAGCTTGCCCTTTGGGAAAAAACAAACACAGATCACTTCATTCATTGTCAAAATAACTGCTAGATTACGCGATTACTCAAATAATCGACTGTGACAGCCTTAATGGTATGGAATCAAAGAATGAGCTTCATGATTCATTAAACTCGTAGTAGCTACATGTCTGAACCTAAATCCATTCTACAGTAAATTTGCAAGATAAGGTGCTTTTGTTTCAGCATGAGAACAGGTAGAGTCAGGTTTGTGTACATTATGGAGAGGGGTGTAGATTCCGGTTTGGTCAAACTCCTCCACTTTGGCTGTTACATAACCCAGGCCTCAGTAAGGCCCCTCTAATCTTCTACATACACACTCTATCAGCTCTCTTGGGGAAAACAGAGTCTCCACCTGTAGAGTAAACGCCACACACACACACACACACACACACACACACACACACACTCATAATGGAAAGTCTGTGATAGTGCTGCAAACAATAACAACAGCTTACACTCTCACTGCACTGTCCAAGCAGGTTTGCACACAATTACCGTCAGCATACCAGCAAAGACACACCGCCTAATACCACACAATGCCCCACGACGCTGTGACTCCCTGCAAAATTAGCCCAACGTGCAGCCATATAAATACTATTATTGTTACAGTTAAATTACCGTCTGCCGAGCCAAACTTTCCTGCAATCACATGCAAAATAAAAGATGAGAGGATGGGTTTGACAGAATCTGCTGTGGGTCGCAGTGGCACATAATATTTTTCAAACACAACAATGACGCACACTGAATACAGTCATTGTAGCTTATGGGCGGGGGATGCGACAATTTATCATTATTGTGGTAAATTACCTCACATTAAGTACTGAATGGTTTCTTACGAAATGCTCTCTGCTGCAGAAACTTACTGAGTCAGTGGTGGTAAATGAAACCAGACGACTGAAGAGTTTAATTTCTCTAAATATTATATATATATATATATATATATATATATATATACACACACACACACACACACACACACACACACACACACACACACACGCGCACGCGCGCGCACACAGTCATCACAACCTCTGGTTCCATTCACCATCACTGTTAAGAAAAATATTAGCAGGCCTAAGCTTCTCCAAAACGGACTATTTCATATTTTCACATCAACCACTTAATTACACAGAAATTTGAACCCATCGTTGGAGTTCCTCCTTAAAGAAAACTAATAAACTGTATTTATTTATTTATTTTTTTACAAAGAAAGCACCATCAGGCCTGTTCAGTTAGATTTAGAGAAATGCAATAAGTGAATCTAATAAAATCATTGTACTCATTCATGTTACGTATTGTTTTTAAGAGGGTTCCTCCTCCTCCAACTTGTCCAACCTCAGAACAGCTGAGTATTGTGATATGTTCAGAATCAGAAACCTTTATTGATCCCACAGGAAATTGCTTATGTTATGACTGCAAAGAGACAAGCACAGTATGAAATATAAAGTCTGAATAAATCCAATAGAAATCTGTAAAAAAAAAAAAAAAAATCTTAATATGAAATACACTATGCAATATACACAAATGCTAGGCATAAATACTATAGATAAGTAACTTACCGGTAAGTGAATTCTATCGACACAGATGGTACTTAGTACTTTTTGCACTTAGTAGAGATCAGTAGTATGTAAGTAATATTGACATAAGTAGTGATATTGCACATGGTTAGACTAGATATAAGATATACGATATAAGATTAATGCACATAAGAAATGAGGTTGATGGTTGATGTCATTTGTCATTCTTGTTATTGTTGTTTTTATTTATTTATTTTTGCCATATTGCCTACCCCTATTTTTACTTTCCTTCAATGCAATCTCTCTGGAAGTGCCTCCCTTTCCTCTGAGGAGCTGCAGGCCACCACACAGGCCAGAGAGGGGTGGGAAAAATCAACTTCCCCCCTCCAAAAGTCACACTTGTTCCAGCAAATGGCGTTAGCAGCCAGTTCAATCAGATGCATTGTGCAATTCCAGCAAATCCAAATGGGCTCCATTTGCTCGGGCTCATCTGCACAAAGCAGCCTTGAGCAAAAAAACGGGAATAACCCAGCTCTCAGGCTCCTAATGCATTAAAGTGGTTGACATTTAGAGCTGCAGCCATGCTTGTAGAGGAGCCTCAATACACAAACACAAACACAGCCATGGTCCTGCCTGAGCTGCAGAGCCACAAATAGCTGCAAAACAGCCTGGACAGCACATGCATGCTCAAGGAAAAGTGCTGTCGTGCCTGATCAGAGAATGCAACCGAGATGCATCAAAAAAATACAGCCTAAAAGGGCAGTGGGCATCATCACACAGCCATCAAAACATTCATTCCATTCATTGAGGGTCAGCAGCACCAGCCAGACAGTGGAGCACGACAGAGACACAGAGACCACCTTATTCATTTCTAAACACACGAAGAGGGATTTGTGCACGAATAATCCGAGACTGGCAAGCAAAACATGCTTGAAAATGCTAAACTACATGCGGAACACACACACACGCACGCACGCGCGCGCGCAGCCTACGTGACACGTCCTGTTTACTTCTCCTCTGTCGGAACACAGCTTGTGAAGAGCCGCGCCGAGGAGCTCCGGCCCCAGCCCCGTCCTGCTTACCCCTCCTGTCCCGGTCGTGGGTGCTGTTGGACCGGCCAGCCCCTCTCATCGCGCCTGCTCCCCTTCCTGCTCTTCCTCCTGCGGCTGCTGCTTCACTCTGTTTGTCCGGGGCTGGAGTAGTGCGTGCGCGCGCGCAAGTGTGTGTGTGTGTGTGTGTCTGTGTGAGTGAGTGTGTGTAAGAAGGAGTGGAGCAAGCTCTCCAGCTCTTTAGACTGAACCATCCAGAAGGCCGCCCACCTTTCAGAAGATGCACTTTTACTGGGAATTTCCACCCACAATCAACACCACTCTGAAACCTTAACGACTCTATAGTATGTAAACAAATACAGGCATTAATGATTTTATCATATGTAAACAAATTAATGACTATAGTATATAAACAAATACAGGCATTATTAACTCTATAATATATAAACACATACAGACATTAATGACTGTATGTAATAATCAGACATACAAGCAATGCTTCACTTCGCCACTTTTTTACTTTTGGGCACCCTATTGCCACTTTAAAGGGCCCATGCCACTGAAAAACAATAAAAAATAAACAATAAAAAACAATAATAAAAACGTGGTAATATATGGTAATACCATATATTCTGAATATAAGTTTAATGTGGTATGTGGAAGCTATTCCTTTCAAAATGGTTGAAATGAAACTGAAAAAACTTTTTGTGATGTCACAAAAGATAACTAATGCACATATATCCTTTTATTTTTACTACAGCAGAGCTCATTTACATGTATTTGTCTGAAAGGCACAGTAATAAAAAAAACAGCATAAGGAATAAAGATAGGTTATGTAAAAATTAGGGGTGTGCCTATCCGATAATCAGTATTGGTATCGGTCCGATGTGAGCCAAAATGATAGGATAAGATAATGGCCTAAATGGTCACGTAAATGCTAAACAAACCATGGAGCAACACATCATAGGGAGAGACACGCAGATGAGGACACGAATAACACACATGAGCAGCGAGGCTATGACTTAAACAACTCCCTGCTCTACATAGTTCACATAAACTACAAACTCTAGGCAAATGTATCATAAACAGCTTAGTTGAAGAGAGGGGAAAATACAGTATCGAAGACAGTATCAACAAATACTCGAGGTTTCAGAATCGGTATTGCACATGAAAAAGTGGTATAGTGTCATTACTAGTAAAAATGACTCAAGCCTGCTTTTTAGTACACAAAAGTCATGAGTGGCTCCTTCATTGAAACATATTCATACAAGCAGCTACCCGCACACACCTCAGCTGCCACACACATTTCTTTCTCATCTACATCTAATGACCTTCTGAGGAGATCTGACAGATCATCCACTTCCATAAGGAAGGAGAACATTTAAGAAAATAAGTGAAAAAAGGAGGAGTTTCTAAAGCTTTAGTTCATAATATGCTGAAAAGATTGAGAGAAAATGGGACTCCTAACAGCCGTGCAGGACCTGGTAGACCACCAAAACTGTCCCCCTCAGATAAACAGACACTTAAAGCTTTGGTCTGTGAGAGAAAATCAAGCTCCACTCTTGCTTCAGATGTAAAAAAAAAAAAAAAAAAAATCCACAAATGTTTCTGTCTGTCCTTCCACTGTGGGAATATGACTCAGCACTGTGAATGTGCAGCTGTTCAAGAAGCATTTACTGATGGACAGAAAAGAAGAGCATCTGCACTTGAACTCCCGAGCTGGATGTTTCAGCTGATTTCTAAAACTTTGGAGGTGTTAACGAGAAGCGAGGAACCAAACCCTTGTTACTCTAACTTACACGTTTACAACTTAACTGAAATCAAAAACCTTGTTCTGTTTTACCTACTGCAAACCATTTTCTTAGCTGCCTGGGGTTGTATCTCAAATGTCTCCCTACTCCCTATGTAGTGCACTACATAGATATTAAAATATGACTCCTGGACCAAATACTGCATAATATGTCTAATAAATAGGCATTTGGGATTCAGCCACAGTTGAGTACTGGACAAACTACACACTATTTGGGTGTAGAAATAACTGTATAAGTTACAATGTGCAACATATAGGGAGTAGGGGGCTATGTGGGATACAGCCTAAAGACGTTGCACATGCATATATAAACATGTATGTGTTTCCTGTGTGTGTGTGTTTGTGTGTGTGAAATGTCAATGTACTCTATCCCATAACATTCTAAAACCACATTAACCCACAATGCTAGGTCATATAACCATAGTCTGACTGGACTGCAGCTGTCGTGGAGGCAAGGAGGCCTTTTTGACCTTTCGTGCCCTCCTGTGTGCCCTGTTAAGACTTTCACAAGCTCTAAATATCCATACAGTCTCAACCCTGAATGATAAATGTCAGTGTAACTGGATTAGGCCACTGTGGCAGACTATTGCAGTGCAGGTAATTATAAAGCAGTTCCCCAGTGACTTTTGGTCTAGATAGAGAAGGACGATTTAACCTACTGTAGTGGTCTCTGTGCTTCTGCATTCAGCACAGAAATCACCTGAAAGAGGCTGATGGTCTGTGATCAACACACCAGATTTGTGTTGATAATGACAATTTCCCAGCAACAAACTGAGCTGGACGTCAGCAGGAGAAAACTTTGTTTCATCACCACGTTCCTTCCCCTGATATTCTCCTGCGTCAGGATGACTATTCAGTGAGTCAGTGCTCAGACAAACGGCTGTGTTATGAAATACTGCAGCTCAGTCAAAACACACCAGTGAATAAGGTCCAGATTAGGGCATTAATGAGTATGAAAACACACCCTTTGCAACGTTTTCCAGCATACAGCAGTCAGAAAGTTCATTTTTAAAGGGGCCATCCTCTACGGTGTTCTTGGATTCTTTTGAGTTGCTTTCTTAGGCTTATGTGTCAAACACATAACTTAGAATTAAATTTGTTCTCACCCTGCCTTTAAGACTGATATTTGTAAATTACCTCTGTTCTGAATGGTTGTCTCATTCAGAAAGCAGGCCAGACTGAAAAATGCAGAACAAACATTTCAGATTAGAAGGAAATCTGCCGTAAAAAATAAGCTTCAGCCATTACTTTCATATGTGTGATTTGTTCGCTTCCTGAAATTTTCACCATATTCCCCGTCCTGCCACAGACTTTCTTTAGTAACAACACAAATGGGAGGGGCTAAACTCCCATCGGCTGAATGAGCTGGTTATTTGGAAATGACGTCAAAGTTGTGACATCACGACCATGACAGATTCAAAATGGGCTGTTTTTGCAGCTTGGTTTTCCATCTTTTGGCTGCATGGACTAGGGTATGTTTTCAAACTTTGCAAGTAATTAAGTAAACTTGAAAAATCAAAAACAAAGAAAACTCAGCTCTCCATGACAGAGGCCCTTTAAAACTGCCAAAATATTGTTTGTTGGAGAAAAAAATCAGAATAGCAGGCTTTAGGCTATGGCGTAAATACGACCAAAACCCAGGCATGTGATGTGTCCGCCAGGGCCTCTGCTATTTCAGGAGGCACAATGATAGCCTTTATCAGGTCTGCCCAAGATAATAGCACTAATTATGAAGAGCTGCATGGTTCTGTGAGCGAGACGGAGAGTGTTTGCATCGTGCGAGTGACACAGAAACAAAGCAGAACCCTCAAGACAAGCAGGATTAGGAGGCAGATGAATGATGGAGAGGAAAAGACTGTTGGACAAGAGGTCAATAGTGATTGAGTGGGTTAGAGAGTGAAAGAGGGAATGAGAGAATGAAAGAGGGAGAGGGAGAAGACAGAGAAAAAGACTGAGAGGAGAAAGAGAGATTGTTGGAATGAAAAAAGTCAGAGATGGAGACAAAGTGGAGTTAGAAAAACAAAATGAAAGAGAAAGTAAAGACAAAAGAAACTGCGAGGGGTAAAAACGATGAAAGAAAGAGATGGAGGACAAACAAACGAGAAAGATATAGAGATAATGACAAAGAGGAGAGAGATCTGGGGTTAAAAATACGTGATTGGCACACTGGGGAGGAGAGAGAGAGAATAAGAAAAAGAGGGGTGTTTATGCAGACAAATCGTATTCAAAAAGTACAGAGTTACAATTCAGACACAATAGGATGTTGCACATAATGGAAAAACAGAAAATTTATGGAAAAAGATTGAGTGACTATTGACTTTGTGTTTGTTAGTAATGTTGGCTCTGTAGCTCTAGCACTTAAAAAAGCCAAGGTTAATGGAAAAAAAGAGTAAATTTGATATTTTTTGCAGAACTATGAGTGCAAACTATTGCCTGTCTGTCTATTTGTCTTTCTGTCTATCTATCTATCTATCTATCTATCTATCTAGATGGTGGGCCTCACAAGGCCATGATCCATCCCTGCTCATCTTCTCTCTTTCCTTTCTTTTTATCCTCTTCGCACACAAAGCACTCCATAATACCATTGGAATTTATTGGATATACTGAATTTATTGAACTATGCTGTCAGCATGTTAGACAGTATAAAGTGTTAATCATGTATTTTTAGTATTTTGCATTTTTGTAGACACAACGCCGGCCCAACCAGACCTTCTTTCTCTTCTCATGTGTGTTTGTGTGTGTTTGTGTGACAGGCACTCAGAGCACCGGAAGCTTTCAGTGAGTTTATTTAGATAATGAATCTGAGGCAGGACCCCTGGCAGGCATAATAAAAAAGCACTGGAGACGTGGAGACAACGACAACCCCCCAACACACACACACTGACACACACACACACACACGTGCTCAACCCTCTTTTTACTAAGTCATGTTTTCAGAAGCATTTTATGATAAAAACCCTACTGTTATTACTGTTGTTGTTGCTATTTTATGTGTTAAGACCTGTTAGAGCCAGTTTGCACTTTTTGGGGAAGTATTCTGTTCCATGTTCCCCTGTTGCATCACTGTGAATGTGAAGAAATCAGTGAGTGTGACACATACTTAACTAGCAGGAAATAAGTGTGAGGGGAAAACTGGCAACAACTTACGGTCTGGCGATCCAACTGCATACCAGATATTCAGAGGCCACATTCACATAATCTTTGCAAATAAAAACTTCATAAGCGACCTGACAAACACTGGCTGTGTCCAAAACCATGTATTTCACTCTGCAATACATACTGTACTTCAGCCAGGACTCCTCAGGGCCTTCTAGACCTCCAGAGAAGACTTAATGACTTCTGTGAAATGAAATAAAGCTGCAGCTGTAATTTTTAGTTCATTTTTATTTCAAAGAAGACTTAATGACTTCTGCAAAATGAATCGATGTCTGTAATGTTTAATACATGTTGATTGGTGTGTATATGGGGCGGGAGGGTGAGGGGTGGATTGGGGTGGGAATTTCTTGCATGAGTATGACTTTAAGGCTGAAAGCATGAGTGTCACGCCAGATGTGTGTGAGCTGGCATTTGTCCTGTAGAATATTGAACACAGGCAATACGGAAACAGGTTCAGTAATATTTAGTGAGCAACTAGAAGTGCTGGCAGACTAATGAGTGTAGACAGCCAACATTAATGTAATATGTTAGCCTCAAGCTAATATATTAGCCATGAGCTAGTAACAGTTAGACTTAAGCTAATGCAAAGTGTCCGTTTGTCATACGTGAACACACCACAGCACGAAATTCTTTCTCTGCATTTAACCCATTCACCAAGTGAAGCAGCGGGCAGCCAGGAACACAGTGCCTGTGGAGCAGTGTGTGGGGATGGTACCTTGCTCAAGGGTACCTCAGTGGTGCCACTAGCGGTCCTGGAATTTGAACCCACAACTTTCTGATTAGAGGGGTAACTCCCTAACCACTAGGCCACCAACTGCCCAGCCATGAGTTGCTAACGGTCAATCATGAGCTAATCTGTTAGACTCAAGCTAAAGTAACAGTAACAGCCACAAGCTACTGTGTTAGCCTCAAGCTACTGCATCAGCCTTGAGGTGCTAATACTAAGCCACAAGCTTATGTTTTAGAAAAGAGCTACTGAACCAGCAGTGAGCTACAGTTACCCACAAGCTGATTTGGTAACCTGGAGCTAATGTGCCTGCCATTAGCCAGTAAAATTTTGCCACAAGCTAATATGTTAAGCTAATGCACTGGCCACGAGCCACCAAGAGCACCATTAAATTACCATGCTAATATGTCCATGCTAACACTTTATAAATGTACATAGTTTTTGTATAATCGGCTGCCCTGCTCCTCATTTTTCTGTTCGATTCAAAATAACGTCACAGTTTTGCAGCAGCACAGTAACTGTTTAGAATAATGATCCTCCTGCATCATTAACCATGAGCCTTAAAACACAGTGAAACGGTGAAAATCGATGAGAGGGCCCCTCTCAGAGGGGGGTGAAGTTTAATCAATCTGGAGCTTTATTTGAGCTGACCAGCTCGTCCGGACTGGGATACGGAATTACAATTAAACTCACTGGAAGACTGAGATGAACTAAAAGAGCAGTGATGCTGCATTAAGTGCCGGCAGAATGAGAGGTGATCTCACAGTAGTGAGAGGGGTTTTGGTTGTTGAATGCATTTACACTGTTATAACGTGGCTTCAAAGCAGGATTGCTGAAATGGTTTGATTGGGTTTATATCTATTTAAAATGTGTCTTAAGTGCGTTCACACCTGAGGGCAACTTGCCCTCATCCAGCTATAAGCCTCAAGATGCATGAAGTGACTAGGTGCAAACGGGGTCGTGCTCCATTTGTTGTCCTCCTGAGAGTGGAATCTAAGCTGTTTCTAAGCTGTCTGACGCTACTGGGCGATGGCTCTGTGTCACACTGGGCAGATCCAGAGTCAGTGTTTACGTGAAACACTGTCCAAAACAAAGCAAAAACCTGCATTCCTGCTTGCAGATTAAGGGTATAGGACGTGGTGGCATTTGAAATATGACGCTCCACCTCGATTGCTCGGTCGCCTGAGCCATATGAAGCACCGTCAGCTTCCTCATAAGGCAGAAAGTGGGTGAAAGGTGACTTCTAAATATATTCATAAGGCGGTGACCTAAGCTGGGACTCAGCCAGCCCTCCGGGCTCGCCTGCTATTCGCCACAGAGACGAAAGAGAAACGAGGCTCACCGTCACGCCAGGGTGTGTGTGTTTGTGTGTGTGTGTGTGTGTCTTTACTTCATATCTGCCAGTCCTGCTGGTTCCTCAGCAGCTCTGGTGGTGCAGTTTGAATGAACATGGCCTGCTCAAACTTGACGTGGCATCAAATCAGAGCTCCCTGCAGGAAGCCGATACCATTCAGGGGTATGGGTTAACCGACCAAGACCAAAATTCTCCAGTCTGATTGTAGGACTGTGCAGAGTGTGTGTGGAGCTGAGAGAGAGAGATAAAGAGCAGGGATGGGCCTCGTCCTCCTCCTCCAGATACAGACCGCCCTTTTGCTGTTTGGACCACTCAGGGTCGGTTTAAAATATAAAGAGTTGGCTTGGCCTCTCAGAATGCAAGAAGAAATCAGTTACAAATTAGAATTTTTTTTTGCAGAAAATCATACGTCTCTTCACTTATAAGGGACTTTAGTAACGCTGTCTAATATGTTATTGATTATTCTAGATATTTTATACAGCACTATAGAAACCTTTTTCTTACAGTTTTACTATCAAGCTTTTTTTAGTGTTATGAAAAACACCCCAGAAAAACAACGCAGCCAGAACCTGACCCCGTTATAGAGATGCCAGAGATGTTGATGATAAGGAGGGTTTTACTGGGGTGCCAGATTAAACTCTACATACGTAATGGAAGTATGGCCCACCCTTACAGCCTTACTCACTGATAGGAAAATTAAAAAAAGAGTCCTCTGAGGTCTCCTTTTAGGGTTTGTCCTATTTTGAATATGCATAATAGTCATCATTTTTTATCCTTCAATTAAAAATTCAGTTTTTTTGTTGATATATGTAAACAAACTCTGTTCTGATTAGCTGTGCCTCATTCAAAAATGCAGTCTGGGCTCCCTTCAACTTCGACAGGACTGGATGGGGGCTGAAGAGGTGAATGTATGTATATGCATTTTTTTGTGACATCACAAAAGCACAAGATTTCACAAGAGGCTGTTTTTTCAATTTTGTTTGGATATATGACCCGGATGGACCCGGATAAACAGTGTTTCCAAGTTTGAAATAGTGATTTCATATCTTTGTTGAAAATGTGTGCGTGTCAAAACCTGTCAGAGGAAATGTTTGGTTCGTGACAGTTTTCAAAGCTCATACTCTGTAAAGACAGGAGGGTTACTGCTCAGTGGACAACCAACAGATTTGTCTGTTTTTACATGACAGTCAAAGTCAAAGTCACAGGTCTTCAAACCCCAAAACTGCAAAAAATGTCTGTTTTAATTTCCTAAAAGGGTCGTAATGAGTTTTTTGAGATGAGCTTGGGGTCAAACCTTGCAGGCCTCACTTTAGACCTCTTAACTTCATCTAGATCCAGGTGGGAAGTCACCATCAATGCTGACCATATCTTAGTCATAAGTTTTGTATTATAAGCTGTATTATTACACTGCCCATCAAAAGTTTGGGAACACCTGGCCTCCTTCTGAAATTATGTCTGTAATATTTGATTTTCACTCTTTTCAAATACGGGTGAGATCAGTCTGCTGTTTGCTAACGCTCAGCTTCACTCTCACACAGAGTTGTACGCATATTACAAATTTTGTTGATTTTCTAAGTAAAATAAGCACATGCCCCACCCCTATAGAGAGCAAATATGAATATTACATTTTCTGCAAATTTTAGTGGACATTTACTACTTGGAAAAAACAAAACAAAACATTAAATGTACCATGTGTCATAACTTTAGCACAGGCCACTTCTTTCCCACATTTTTTTCATGTTAATTTCAGCAAATAAACAGTGACTGTGCGTTAAAATGAGTAGAACTTCCGCAGGTGACGTGGACTTATTAAAAAAATTCATTTGATCAGGCGTGCCTAAACTTTTTCAGAGCCTGCAGCACTGCCCTCTAACAAAATCAGTGTAAAATATCACAATCTTAAAGCATTGAAAAGAAATCTTGCTAAAAAAAAAAGAGCCTGGTAATTTGAATGTATTTGCATACCTAGAGTAAGCCCCACCCCCTCTGGCCTTCTTTACCCAAATAGCTTGAATATTTTTTTTTTCTACTGTAAGTGCCTAAATAGTGATTTCACGGTGTTTTTTCCCAAAATGTTGCTAAAAGTACACATTGCAACTCTTTTAGCCCAAAGGAGGTTTAAAGATTTGAGTCTGAGTGCTGACATCCCCATAAGAGGGTAAAACATGTAGGCTCTGGCTTTATTCCCAGAATGGGACGTTTATCAGTTCACTTTTGCAGGTTTGCATAGAAAAATGACAACATTTAAACAGCTTTCTGTTTAATATTTCTGTATAATAAAAGTTGATCACAGACCAGCAGTTACATACAGGCCTATTCTCAACAGAGACCTTCACCTTCTATAAGCCAGTCTAATTGGCTTTTGGCTGTGGGGTTGATTACGTGACAGAACATCGAGAACGGAAATGAATGTCCGAGACAAACACAAAGCAACTGCTTAAATTTCAGTCCATAATAAAGTTATATTTTCTACAGTGCAAGGACATCATCAAAAAAGTGTCTCAAAATAGTTGGTGATCTGACAGTGCTTTGAATAAGGCAAGACAGAGCCATTTATACAGACTGGTAATGAAGCTTTCTAAACAGAAGGTTAAAAAAAAAAAAAAAAGGCAGATGAGGGTCACACACTGGTCCGGTTTGGTTCAGTTGGATGGTCCTAATGGAGGTAATGAATGTTGATTTATGAAGAACCTTCCAAATCCTGGTTCTGGTGATCTACCACTCAGCACTGTTTGACTCCAACCCTAATGTAACACATCTGGTCCACCTGAGGTGTTCGAACATTAGAGCCTGGTGTGGTGGATCTAAAATCCAGGGAGGCAGATCTCTAGGACCAGACTGGGCATTCTTGCTTTAAAATAGTAGAGTAGTTTGGCAAAAATATCTTATTAACAGTTTTCCCATTACCTTCAATGTAGCTGATCATCCAAGACATGTTTGATGTATAAAAGTGGCTTTTTCGAGATACTAAGCCAACATCGTGAAAAAAACAACCGGATGTCTATAGCCACCTGAATTGTTCCCTTAAAAAACATCCCCAAAACCTCTCTAAATCTACTCAAAATGCATCCAGCTCTTCTTTGACCCTTAGAACACGAGCAGCATGGATTCATGCCGGAAGCGCAACAAATGGTAAATCGTCATCATGCGGCAAAACAGCTCCTTATATTGGAAGTTCCCCTGGTTTGAGTTGATGCTCAAGGTGTCAGACGTCATGTTGAGCTTTGTTTGTTATTGTAATTTAAGAACATGTAATAATAAGAACCGCTACTGGGGTTTCAAAAACAGCGTCACTCACAAATTCCCATAAAGAACAAAAATGCCCAAATTTCTTTTATTTTAGGTGGGTGGGTGGGGAAAACCCGCAGAGGGACGGGGGTCCGGAGAGCGGACGAGCGACAGGGGCACGCGGACCGAAAGAGCAGCAAACAGCGAGCGTGTAGTAGAGCAAAAAAAAAAAAAAAAAAAAAGTTTTAGACTGTTTATTCACAACTGTATCTGTAGCATCCATATGCTTGACGTATGTGTATTCTTGTGTAACATGGCTGGCTGCAGTGTTCGTCTACACAGTAAAGTTCAGTTCATTTTCATAGCTTACAGTAAGTCATACTGGGTCCTAAACCACATTCACAAGTCTGCTCCACCTTAATGAAGACCTGGATGCTGTTTGAGTGGGTTGAGGAAGGTTTTGTCCTATTTTTCCAGGACTTTTTCTATGTTCTCTTTTTTAAAAACGTGTCTGGCCAGGATTTGTAAATTGCCTGGATTTGGCTTTGCTTTCCTGACATTCGTCTCCTCTTTTATCAATAACAGTTCATGGCCACCCTAATTTTGGGGAAGTATTCAAGGAAATGGTTTGGCTGACTACCGAGTTCTAAAGAAAAGAAGCTAAATTTGGACTCCAAACATGTCGTGGCTGGTTGAAATTCTGAGTGGAAAATTGTGTACAGTATATCTGATTTCTTACCAAACTATTCCTTTAAGTATACTTCAGCATGGTGGTCTTAACAAACATGAGGAGAGTTCATCCAAATAAGGAGTTTTGATGGCATAATATCCACAAAATATTCTCAAATGTAGTGGAGCATTCAGACAAAACTGGACCAAAGTGTGTTTAGATGTGAAGTGCAGTATTCTAGGTATCAGGGAATACTGGTTTAAAGGTAAACTCCTAAAGAACGGGGAAAAGTGTTGACTCAAAACCCATTCACAATAGAAACCAATGGGAACTTGCCCCTTTTACAGTTAGAGGTTAAAAAGTGCTGGAGTATCCCTTCAACTATGGTGTGTCTTAACTATGAATAAGACACTTACTGGGACAGTTCAGTCAATAATGCTAACAAGGTTGCTAACAATGAATGAAAGCCAATAGCCACCGATTAGCATTAATCAAATAATATGCTACCTGGTAACCACTGGCCTTAATTCTTTGTTAGCAATGTTTGCATGTGTGGTTAAACTAGTCCTTCAACTGTCCGCTGTATTTCACAAAACATGAATCATTTTCAGAAAGACAGTACAGCTTCTAAACAATTGAATACAGAAGCCGAACTGTGAAAAAAAATTAAATGTTTTCCAAAATCCCCTTTCTTCACATTCTTCTAAAAAGGGGATCAAAAGAGAAAGACAAAGACAAACACAGCATTTTCTATGGAGTGAAGGCATGATGGGACTTCTGAGGCCCACCAGCAAAACAAGGAACACACACACACACACACACACACTCTCACATACGCACACAACTTCGCTCATCCAGTCCCACTGCAGAGAATGTAGAGGCTGGGGTGAGCGTTCTCTTCGAGTACGCGTTCCTCCATTTGGAGAGGAGGAGGAGGAGGAGGCAGTGAGGAGGAAGGCTAAAGGCTTAAGGCTAAGGGCGCTTTAGGCTGGCAGTGCACTGCAGTAGTGTCTCCAGGACGTCCTCTGTACTACACTATCTGAACACAGGGCCTCAAAACATGAGGATAACCAACTCAAATGCAGGCCTGTTAGGATATTCAATTTAAAAAAACAACATCTATTAAATTTAGGGCTAAATATTTTGATATTTGACAAATCACTCATGTTACACTTTTAGTGGCTCACGAAAGCCACATTTGAACAAGGGGCTACAATCACAGCTTTTACAGCAACATACGGTGCGCAAGCAGTTGTAGTAATACATTGCGGTGCCGTGCTGGATAGATTTAGAATTGCAGTAATGAAAATACTTCAATCATAGCTAATTAAAAACGGAAATATGTTTAAGGGTGATTCCGAGAACGAGGACTCAAGTATTCTTTTCAGAAATGGCCCTGCTTACAGTAAGTATGAGTTTTTAAACCTTTTTAAAGGGTTTATCTCTTCTTCGCAGTGAAGTATTTCAGAAGCTTTGAACGGCTATGCACGTGTTTTATTGGTCAATTGCATTTCACTCACAATCGCAATTTGATATTTCCCCTATACTGATCAGCCCTGTTGTGATGTTATATTTTTGTCTTATCACTCGCCCCTAGGCTCTGGAGCTGCATGATCAATGAAGCTTGTGATATGCAAACGATCTCTAACCTTTGTTTATCGTGTGCTGTTAGCATTCCTGACCAAAAGGTCATTTTGGTCAAATAACGGAGGTCACAACTGAATAATTTCGCATCAGGTTTTCATCAGTGAGTTTTTAGGCCCATGCAAGACACAACGCAGCTGCAGCACGTAGCAATAAAACGGTCCTGCAGGCCAGTGTGTGTCACGATGCTGGTTATAGAGCGTGAGTGTGTGTGTGTGTGTGTGTGTGTGGCAGAGCCGTTGCAGCTGTGTGCTGACTCAGCAATTTTTTAATCAACGTAGCTCCCTTTCACCTCCTCCTCCTCTCTGATGCAAGTATTACTCCTTCCGCCTCACTCCTCCACCCATCTGTCCATCCATCCGTCATTCTATCCGTCGACTCCTTCTCTGATTTCTTCTCCGTTTCTCCACCAGTCAGTCCATGGATCTGTTTCCTCCCCACCAATCAGCTCTCTCCGAACTCTCTCCCTCCTCGCCCCTCATTGGCTGTTGCAGACCGCGCTCTTCCCGCTGGCCGCCGCCGCTTTCTTCCGTCTCTTGTTGAGCAGAGGGTTACTGGACGTGTCCAGGTCCTTAATCTTCACCTGGTCATAATCAACACGCATGGTGGCAAGAGCGCTGGTCATTTCCTCCTACAGAGAGAGAGAGGGGCAGATAAGAATGAAAGAAAAAAGGAAAGAAAGAAAAAGGAAAAAGAAAGAAAGATAGAGAGATAAATAAATAAAAGGAAGGGATGAAAGACAAAGAAAGAAAGAGAGACAAATAGACAGACAGACAGACAGACAGAAAGAAAGAATGACACACAGAAAGAAAGAAAAAGGAAGGAAAGAAAGGGAGAAATACATAAAAGGAAGGGGTGAAAGGCAAAGAAAGAAAAAAGAGATAAATAGAAACAAAGAAAGAACGAATAAAATAGAAAGAAAAGATGAAATGACAAAAGGGATAAAGAAGGGATAAGGATAAATGAATAAAAAAACAAATAAAGAACAAATGTCACACAGAAAAAAAAAAAGAAAGAAACAGAAATAAAAGAAGAAGGAATGACAGCAAGCAAAAAAGACACGGAGAAAGAAATAATAGTAAGGAAAGAATTAAATAATGTAAAGAAACGAAGTAAACCATCTTTGTATGTAACTAAGGTAACAGATGAGCTGTGCTGCCCTCTTGTGGACTGAATTGCAAATGACAGTTAAACAAGCTGAATTACTGAAATGAATGAAACTTAAACAGGTAAAAGAAATCAAAACATGTTTATCATATAAATATTTGATTATAATAATTATAATAATTATTATTACTTAATAATTCAATAAATAAAAGTCCAAAACTACCCTACTCTGTTAGTTCATTTGGGGTCATGGTTTTGTCTGTGTAAGTCCAGAGGGGGTCAGTGCTGACTGCTGCTTACCTTCACTTCATCCCACATCTCTCTGTCCTCAGTGAGGACCCTCGTGGTGTGGAGTGGTGTGGGGGGGACAACCATAGATTGCTGGAAAAAATACAAATGTAAATTTAAAAACATATAAAAATATATTCTGAATTAAAGGTCATTCATAACATTGTAAAAATATAATAACATATTGAAACACACCCACTTACCACTTACCACAGTATTAGTGGGGTACTTACTGTACAAGACACACACACACACACACACACACACACACACACTACTAAAACACTCACGTTGATCCAGGGATGGTTCATAAACTGGTTGATGGTCATCCGCTCATTGGGGTCTGTTTTCAGCAGCTGATTAATCAACTGTTTGGCTAAAGGAGAGGAGAAAACACACACACACACACACACACACACACACACACACACACGTTCTTATATATTACTGTTTTCACTCATTCATAATCTATATTTTACCAGGCAAGGCATTAAGAAGTTTCTTAATTATGACGAAGAAGTTTCTTAAATCTGGCAAGTGCCAAATAGCTCTTGTAAAGATAAGACAGGATAAGATAAGATAAGATAAGATAAGATAAGATAAGATAACCCTACGGCAGCAAAGTGGACATAACAAAAGTAAGAGAAGCATAAAAGCTATACAACACAACAGCGTAGTATAAAAAGTACACTATACAAATAGCACAAAAATATAAATATAGATGTTTGTGTGAATGTAAGTATATATGTAATGTAAGTCTATATATATAAACCTTTATAAGTACATACGTATGTGTGTGTGTGTGTGTGTGTGTGTATGTGTATGAAAACCGTGGATAAACACACAGGTACACATTAGATTGTCCTCAGTTGCACCAGACAAATTGCACATTGCTCACAGTAATATTAAAATAAACAAGCCAAAACTAAACAGATGAAAACATACCACCATAATTAAACAGAAAAAACAGTTACAAGTCTCATTAAAAAGTCTGCAAGTAAGCCTTTGAAAGCCATAACTGATATACATTTATCCCATTCAAAAATTTTCTGTAACGATTTCCAAACATTAGCAGAAACAGGCTGGAATGACAACAGGCTCAAGGAGGTGCCAGATTTATGAGGCTTTATTCTAATGTAAAGATAAGACTGTGTTTTGTGCATGGTCTTGGAAATTGTCCGTAATAACTGAGTTAAACAAAGAAGTTAAGAACAAACAGAGTTTGATTGATAAGCGTGAACCAATGAATGTTACGAGTCTGAAAGGAGGACCATTTGACTAAAGAATACAAAAGGCAGTGGTGTGTATTAAAGAGAGCTGTTGTAACAAATCGAATAACAGAATGATTAACTGGATCAAGTGTTCCTTCGCCAGCCATTCAATAGACTGTATCCCCATAATCAAATGAGGGAAATATAGCCATTTGAACAATCATACGTTTGGCAGCAGATGTAAAAGAGGAACCGTTTCCATATAGAAATCCTAGTTTTGCCTTAATCTTAGATTGAAACAGGGAACATAGAGGGAAAAGGACATTTTAACCAGATGCCCAGGTATTTGTAGACGGTAACCTGTTTGAGAATAACTCACTCTCTGTTTGTGATATGCAATGTAGAGGGAAATATAGTGCCTTTCCGGCCAAACATCATAACTTTATTCTCGGCAGAGTTCAATGATAAACTGAGGTTAGCAAATGCCAGCTGAATGTTTTAGAAAAGTCGGCTGCAGCCAAGCTGACTGGATCACTGCTTTCTGATTGGTCGAAATGTCATCACAACATGGAAAGAGGCCATAGTTTTTTTTTTTACTGTCCGTGCAAAAAACAACAATGGAGATACAAAGTAACAACTGTGAAGTCGAAGAAGTACAAGCACTTCTGTCTGTTTAGACTGAAGATAAATTTCAGTGGGAGTTTTCTATGACGCGAACAAACTTATCTTTAACACTGTGAGAAACGCAAAGGTGGACCAGGACATCACAAGTTCGCCGGGTCAGGTTTTCATCACACGGTTAAAGAATGCGGAGGAAGAAAAAAAAAACAAAACAAAGAAACTCAAGACTATAAACAACAAAAGCGGCTCTGACAGAAAAACTTTCCACTGGTTCGACTCCATGGACGTGGTTTTGGGACGACGGCCGGCCATAAACTGTGGTTTTATGTCAGAAACTCTGTTACCAGGCTGAGATACACTGGAAATTCAAAGCGCACTGCAAGTTCTGTACCGTCGCAGTACAGTTTAGGTACAGCACGGTTCCTGTAGACCTGTGGAAAAGTGCCTTAACATGTTGCCCTCCACCTCCCCCTTACTTAACATTC
Organism: Brycinus macrolepidotus; assembly: GCA_037974445.1. Classification (NCBI taxonomy): domain Eukaryota; kingdom Metazoa; phylum Chordata; class Actinopteri; order Characiformes; family Alestidae; genus Brycinus; species Brycinus macrolepidotus. The sequence continues at coordinate 16,347,853 of JBBPCZ010000142.1, read as the reverse complement.
TAGCTAATCAGGGACTTTTGAGGAGGCTCATGATCCAGAGCAGGTGTTTCAGATTGTGGATGGAACTGAACTTCTCAGAAAGGTGGATCTGCAGGACCAGGGTTGGTGACCACTGAGTTAAATTCTCACAGTTATTAAGAATTTCTAGAGCTTACAGTAAGTCAATATGTGTCCTAAACCACATACACACGTCTGGAAAAGTGTGTAAATGAGATTTTCCCCCAAACAACCCCATCAAATCGGTCAGACGTATGCATTTTCTCATGTGAGAAACATTGAGAAGCTGGAACACGTGTTTTTGAACCGAACGCAGTGTGAACATGTGAGCAGCAACATGAGTGCAGCGCACATTCACGCATTCAGCCACGACAGCTGAGGCATTTACGAGGTACTATTTACAAAAACACACATACACACACACACACACACAACCTGAAACTTAATATACTGTCTTTCTGCTGTGCATATACACTACATAATGGTGTCAAAATGCATTGGAGCGTCACGGTTCTTCGATCTGAAGGTGGTGATCGATTCTAATTGATTAAGATCAAACTTAATATTCAATATTCACATAAGAACTCCTTTTACTCATTTCAAAAAATGTTTTTTACTGTCTGTATTCCAACACTGCATGAGTCCTCCAGTAATATTTGTGTATTCACTGCATTTAAAGAGAATTAATGAGAACAGTGGGGACCCTCAAGACTTTGTAGACCTTCAGAGAAGGTCTAATGATTTTCTGAGAAAACAAAACAAAATACATGTCTTTTGAGTTCATTATTTGCCCAACAGAATCATCATTTTAACTCTACTCTTGTTTCATTTGGGGGAAAAAGGGTGAAACTGTTTACATGGCAAAAGAAAATTTCTCCAGTCAGATTTCTACCCTTTGTGGTATCTAGGCAGATACAGTCCAGATCGCTCTCTCGCATTGGTTAGGGCTTTAGGAGCTGGACTGGACATCTGCTGGTAATTAGAATCAATAATAATTAGGAAGGGGAATCAAACAAACACGCTTTGCCAATTTTGAGAAAAAACACCAGTCTAGGCCTTCTGCAAGTCTCACTGAATGAATACGAGCTGGAGTGTAGCCAGATTTCAGTCAGATGTTATAAATTCAGCAGTTGCAGTTCATTTTGCCAGGACTTTTTTCCCCAGCGTTTGCCAGGACTTTTTACTGAAGGAGTCACTGTAAAACTGATATGCACAAGCTCACCTACATGAAAATGTTTGTTACGGCTTCAAATAAAACATATGAAGTCTTTTACAAGCTTCTAAAGTCGTGTTTAATCTAAAGCGGGGAAAAAACGTAACATACTATTAGAAAACCCATAGGGGTACTAGCAGAAATTACCATTAACAATGGGGCTGTTTGTTTCCCTCATTTTTTGACACTTCTAACACTTCTAACACTTACAGTCCAAACTGAACGTGAAGTTCTAATAGTCCTTATCTTCTACTGAACATGGACTGAAGCATCTTATCAAAATAATCCAAGTGAATCACAGCAAAAGTTAAGATTTTGGCAGAATTGGGTCCTCAAGAATCAAAATATAATAATTATAATATAGTAAACACACACACACACACACACACACACACACACACACACTCACCCTCCTCGGACACCTCGGCCCACTCTGGGTTGGGGAACTCGTACTGGCCCATTCGGATTCGCCGCTTCATCCCAGGAGAGATGGCCTGGCCTGTGTTTGAGTAAAACGGCGGGAAACCGCACAACCTACACAAAAAAACAAACAAACAAACAGCTCAATTACTGCCCACAGCACTGTTAGCTTTAAAACAAGAACAGCAAAAGCCTTAATGAGGGTTCTGATGCCCTCCAGAAGTACTGGCACCCTATGCTTGGTACAGATAGCTAATTACTGCGTGACTACACTTCAAAACCTTTTAAAAAAACTTAAAAATATGCAAAAAATAAAAAACAAATATTCACGCACACACACACACACACACACATACACATGTCAGTACACATCAATTAAATTCTGTATTAATGTGCTGAGTACTGTTTGCATGGACAATCTTTGATCATTATGTTGCTTGGCAACTATAGCCTGTTTTTGACGAACCACTCATTGGTGGCGTATTGTTTTAGTGACTATTACGATAAATGATGCTTCACATCATGCCAATCAACAACTCTCAACTATTATATACTGAACCCAACGCAAATAAATAAAGAGAAAATAAAATATTCAAGCAGGAGCTCTGAGTACTTTCACATCACTGACTATCTCAGATATGAGCAGCACATGTTAGGAAAGGCTAACATTGTTTTGTCTTTTTTTCTCTTTTCTCAGTCAAATTACTGTCAAAGTGCTCAGCACAAAGAACACCTGATTAACTATGAAGAGAAATTTACTCAGCACATTTATTTACGCTTGTCTCATCTAATGGTGCCATTTATTCTGCATACAAAGACGCAAGAAAGTGACCACGGCGGACACGTCACACACACAAATGCGCACCCACACACCCTTTTCATACTCACAGGATGTACATAATCACACCCAGAGACCACATATCACATGACATGTCATACTTCTCAGGGCCGAGAACTTCAGGGGCTGAGAGAGAGAGGGAGAAAAAGAGAGAGAGAGATGCAATGAAAACGTCAGACATGTCGAACAAAACTCAGGAAACTGACCTGCCACCTTCAAATGTGCTTTGCTGAATGTAGCCAAAAATCCCATTCAATCCAATGAAAAACTACTGCTAACATATATATATATATGCATTAGCGTTCTAGTATATATACAATTAGTATATACACTGTGCTGTACAAATCTTGAGCCACGCCCCTTTCTTCACCATTTGCTTCCAAAGAGCCATATTTTTTAATGTAATCTTGAGGAACAGTTCTCCTGGCTTCCTGAAGGTGCTCTTTTTCAGTCCTGTACCTGAGGAGTTACCTGTTTTTTGTTCGTCAAGCCACACAGTGACCTACGTATGAATCATTCAATCATAACAAAACACACCTAACGTAAGGCCTGAACCAGTGAAGAAACAGGTGCAGATGATTCCAGATGATCAGGCGGTGATCAGTATACTGGTGGTGCTGAATGCTGAGTGTTTGGAGCACCTTTATCTAGACACCTTGTATCTTTAGGCACTTTGCAGCCTTTCGCAGTAAAACATTTCTTTAATCTATTCAATATGCCAAAGATAGTGAAATAGTATTTTTGCTCTAACAAGATGATTCAAAGTCAAATCTTTATATATATATATACACACATACATATATATATATATATATACATATATGAGAAACAGAGAGAGAGAGAGAGAGAGAGATGACAACACAAAATCTACACCCGACAGTGTGGCCACTCACAAGCATACAAAATAAATATTATGTGTAATTAATAACACCTACAAAATTTAGCCATGTTTACAGTTACTGAGTTGTGCACTGCAGTTACTCATTCAGCTGAATAGGATTTTTCCCAACCTTCTGTAAAGCTTGTCCAACCTGGTGACAGATGCTATGTAAAAACTCATTTGTGGGCAGAGCATGAATAGCTCAGTTATTGAAAGAATGGTATGTAGAGCACTGGGAGGACACACACGTACCCACGTAATACGGGGTATAGCAGGGCGTCTGCAGAGGGTTGTGCAACGACGTCTCCTTGGCAAAGCCGAAGTCTGTCAGTTTGAGGACGCCATTGGACTCTTTAGTGGTGTAGAGCAGGTTCTCTGGCTGCAGGCCGGGGTTAAAAATATTTATTATTTAAAAAGGACATGGACGAGGATATTTCAGACACTCTTCACATATTCTCACATCATTTTTCTCACTTCAAATGTCATGAACTGGGAGTCAGGGCAGATTCTTCTAGTTACAGTAATATATGATCACTTTTATACTAAAGAGGAATTCCACCAGGCAAAAAAATCATTAAGATGTAAACAGTTATTTAATAATAAATTACATCCCAGAATTGCATTACACAGTGGTGGTGAATGGAACCAGACGTCTGCAGGGTTTAATGCCTCTAAAAGCTCCTTCACAGAAAGTTATTTCATGCAATGTAATGATGCCAGAGGTTTCAGACTTTGTTTTATTATAGTTTTGACTTTTAATTTGAATCATTCCAATGAGTGGCTGATATAAAGTGTGGAAAAACACCACGCAATATCTGAGGCAAATGCCTGAGACATTGTTTTACAATAATTTTGAGAAGGTTTTGGTCTAAAAAGTTGTTCTTTTCAGATTAAACACCTTTTTTACCATCATCAACATTTTTATAAACACTGTTCTGAGGAACAGCTGCTCTTACAGATCTCACTAATGCACGAGCACTGAATGTGTGCTTTCATCTCTTGCCCTGTTTACTCATGTCTTTAACATACCCAGAGGAAGATTTTGCTGCTCACGACACTCGTTCCTTTGTCTCATCAGTAATAAATCACCTCCTTATTTGGAGATTATTAAAGTCTGACTTGTTTCTCCTAAACCTCACCTTCAGGAGAAACAAGGAGCAAAAGAAATAATCAACTTAAGACAGAAGTTTTTTTGCTGTTCTCTCTGGCTTCTCAGTTTTCTTCTCTTTAACAACCTCATGGATCTCAAAACTGTCTGACTTTGGTAGTTCAGACTTGAATTTGATCACTAAGACAAATTTCAGATGTTGTTCAGGCTCATTTATAAGACAACCAAGTTTTCGTTTGGATCTTATGGTTTATCTGAAGATCTGATGATCTGAGACAAATAAAGATCAGAGCAGAAACGAAAGAGCGTTTTAAGATCTTAAACTGGGATCGGAGATTAGAGGAAGGCTCTTTCTCAGGAGCTGAATTTAAATGTGAGAAAATGGTGAAAATCTCATCTTGTTGTTAAACTGAGCTCAGTTGTGACTAGAAGAAATAGGCTGGACAGAGAAGAAACTCTGGACAGTTGAGGAGTGCTTGTGGCTACAGCTCCTGCCAACTGTCCCTGATAATGAACCGCCTCTCAAAACCACTTAGACCTTTTCCTCTTGGTTATCTTAATCCAAAATCAAGGTCAGTCGAGCCTGTTCAGCCCTTTAATACCTGCCACAGAGCTCTGTAAGACATTGATTGTATCGTGCAGAACATCTGTCTCTAAGTATCTGCCTTCGTCATGTTTCTCCACTCATTCATTCAGCTTTTTCCCCTTTAACCCTCAGAACAAGAGCAGCATGGATTCATGCAGCAGCGCAACAAATGATAAATCGTCATCATACAGCAAAACAGCTCCTTATATGGAAGTTCCCCCGGTTTGTGTTGACGCTTGAGGTGTCAGACGTCATGCTCAGCTTTGTTTGGTGTTCTTATGTCATGTAGAACCAACGTTATTGGAATTTAACAACATGTATTAACAATAACCGCTTCTGGGGTTTTAAAATGGTGTCACATACAAATCCCCATAAAGAACAAAAATGCCCCAATTTCTTTTATTTTAGGTCTTAGAAACAAATGAACAAAACACAAGTGGGTGGGGAAACCCCGCAGAGGGAGGGGGTCCGGAGAGCGGCTCCAAGCGAAAGACCAGCAAACGGCGAGCGTGTAGGAGAGCAAACACTGGTTTAAGACTGTTTTACACCATTTTTATTTGTTGAAATCAAATTTTACTAATACGCTCTGAGTTCTAAGGGTTAATTTCTCAGCTGTTTGTATTTCCAGCCCAGAACACACTCAGAATTACCTTGATGTCCCTGTGTGCGATGTTCACATTGTGTAGGTACTGAATGGCCGTGCCGATGTCCCGCATGATCTCCGAACCCTCTGCAACAACACATAGGATACAGTCATACACTCATTACTTAAATTCCTAAAATTACTTAGCAGTAAGTTATTTATCTATAGCATTTGTATATATACAATAGTGTATTTCATTCAAAGTATTTCTACAGAGTTTTTAATTGACTTATTTTATATTTTATATTGTTCTTGTCTTTGTCTCTCTGTGTGTCTGTACAGTCGTAACATAAGCCCATTTCCTCTGGGATCACTAAAGTTTTCTGATTCTGATTCTGATTAATAAGTTACCCGACTGATATTTATCGTCAGATATAAAACAATGACCTAAACTCATAAACAAAGAAGTTATTTACATTTTGCAAAGAGTAACAGCTCCATTAAGCAGCCTGTGTCTCAGGGAGCACATTCATTATGTGGAACGATAAGACATTTATGAATGCAGTCAGGTCACTTTGTGAAATGCAAACAAGCTCTCATCACTGCCTCAGAAACCACGAGCAAACATCGGTAATGAAACTGCGGAATAAGATTAGTTTATTAAAGTTGTTCTTAATATTTATTATCAGATCAGAGTTCTCAGAAAGCGTCAACTCATTTGTCCTCCAAACATGTCTGTCACGTAACTGGTCACATCCAGCTACATCCTGACTGTTTGTGTTGTTTGGAAGCAGAAAGACAAAAGTAATTTAGGGTTGCCCGGCACTGACAATGTGTGTGTGTGTGTGTGTGTGTGTGTGTGTGTGTGTGTGTGTGTTTGTGTGTGTGTCCAGTAAAAAGGAGTTTCAGTCATTGCTTGTTTACCTTTCTAATCAGAATGCAGGAAGATGTTTGGGTGTTTTCATGGCTATCTGATGACTGTAGCTTCCGACCGTGAATGTGTGTGTGTGTGTGTGCGCGCGCGTGCGTGTATATGTGTGTGTGTGTGTGTGTGTAAGTGTGTGTGGGTGCATGTATAAAGTAAAGTAAAGTGTCTCCATATAGTCACACGTGAACACACCACACAGTGTGAACTTCTTTCTCTGCATTTAGCCCATTCACTAAGTGAAGCAGGGGGCTGCCGCCAACGAGGGGCACCTGGGGAGCAGTGTGTGGGGACGGTACCTTGCTCAAGGGTAC
>JBBPCZ010000142.1:16324438-16336935 GCA_037974445.1 Brycinus macrolepidotus | reverse complement strand
TGGCAGCAGGGGTGGCAAGGCTTTCTTTTAGGGTGGCATTTGCCACCCTATGCCACCCCGGTAGATCCGCCCATGCCTAGAGTAATTTCTTTAGTAAAGAGTCTTGGCGTAGAGCTACAGCACCTTACCATCTGACGGAAACTGATCATATTCACAGTCAGTATTGTAACTCAAACTTCCAGAAGTTCTAGAGTGACGTATTCCCTTATAAAACTGGTCCCACTCATTATAAAACAAATTGCGATGGGTTGATTTGACACATTAGGTCTTTGATCCATTGTCTGAAGGCCTAACTTGAGAGCTTCCTTAGGCATATCTACCTATATACGAGTGAAAAAACTGATTGGATCATTTTCTCTGAATTTCTCAAGAATTTAACCCTATTGATTCGAAATATAGTTTATCAAAATAAGAGCAGTAATGCAGTACTTGAGTTTAAACACAAAAACATTCTATAAGTAGTACTAGGTAGACACTTAATCAGAACAGCCTCTGAACAAGATGCCAGTCCATCACAGGGTGAACAGACACATTGACTACTGTCAGAACCCGTCTTGACTCATGTCAAATCTGATGCCTATATGGTCTAGGACTAGTTTGCAAAAGGAGTGTTTTTTAAAAAAAAATGTACAAAAAGCAGAAAATCACTCCAGTGGCAAAATGACACAGAATGTTTTGTGCTTTCTCAAAATGTGGTCTTGAGTCCATGGACCAAGTCTGGTTTTGATAAATCAAACCGTTGCTGATTCATGACCTCACCTCATGTTGGGCAGCCTCGCCCTAAAATCATTGGACGCCAGCGGCCATGACGTTTGTCTCAGCAAAATTCTTTGAACAACTTTTGGTCAGAACCTTCTGTAGATCATATGAAACAAATTGGTGGTCACAGGATCAACGGTCTAGGCGTAGTTCGAATAAATCAAAATAGCAGAAAATCCAATATGGCAGAAATTAAAGCCAGTTGTATGCTTTCAAAATGGTCCATGGATGACCCATGGATTCAGAGGACAAATTTTCTGTGCTTGGCCTCTAAAAACGATCGTAAACGATCTCTGACTTTTGTGCAGTACTTTACAACAGCCTACAACACAGTCTGATTGTTGTACCAGTGTTGTTATATCTGATAACAGCATGGTTTGTTTACCATACCTGCATCTGATATTCACCATACTTGTATAGTAAATATGTGTTTTAAAATAAGTAACTTGAACCTAGAGGCTGATCAGTGTGGAAATAAATAAATAAGAAGGTGGTCCCTGATGAATAACTTAATAACATGTCTTAATGAGATTATTAGATTATAAGAGTATTGTTATGCGTAGGTGTTATACAGCTGTTATGGTGCACTGTTCTATTTGTTCAAATATTATGCAAGTGGTGTATAGAGTCAGGACGTTGCCATTTAGTGAAGGAAATGCTGGGACAGACTGTTCTAGACTTTGAATTCCAAATATTACAGTCATCTTCGACCTCTGATGTCACGACAAGATCATTTTGATGGCCTACAGATGGAGTTACAGCAGCAACACATGTTTACTAAAGACATGAGTCGATGACAGAACGAATTTCCAATGCACTGCTCCATAAGCCAGTGTAGGGGGAGTTCTCACACCTACAAAAGAAGTTAGGAGGCATATAGGTTTGTAGCCAAGGCAACAATGATTGATTAAATAATGAATAATACTAAAGGGGCCATAATGCACAGTGAGGTATTTAGGGTTTATGAACCAAAAACAGCTGTAATTCATTTTTACAAGACCATTTTCCAACCCCGACCAGATTTTGTTTCTATGTCTTTTAAGACTGATATATGTAAATGACCTCTCTTCTGACTGGCTCCGTTGTACTATGCTTCATTCACAAAGCCGTTTGGGCTAAATTGGTGGCGCCCTTTTTTGTTTTCATAATATGTTAGAAATACCATTCATATTTATTATTATTCTTACATTAACATATTATTTTAATGTAAATATTTAATGTAAAATATCATCTTTACCATTATATAATAATAATAATAATAATAATAATAATAATACATTTTATTTCTAAGGCGCCTTTCAGGTCACCCAACACATTACACATTAACATATTTACATGTAAATATTTACATTAACTTTTACAGTGTAAAATTAACACATAAGATTTAAGTATTATAAACTAAACACCAAAATGTATTTTTGATGCTTTATTCAAATATATTCAGACAAAAAAGTATACTATACACTTACATACTGTAATTTTTTTATATTACAATCATTTTTAGTTTAAGCTATTAAATATGTAAGCTTCTGCAAAGGTTTATCACTTTATATATATTTAATAACATATTTAAATGAAAACAATAGATGTTATATTAAATTCTCATGTTGATGTTCAGATATATTTTACTATAATTATGCCAACATTTGGAAAAATGGCAGCAGACTTTTTTTCACACTCCAACACCAAGACAGAGATTAATCTTGGAAATAGTGTCTCTTTGTGCTGGACTGTTTTCAGTGGCGCCATCCATCACTGTGGGAGTGTACTGCAGCTGTGGCTGTCAGGCGCCGGGCCCGGGCTCTGGTTACAGGGGAAAGTGGCTGGCAGTGCAGAGACCCATCCAAGGTGTTTTATTTTTTTTTTTATTTCGTTTGGACTCGATCTATGTAACTCGATGCTGCACCTTGTGCTGAATGTGCTGCAGGAATTTCCCATCACAGCATCATCGTTTTACTTACAGCAGCCACTGATGTCATCATAACCAGCACAGCCTTGAGCGTGATCGAGCACTCGGGTTCAGGGCCACAATGGAATATTTTGGCTCAGTTTGCCATGTAAACATGGTCCAGATGGGCTGTGCCATGTTGAAGTGCATTGCAAGGCAACTGACCTGTCCATGCTCCGCCCACAAATGCTCTTTTTCATAACTACTGTTGTTAGGTTGGACAAGCTTTAGAGCACACCAGCAAAAATGCATTCGATCTAATGAGTCTTTTATGCAAAAACATCGACATTTACAGTTCATTATCTATCTAAAATATTTCTTTTGGAAGCCACCCTCCAACCTTTCGCTTATATTATCTTATATATATAATTATCTTATTATAAGGTGCAGTAGTCTACCATGTGCAATATTGTTTACATTTTTTCCGGGTGCTAAATCATTTCATTATGTGCAAAATCTTATTATTATGTGCAATAGTCTTACCAAGTAAATATCACTACTTTTGTCAAAATTACTGATCTACAATTGATCTCTGCTACATACAATAACATACTCCAAAGCACTATTTGTGTTACTAGTGATTCACTTAACTGTAAGTTGTTTATCTATAGTATTTATATCCCAGTATTTGTGTATGTATCATAGTGTATTTCATATTGAGTTTTTATTGGATTTATTTAGACTTCATGTTTATATTGTTCTTGTCTCTCTGTCTCTGTGTGTCTGTGCAGTTCTAGCATAAGCAGTTTCCTCCGAGATCAATAAAGTTTTCCAATTCTGAATCTTATTCTGATTAATGAAGTTGCTACTATGTCATTCAGAGTGGTTTGATGTGAATGCTCTTTCCTGGAGAATCAGAATTGGTTACAGTGGTAGCGATAGGAACCAAATGTCTGAAGACTTTAATGCGTCTCTAAAGTTTTCGCTGGCGTCTCTGTGCAAATGATCCATCTTCTTTATCCTCAGATGTTTAATTTCTTCCGGTTTCAGGGCAAGTCTCATCAACCCACCCAGTCATTCGCCATCATTTCCCTGGACAATGGCCTGCTCTGTTCGTACATGGACTTTATACTAGAGGACTGGAGACTAAAGTCTGTTTAATGTCTGGTCTGAATGATTCAGATATTAACCTTCTTACATACAGCTCCTCTGGGTAAATTCCAGAAAGGTTAAGGACGTCAGTGCATGTGTGAAAGGGGCTTTAGAAAGTTATTACATTTTGTTATAGATACACTGCCTGATGTAATACTTTTGAGATGAGGCTATTTTTAAAATACCGGCTGGGTGGAGAAATACCACTAGTAGATTTACCACTGGTTTAATATTATCAGTCTTACATATAAAACACACCCAGTTTCACTGGTTCTTATCACCACCACTGTAAAGAAACCTAAGCTCGTAATTTCCTCTACAGTGAACCATCCCACATCAAACCAAACTCAAACTTTGAATGAAAATATGTCCAATCTATTTAACAAAGGAATTTCACAAAGATATATAGGATGGTTAACTGTAGAGGAAATTACCAGCTTAAATTTCTTTTCAGAAAATATATATATATATAGAGATATCTATATTCTGTAACTACTGTTTGATTCTTACTATATTGCATCCTCCACATGATGTAAAGGAAAGCTTGAATCATCAGCCACCTTCTTCCATTGTTCCGTGGTCCAGTTTTGATGTTTTTTGTAGGTGTTTTCAGCAGAAGACATGGGTCAGTCTGGACACTCTGGCCTGCGTCTTTGCAAACTAGCCTTCGCCCCCCATGTGTGTCAGTGTACCTTGGACCAGTTCATCGGTTGTCCTTCTCTGGACCACAGTTTTAGTAGGTACTAACCATTGCATACCAAAAAAACCCAATAAGACCTGCTGTTTTGGAGATGCTCTGACCCAGCTGTCCAGCCATCACAATCTGGCCCTTGTCAAAGTTGCTCAGATCCTTACACTAACCTATTTTTCTTGATTTCCACACATCTGCTTCAAGAACTGCTCATGTGCTGGCTAATAAATCTCACCCCTGACCCTTTGAAGTTTTTTTTTGTTGTCCATTTCCAATAACATACAACAGCTCACCTAAAAGACATTAAATATCACACTTTTAACAATAGTTTGCAGTGTTAAAATGGTAAAACTGACCTACTTTTCATTCCAAAACTGAACAACATGACAAACATGTTGCAGAATATACATATTTTTCTCTGTGTGCAATATTCTGGTACAACATGTGCAACTTATATACATATATAGGTTTATATAGACACATATATTAGCATACACATACTGTACAAATGACTATTTATGTTTTTTTATATTTTTGTATTAGTTGTTTTTGTATCTATTGTTTTGTATCTACTTTCTGCTGCTCTTACCTCTGTACTGTCCACTTTCTGCCGTAACAATGCAAATTTCCCACTTGTGGGACTAATAAAGGTTTATCTTATCTTAATTAATTAATCTCAGTTAATTAACACAGCCACTGAGAAGTTACTGTATTTTTGCAAGGTTACCTCAGGCAAAGTATGAAGTTTTTATTTGCTCTGTTTTGCTGACTGACCTGGATCTCTCCAGCTTTCAGCTTGGAAGCTCCCAGCACTCGGATGAGCTCCTCGTCGTCCACAGGGTTTCCCTCAGATGAGCTGAGACGTAGCAGGATCTGATCCTCGATCTCCTTCAGCTCCTGCTTCATGTGGGCATTACTCACGATCAGCTGGTTCTTCGCCTCCTCCAGATCAGGCCTCTCCTCCGCCACCACCCGGCCCAGCAGCTGGTCCTCCAAACCACTGGTCATCAGTTTCACAATGATTACACTTAAATAATACTGGTACAACTCACAATTATTTTTAAGCGTACACTGAATACACAACTGGAATACCAACAATGAAACAATGCACAGGCTTATTTATGTGTTTTTTTCCTCACAGTGAGGGGTGGAGGTCCAATACTTTTCTTCCTAATTTGATCATCACTGATTCTCAGCTTGGTCACATATTAGCTATCCACATGGGATGATGGGAGCTAACAGGTTTCATCTGAGAGTTGTGAACCCCTGAAAATTGCACTGATGCATTTCTATACTTGTATCATTTGTATTTAATGTTAATAAAACAGTGTTCACAAACTGCACATCACTTTGTGCATTTAAAACAGACTATCCCCTGACTGACTGGTTTACCCAATACTCTCCATTTCATTCATGTTTAGGAATTATCAGCTGACAATATGAGTGTTTTGAAGATATGTGTTTTGTGAGCACACATAGTTGTTGGTTACCTGGGTGACAGTGTGAAATTAATGAGGGTGACCTTGGTGGATATTTCAGGTGAGTAATGTGGGTTGGGCAGCTTGGTGGTGATGTACATTTTGAAGTCGTCATGATAGGGAATTACAGCATCTCCAAGCTTGAGCACTGTACTGCCCTGCTGCTTATATGTCTGAGGAACACACAGACACACAAACACACAGTAGACTTAACTTACACCTACAGTTACTAAAATTGAACTGGAATGACCTGGCAACAGTAATTTTATTGCTGGAAAGCATGTAAAATACACTATATGGACAAAAGTATTGGGACACCTGACCATTACAGCAACAGGGACTTGGCATTGCATTTCAAATACATAAACTTTAGTTGGTCCCTCCTTTGCAGTTTCCACTCTTCTTGGAAGGCTTTCCACAAGATTTTGGACTGTTTCTGTGGAAAGGTGCACCCATTGCTAGAGCATTTATGAGGTCAGGCACTGATGTTGGATGAGAAGACCTGGCTCGCACTGGTGCACACTCATGTTAGAACAGAAAAGGGCCTTCCCCAAACTGTGTCCACAAAGTTTAAAGTATGGCATTGTCCAAAATATCTTGGTATTCTAAAGCATTAAGAGGTGTGTCTCAATACTTTTGTCCATATAGTGTATCTCTCTGCGTTAACGTAATATTTTGCTGTCAGACTGATTGTGATGAATGTTCAAATATCTGATGTTTCAAACACAGCAGTGTTTTTCATTCATTTTGCATATATCGTCCACACCATCTGCACTTTATATTATGTAAATGGATCAATAGAAAAGTAAAAAAATTGTTTTATATTAACTTCCATTATAAGTTAAGAAGGCATTTTCCTTCTCTGAAGAATGACTATTTTTGAGATAAGAGGCTCTGTTCTGACAGTGATGATGGAGACAACTCGATGATGCACGATAAACATTTTGACTTTACGAGATCTGATTTGAGCTGGGACAAGTCAGAGCAAACATAAAAAAGCATGCTAATGGAGTGGTGTACCTGTCTCAGCAGAACTGGGTCCAGTGCTGGGTCCAGCTCTTCCCCTACATTCTCCAACAGACAGGGCTTCCCAAATCGAATGGCATTTTCCAAACTGCGCAAGAAGTCACGGTCACTCAGCTTCATCACGTCCAGTCCGTTATCGCGTTCCTGCAGAAGGAAAAAGATCCCACCAGTAAGTTTCAATGAAGCAAAATCAAAGGACATATGTGCCGTTTACAGGGGGGAAATCAACCCAGTCCATCGCCACCCACTGACACATTCAAACATTAAGCCAGCTGGATTTGCTATTTAGGTTCCTGTTTATAAACCCTTAGAAGTCAAAGTCATTGCCAATTTCATAAAAGCCTTTTATATTTATCCAATTATTTTTGTAATTATTTTATGAGATCGAAACAGTGTAGCAAAATGGAAATATGTGTACATTATGTGTGTTAAAGAGATGGAGGTCTGAATGGTGAACTTCTAGCTCATCCTTAGCTCTTACCATGTTCTTGATCCACTTGTTGGCCTGGCCCTGAGGATCAATGAACAAAGACCAGCGCTGAGAGTACTGGCTGATCACTCCGTTTTCAACAGAGAGGTTATCCTTCGGCAGCCCTGCGATCTACACACACAAAATGAAACACATACAAACGCAACGGCACATACAAAGACAGAGACCCACATGGACATAGACACACACAAAACAAATACACCTCATCTCTTTCTCTGCACTGTCTCAGCTCTGTTAATGGTTAAGATTAAGAATATGTATGTAACTGTAATTTGGTGTGTTTATGACCTGCCAGGAGCGGATTTTCACTTTGTCTCCGAGTGTGTTGATGAGATTTGGCTCTGCTGTGTGAGGGACCTGATGACCCTTAAAACCACGCAGCCACTCCTCAACCATTGAGGCCCGATACTCACCCTGGGACAGAAACATGCTTCCACTGTCATTATGAGGAAGATTTTCAGCTATCATAGTACAAACAATGTAAATGTGTAAATGAATATTAAAGGTGCACTACTTTCACTTTTGCAGGGGAAATGGGGTATTTGTTCCTTTTCATAACTTAATAATTGTTTTTGAAATAAAATAAAAACCTAAAGTCAACATGGGGTCAATGGAGTCAATGTAATTTAAAAATTTAGTATTTGGCGTAATTGTTACTTAGCTAACGATAGTGAAGATCCCTGAGTGTTCCATGGCAGTGATAGTGACGGACAGTGGAAGGTGTAAAGGAGTGCACCAAAGTACAGGGAATGATTGTAAGCATTGTACAGCGTATATATTAAGCATATATATTAAGCATATACCTTGTAAAAAAAAAGGTTGTAGAAGATGTTGAATAGAAGCCAAAAACCCAACAAAAGCTGAGAATGTAGCCTTTAACTTATATACATGTACAGACACAGGACATGTTCTGTAAACTCACAGTAAATGGTCCAAGGTAAGCTACATATCCTGCAGCCAGCAGCACATCTCCAGTTACATTGTCCACCAGATACTCCAAATGCTGCACCGTCTCACTCCAGCGCACCTTCTCGTCAGCCAGACCTCCAATCAGCTACACACACACACACACACACACACACATATTCATGCATACACACATATGATTTGGGTAGATGTATGTTAAACAGGTCATTTGGACTGGTGTATGCTGAACAGGTGATTTGGACAGCTGTATATTGTTAATTGAATTTGGACAGGTGTATGCTGTACAAGTGATTTGGACAGGTGCATGTTGTGTGAGTGACTCGTACAGATTAGACACCGATCACCTTGTCTGCTCTGATCAGTCTGCTCTCACACAGCTGGCACTTGTTGTCCAGTTCGTCACGTTTGGCCAGGCAGTCGTGATATTTGGCCTGAAGTGTTGCAATGCCCTCCTCCACCGCTGCCAACTGCTGTTTGGCCTCCTCCAGAATACGCTGGGTTACTGCCAGGTCCTCCTGAGCCTCAGCGAGGGCTTGCTACTCACACACACACACACACACAAACAAGTATCTAATGACACAAATGCTGGAGGTCTCAATTTTGATTTCTGAACTGCAGGGGGCAGCATAGTGTTGACTATCATGACAGAAAATGGTACTCCAGCGGGCAGCAGAAGTACTTGATCTTAAATTTGCTTGTTTTATGCCAGAACGTGGCAATTGAAAACAGAAGTTCTCACCCGTTTGGGCTCCACAGCTTTGGCAACAAAGTGGTAGACATGCATGGCTCGCACCCACTGGCAGATGGACGTGCAAGCCTTGGACACTTTAGCAATGGAGGCCGGCTGGAACTCTTCGTTGTCTATGTAGGGCTGTACCAGTTTGATTACAGAGTCTGGGATATTGTCCTAAAGAAAACAAAAACCAACTGATGCATTAAAATAAATAATTTTTTTGTAAACTTAGTATACTGTCTGTGTATCTGTGTAAAACTGACCTTGTCAAACTTAAACAGACTCTCCAGGAACTTGCCGGGATCCTGCAGAAGGCCTTTGCCGGGTTCCCAGTAGTCGTCCACTTTGGTCCCAGGTTTCTCTCCGGCCACTTTCTTAGGTTTAATGCCTTTCATAATGCAGACTGCCTCAATGACCAGCTTCACTCCTTGAGGAGGCCTCTGCATCGCTCTGACCTGTACACCACCATGAGAAAATCACTCTGTTACAGTGCTAATATCTGTTGGTACGAACTGTGGGAATGTGCCTATGGATTTTTTGTGCTGGTTCCCAAAAGGTTGTTTGTTGTCTTTCAAAGAGTACAGGGAACTATAATGAAAAACAGCGTATGTCTCCTTTAACCCTTAGAACACGAGCAGCACGGATCCGTGCCGGAAACGCAACAAATAGTAAATTGTCATAATACAGCAAAACAATATGGAAGTCCCTCCACTTTATGTTGATGCTCAAGGTGTGCAAGGTGTCAAACATCATGCTGAGCTTTGTTTGTTGTTCCTATGTCAAACGTAGAACCAAAGCTATTGTGATTTAAAAAACATGCAATAATAATAACTGCTACTGGGGTTTTAAAAATGGTGTCACGCACAAATACCCATAAAGAACTAAAATGTCCAAATTTGTTTTATTTAAGATCTTAGAAACAAACAGAAAAAAACACAAGATCTTTGAACCAAGAGGATAATCTCCGCCCACAATTGAGGGGGTCCGTTTTAATTTGTTGAAATCAGATTTTACTAATACACTCTAAGAGTTCTAAGAGTTAATGAAGGACCCAAAATAATTTTTTCTGTTTAAAATCACCTCAGTGACATCATTCTTGTTGAGAGATTTGAGGCTGGTCAGAGCAGCGTCCAGTGCAGGCAGGGCTTCGTCTAGATCTTTCTGTGCATCTGCAGCAATGGCTCCGGCAACCTGAGCCTTTTCAGATGCTTTTGCTTCCTCAGCCTGCACTGCAACACGAGTCTCCTCTGCAACCACTGTGTCTTCCTACACACACACACGGATGTAGAATGACCTGTTATGATCTTGAGTCTAGCTGTGTTTAAGTTGGCTGTGATATGAGATAAACGTGTGAGTGATGCCTTAATTTTCTCCATAGTGATGACAGTGTCTCTGGCTGCTTCTTCCAGGAGAGGCCGCATCGTCTCCAGCTCCTCCTGCATCTTACTCACATCCTCAGCTGTGCTCAAGAGCTGCACATTTGTGTATGTGGGCACAAACACCCATACAGACACACAAACACAAACAAGCACACACACACACACACACACACACACACACACACACACAGTCAAACTAATGGTTTAAACTGGTTTAGATTTGTATATCTCAATACTTATTTAATTAAATCTAAAAAAATCTACTTAAAGCCAAATTTATCTACAAACTGGCATTGAAACATGTCAATAAAAGTAACTACAGAAATATTGTAACAATATTGTAAATATTGTCAAATTTTGTCTTATTAAATACGTTTTTTTCTTATTAAATACTTTCATATATACATAACATATACCACGGTCTTATACAGTATCACCTCTATGCGAATACACTTCTATAAATTTATACTGACTTGCTTTTTTGTGAAACAGTAAGGCTGTTATCAAGTCAGGTGGTGTGACCCCATGGTCTACCTGACTTGATAATACATAAACATTATAATAATGAAAAGTTGCACTTGTATTTAAAAAAAAAAAAAAAAAAAATTTTAGAATTTATATTTCATACTAGGTCAAAGGTTTTTATTTAAAAAAACTAATTTTAAGTAGTGGTAAGTAACTTATTAATAAATAATATATTTTATGAATGTGTGGTTGTGCCATCTCACAGTTCCTGCATCTTGCTACTCATGACACTTGATATCTCCCAAAATTGTAATGTTTCTGAGTATTTCCTTTGCTGTCTCTCACCTTGTCCAGTCCGGTCTTCATGCGCTGGCGAGCCCCATGCAGTTCCTGCTTTTTGCGGCCGATCAGAGTGGAGAAGATACTGAGGAGCTCCAGGTAGCTCTTGGGTGTGACGTAGTTGTAGCGTGAGAGTTCAGCCCGGTACTGCTCACACTTACGGGCCACCATCTGGTGGATCTCCACACACATCACTGTCTAAAAACACAAACAACCCACATGTACAATCAACAGTTGAACAGTCTGCTTGTATAAGTTATATTCTACGCATACACACACACACACACACACACACACATACACTTGTCCTCACCATGCCCTTAAGGGCCGCAGGGCTGGCATCCAGCTCGGGCAGCTCGTTGAGGAAAGACACTGCCACAGACTGCAGCGCCTCCTGTGGCCAAGCGCTGAACCAGTCAATAGTGCAGCAGGTGACCAGCGAGGGGAACTGGCGAAGCCTCGCCCGGAATACTTCTCCTAATGGGCTTCAGAAAAGACAACATCTTACGTGGGCAAAAGTACAAAAGACTTCATGATACTTTTACCCTTGCAGCTCAGAGTGTATTCGTAAAATCTGATTTCAACAAACAAAAATGGTGTAAAACAGTCTAAAACCGGTGTGTTTTCTCCCACACCCTCGCCGTTTGCTGCTCGGCACACCGCCACTTGGCTGCTCTCTGGAACTTCCATAAAAGGAGCTGTTTGGCCGTATGATGACGATTTACCATTCATTGGACAAGACAACATACAGCTGACAGGAGCGGTAACAGCACTAGCATGTGTGAATATAGTATTATGACAGGGGTGCCCAACACGTCAATCGCGATCTACCGGTTGATCGCAAAGGCAACGCGAGTCGATCGCGGAGCCGTGCCTTTCAAAATAAACTCTACCGCACACAGGAGACCGCGTAACGTCAAAACAAGTGAACCGTGAGCCACAGAATACACTACAGTACAGGTAGTGTGGGTACCTGTCATTAAAAATTCAGCAAATTGGCAATTGTCTGTCAGAGTTTGACAGATGCTTTCAAGACTTCGCTTCACTCGAGCCAGTTGCTACATTTATGTGCTACCCATTTCTGGAAGATGTCGAGGTTGATTTACTCGCATCAAAAATTGCAACGCTGTTTCATCTGAACTCGTCTGGAGTGGAGGAGGAGATTTTCAT
>JBBPCZ010000142.1:16301569-16316437 GCA_037974445.1 Brycinus macrolepidotus | reverse complement strand
ATTTAATGAAGGACTGATTGAGTCAAACCAGGTTTCTGATGGAAACTACAAGTAATACTGGGCTTCCACAAGGAACATATTGACATACATAAGTATACATAGTATATTTATTAATTAATTAATTTCTTTATTAATATTTATTAATGCATTTTTCGCTACTCTTCTTAAAAAATGAACATGACTACATTTTGAATAACAAATATGGCATAGTTGCATTAGAATGTCGTCTCTGTACCTGTGTCTGGAGCTGAGGGTAAAGGTTCTCTGCCAGGTCTCCCTTCTCCAGAGCCTCAGAAACTTCTGTGGTCCAGAACGTTTGACACCCCGCGATCACCACCTGCCCTGGCCATGACAGCACCCACTGTGTGCGAGGTTCCTGCACAGAAGCAAAAAGGCGAAGGCTGTGTTTGGCTTTGGCAATACACACTATCAGAAAATTCCTGGCAGAATTTAGTCCCCCAATGTAAAATCAACATAAAAATACCCTCAAAGGTACAACACGGTCCTTAAGGTCAAATGTGTACCTTATCTATGTTTTAAATGTACACTACATTCAAAAGGGTTTATTAGTACCTTCCATTACTTAATTTTTCTAAATACAAAAATAACCCCACTGACAGTGTTTGTTCCCTGAAAGGTACAGTTTTTTCTGACAGCGTAATTAAACTGCCCTGGCCCAAAGACAAAAAGCATACAAATAAAATTAAAAAAGAGATAGAACGCTTTATTTTACTAAATTAAATTATATTATGGCGTAGCATTAACCCAGTGTTCTCTGGCTGGCAGACTGACCTCTGTATAGACCCTGAGGGAACGGTCAATGCAGTCCCGCAGACTGAGCTTCATGGACTTCTCCACATCACACAGCCAGTCCTCCACATTCCCAGAAGGGCGCACAGGGAGTAAGAGCTTGACTTCCTCTCCCTCTGCTGAGTACATATGTGTGATCAGCAGGTCTGGCTGGAAATGGAGCTGTAGAACAAACAACAGGAACGACTTCAAACACAGACACATATTGCAGTACAGTTACCGTATATGACTGTTTTGTGTTTGTCTGTTTGTGTATGTGTATGTATGTGTGTGCGCGCGCGCATGTGTGTGTTTGTGTGTGCGTGTGTGTGGGTGTGTGTGAATGTGTGTGTGTGTGTGTGCGCATGTGCTTGTGTCTGTGTGTCTGTGTTTGTAAGCACTGACCCGGGCAATGTTTTCAAAGCATTTGCGCAGATGAGGCTGCACTGCTGTCGGGTCTTTGGTCTGAGACAGAATCTCCAAAAGCTCGTCGTCAGAAAGGAAGTAAAATCTATAGGATAGGTATACGTATACGTATCAAAACACACACACACACACACACACACACACACATATATATAGATATATTGATATATATATGAACACGTACACAAATATCCAGGCTTAGTGTGTTGCTGGTTGAGGCTATTTAGCCACTTTCATACTGCTGGAAATGTTATAAAAAGGTATGTATGGATTCAACAGGGCTGGCAGGGTGTTCAAGTCTGGGTATATCTAACTGATCCCAATTAGGAACTATGTTGTTAGTTAGTTAATTGAGTAACTAAAAGGGCAATTACTTGGGTTGTCTTTGTCTTTTACTCATTTTTGATCTGAAAGGGTGTCAAATATGCAAAAATAGAAGAAATCAAACACTTTTTCAGGACTGTAAATGTGTGTCTTAGTGATTGATGCATTGCCGACCTGGGGAAGGCCCCGCGTTTGGTCTCTAGGTATTCACTCAGCCCCTTCTGCACCTGCTCCAGCAGCTTGTTACAGTCTCTGAGACTGTCCAGCAGACGTGCATCTGGGCACAGTTCAATTACCTGCGTACAAGAGGTCACAGACAAACATACACACAAACACACACAAATATACATGCAACATAATCATCTTATAGAGGTAATATACGATTAAGAAACTTGCCTATTGGCTTGCTATTACAATAGCAAGATATGGTCACCTGGGTGGGGAATCAACCCCAGTTGATAAATACAATTGTTTCTATATGTACATGTAAATACAAACTTATTTATATATTTATATAATTCTTTTCGACAAACTAGTGGTTATGGAGTTGCCCCTGCATACTTTAACATACTTTAGACTGTAGTCTTATTATATGGTTCTTAATCCTAGCTTATTGTCCATTCAGCCTATTATTATCATCCATTATTCTTAGTTTTATTCAATAAATACTATAAATATCTCAGTAACTACTATGAAAAGAATATGTAAGTTATGTAGTTCTCAGAATGAGCACTATAGATACTGTAGATGTGTACCCTTTACCTAGGAATGGAAGGTTTAAACTGAAAGGTCTTAGTTGGAACCAGATCCATAGCTCACCTGTCTGTTGTCATTAGCAGCCTTCATCACCTTCCTCCAGGTGCGCTCCATGGTCTGGTACCTCTTCCCCTCCAGGGGCAGCTGGCTGTTAATATCATCTGAGCTGAAAATAGGCTCCAGGTAGAGCCAGGAGCGCTGACACGCCAGCCACTCCTCCAATACATCCTGGCAGCAGTAAGTGATAAATACTGCCAGTTACATTTAGTCATTCGGCAGACACATTGACCCAAAGCAGCCTTCAGGAATAATATGAAATGTCTCATACTGATCAGTCACAACATGTTTGGAGTTTAGAACTGAAGTTTAGCTTTTTCTAGTTTAGAACTAGAGCTACAGGAGCTATGAGCTATTTTCACTAACAAACACCAGAAGTTAATAGTAACACATTTTTTTTTCTGTAAAAATGTCCTCAGAACATACCTCAAACAGCAACCAGCTCTTCACAAAGTTGGTCCAGACTTATGGGTTAGGATACATTATGACTTACTATGAGCTAATAAACTGAACAAAATGCAGTCGAAGACAACAGGTTAGTTTTACAACCACCTTAGGAGTAGGAGGGCTGATGTGGAATCAGCTTTGTGACAGTGACCATCATAAATACTTAGTATTCTGATCCAGGATCCATCTTCCATCAAGTGTTTTGTGAATACTAGTCCTGGTGTTTGAAATGGCTGCCTGTAGCAGCGAAGGTTTGTAGTTCACAGAAAGTCATACTGTGGCCTAAACCACATCTGCACCACCTTAATGAAGAGCTGGGTGTGGTTTGAGTGGGTTGAGTGAAGTTTTAAGGATGTATTTATAGACTTGGGTGATTATTTGTCTGACTAGCATCAGCTAGTAACATTAGCCTTAAAGAAACGAAATATGTCTCTGCTGGTCGTGCCATAACCAGGCTCTAGGGGCCTTCATGATCGGGAAAGTAGTTTGACAGTACTCTGATCATACCTGCGTCATCCTCAGCTTGCTCTCCCAGGTGCTGATCCTGTCCTCAAATGGTTTCTTGTATGGAGAAAAGGACATGCTCTGGGACATCACGATGTGGTCGTCCAGCAGCTGGGAGGCCTCGTCAGGACTCTTCAAGATGTAAGTGCCTGTCTCTTTATACGGCAAAACCTCAAACAGCACTGATGACCACTCGTTCTGCATCTTGTCCAGAGCCTAAATCACACATACACAGAATCTGTATTGTTCTCTGTAACTCTCAGCATGCTGGACACATTTATGTAATAATTGCCAATTCCTGATGTACAGTACATAAGTTATGGAGTAACATGGAATACATGTTAATGTCAATTTCAATAACAAAACTCTGGTTGCAGATAAATGCATAAAAGATCCTAATATATATGAGATGCTATATTCTGTGCATCAATTGGTTTAAAACTAACAAAGTTGAAATGCCGGGAAATATAATCTGATGGTTCTTATTTTTATTCTGTAGAAGTGAAAGCGTAGGAAAAGTCTGTTAAGCCGGCATTTCATTTTCAACAATGAGTGAAGTAATGAATTGTGTTCCATAAACTACAGAAAATATACAATCAAAACACTGCAAAAACCTTAGTGTTCCCCCAAATCTTAAATTTTCATTTTTCACATTTTACTGTTGCAATACAGACACCAGCATCATCCCACATTCTATACTATGTAAGTTATTTTTGTAGAGTAAGTAACTAAAATGGTTACTTTATGTACAATGAATGATTCAAAATCTGAATGCGTTTTATTTATGCTTTCTTCATACCACTGCAGACAATTCAATCTATGCACAGTATACTCCTTCAAATCTGCAACTACCTGCCATGTGACTAATACACACCCTGTCCAGGAAATAGATCTGCACCTGCCCGTTTTGTGCCGCACCTGTTCAATGGCATATTCCTTGCCAGCCACCTCTGCCACACGGGCAATCTCATCTATGTGCTGCTGCAGGCCGAGCTCCAAGCAGCGGGAGAAGGTGAGGTTGGCTTTGGGCTTCACGTTCATGTGGATGCGCTCGGACAGCAGCTCCCAGTGACGACTGCGCATTCCAGGGTTCCGCAGACCCTGGATCAGCGGGATGTTTGGCCTGAAGTCCTCAATGATGCCACGGATGTAAGATGCCACTTCCTGACATGCTGAGGGTGGTGAAAGAGAAAGAAGATGAAAGGAGAAGAGGACAGGTATGAGAAGCAATAACAGAGGATAAGACAATATGTTCAATATTATGTAGTTCTCATTGAATGCATCATGCTGATGTTTTACTCACCTGGTATGTCTTTGAACAGTTTGACACACTTGTGCATGGTCTTATAGGCATCGCTAACATTGCGCTCCAGCTGTTCCGGGTCGATTGTAGACAATGGGTCATTCAGCCAGCTCTCATGCCACCGTAGCCAGTCAGAGGTGGTTGTCCAGAGGTCCCGGAAAGGCTGAAAGTCTCGGCTAAGCTTCTGTAATCGCTCATACTGGACCAGAGAAATTAGGAAAATTACAGCACATGTAGTATGCTTATATCATCATAGATGTTAGTCAAAAGATTTTATTTTACATATTATACATTTTAAGTTGTTTCTGCATTTCTGTTAATTTTGTTTATTAATTCAAGTTGGTCCACAGGTTCCTGGAAATCAAAGATTCTGAGGATCCCTGTATTGCAGGAAATTACTGTAGACTGTGATTTGTAGCAATGCTGTTGCCATTGTTGTATGGCTTTAACTGGGTCTGAATGTTTCCAGTTAAATTACATGTTTTGCTGATTTTGTACACACAATGCACAATTAATGCTTATTTGCTGAAATTAATATATGGGCTGGAAAAAAGTTAAGGTACACTTTGTATTTAATGTTTTATGATGTTCTAAAATTTGCTAAAGAATGGCATGTTTAAGTCTTTTTGCATATGAACTTATTTTCATATTGAAAATTAACAGAATATCTGCTGTGATTTCTGAATGGATCTTTAAAGACCATGATTTGATCTCTGAGCGGTGATTCAATTAATAGAAGAACATAGAAGGACATGGGTGTAGCTAACCAGAATTCATACTTTTCATTGGTTCTCTGTATGTAATATAGAGGCCTCGTCTACTATGAACTGTTGTTAAGCAAATATATACAGAAAGGTAAAAAATTCTCCAAAGCTCACTGTTAGAGAACTGCAGCAAAGAGTGGCATCTTGGGGTCCCAAGTCTCCATAACAACCCTTAGACACTACCTACATGCCAACAGGTTGTTTGGGAGGCATGCCAGGAAAAAAGCCTTTTCTGTCCCACAATCACAAACATAAATGTGTGTGGAGTTTAACTGAAACCATGTACTTTGGTCAGATTGAACTTTTTGGCAACAAACACTCCAGGTGAGTCTGGCGTAAAGCAAAGGATGAATATGCAGAAGAGCACCTCATGCCCACTGTTAAGTATGGTGGAGGATCTGTGATGCTGTGGGCCTGTTTCTCTTCCAGTGGCCCTGGGAACCTTGTTAGAGTGCGTGGCATCACAAACTCTTTGAAATACCAGGACATTTTAAATAAAAATCTGGTGGCCTCTGCCAGAAAACTGAAAATTGGTCACCATTTGGTCTTTCAGCAGGATAATGATCCAAAACATAACAACATTGAAATCAACGTAGAAATGGTTCATCAGATACAAAATCAACCTTCTTCCATAACCATCTCAGTCCCCAGACCTAAATCCCATAGAAAACCTGTGGGGTGAGCTGAAGAGCAGAGTGCATAAGAGAGGACCCAGAGATTGTGCAAAGAGGAATGGTCAAAGATCCCTCTTTCTGTATTCTCCAACCTTGTGAAATGTTATACAATAAGATTAAGTGCTGTCCTATTGGCAAAAGGGAGTTGTACACAATTTTAACAGCAGTGGTATCAATAATCGTGGCACACACTGTATAGGAAAAAAAACACATGACCATATTAAGGTATTAAGGTCTGTGTATTTGTCTGCAATGTCATTAAAGTCCCCGTTGGGTGTAATGGTCAGGCGTCCCAATACTTTTGTTCATATATATAACAAACACACAGTGTTACATGAAACACACTACACTACATTAGAGTACGGACACATACGTTGGTGACAGGGATGCCGAAGAGGCGCTCGCGGTTGTTGTAAACCTGCGCCAGGGCCTGAGACTCCTTCAGCTGCGTTCCAACACGACGCACTTCGTTGGCCACCTCATGTGCTCGATTGAAATCTGTGTAGGCAGCAAAGCCCGCGACCAACATCTGAAACACACACACATGTTGGATAAAAACTTCATTAAAAAAATATCGTCATATTGTCCATCATGTCATATTGCCCACCCTTATCTACCACATTATCTTCAGGACTTTCTTTGTCCTGAAGATAATATGTTTGTGTAGCAGCCTTATGTGTATTACTCATCAATGCATAAACATTGCATATTAGCATATCGCTATAAATGTTATGATATCAGACGTAAGACAATTCCTTCTTCAAACTGTCTCACACACTTACAGATCACACCTGGGTGTACTGAGGGAGGCACTGACCTCCAGGGATTCCAGATGCTCCTGGAAGTTGTTCTGATCAACCAGTTGGATCTTATGGAAGCGTTTCTCATCCTCCTCATGCTGTATTTGCACATTTTCCATTTGAGTGAGGATCTTATGGGGCCAGGCCATTGCAGTCCACCTTCACAAAACACAGACCCATCATTATTAAGTAGATGCATGCTAAAATAAAACTAGCTTCTCTGGTTTTGAGGAATTCAGGGCCTCTCTGACTTTTGCAGTGTCCATCAAGCTTTTCTGATATTATTTTTTAAGTAAATATATCCACAAAACTATATAAACAGGAAGAGTCACGGTGACAAAACACCCAAAAGACTAAAGAACGGCTGACATGTACATGTGTCATACACAGATGTTTCACAACTGTTTTGAATGCGTCCGTCCCTTCTTTTTGGTGGATAACCACAAAAAATTACTTGTGGGTTGTGAAGTGAGGAAGGGGTGATGTCATACAATCACTGGATATAAATACATGTGAGAAATGTGTCAAGCAGAAAAATCTAACCATTACAGAACATCTGTGTACAGCGGGGAATTATTGTGTGGAATTATTTTAATAATTATAATAAAATTTCATAAAAAAGGTGTGAGGCAGTCATCAAGGCCACAAGAGGACCAGCAAAATACTCTGATTTGATCTGAGCAGAACAGATTTTCTGCAATCTGTTTTCCATGATAGGGGCCTTTAAACCAGTACGAGCCTCATAATGTTTGGAATAAAGAACTTACTTTGCAGTGAAATCCTCATTGGAGAGACTGTAGAAAAACTCATCTATTAGCTCATAGTCAGTCATGGCTTTGGACAAAAGCTCCTGCCCAAGTGTTACAGCAATAAGATAAACAGAGAGAAGAAGGAATGAATGTATTAGAGAAAGGGTTAATTAGGGCGAAAATTAGGGTGAAAATACAGTTTTTTAACCATACTTTTCAGAATCAAGAAAAAGAAAAGAGCAAGTGCTGGATTGGTATTTTACTTCATGAGCTTTCAGCTGATCTGGGACCTGTTTCATCCACTCCCTCTGCTCCGTCAGCTCCTCAATGCTGTTGGGCTTCTCATACAGCTTCCTGCTAATGGCTTTGCACTCCTCACATGCCTGGAACATATTTAGGTCCACTGCATTAGTCATACAGTAACACACATCAGTAATGGTAATCACAGGTTTGTTATCAGTGGAAAAAAATGCAGCATTAACTCTTCTGACTTTCAAAACTCATTTATAGTTTTGCACTATATCTATCTATCTATCTATCTATATATATATATATATATATATTACACATATATATAGAGAGAGAGAGAGTGAGAGAGAGAGAGAGAATTTATATATAGAATATTTTTTAGATATTTATCTATTTTTCCTTGTCATTATTAATTTTATGCTCTGGTTTCCTGGTCTGTAAGGTGTCCCTGAGTGGCTTGAAAGGCATCATAAATAAAATGAATATTAATAATAAGTAATAAAAAATGTCATAGCAGGGTGAAACGCTGCTATAATGAACTGCAGGTGTGACTTGCCTCGTCCAGTTGCTTGCGGAGCTTCAGAGCGAGGCAGTCCAGCACTGTTTTGGCCAGGGCACTGCGTTTCTTGGACAGGCTTTCCCGCACGGCCTTCACGCTGACCAAGAACGGCCCAATGATGATGGAGGAGGGGAGAGACTGATCCAAAATCTCCTTCTCCTTCAGGTGTTTCACCACCTCCCGCTTCACCTCTGCAGGTGTTGTGTTCTCCTCACTGTGATGACTAGAAAATCACAAAGACAACAGGAACTTTTCTAAAATGTAATAGTAATAGTTGTGTGTCAAAGGGGTCATGTTCCACAATTTCCTAGCATTTGTATGGGTTTATGAGCCAAAAAGCTATTCTTTTTTACTAGAACATTTTCCACTCTCTTTATATCCCTTTGTTGTTTTCGTTGCTGTGCCTTAAAGGCTTATACACGTAAATTACATTTGCTCTGATTAGCTCCCCGTTTTGCAGCTCATTCAAAAAGCAGTCTGAAACGTGGAATAAACTGATAAGTTCAAACTGAAATCATCAGAAAACGTAAGTTTAATTCGCTCCTCTTGCTAGTGAAACGCTTCAATTCCAGTGTGCTTCCCAACTGCCAGGTATAGCGGAGCGTTAAACTATTAACCACATCTTCCCCCCTAATAACTCCTGTCCACAGGAACAACACTCGGCGTCACTTCAAGGAGTGTACACGAGGAGCTAAAGTGTTGCAGGCTGAATGCACATTCACATGCAAACAAGTGACATCAAAACCATAATATGGATTCTAAGTCCAGAACGATTTAGTATCCATTTTTGGACTATATGGACTGGTACTTTTAACACGTTAATGCTCAAACATCACATCAAACAGTTTTAATTAAGAAAACCACAGACATTTCATATGGTGGCCTCTTTGACACTTTTAATTACAGAAATTTCACATTATGGCCTCTTAAATAGCAGCTACGGTGTTAACTGAGGGGGATACTTAGGATATTGTACTTGAGGAAGGTGTTGATGTCGGAGTTGTGCAGCTCGAGGTGACATTCGTATTCTCGAGCGTAGGCTTGGAGAAGAATGACAGCCTGACGCAGGGCGAGTCTCAGTCTCTCTCTCAGCTCTCTCACCGCTGGCTCATACAGGCTTACTGACTCCAACAGAGGAACTCCACCAAAGAACAAGTTCTTCATCACAAACTGTGAGGAGGAGAGAAAAACAGATACAGAGACACTGCCTTTGTCATCCTAAACCTATCTTAACTACACATGCCCTGTTTACACCTTGCATTAACTTATGTCTTGAATGATTCAGTCATAAGTACATGACACTGAGTACAGCCAATTTGAGACACAGTGTGATCCAATTACCTTTGGCCCGATACTTTGCAAGTCTTAGCTCCATTAACTCACATTTATTGATTCGCTCATGGGCACCGTCTAGAATTTTACCGTCATATTTTTTAGATAATGGTAAAAATAAAAAGTGGCCAGAACGCTACAGCATCCCAACATATTCCCAGGAACAACAAAGAGCAGTCTAATCAACTGCAGCATCACAGCTGAGACAAAAGCAGCTGTAAACAGGCCCACAGTGGATGTGATAGTGATGTCTGTGTAACCTTGTCCAGCTGAGGGATATTATGCGTGGACAGGATGCCTTTGTCAAGTAGATTAGTGATCGACATCTCAAAGTTCTCCAGCGGGGTGCTGTAATGGACTCCATTCTGATCCAGCACCAGATCCACCAGGAAAATCGGGTTCTTCTTTGGCCTGTAAACCGATCATCACAGCAACTCATGACTGACTTAAAGCATTTAAAATGTACAGTGTTGTGATGTCTAAACATTCTAAAAGTCTACGCCCTGCAAGGTTATTGCTCCGTTATCAGGTGTTTTCTACCTTGATGCTTTTATGCTTGGGACATATTTATGTTTATGTTTGGGACATACTTGTTACTAGTGTGAACATAGCACATGCAGTGTGAAATGCCCGCACATGCAGATTTTTATCATTAAGTTTGTCACTGCTGACCCTTTGGATGACCAATGATATGCATACAGTCATATGCAAAGGTTAACACATTCTCAACACGTGTCACGTCCGCGCCACCTCTGCCCCGCATTCAGCGCTCCCGCCCACCAGTCTGCTGAGCGGAGAGAGTGGTGCTGAGTGAGCCTCCGCGTTCTGCACTGATTGCGCTGCCAGGCGCCCACTCATTAGTTCAGCTGTCTGTCCTCCTGTGTTAATCAGTTTGAGTTTAGTGTTTTCTCATCGGTCTGTGTGGATCTGCCTCCCTGTATATTACCCAGCCGCTCCAGCAGTCTAGTGTGCGATCTCCCTCATACACACTCTCATCTGTGCTGTCTGTCTGCTCTGTTGGGAAGCTTCTTCTGGGATCTTAGTCTCACTCTCGTGCTGACCTCTTTCCCTTGCAGGTCTCGATCAGTGGACTTTGATTGTTGCTCTCTCTCTCTCTCCCTTGTTCTTCTAGGGCTGACCAGCGAGGCAGAATAGGCCTCGGGCTGGTCTGACTCTTTGTGGCTATCGCACATTGCAAAGTCACAGCCTTACCCTCTGTCCCAAGTCCGGAGCTAGTGAGAGACCTTCAGAGCTTGAGCAAAAGGACTGTTCTCTGTTTCAGTTCTCTAGGCACTTGTGTCAGACAGTCAAAGAAAATTCGTTTTCATTTCGTTTTGGATTAAAGCTATTTGTGTTCTTCCAGTACTCCTGATTCTGTGTCCTCCTTCCCCGTGTCCCACATGTTCCACATGTCCCATATGAACAAATTTATATACATGCCACTTTTCTGCTAATTTTATTGCATAATTTCTATGTATTTGAGCTTGGGCCACATTTTTATTAAAAATTGTACCTTATTTTTCATAAATGAACTGTATGGTTGAGGGGAGGATGAATGTACCATCTGAAACAACATTTACAAACTTTAAGCCTTTTTAATTCCAGAAAAGTGATGATTTGGGCTCTTTAGCAGTATATAGTTTGTATATAGCAGTATAAAGCCATACATACATACATACATACATATATATATATATATATATATATATATATATATGTAAATGATATTATCAGTAAATCAGCAGTAATTGAGTAATTGTGTAGTAAGCAGAAATGTGTTCTCTGTACTTATTTACACAAATATAAACAAAGAGAAATCAACAAAATGTTCTTTACCAGGGATGCCTTTTGCACATGACTATATAAAAAAAACCCTATTAACTCCAATCTGACAGTTGTAATTACACTCACAATATGATTTCATCATATCTCCACAAAACACAAAGGCAAACTGTTTTGTGCCTATAGACGTTGTGTAAAGTGTTGGACTCACTTGAAAGGGCTGTTGATGAGGTCAGAGCCCCAGGTGAGGTCAGAGGGACAGTGCAGTACGCTGTGGCAGGCATCCAGCACCAGCTGGGCCAGGCTGGCCAGGGAATCCTGCACCAGGAAACGCAGTGAGTCCTGTAGTCTGTAGCGCACAGATGCCATCAGGTAGCACATCTTGGACATGTGGTACATCTCCCAGTCGGACTGGCTGAGATTGAACCAGCCGGGCCCAACATCCCGCAGACTGGAGCGAATCCCGTTACACAGAGTGGTCACCCAGGAATCCTTGAGGAAGAGCTGAACCTGGGGAGGGAAGGAAGATTGGTAGTAACAAAAAGCTTAGAGAAAGTAGTTATTGTCATAAAGTCACACAGATTTGCTTATGTGGTTTCTGACACTGTTTCTGGACTGTTATGTGCACAAATGGACATAAAGTATGTTGCACAGCTAAAAACAGCCAGAAGCCTAAACCTTAGATCATGCACAGCATGAATCTGTGCCGAAAGCAAAACAAATGGTAAATTATCGTCATACGGCAAAACAGCTCTTTATTTGGAAGTTCGACCGGTTTGAGGGGGCGTCTGGACAGCGCTCGAGTGAAAAGCAGCAAACAGTGAGCGTGTAGGAGAACAAACACCGGTTTTAGACTGTTTTAGACCGTTTTGATTTGTTCAAATGATACTTTAATTAATATGAGTTCTGAGGGGTAACTATTGTCCATACATCTCTCCATTGTTTTAGTTACCTGTGTGTGTGTTTGTGACTGTGCCAGCTCAAACTCCTCCAAGCGTAGAGGCTTGGTGAAGTTGTAGTGAAAGAGGCTCATGGCTGCCACTCTATTGCACTCTGCTTGCACTTTGGACAGAGCGGAAATGACCTCTGGCCTGGTCAGCAGGGAGTTAAAGACAAAGGCAGCATGGTTCTTCTCAAACGGGTAGTCCGGCACAGAAACGAAGCCTGGGGTTTGAGAGTGTTTACAGTGAGAGGTATTCAGACACTTGGTATTGAAAAATACAAACAAAAATTCATGAGCATGAACAATAAGAAGTTTAAAAAATAAAACTGATGGATATAAAGTATATTTAAAAAGTATATAAAAAACGGCATATTGAAATATAATAACCACTCTAAAGGAATGGCCATTTAAAAGCTTGAAATCAGTATTTGTAAAATATTTTTATAACATTGTTATAATATGCTTATCACTTCACAGGCTTAAAATAATTAATAGATAGCTGTACACAAAAAAGAATAAATGTTTAATGTGTGTAGAATGTTGAACGGAGCTGTAGACGACAGTCAGATGTCAGCAAGAAATTTCTAATATATGTATATTAAAAGAAGTGATCAAATCACATTGAGTCAAATAAAAAGAACTAAGAATTAAAAAGAAACAGACAGTATATTATAGCAAATAAACTACAGTATATTATTTATCATTTAAAGGGCCCATATACATTCTCTCTTTGTTCTTTAAAATTAAACAAGCTGTTTTTTTCACTGTGCCTTTAAGATTGATATATGTAAATGACATCTTTCTGATTGGCTGCCCAATATAACATTCCAGGTTGAAACACTTCTATAGCTTAAGCATAAATGGGTGGGGCTAACCTGCTGTAGGCTGAATAGATGTACATATGTAAAGGAATTTTCATAATGTTATTAATGTTATCAAATGGCCTGTTATTTTGCAGCTTAGTATTGATTTAGATTCCATTTTACAAACTATATTAAACTATTTTATTTAAAAAATGTGGTAGATGATTTAGGCCCATTAATGGCCTCTTGTTGCTCCTTGACTATTTAAAATTATGAATAATAGTACTATATATATTATTGTTACTGTATAGTACTATGGATAACAGAATAAGAGTACTATAAATGATAGTACACTATATGTTCAAATGCTGTACCCCTAACTACTACATACCTGCCCAATAATACACACACACACACACACATACACACACACTCTTAAACACACATACCTTTTTGAGGTGCTCTCTCTGGTTCATCCTGGGGCAGGGTAATGTAGGAGAACTCCTCAGGGTTGTCCTGCACAAGCCTATCAAAGCTGAGTTGGTTCATGGTTCGAATGTACTCCAGTTGAACCTCCGCCTCCATATGTTTCACACACTCCTGCAGTCTGCATTTCGTGTTTTAAATACATACACAAGCAGGCACACATAGACAGCATACATTATGTTTCCAGCACAAACTGCACGTTTCCATAGTCTATTATCTATTAAATCTATTAAAAACATTGCTTGTCATGTTATTACATGCCATGAGGTAATGTACTGTTCTTCATGTATGTTTCCATATTTAAACCATATTCCTTTTCCTTTTCCAGTCTTCTTTTTCCTCTTTTCGTAACCCCCTTCAAACATTAGGTCTTTGTGTTTTTAAATAGCTCTTCAGCCTTCTCTCTCTCTGTATTCTTACTGTGGTAGTCTGAGGCCCGGAGTGCTGAAGGCGAGGGTTTTAATATGCTGAAGGGTGGTGGGCGGCAGGGTGGGCGTCCCGCTCCAGGTGGGCATGCAGTCCACTGAGAGATAGTAGAGCAGCAGGGCCTCTGTGGTCCTCCAGGAGTCGAGGGCAAACTGGACCCTCTGAGCAAAGAGGCGCGGGTCCTCAGCCAAAAACATCAGCCTGACACGGGGAACCCAAAACTGACCCATCATCAGCGCACCTGAAGTGAGAGAGAGAAATGGAGAAGGTGAGATAAAAGGAATCTATCTTTGTTTATGTTTGTTTCGATCTGGTTATTTCTTTATAGGACATATATCGTTATGTATGTATAATATTATGGATAACAGGAACAAAATGATCCCCTGGGGTGAGGCACTTGCCATTGTTTCTCTGCGTTCCACATACAACAGGTTTGCCTTTGCTGTCTCTGACTTGGCCATTAGGATCTGCCTTTTGCACCAAGTACTGCATCGTCTCCCGGCTATAGTCCAGGACCCCCACAGACTGCCATGCATACTCTGGAATGTCCTCTACACCACAACCATCAGACGAAGAGAAAGAGAAGCATTTGAGCTACCTTAGATTTAAAAGTATATATGTATATATACACTCAACAAAAATATAAACGCAACACTTTTGTTTTTGCTCCCATTTTTCATGAGATGGACTTAAAG
>JBBPCZ010000142.1:16253320-16264160 GCA_037974445.1 Brycinus macrolepidotus | reverse complement strand
CACACACACACACACACACACACACACACACACACACACACACACACACACACACACACACACACACACACGTGTAGTTTTTTGTATATAGAATATATATGTATATTTGTTTTATATTATTCTTTTATACTGTACAGTTTTCACAGGTTATGCTGCTTCTACCTTATTCTGTTCACTTTGCTGTTGCAACAATGCACATTTCACACCCATGAGACTAATAAAAGGTTATCTTGTGTGCAAGAAGGTATGCAAGAAGAAGAATCTCATTTACTACTCAAAATAGTTTTTTTTTTGTTTTTTTTTAATCCAGAACAAGAGCTTAAGACCCACATTTGTTCATTTATAATCCCAATCAGGAGCTAATGCAATTTGCAGGACAGCTATTAGTGCTGCAAGTTAGAGAGGAACTTGATAATCAGTGACAGGGTTATATGAGAACATCTACCCTGCTTCCAGTCAGTAAACACTCAGCTAGATCTACTATTTCCCAATCTCTCCTTGAACACTCACATTTCTCAGCTTCCTCTCCTGGATTCCTGAGGATTTTTACTGATGGAGTAGATCCTGCTGATATACTGTCAAATACTGTCAATTGAATATCCACCTGCTTAACTGGAACAAGTGAGGAAGCTTTTCGACTTGACCCAAAAAGCCTTTTTACTTCTTAGCAGGGTGATGGTAACCTGCAATCTCAGGACCTAAATGTGACCTTCATGGTGTCCTCTGCAAGATGTTAAACTGGGGAAGCTTTTTTTTTTTACAGAGCTAAACAACGTGGATTATAAGTGCTAACTGTTTGATGATTCCGTTCCTCAAAAATGTGATTCAGGAGTTACACACACACACACGTATGTATATGTGTGTGTGTGTGTGTGTGTGTGTCTATATATATATATATATATATATATATAAAGTGTGTGTGTGTGTACACACACACTTTTATGACAGTTTTTTTCTTCCACAGATCCGCTGTTGCATAACAGACAATTTAGCAGGTTTTAAACCCCTTCTTAAAACATGAGATTAGGGTTGTATATAATTGTCTGATAGTCTGACCTATCTATGTCTTTAATGATCCTGTCTGTTTAAATTCTTTCCACTGTATTTTATGGATTTGTGTAAAGCGCTTCAGGCTTGTAGAGAAGGTGCTCTACATAAAGACCATTTTACAAGTGATTTTTCCAGATATGCTCAGTCACACTCACCTTCGGTGCACTGAGCTTCTTCTCCCCTCCCACAGGCAGCGGCGCCCCTTTGCTCTCCTTCCAGGCGTAGAAGCCCGAGTGAGGCGGGGTGGGCAGCCGGTGAGCTTTGGAGGGAGGTGACGAGTCGCTGCTTTTGCGTTTCTTCCCCAGGCCTCTGTGCTCATAGCCGGGAACCCTGCTGTGGTGTCCTGAGTTTCCTCCTCGCCCGTGCGGGTCTGGGGGCGAGGTGTGAGTCCGCTTAAATGGCCATGGCGAAGGGCTATGGGGTGATTCGGCTGAGGGGGGGCCCAGCTGTGGCCTTGGCGGCTTGCGCCCAGGGGAGAGCGAGCCGTTGGTTTGTCCGTGAGATGGAGGAGCGGGTCTGTCTGATACTGAAGCTGGATTTGGAGCTGGAGAAGTTTTACTGGACACAGGTAGCCTTACCCGGTCCCTGTCCCGGTCCCTGTCCGGGCTCAGACAGTTCCGGTCCGGGCTGACAGCGTTGGACTCGCTCAGGGAGGCCTTGCGTTTTCGCACAGCCGATGACGCCGTGGCCTTTTCCACATCCCTGAGGCGCAGCTGCTGCTTGCCAGTTCGGCCCAGGGGATTCTTGGGCCGTGCCAGACCCCCTGGCTGGCTGGCTGTCCGAGCGGACTTGGAGTGAGCCGCCGCTGATTGGCTGCTGCCCCCGGACTTCTCAGACTGACTGTAGGCCCTGCTGGTGGAGGAACTCTGCGGGTGGGCTTCCTTGCCTGGCCCCTGGGAGGAGTACGAGGAAGTCTTGACTGAAGCAGAGTTGTGATTTCCTGCCTTTGGTTTGAAATGATGGGAAGTGGAGGAAGGGGAGGCAGGAACGGCTGAAGGCTTGGCTGAGGGACTCTGGGACTGAGGATCTGGTGCTTGAGGTATTTTCCTAAAAGGAAGGAAAAAAAAAAAAATAAAGTCACAAGAGGCCTTTAAACTACTGTTCCCTAAACAGACAGATATGGAATTTTGTTTTTATGACCATCAAAATGAGCTGATTTTGCAGCTGTATATATGGATTGGGGAGTGAACAGTATATTTTAAAAGGGTGAACATCGTACATATTCTATATCAAATCCTTATTATAAAGACTGCATAAATTCTTATTTTAATTTATTCCTTATTTAAAAAAGCAAGAAACTACATATTGTGATGCATACAGTGCAACACAGTATATTTTTTGCCATATCGGCCATAATATCAGGCAGGTTTTAGCACAGACCAATAATCAAATAATTTATTTACAATAAGGACCATAATAAAACTTATTCTGCTACACAGGTTTGATGTACATGGTCATTTGTGCGTATATCAAGTATACTGCTGAGAGTTTTTAGAACTTGAACTGTCGATACTAAAAATACAGCTACAAGTGTGATGGACCACTGGAAGGTTTTGGGACAACCTGCCAGAAAACATCTCCTGCAACGTTAGCGTGGTCCATCAAGGCCGAACATCAGTAATTGGTTTAGGCTTTGGTTGGCTCCTGAACAGCTTTCTAATCAGTTAAAGTGGATTAGGTGCGGGATTAGGCTTCATTAGTGGACAGCCACAGTAAGTGAAACTTAGAGAGAAACCCGGCGATCTAATACACAGCAGAGAAAGACAAAAGATCACCACTGCTGACCCTTTAAAAAATAAAAAGAAAAAGAAACACTTCTAAACTGTACCATAAAAATGGCTTGAGTTAGGATCACATTTATTTTTCTGTTTATTTGCCTGGATATATTTTGTTTATTTAAAAAACAAACTGCAAACACTGAAAGCACATTAAAGTACACAATTACATTCCTGTATTGTGTTTGTCCTCCATTTGACTACTGATGCAAACTGCACAATTTTTGGATGTGAAACAATAACCTTTGTACTAATTTGCACAACTGTTTACTTCTAGTTTAGATCTATATTTTAATTATATATGTGTATTCTATGCGTTTTTCTGTCCTCTGTAAAATCTGGAGCCACGTCTCGTCTCACTGTTTACATGTTTGTAGCTGAGATGACAAAGTTTTCTATGACATTAAAAATTGCCAGCAAAACCAGCACTACAACCTCAGTGTCTTTGTGCAAGAGTGCAGACACCGGTTATTCACCTATTTAAGCTTTCAGCATTAAAATGTGTGTAAATACCCAATTTAGTCTGTTGAACTGAACTGAATACATAAATATATAGAATGATATTAAACCAACGAGAGGAAAAAAATGAGGTCCTTACTTCCACAGGTGGGCACTGAGGTGGCTCTCTACCATGGCACTCACTGCAGACCGCAGATGGTGCAATCGCCGGTCGAACGTGAAGATGCCATGACCCAGAGCACAACTGCCAAACGTACAGTACTGAAAAGGAAAATTAATTCAGTAAAGACTAGACTGCATTTCCGCAAGAAAACTTGAAGTGTGATTGCAATAAAAACCAGTTTGGAGACACCCAAACACCGAAAGAAAAATCCACAGCGTGGATTCGGCGCCCTTTTGGGTCTTTTGACTCTCAAACATGGAGGGGGGCATTAACTGGCTGGCTCTTACCAAGCTATTTATGGTTAAGGACGGCTATGAACTGCTCTCGCCTGATAACGGATGGGACAAGAGCATGTAGCCACGTTCTGGGCTGATTATTTCTAATAAAACCACAACAAACAGTGACATGTCTTTTTTTAATAACTGACCTGAGCTTTAGTCCCTTGAAGTCTGTTTATGAGTCTGCCGTGTTTTTAGTTTTGCAAGATTTATTTGTTGCTCCACATTTTATCCTTTACCGGCTGCCATAGTTGTGATTTCACAGACTCTCTGACACACATTTTTATGGAGACTCGACCATCCTCTCTCTCTCTCTCTCTCTCTCTCCATACATTACAAAGGTGTTAGAACCATGCCCGTATTGCAGAGGTGCCAAATTAAAGCAATAATCATAATAATAATAATAATAATAAATAAAACTTGTTGACACAATCACACTAATGAAACATGGATTGATGGAGATATTGCTGGGTTATATTTCTGTTTAAACAACCTATTACAAAACCATCATAGTCACGATTGATGGCAACTACAAATATATATGCCATGCAGCACCATGCAAACAAATTACTAAGTTTAGAATTAATGCTTTCGATAACATAAAACCCATTTGGCTACAGGTTACAATATGTTTATCTTGTCCACCTTTATAAGTTTCAAGTAATCAAATAGTAGGAAGCTTAGAGAAATAAATACTGAAATACTGATTGACAAGTGACTTCAAAAAGAAGTGCACAAGCTTATCAGTTTTTGTCCCTTGTTGTAATATATAACATGTAACACCCTCTGTAAAAAAATACAGTACTGTGCAAATGTCTTGAGCCATCCCTCATTTCTTTGTATTTAGCTTTTAATCACCATGTTCATACGAAAATGAATATTATATTCCTGTCAAACTGTCTTATCTTCAGCTTTCTGTGTAGATTAAATTAAAGAAATGGGAACAAATGTTTTACTACGACACCTGTTTCTTCACTGGTTCAGGACTTAAGCTAGATGTGCTTTGTTGCGCTTGAATGATTCATACGTAGGTCGCTGTGTGGCTTAACAACAAATAAACTGGTCAGGTTTTGGGACTGGACTGGAAACAAGAGTCTGAATCCTGGAGAACTGTTCCTCAAGACTACAGTGAAACACAAGTCAGTCTGGATCTTCGGAAGCAAACGATGAAGAAATGAGGGGTGGCTCAAGACTTCTGCACAGCACCGCATGACGCAACACCCTCTGTTCAGCCTGAAATAAACTGTGTGACACTATTTTTCTTCTTAAAAAGGACTTTAACATTACCGCGAGTGGTTTGGGATGCCAGGGGGTAGAGTGCCAGTCGGCGGGTTCTTCAGCACCTTCTCCTTCGCTCTCATCGCTGGAGATCCGGCCCTGAGTGAGGGGGGAGGACGACCGTGCACTCCCCTCCTCCCAAACAGCCTTCTCCTCCTCAGGGGCACTCTCCGATACCGTCCCTGTCCTGCTGGAGCAAACACACATGAAATTAGTCACACATGAAATTGTGCCATTCATGCTGCCTCTACCACATATTGGGATGTTCCACTTTCTCCATTTCACTCATCCTGAATATGCAGCTTTCAGAAAACACCTCTAAACCTTTCGGAAACCAGCCTGCACATTCAGACAGGAGGACATATGGACCGATGTCGTGTCCTCCCAGAGCAAAACAAAACAGTCTTCTGACCTGAAGGCTGGAGAGCTGGCCAGCGGCCTCCTGCAGTGTGGCGAGCTAGAGGGCTCTCTGGGAGCCTCCAGGCTGGGAGATGGGGCGGCTGAGCCCTCTTGGGTTTGAGCCACACGATCACGACTTTTCGAACCCATCTTCAACTCCGCCACCAGTTGGTCAAAGTTTTTACTTCTGCCTGCAACCTTCCGCCGCTGGTGAACAGAGTGGATCTGAGGGACGGAAAAATAATCACCACATTAAAACTGCATCTAAGGCATCATGTTTTACTGTGACCAAAGACCAAGTATTAGTCTTCTGTATCCTGTACAGGCATTAAAGTAACGTCATTTGCAAACTACTGCTTAAAAAAGGTGCAATGAGAATGAGATACAAACATCATTTTCTAAAATAAAACTTCAGAAAGGGAATCCATTACTGTTCTTCTTTCGTAATGTGACATACTCGCGAGTGAAACAGGGAATCAGTGAGGTGGTTATTGCTTACTTACGATGGAAGATCGGGGTGGTTGGAAGGGGAGATGAAACGTGATAT
This sequence comes from Brycinus macrolepidotus, assembly GCA_037974445.1. Taxonomy (NCBI): domain Eukaryota; kingdom Metazoa; phylum Chordata; class Actinopteri; order Characiformes; family Alestidae; genus Brycinus; species Brycinus macrolepidotus. The sequence goes on along the minus strand of JBBPCZ010000142.1, from coordinate 16,258,211 downwards.
TATTGGTTAATATTTTCCCCGCTCACATGTGCACAGTATTTAAATAAATAAATAAACAAACAAACAAATTAAAAAAATCGGGATTTTTTTTAAAGGCAACGTTTTAATGGAAGGATATGGATAAACAACTATTGTCTTTTAAATGAGTTGATCTGATAAACTGCACTTAATAAGAGCAGACCAACCTGAACTAACAAGGTAAAAATTCAGATGATAGATTTTTTTATTCATTTTCAGCATCATGACTGACTTAAAAACCAACTGTAGAATTTAGAAGATTTAAAATCAACAAATTGTTGCTGTACTTTCAAGCATTCAATTTCAAAAGCTACCAAACATCTCAATCTCTCCTAATAATGGTGTATTTTATTGCATAGTCTTATTTTCGGTTTTGTCTTTTCTTTGGAGCGTGAGAGTGTGCGTGTATGAGTGCTGGGAAGAAGCAGACCACTGAAAAGGTCTTTTCCTGTAATTCCTTCCACATTTCCTGTGCATTATGTCCATGTAACTTTCTGTCTGTCTGCAAAAGCAGAAACAACACTGCTTTCTTCATAGAATAACTTTTGTTTAGCTTACAGAACACAGTTTATGGGCACCTGTACTATGAGGTGGTCACATTTGCCCTCAAAAAAGCAGAAATAATCAGAAGATGTTCTATGAAATCACTTGGACGCAGCAAGAATTTGGCCAAATGCTTTCTAGACAGCAGCTACTGTATTCCAATAAAAACCATGACAGTACGCAGCCAGTAACGCAGTCACAGAGCTAATGTAAGTACCAATAGGTCAATTACCATGTTAGCTACTTGCTTTAACGCCTCATTTAAATTTTAGCAAGAGAAAACACTTCTAACTGTGTTTTGAGATGATAAGTTACCTAAAAAATGCCAAACAATGAGCATGATAAGTGTTGTTAGCAGCAGCCTAGGAATTTTAGGTGAAAAACTCCTTTATGGGTAGCAGAAGCAAACTTACATTGCAGGTTAAGAGCCGAGTACAAACTTTCTTCCTCTCTGGATCCAACACACCACAGTGTTTGTCCAGGTCACATTCTTTTTCTGGGGGGGAGAAAAAAGAAAAAATTAAAAATGATTCAAATATTTTACATTTTATAAAAGGGAAACAGCTATTGACAAAATACACAAACCATGATCTGCAGTCAAGAGATGTGCTGATAAAAAACAGAACTCTGACAATCAGGACAGTATGCGTTATTTGCAGTTCAGAAATCCCCTTACTTGAACGATAAGCATTTTAAATGGATACCTCTAGCATTTGTGCTGCTAAATCTGCAGCATACAGTCAACAGCCACAAACAATGGAATTAACATCATTTCCTGCACTTAACAAAAGAGCCGATAACACAAGATTTAAAAAATAATTATTATTAACAATTACATTATTAACTCTTTACAACAATCAGACACAACATTAAAACCACTGACAGGTGAACTAAAACCCACTTATGTTGTTACAGTGTCTCCTGTCATGGGGTGGAAGATATTAGGCAGCGAGTGAAAAGTCAGCTCTTGAAGCTGATTGCTGGAAGTAGAAAAAATGGGTTAATGTAATGATCTGAGAGACTTTGACCAGAGCCAAAGTGTGATGTCTAGACGACTGGATCAGAGTATCTCCAAAACAGCAGGTCTTGTGGGGGGCGTTCTGGTGTGCAGTGGTCAGAACCGACCAAAAGCGGGCCAAGGGAGGACAACCAGCGAACCGATCAAAGGAACTGCTGTAGCACAATTACTGAAAGAGTTCATGCTGGCTCTGATAGAAAGGTATCAAGACACACAGTGCAGCACAGCTTACTGCATATGGGGCTGTTTAGCTGCAGACCAGCCAGAGTGCCCACCACGGAAAGTGTCTACAATGGACATGTAAACATCAGCACTGGACCACAGAGCGATGGAAGAAGGTGGTACGGAGGAATCATGTTTCCTTTTAGATAATGTGGATAGCCGCTTGGAGAAGTGATGACACCAGGGAAGAAGGTGAGGCGGCACAGGCAGTGTGATGCTCTGGGTGGTGATCTGCTGGGAAACTTTGGGTCCTGCATTCAAGTGGCTGTTGCTTTGATACATAGTACCTACCTAAACAAAGTTCACCCCTTTGTGAAGATGATGTTCCTTAATGGCAGTGGCATCTATCAGCAGGATGATCCCCCTTTACTCTGCAAACACTGAACGGTTTCACGTACGTGACAGAGTTCAAGGTGTTGATTTGGTCTCCAAATTCCCCAGATCTCAATCCGATCAAGCATCTGTGGGATGTTCTGGACAAACTGGTCCAATCCATGGAGGCCCCACCTCCCAACTTACAAGATTTAAAGAATCTGCTGCTAATGTCTTTTAGGCAGGTGGTTTTAATGTTATGGCCGTTCAGTTTACGTATGTTTTGCCTTCTATTATTTTTATAAGTGTGTTTTGAAGCAGCAGTCGTCATAAACGCAGAAGACAGTGATTAAGTAGAAACACCGGAGCATTCCTTTAAGTATTCCATTCTAAACTTTAGACAGTGTTCAAAAATCCTAATGGCTCATTTTTGCAGTCTGACACTCACTACAGAGCCCTCTAAACTGTTTCAGGGAAAATCTAGTATTTTATAATCTGAAAAGGACTAGATCACAATCACAAAAAAGTGTTAAAAGCCCAGGCAATGAGATGTTCCCTAAAGGTACTTACTTGACACCTTATGTGGCCTGGAACCTCGGACATGCCCGGGTGTGGCAGGGGCAGAACTAGGCTCCGCTCTCTGGCTCGGTGACCTCTCAGTGGGCGCAGGGCGGCTGGGTGAGGGGCCTCCATGAGGCCAGGGTGGATCTCTGAGGCTCGGTGGAGGGGAATTTCGAGCAGGTTCCAAAGGTGGAGGTTGCTTGAAGACAGAGGACTCTGAGTTGGAGGTCTTTTCCAGAGGAGATAGGCTGGGAGAAAAAAAGCAGAAATACACAAACAAAATATGAATTTTTTTTAGGCAATTCACAATAGTAAGATTTCAATTACGTGGTTTCCTGCAAAGGGATTAGACCTGGGCTTGGACTACATGTTCCTCCTCAAAATCCTGTCCAGGACCAGACTACTTGTTGCTTTTCCAGGTACAGATAAACCTGGAAATGCGTTTTCTTATCCCTTTGTCAGGCCATTTAAGCATTTTTCCTGCTCCAACACATGTAACTTAATTAACTGGAATATTACTGGACACTACCGGAGCTGAAGACTGGTCTGTACAGCTTGTCGCACACTGTGTAGTAAAAATCTCATACAGATATTTAATGTAACATGGCACATGACACTACAAATATCATCTTGCGGTAAAGTCGTGGCAGCACTATTCCTTGAAAAATATACAGGACACGTTTTTGCTTCATTTACATTTTGGCAATTGTGAGTTTGCAGGCTTCATCCTGTGCTGCTCTCTATTGGTGGCTTTTCAAATGTGCATTATAACAGCGGCCACATTCCCTGATTTTGGCCTCTGACACTGTCTTTGGTTGCAAAGAGAGGAAATCATAGTAAATTTGTTATCCATTCGAGTGATGCTTGTGTTAAATCTGGAAATTTAATGAGTACTGTCTTGAGATTTCTGCATAATTACATGGTTAACGTGTAAAGAAAGTCATTTGGAGTGATTTGGTGTTAAATGCTCTGTTCTAAAGAAACTTACCAAGTCAGAATTGTTCATAGTGGTGGTGAATGAAACCAGACATCGTTTATGGCTCTAAAGGCCAGATTCCCAGAGCCAGATTAAGCCTAAACTGGGTTTCACAGTTTTGTCATTAAATTTGAACCTGGAAACGTTCACCATTTTCAAAATTACGTTTAAAAACGTATGTAAGTTCACTGTTTGTTTTGTTAAGTAACCTTGGACCAACAGTTAGAACAGCTATATCCTCAAGTGTTTCAACAGTACACCACTGAATTTTGAGCTCATTTTAGGGGAGGAAAAAAAGTGGATCTGACTCTAAAAGAGATTCTACTCTAAAAGAGACAGAGATACAACATTAAAAAGAAAAAAAGAGATTATACACTAAAAGAGAAAGAAATTCTAGCTAAAAGATATATTACTCCAGAACATCATTCAGCAAGGACTGCTGTGACTCACCGAACCGCATCCTTGGTGGTTTTGCTGTGCCTGAACTGAGGGGGTGTGGAGGGCGACTGGGGCGAGGGTCTCGGGGGTCCACCAGTGCCCTGAGTCCTGCCACTCCAGGAGGCTGTCCCGTGCCCTGAGGCGGGAGGGGTGTGTCCATGGCGGGGGTGTGTCCGCTGCTGGGCGGAGGGTGGAGTGGAGCGCAGGTGTGCATAGAGCTTCCCCACAGACCCGTGCCTTCTCTCACAGTGCTTCTCGAAGGCCTGCGGCTTCACCACCTGACCGCAGTGGCTACACACCACCAGGTAGAAGTCATCGTGTCCAGGATAGTGTCCAAAGATGGACATATCTATGAAGTGGATAGGACAGAGAAGATGAATGTATTGAACTTTTCAAAACAGGAAGTGAAGGCAGTGATTGATCAGACCAGAATGATGCACGAAAAAGACAACCTAAAACCAAACCTAAACAAAAAACAAAAACAAAAACAAAAAAAACCAAACCAAAGCCATTTCACACAAAGTGAGCGTTTAGTCATCCAACAGAACATGCCTGAGGCTCTTCCTAAATCTGTCAAAGGATACAGCTCCGTCTTTAGCTATGCATGTCAAATTCCGGAAAATAAATATTGTTTTTTTAGGATATTTAAACAATGATGCCCGATAGCGTAACTAAATGAAATCCTGAATAATTTGCTTGGTTTCAAATTGATTTCAAATGGATGTCTGTTTGTTAAGCCACACAGTGACCTACGTATGAATCATTCAAGCAGAACAAAGCACATCTAACTTAAGTCCTGAACC
>JBBPCZ010000142.1:16206539-16227389 GCA_037974445.1 Brycinus macrolepidotus | reverse complement strand
CCAGATGATCAGGCGGTGATCAGTATACTGGTGGTGCTGAATGCTGAGTGGTTGGAACTCCTTTATCTAGGCTTCTTTTATCCTTAGGCACTTTGCAGCCTGTCGCAGTAAAACATTTGTTCCTATTTCTTTTATTTAATCTACTCAGTATGCCAAAGATAAGACAGTTTGACAGGCAAAAAATATTATTTTTGCACCAATAGATGATTCCAAGTGAAATATAAAGAAATTAGGGGGGGATCGAGACTTTTTTGTGTTATCAGACATAATTAGGTTCTAGTAGTACAGATCTTTATCCAGAATTGACAGTAATAGCTTTTGAAGTGCCAGCTATAATCAGGGTGAGCCAGTAATTCCCAGTCTGAAGCCTATAGCCATAAAGTATAGTTTTAATGGAATGCTACACTAAAGCATTATTGTTATCTATCAGTGGCGATTTCATATTAGAACTTTACTAAAATGATATTGTCTCTTGGTATCATTCAGGTTTCACTGAAAGAGTGATGATAAACTAACATGAAATAATAGTTTTATGATTAAATGGATAGAAAGATATGGTTTATGTTGGTCATCTTTCACACAGATGCATATAGTTAGGCATAGAGTTTCTGTATTTTTCATAGATTAACGGTATATTTATTTATTTTGAACTGCCGCTGATCTTTTGCACGTATAAAGCACACAGTTACATTTCACTATTGTTGCTTTCTGCCTGACTGCTGATGCAACATTTGCACAATTTTACAGATGTTAAGAAAATTGCCTTGTACTAAATTGCAATTTAGAGTTTATTTTTATAGTTTATGTATATATGTGTATTCTGTGTCTTTTTGTACTCTGTAAAATGTGGAGCCACGCTGTCTCACCTCACTGTATATGTGTATATAGCTGAGATGACAGTAAAATTCGTTTTGACTTTGATATAGTCGTCCACTAAAATGTATGGTTTTAACCTTAACATCTCTGATTAAGAGGCTTATGTCACCCTGTCAGGTTCCTGGTTCACCGCTACTCAGAGATGCAGAGGCATGTTGAAGCTAATGGTATTGAGGGAGTGGACGACCTGGACATCACAGAGGCCGGGAAGACGCATTACAACGACGACTCAGATGAGGTATCAAGAGCTTGAGCACAAACTAGGGTTAGGGGCTATGTGTGTGTGTGTTTTTTTTTTTTTTTTTTTTTTTTTCTTTTCTGTTTGAGTTGCCACAGGTTTGATGCGTCTTGGTTTGGATAAATACACGGAAGTTTATTTTGAGTTTATTTTGAACATGTCCTGATGCGGTACGACTGTATCTTGTGTTTCTATAGGACCTCCTGGCCTGAAATCCAGCAGCAAACTGTCAGGCAGAATCCTACAGCCAACTAGAGACTAACGAGGATGGCTCCCCTCACAGTGCCGCATTCCTGTACCCTGTTCCGCCACCATTAATGTTCCATTTGTTTTCGTACTGTCTACATTCCCTGAGTGGTGGCAGTTAAACCCTGTTCTACTCAGCTTCCTGCATAAGTTCACCAAAGCTCTGGGGCTGAAAACAGACTGTTTTTCCGGAGGACCAGGAAATGATGGATAGACTTTGCCCAGTGGATCGAATCCAGCCACTGGACAGGAGCACAACAAGTCCTTGGCAGTATTTTTTATTTTTTATTTTTTTTGGACAGTTTTATTTTTTTAATGTCTGTTTTTTTTTCCTCTCCATCTCTCATTTTATGCAGGTGTGGAACAGATGACTTAACTCTGTAGTTGCATCAGAAATCTCTTCTGGTTCTAGTATATGTCTGAAGACATATGGACTGGGTTTTCAGTCACAGATTATATAGGTATATAATGTTTATGACTGATTTGAATGAGATAAGACACCCCAGTACAAAGTCCTTAAGATGGGAGTGGATACTCCGATTTACGTACAGCCCTCGCTCCAGGATTGCTGATGTTTTAACCTTTACATGTTCAGAGTCATCCAACTGAGGTACAGTAATGCTTATCAGCATGATCTGAGCCACAGAGGACAAGTAAACACTTCTTCTAGTGCTTCCATACTAAAGAAAACTCCCTTTCCCCAGAGAGTATCATACCAACATGTCAAATAATATAGCCTTGGTTATTTCTGATTCATTTTATAGTAGATGAAGGGTGCCAGACTCTTTCCTGAGGTGGGAGCTGATAGTCCATAAAAGTGACTGATATGGTGAATTCAGGTGGCACGAAACACTGGTATAAATTACATTACCCCACCTTCCCATGCAAAACCAGTCCTCTCCGATTGGTACTTAGTCTTGGGCGGTCTCCATTAACACTGTTTTGTATGTATTCAGATTAACAGGCTATAAGCAATACTAATTTAAAGACTAGTGGCGAGGTTGGTACAAATTGGTACAGTTATCAGATTGTGGTACATGCATAATTAAACACAATTACATGCAATCATACAGTTTTGGTTGAGTATAATTACATAGTCTTACATTTGGGATTGAGCTTCACTAGCTCCCTCTTTTTTTTCGTTTGCACCACAGTTATTTTGCCAAATCAAGTATTAGCATAGAGCAATAACAGTTCCCATGACATTAGGTAACAAAACAAGCAAAATTTGCCTTTCGTGCCTTGCTGTTTAAGCAACGTACAATACTGTGCTGTCAGTGAAATGATCTTTCTTAGTCTAGTAAAGTTGTATTTACCAGTTAAGCTCAAATGAACTGATCTGAGGATGAGGATGGTGCACCCTTGTTTTGAGAGATGTATGTTTGTTGTTCGTGCTTTTCTATACTCTTTCCCTGTTCTGTCCCTTTTGTGGAGGATTTCACACCTGCACTGCAGTTCACCCAGCAAACCTATTGTACGTAAAAAAAAATAAGCTGAGATTTGCTAAGAAGTTGTGCACTGATGAAAAAAGCTCCTGATGGCATGCCTAGTTTGGCCGATTGATTTGAAAAAGAGGACGCTGGTGAGTACAATATTCCTTATGCACACCCTTACAAATACAGTACATACCTCAGGGGCCCTTATATTCCCTTTAGTCACGGTAAAATGTGATGGGAAAAGCTAGAGGGTTTAAATGGTCGTTTGCTGGATCTGTTCGGCTTTACTAAAACCAACGTAGCGATACTAGCCTAAACACAAGAAATCTTCGCAGCGTCCAGCCTTTGAATGTAAGGGGAGCCGGAGTGAGGAACATTTTGTTTCCAGTGCTGTAAATAAAATGTTAACAGTAAGCTACTATCCGTAACTACATTTCATATGTTTCATATGTTAACATATTAAATGGAGTTGTTTCTCCTCACTTGTTGTTTTTCAATCCGAATAAAGAAGTTAAAGACGTGGTGTCCAGTCGTTGAGTCCGTTTGTAAGTTGAGACCTTAGAAATGGGACGAGGTTCCAAACCCAAACAGGCTCTGAGACGTCAAGAGGGCTTTATTCAACACTTTTTGTACTTTATTTTTTACTTACAATGTTTGTTTGGCCTTTGTGTCAAAATGAGTCAATTTATTGTTACATGACAGTTTTCAAACACACTGTCTCTTAGAATTAAACCTTTTTGGTACCACTTTACAATAAGACCTCCCTTATAAAGGGATTATAAATGATTTATTATGAAGTTATTTAGTTTGTAGACTGTTTATAAATCGTTAATAAGCAGTTATAAACAAGTTATACATTAATGCAGGCTCACTATTTGGCAAGATCTCAGATCTTAGCTTATCTTGTCCCTTCCTCAGGCAGAATGTTAAACTGTCGGCTTCATCAGGTCTTTGTAAACATGTGACTACCATTAAAACACCAGATCTTGCCTGTTATAGCTTTTTTTTATAACTACGTATTAACTCATTAACAACCTGATTGTGAATCATTTAGAAACTCTTTGTAAGGCTAGTCTTATTGTAAAGTGGTATCCTTTTTTTTACCTTAACTCCCTTTTTCTGCTAAATTCATATGTGAAAATTGCAAAATAGTTAAATAGTTCACAAACAAAACTTCATTTTCATGTTCCAGTCTGTAGTGCAGAAACAGTAACAATTTGTAACTTCGTTCAGCCACAAAAGTTGCTAAGTGTTTCCTGTACCGTTGGGATCCCCGGTGATGCCGCAGCCATCAGTTGAGGGGAGTCCATAAGAGCGTAATTGTCTTTGCTGTCTCTGGGTGGGTCAGTCGGCCCTCCCTCTCCCCATCACTCAGCATGACGCTAGTCTGTTAGCTGACCTAACAAGGAAGAACGTTCTTCACTAGCATGAAAACATGAAAAGACAACTTTGTAGAAAAATGAAAGGAGAACTTTGTTGAAGTATGAAAGGGAAGGACATTCTAACATTGTGAAAGGAGCAGAACTGAGAACTTTATAGAACTGTGAAAGGAGGATGTGGTTGGTGTCCTTCCACTATTTTTCCAGTACTTCCACCATCCAAAGGATATTGCAGATATGTGGGAAATTCAAAAGGGAAATTATCCAACCGGTGATTTCCATGAACTCAAGCTCAGAATGTTTGGTTTGGGACGCAAAAATGCTGCTTTTACCAAAACGCTATTTAAGACTATTATAAATGGTAAATATCTGGTTTTATAAGAAGCTATTGGGTAAATCAGAGTAGTATCGGTATTGGAACACGGTATTGGAAGGAAGGAATGGAAGGTGCATGATGACATCATCAAAATTCAGAAGTTGTTTTTTAGGCAGCATAAGTCTTTACAGATTAGAGGAAAGCACAAATTTTTACTTTTAATTCATATATGATATGATGGCTTAACGAGGTTATAAAAGGGTCTGCTTGACATTTATAGTTAGTATTTTGTCCAAAAGTTCAAAAACATGTATCATTATAACATAGTTGTGCTTGTAAGTTTGCTATATAACAATGTGTGCATATTTATATCTACATATACAAGAATTTATAAGTGCTGTTTTATAAGACAGACACAGATACTCCAGAATATCCCCTCTTTCAAAGAGACATTTGTGCATTCTCCAAGGGTGTGGCTGTTTCTAAATTTGAGCCTGGCTTGTGTGTTTTTTTTGCCAGGCAACTAAGATAGCATTCCCACAACATCCTGAAAGAAGTGTGTGTGTATATTTATAGACGCACATCCACATGCCATGCCTGGACCCCTGGCCAGTGGTCTTGAATTGGATCCTGTTTTTGCCCTGGATCAAGTTTTGCATTACCAGCTGTTTCTTTCTTTTAGAAACTGTCAGTAGACTATGGGCTTTTGGAAAATCTACACTTATTGTAAACATTTCTGAACAACATTTACTAGGTCAATGGTTTCTACCATGGATATCATCTCCCTACCACTAGGAGGTGCCAGTCAGAAGAGATTGAGAGGCTGAGTTACATGATTATGGTAATTCTGTGCACCAGTCTGAAGAGCCACATGTCCCTGTCCACATCCTTTTTATGCTAATTTAGCTTCACATATCCTTGTCCTATTTTGCCAGAAGTGTCAAAACTGGTCTTAGATCAGCAGAAAAATACAAAGTGTCCACCAACAAGCATTCATTGCAACAGCGCTTGTTCTCTCAGTGGTCGTGTATTAGCATAAGAATAGCGCACCACATAATCAGGCCGGTAATGGTGAGGAATAATTTATCCTTTTTCAAACAAGAGGTCCCTTCATTTGATGAATACTTCAATAGCTTGTACACTGTGGAAAAACAAGTCCTATATTTGAATTAAAGACAAAGGTGGCCTTGCAAATTGGCAAACCTAAGCAGCCTGATCATGTCCTATCATCTGTAGCTTTACTGTATGAGGATAACTGGTCATCTGTTTCGGCAGCTTGGTGGAAAACAGACTGGCCAATTCAGAGATTGTGCTGCCCCTATATAGTAACATGAACTGTAATTTGAACTGAGTTTCCGTCAAGGGTACAACTGCCAGGGTGTATTTTACTTGAGCTAAGAGCCCAACATAGCTAAAAAGCAGCCATTTAGCAATGTGATTATGCTGTTAAACTTTATATTTGAGCCTGTTTGGGCAGATTCTGAAGAAGAGTGTGAGGGCAGTCCTGCATCATTCCCAACCTGTGTAAATGAGATTTCTCACTGAACCGTCTACTATAATGCATGGCCATCGTCACCATGCCCTTACCATTAGCCCTAGAACAGTACTGCCATGTCCTAACTGAAGCTAAGCTTCCATTCGTGCCTATTTTTTCACACCAAAACCTCTGCAGTCGGCAAGTTCTCGCTCCTCCACCAGTTTTTTCTGGCCTTTACAGCTCCATAGAGCAAATGCTGGAGGTCCATCACCGCATGCAGTGGTCTGTGTGGGAGTTCCCATTTTTTAAAAAAAACAAGAAAAGAGAAGAAAACATGGTCCTGGTGAGTCGTCCTCACTGGCGCGTGAGCCGCACACTGATGCCTTCGCAGCACTTGGCCGCACTTTGACAGAAAGGAAGGATGATGATGTCCAAAACGCTGCTCCACAGAGTCTCCAACCAGCCAGCGTAAATGAGGATCACCTTTACACATGGAGTGAGCAGCCTGGAAGAGAAGAAAGGAAGAAAGAGAGGTATAACTGAGTGAGGTCAGCAAAGGCAGTATTTTTAAAATCAAAGGTCAATGGCACTTGACAATTTCAAAAGCTTGGAGTGCTTCAGGTTAAAACACTGAATCATTTTCCTTCTACATGTTATTACAAATGAATCATAATCTCCAAATGCAAGCATAGATCTCCTTCTCCTCTGTGTATTTTATTGACAAAGGAAAACATTTCCAAATAAAGGCAAAACAGCGGCATTTCCATGAGTCTAAACTCTGCAGTTTTACATGAAGGTTATTCACTATTAGTGTAAATCTCTAATTTGACGATGATTCGATTCCATTACGATTTTTTATACCAGCAATTCCCAAACTGAGGAACTCTGTTGTCCAATTTGAAATCTGAAACTCTTCTGTGTCCCCCCTTGGCCCTTAATCGCAACTTTAATCAATGAACACACAATCTTGTAATCAATCTTGATATCCACCGCCAATGACAAGATATAATACGTGTTTCAGATGAAAAACAGGTTGCATAAATGTTGGATCCCATGGTTTTGTTTTATTTTTTTCTGGTTACTTTATTCATGTAAATATATAATAATAAATATCTGATAGCAATTTCAAAACATAACCTAACTACAAAATTGAAAATTAAAGTGTATTTATTAATTGTAAATTACCTCTAGCAGCCCAAATGCAGTCCCTTCACAGATCAGCGGGGGGCTCCTACTGTTGGTTATGCTGCTTTATAGGATGTATAATAAGGTAATATATTACAGAGCCAACTTATGTTAAAATGCATTTAATACACTGATTTGATTGGATGAGGTATTTTTACTTCAATTTTACGGTTTGTATTATAGTCTATATCCTACGCCAATTATGTTATTTTGAAGAAAACAAAAGACACGTTGGTTATTTTAATTGGTTATAAATGATTCCAATACTTATTCATATAGGCTGAAGTGGGTAAAATTTACTGAGTTATGGTAAACTGAGCTGGGTTAGGTAGGACAGCAAATAATGCTATGAATTCATATTATATTCATGCATATTATATTCCAGAGCTTAGATGCAGTATAGAAACCACAAAACAAGTGTATCTGTACAGTAGACAGGTAGACAGATAGGCTACATGTTAAAAAATATTCAAGTGGCCCTTCTAATGAATTCAGCAGCTTTAAGGTGCACTATTGCTTATGCAGGTGTTCATTTGCATACATACAATGAAAATCCCCAAAGAAAAGCATTGGTAGTAGAACAGGATGCTGTATATCATCACATCAGTGTAAGGTCTCCACGCCCAATGCCAAACCTCAATTAGTGGGGTATACAACCCCCCACCCCCCACCCCCAGCATTTGGCTGTGGAGTTCTATGGAGGGTTGGAGCTCCATCCAACAACTTTGTGACGAGTTGGAGTGGAGTTTGTGATGCAGAATTGATCATCCAACATGTGTACCTGACCTCACTAATGCCATCAATCCTCACAACAATGTTCCACCATTGTAAAGTGTAAAGTGTCTAGTGTAAAGCTACATAGGCAAATCGATTCATGTATTGCCTCTTTTCCGCTGTAATTGATTAAAGTGCAACAAAAAGCAGTACACAAGGATACATATTGTCATTCAAAACTACATAATAAGCATAATCCATCCTTACAGAACCACAGAAGCCTAATGATGTATTATAATTGTGGATATTCCTGTTATTTAAAGACCCTATCCCTACATTTTCCTTTCTCCTATTTTAGTTTTTCACACCTTTTTGTGGTTTGTGTACCAAAACTAGTTGTAATAAGTGTGGTGTGATATAAGTAAATTACATCTGTTCTGACTGGATACCCTGTATGAGGGTGTGTCCTGTTATAAGCTTGGGAGTTTAAAAAGTTAAAACTAGCTCACCAGTGTGGGATGAGATAAACTACACATACCAGATGTGGAGGCAGCTGAGGACTGCAAAGAGAATCCCGGCGAGGATGGAGACGGGCACCGCCAGCAGTGCGGTGATGATGCGGTAGAACCAAACCCGGGACACCTCAAAGAGTGCGTGACTCCAGATCCACACCCGATCTCCGCTGCGCACCGACACCGGCTCTGCTATCACATCCTCAAAACTCACCTGAAAAACACACACCACTTACACATCAGGCAGGCTGTTATCAGCAGCAACAGCAGGTTGTGCTTATGACCGCAATTTAATGGAGCTTGGCTGGTCTTCAACCAACCCAAAAGGTCGCATGTCACCCCACTGCTAACTGACCTACATTGGCTGCCTAACTGTTGTCACTAACTCTTGCCTACAGAGTGACATCTGGGTCTGCACCCAGCTACCTCAATCCTATCATTTAGCCTTATGTTCCTACTCGATCCCTCCGCTCCTCCAAGGAACACTGTCTGGCTCTGCCGTCCCCACACTCTCACACCCAGTCCAGACTCTTCTCATTCATGGTTCCCCATTGGTGGAATGAGCTCCTTAGCAGCAAAATCCCTCTCTGTCTTCAAGAACTTCCCAAAGACTCATCTGTTCAGGAAGCATCTCCTCTCCTGATCTGTCTTCTTGCACAACTCTTACATAAAGATTTTAGTACTTAGAACTCTGATTCTGACGCTGTCGAGAAACTTGTGTCCTCAAATTGCAAGTCACTTTGGATAAAACCGCCTGGCAAATCAATGCAATGTAATGTCATATCTGTATTGTTGTTTATATTTTTTGAGGGGATTTTTCTATCCTCTAGCTAGAACCGTCATACTACACCACTCAACATCATTGAACGGCTCAACGCGCATGGAGGAGAATCCCAACCGGCAATTCTTTTGGGGCAGCTAACAGACAACTGTGCTGGCTAGCATCATGCTATGTGATGGGGGAGAGGGAGGACCACTCAAAGAGACTAGATGTAGCACCACCGGGGATTGAACCTGTGATCTCCCAATGATGTGTCAGCACTTTTGCAGCTCGGGACACCTTTGATTTATTTTGCAGTGGCTCCAAGTTCGGTACAGAATTGATTTCAAAGCATTACTCATCATGTACAAGTCACTCAATGGTTTGGGCCCTAAATACATCTCTGATATGTTTGATGAATATAATCCTGGTCTCTTAGATCTGCAGGAGCTGCTCTGCTAGTGGTGAAAAGAGCTGAAACTAAACATGGTGAAATGGTCTTTATCCACTATGCTGTCCAACCAACTGCCCATCAATATCAGATCTGCACCAACTGTAGCTTTAAAAAAACTGCAAAAAACTGCACTATTCGCCACTGCCTTCTTTTACATATCGGCACTTCCATTGCCCTTTTAATCTTCTTTCATTGATTTTCTATGTTTTTCTTCCTACTATTTTTATGCTTTGTGCAGTTCTCATTAAAAACAAATATACATGCACAGCATGTTGCAGAGCCACTCATTTAATTACCAATCAGTATTGTGAATGAATGATCCCTAAAATTAAACCCACAACCTGATTTACAGTGCAGAATACTGATTGACCTTGCAGACTTCTTAACTACATTAATGTTCTTGACAAAATAGTATTTTACCATTGGGTATCAACATAGCTCTTGGAACAAAATAATAATCTAATTTCAAAATGCCAGCTGTCGTTTACACTGTATGAAAATGTCATGATGGACGTGAGATTAACATTATGAAGAAATGTAATGTTAAAAATGCAGCAAATCAATAAACTGCAGATTTTTCAGCCCAACATCAGCTGTACAATCTGCTCCTCTGGAGTGCAATAAATACCGCCTTGATATCATTGTGCTTCCCTTAAAGATATTACATGGAATGGAGACAAACACATTACATTCTTTCAGAGAAAGTTTTAGTGTAGTTTTGAAAAAATGTTTTGGCCTAAAATCCATTCATTGTGAAGGAATACACATTGTAGGGCAAACAGTCGCCAAACAAAACAGATTTGCCACTGTTTGACCATCAACATTTCATATAAACACTGAGACGACGCTGAGTTTCACCGGTGGGTTTGGAGAGGAAATAGACATTGTGACGTCTGGTTCCATTCACCACCACTGTAAAGAAAGCTGATTCCACTTCACACCATTTCACACCAAATATGCAGAAATTGTGACACATCAACTGACTTCTCATTTAAGGCAGTTTTGGTAGAAAGACACTGTTAAAGTTAGACACTTAGGAGACTCTAATTAGTCTCACAAATGGTTTTTGTGCATGAATTCTCCAATGAACAGCCTAGTAGTCCACTGTATGACATATTTTTATCTATAAAAGTGGGCAAAACTGCAGAAAAATTCACCCCGTTTTCAGCTTTGCTGTGTAGTTTGTCCATTTTCACATAATTTTATCCCAGACTTTCCCTTTAACTGCTGGAACTCAGTGTCTTATTAAAATCTGATTTTAACAAGTAAAAACTGTGTGAAACAGTCTTAAACCAATGTTTGCTCACAGTTTGCTGCTCTTTTACTTGGCACGCTGCCACTCGGCTGCTCTCCGGACCCCCCTAACTCTGCGGGTTTTCCCCACGCACTCGTGGGCGGAGACTGTCCTGAAAGTTCTTACAACCCCAGTAGCGGTTATTATTGTTACATGTTTTTAAAGTTATAATAACGTTCTGTGTTACATAGGCACACGAAACGAAGCTCAGCGTAACGTCTGACACCTCGATCATTAACACCTTCTATATAAGGACTTCTTTGGATGTATGATGACAGTTTACCATTTGTTGTGCTTCCGTACTGCTCATGCTCTAAGGGTTAAATCAGTGAGGGTGGGTACTGGTTGAATACCTTCAGGCACTCGTTGATCTGTCTGGGGTCTCTCTCGTTGAGCAGCGGCCTGGTGTCACTTTGCGTCGACTCCACGTCCTCCTCCTCCTCCTCCATCACCGTCTCCAGCTGCGTCTTCCACGGCTGCTGACCCTCGCTGTCCTCGCTGTCTCCGTCATCCCCCAGGTCAATCTCTGTCTCTACGCCGTCCGTGCTCCGCATCATGGTACCAGTCGTAAACCCAGAGACCCCAGGCCTCCAACCACTCACTGAAACACACACACTGTGACCCAAACACACTCTTCGCTCAGACCCACTCCTGAGCGCTCAGCAGTGTGAGTTGTGTGGCTGCGCTGCTCGAGTTGAGGGTTATATTAGGAAAGTGAGCATGCTCTTGTAAGAATTCCCCAACAGGCCCCCATGGGGAGATCTGAACCCCCCCTTCTGCCACAGAAGCTATAAATACTCTAGGATGGGCCACCACTTGTTCAATACAACTCCACTCCTCTCAGCTCCACTCCTGACTAATCACAAAACAACTTCATCTGTTCTCTTAAGATGAACCTCTAAAGGTCAGAGGTCATAAGCAATCTGAGATAAAGCCTGTATACACTTTTGACTTTTTGTGAGGTCACAAAAATGGTTAGATTTACATCTGTTTATTCAGCCAACACCAGTTTAGCACTGTGGATTCCCTGCCAATGAAGTTGAACCATCAGTCAGAACATAGCTCTGATACGGTATTTGAATATATCAGTCTTGAATCTTTACAAAACTTTACACTGATCTTCAGCGTTGTTCTGCATTTTAGTTTTATAATTATAGACTGTAGTACTTATACATAGTACAATATAGGTATAAATACATGTATATACATGTGTGTGTGTGTATCCATGCATACTCATATTTATGTATATGTGTGTATGTATATATTTGTACACACACCCGCACATATATTGTACTATGTAAAAGTACTACAGTACTATATATAAATAATTTATTTAAAAAATTGTTTATTTAATTTATAATGTATTTTTTTTATTTTTATCGCTCATGCTGTGTCCTGAACCACATCCACAAATCTGCTTCACTTTGAAGAGCTGGGTGTAGTGTCAGCAGGTTATGGGAGGTTTTGGTAATGTATTTGTATGAAAACAATTTGGGTGACTATTGACTTCTAGTGCTTGTTAGCAAAAGTAGCCTCGTAGCTCCAGTTCTAAACTAAAAAAGCAAAATTTGGTCTCCAAACATGTCTCGGTTGACTACATCTGTGATCAGTCGAAAACTGTGTTTTTTTGCTGAACTGTTCCTTTAATACTTTTGACATGCTTTGCTAAAACTATATATTTTTCATTCAGTCCACTCATTTCAATACGCTTATGCACACACACTCACACACACACGCACACACTCTCACACACACACTGACCAACCCCCCAGGATAATGGAGCTGTAGGAGGGCCTGGAAACACCTTGTGGTGGTGCTGTGTGGCGCTGGAAAAAGCATTACATGATGGGCAAAGTGATGAATGCCTTAAAGATGGTTGGTGGCCTGTCAGCTTTTCATAAAGGCAAATGTTCGCTCAGCGTGGTCTCCATCAGCCACACTTCTGACCCAAAACACAAAATCCACACTGTTTGTGTCCAGCACAGAAAGAGGAGCTGATTACATCACGCCCCAATCTCCGCGGGGATGGGATAATGTGGAAAATACTCCGCCGTGTTCAGAGGATTTCACAATATGCTTTTAAAGCTGTTCCTGCCTGACCGTCGCAGCCATTAGCAGATCATCCTTAACCTTCTATTTATAGCCCTGCCAACCGGCTTAACGAGTAAATACAGCGGAATGTTTCTCTCTCTTTCTCTCTCACAGCTGCACTGTCCATCTTTAATTTACACTTTTGCATCTCTTCCTCCTGCATCACTGGACTTAATTCAAGTGACTCAAATGTGTGCATCACTGCAATATAAACAACATACACTACATTCATTCAAATGTTGCTCAAAAATAAACAAAGATAAAATAATGTTGTTGCATCAATTTGGAAATGATCAATTCAGTTTCCTGTGTAACTTGTCAGTGTTACTCCACAGTGCCCAGTTTTACACTACAGTGTCTATCATTACTCTTAAGTGTTCAGTGTTACTCTTTAGTGTTACTCTATAGTGTTACTCTACAGTGTCCAGTGTTACTCTTGTGTTACTCTATAATGTTACTCTTCAGTGTTCAATGTTAATCTTTAGTGTTACCTAACAGTACCCAGTGTTACTTTACAGTGTTACTCTTCTGTGTTACACTACAGTACCCAGTGTTACTTTACAGTGTTACTCCTCAGTGTCCAGTGTTACTTTGCAGTGTCCCGTGTTACTCTGCAGTGTTATTTTTCAGTGTTACTCTTCAATGTCTGGTGTTACTCTACAGTGCTACTCTCCAGTGTCCAGTGTTACTCTTCAGTGTCCAGTGTTACTCTTCAGTGTTACTCTCCAGTGTCCAGTGTTACTCTTCAGTGTTCAGTGTTACTCTTCAGTGTTACTCTTCAGTGTCCAGTGTTATGCTCCAGTGTGTAGCGTTACTCTTCAGTGTTACTCCACAGTGTCCAGTGCTGATCTTCAGTATTACTCTACAATGTCTAGTGTTATGGTTCAGTGTCCAGTGTTACAATACAGTGTCCAGTGTTACTCCCCAGTGTTACTCTTCAGTGTCCAGTGTTACTCTTCAGTGTTACTCTTCAGTGTCCAGTGTTACTCCCCAGTATTACTCTTCAGTGTCCAGTGTTACTCTTCAGTGTTACTCTACAGTGTCCAGTGTTACTTTTCAGTGTTACTTTACAGTGTCCAGTGTTACTTTACAGTGTCCAGTGTTACTCTTCAGGGTCCAGTGTTACTCCTTAGTGTTACACTTCAGTGTCCAGAGTTACTCTTCAGTGTCCAGTGTTACTCTACAGTGTCTAGTGTTACGGTTCAGTGTCCAGTGTTACTATAGTGTTCAGTGTTACTCTTCAGTGTTACTCTCCAGTGTCACTCTCCAGTGTCCAGTGTTACTCTACAGTGTCTAGTGTTACGGTTCAGTGTCCAGTGTTACTATAGTGTTCAGTGTCTCTCTAAATGTCCAGTGTTACTCTCCAGTGTCCAGTGTTACTCTTCAGTGTAACTCTACAGTGTCTAGTGTTACGCTTCAGTGTCCAGTGTTGCTCTACAGTGTCCAGTGTTACACTTCAGTGTCCAGTGTTACTCTTAAGTGTTCAAAAGTTTTTGAGTTTTGTGTTAAATATTGAATATAAATATAATTTGTCCAAGAGATAATATGTCAAACTTCAAGGAAATTAAGTCATTATCCTGACAAAATTCTGACAAAGACATTTTTGAGATCATTTCACCAAATTCTTTCCAGAATGAAGTTCAAATAAAATTAATATTGAAAATGAAGTTGTTCACAGAAATCTTGAACTGTTTAAAGATGTTGGTACATGTATTTTAATCTGCAGAAGTTACAGCTGAATTACAGTACTAAACAGTCTTGAGCCATTCCTCATTTCTTCATATTTTGCTTTGAATCACCTTGATGCAAAACTACTATTTTAGGCCACTCAGACTGTCTTATCTTTGGCATATTGAGCAAATTTAATTAAAGAAATGGCAACAAATGTTTTACTGTGACAGGATGCAAAGTGTCTAAAGATACAAGGTGTCTAGATAAAGGTGTTCCAACCACTCAGCATTCAGCACCACCAGTATACTGATCACCGCCTGATCATCTGGAGTCATCTGCACCTGTTTCTTCACTGGTTCAGGCCTTAAGTTAGACGTGCTTTGTTCTGCTTGAATGATTCATACGTAGGACACTGTGTGGCTTAACAAACAAAAAACATTCCTCTGAAACCGGTCAGGTTCAGGGACTGGACTGAAAATGAGAGGCTTTGAAAGTCCTTCGGGAAGCCTGGAGAACTGTTCCTCAAGACTACATTAAAAATACAAGAAAGTCTGAATCTTTGGAAGCAAAATATGAAGAAATGAGGGGTGGCTCAAGACTTAGGCACAGTAGTGTAAATAGAATGAACTGAGGCCTTCGTCATTGAGTAGTTAGCTGGCGGTGCTGCATCCTGTCTCCATGCTGCGTTTAGTTACGGTGGTATATGGAGAAGATAATGGATTCTATGTCACCATGTGGCAGATGGCTGAATGTGTGCCTGCGTGTTTGTGTGTGTGTGTGTATATGAGAGTGTGTTTGTGTGTATGTGTGTGTGTGTGTGTGTATGTGTGTGTGTGTGTCATTGGTCGTTATGTTCAGCTGGGCTAACCTCTTGGCTTAACTGCTGCGAGTGTGTGTGCATCTGAGTAAATGTGAAGCTGGTGATGTAATGCTCTTGGATTATTTTTTTAATCAGAACATTTGCAATAATTATTCCTCCGTGCAGGATCTGGCTCCGTCTCTCTACGATTAGACCTCAAGCTTTTTCATTTACATCAAAATTTCTTGGACTCTGACCCGTTTTTAGTGGTTCGGTCAGGTGTGGTTTAATTCTGTGCTCTCTGAATGACGGACAGATGGCACTGTGGGGCCGGAAAAGCTCCCGCTAATCAATTTTCATTCTCTAATCTGACAGTTTGTCTAGTTCTGTGTAAACTCACCTTAAACGAGGGCAATCAGAAAGGTCAACTATTACATGACTCATAAAATTAGCACAGGACAGGGTTTTTGATAACTTTTTTGACAACTGGCTGATATTTTACTTCTGAAAATGCAACTAAATAACACATATTAGTACTAGTGGTAACAGCATTAATATTAGTACAAAATATTACTTAGAAATACTAAATTCTGAGACTGCACTGCACAATTTAATTACTACTTTGATTTACTTTCTTTTAGAATCTAACAAATATTTGTACTAGTAGTACTAGTATTTCTAGAAAATATAGAGAATATAACTTAGAAATACTAATACTAATAGTATTTGTACTAATATTTGCAATTTAGACTATTACATGGCTTGTAAAAATAGCACAGGACAGTTTTTATTTGGGGGGGGGTGGGGGGGTGGGGGTTGGGGGTGTTTTTTTCTAATGGGGTCGAGAGCAGGGCGTATAGAAGTGTGTCATTAACTGTGAGATCACACGGTAGAACCCAGGTAGTGTGTGTTCACCCCCAGCGTGTCCTGATTGAGTGTGTGACCATGTCGGCCAACAGCTGCCCCACAGCAGATTTTCTCTTATATAACTGCACAACAGGGCCAAGACTCAAGATTCCCCTAAATCCTCCGCTGGGACGGAGCAACTGTAAACCCAGCATGAGCTGATCTTCATATTTATCTGTAATTTTACTTTTTTGATGCAGTAAGTAATTACTGAAGTACCCCAAGACTTTAAATTTAGCAAGAAAGTTGAATGTGAGGGTCATTAGTGTGCTATCGTTACACATTTGTTTTGTATTACATAATTATTTAAATGTTACATAAATATATATGTAGTTATGTCATGCATTGCATTTAAACTCTGCATAGACAGGGTTAAGTCTTTTTAATTAGGAGAAATGTTATTTATTCTTTTTCATCTTCTTCTTCTTCTTCTTCTTATTATTATTATTATTATTTTGACATGTTGTGTACAGCCTTGTTTTGCAAAAAAAATGCTTAATCTGGTTTACCAGGTAAACACTCCATTATGACAGCAATCCACCACAGCTTCGCCCCCACCTTTTAAAGGTGAGGTGACAGACCGAACTGATTGGTTTATTGTATGTTACGCCCAAAACACACCTCTGAATAATTAAGAGAGTTAAGACTTTTTTGTGAGTTGCGCTGGAGGCAAGTGTGTTTTTTCCACTGTCAGAATAGCTAAATGGATTTGGACGTCTATAAATGTTAGTCGCGCCTTGCATTTTACACTTTGTGTTAGATCGTCGAAATAGGGAAAGACAAGAGGGATTCAAAGGGTGAGAGGGGTTGGAAAATGGTTATATAAAATGACAAATATGACCACTACAAGTATTTTAGAGGGAAAAAAGAGCCTTTAAAAAGTGCATTCCAACCCAAACTGCGCTTTGTGTCATTAAGTCGTCCAAAGCAATATCACCCTGAGGATTTTCCCAAATCTCCCTACAATTACAGCATGCAGACATTCTGCAGGACCTTACATGATGAAGAGAGAGCGCTTAAAAAGTGTCGAGGAGCCGACCCGTCCATACGACCCATTCTATTTCCAACAGTCCTCTCCAAACAAAGAAGTACATTTAGCACAGAGACACCATCGCATTTCTTGAATCCACTTTTGAAAGATTTGGAGATTTGATTCTCATTTTAGCACTTTAAATTTGAAAGTGGTCCAAACCCTTCAGATTTTAACATGATCTGAAAACTTCATGTTTGAATCTAATCTGAAAGCTTATGATTTGAATCTGATCTGAAAATGTCAGATTTTAATCTTATTTGAACACTTCAGCTTTGAATCCAATTTGAAAACTTCAGATTTGATTCAGATTTGAATACTTTGGTTTAATCGCTCCATCTCCAACAGTCGTGTAACACATGCTAGAAATACCATCACGTTTTTAAAACCACCTTTGGAATCCCTTCACCTTCATAAATCTATTTCATACATGTACTAAAAATCTGGTTTGGCCTTTTTTTATGTAGGCCACTTTTTTCTTCCCATCCATTTGAATTGTACATATTCCTTTTCTTCAAGGATAAACAGACACAGTGTGAAGTACTGACAGGAACCACATTCCATGGGTTTTTCGGGAGCTTCTCCCAAGCAAGAGCGTCATTTGAACATGATTTGATTTGAATGTTAAAACTTCAGATTTTATTCTGATTTCAGCACTTTAAATTTGATTCTGATCTCCACATTTCAGCTTTTCCAATCTGAAAACTTCAGATTTTATTCTGATCTGAACAATTCAGATTTGAATCCAGGCTGAACACTTCAGATTTGAATATGATATAAACACTTCAGATTTGAATCTGATCTGAACAGATTTGAATCCAATTTGATTCAGATTCAGGTTCAGATTTGAATACTTTAGTCCAATCGCTCCATTTCCAACAGTCCTCTCCAAACAAAGAAGCACATCTAGCACACAGCATCTCGTTTCTTTACATGGCGTTTTATTCAGCAGTGGAACAGAAAAGCTTCATCTCAGAGTTGATTGTTGCACCTGCAGCAGAAGTGAGAGACATTACGGTGCAGTAGAACTGACATCGAGTTTCTTGAATAAATATCGTTTCACACAATAAATACAGACCAGACTATGTACACAAAAGTCAAATGTCCAACAGCAAAAAAGTTTCTCAAGAGAGTGTATGTTAAAATAATTTCTCTAAACATCGCTATAAAAATGACACCCCATGTGTGTTATTGTGCAGATGAACACATTGTAGCCCAATATGAGACATTACAGGTTGAAATAAATAACAGAAGTCAGTGTAAAGGGGAGGTTGTTAGATCATTGGTTTAATGGATCGGACAATCTATTAAGGTGTCTGTTAAGGCGATCAGTGAAGGCAATGTCGTTATGTATCGTTCAATGTTCTCATAGTGTTAATATAACCTGAAAACAGCAACTCAAGCAATCCTGTTAAAAATCTTTCTCCGGCTGGAACACCAGACGCTCCTAAAACAAGCAGCCCTGAGTATTTGTGGTTTAGACAGCTGGCAAATCCCATTTTCCCAGATATCTCATTAAGAGATATGTATTTTTAATAAATAATTCAAGTTCTTATAACTTGATTAGAATACTGGATTCTAGAAATGGGTCATTTCAGCTTCAGCCTTGGTTCTGGTTTCACATCTCCTGTGTGGATATTTCTGGAGTTTCTCTGTTATTTTAACAAAATAACATGGCGAAAGCTGGAAAGCTGATCCAATAAACGTATCAAATGTTCTTCTTCAGTTGCTCAGATTTATCTGACTGAATCCACTTTTGGAATCCGCTCACCTTCGTAGATCTATTTCATACATATGCTAAAAAATTGGTTTGGCCTTTGTTTAGAGAGGCCAGTTGTTTCCTCCCATCCATGTGAAATTAATATCCTCTTTCTTCAAGTATAAACAGACACAATGTGAAGTTTTCAGAACTGACAGGAACCACATTCCATGGGTTTTTCAGGAGCTTCTCCCAAGAAAGAGCATCTGACCACGAAAGGACTTCAGTTTTAAATTTGATTTAAGCATTTTAGAGGATTTTAAATCCTCTAAGCATTTTAGAGTTGAATCCAGTCTAAACTTCTGGTTTGAACCTGATTTGAATACTTCAGTTTTTAATCAACATTTGAACCGTTCAGGAAAACTGATTTGAACACAAGATTTGATTTGAATTTTAATACATCAGATTTGATTCTGATTTTAGCACTTTAAATTTGATTCTGATTCAAACACTTCAGATTGAACCTGATTGGAACACTTCAGATTTGAATCTGATCTAAACAGATTTGAATCTGATTAGTAAACTTCAGATTTTGAATGTAAATTCAGTTCAAAACTGTTCAGATTTTAATCAGTGTAACCACATCCTAAGTGACCTCTTCAGGGATCTGTCCTGGTATTCTGAAGCCGGTTTGGTCCAGTGTGGTTCTAGGTGTTACTGTGTGGTAGCTGCTCCTTGTCCCGTCCGCAGAGCTGCTCCGGTTCAGAAAGTGCAGAAAGTCCTCATGGGCGGAGGGCTCATGTCCCGAGGCCGTGGTGGGTCGCATTGGCCTGCTCGGTGAGCGGCAGCAGCACATCATTTTACACAGCTCCTCCCGGATCTGCCGGTTCAACAAACCATAGAAAAACGGGTTCATAGCAAAGGAGGAGTACGCCAGCCATGTCACCGGACCCTCGGCCTCGTCGGAGGTGCTGTGGGAGAAGCCCAGCGACAGGTGCAGGTGGAAGGCAAAGTACGGCAGCCAGCAGAGGACGAACTGTCCCACGATGACCGCCAGGGTGAGGGCAGCTTTGCCACCAACCAGTGCCCTCCTGGGCCTGCGGGGGGCATGGGCGCCCCTCCTGGCACTCGAGCTGGTGGTGATGATGGTGGTCTGGCTGTTGACAGAGTCGGAGCGTCGTTTTGGTCGAGGTGTTGCTGTTACCCAGCTGGGAAGGGGCCCCCGGTGTCGGGCAGCCATGTGGGCCACCTTAAGGTAAGAAAAGAAAATAAATTTATTACCAGCTGTCATGGAAGGTTGCTTGTAATTTTTTCACAAACAATTTTGAATGTCATAATTATTGAAAGCAATTCACATCAAATTTTGAAATGGAATGCTGCTTTTAATCTTTTTTTTTTTTTTTTTGGTAAGACTGTTATGTAATTGAATCATTAAGAACTACTAGACAAACAATCTTGCCGGGTCACTTATTTTGCTTCGGTCTACCTTTGTAAGCAGACTCTGATGTACAAGTACATATAGCACTATGCAAAAGTCTCTAGCCACCCCTCATTTCTTCATATTTAGCTTTGAATCACCTTAGTGGTGCAAAAATACTATTATATGCCTGTCAAACTGCCTTATCTTTGGCATATTGAGTAGATTAAACGAAAGAAATGGGAACAAATATTTTACTGCAACAGGCTGCAGAGTGCCTAAAGATACAAGGTGTCTAGATAAAGGAGTTCCAACCACTCAGCATTCAGCACCACCAGTATACTGATCAC
>JBBPCZ010000142.1:16178415-16194788 GCA_037974445.1 Brycinus macrolepidotus | reverse complement strand
TGTGTGTGTGTGTGTGTGTGTGTGTGTGTGTGTGTGTGTGTGTGTGTGTGTGTGTGTGTGTGTGTGTGTGTAGCTGCTTGTGTGTCTGGTCTGTGCACAAGAAGAGGCCGGTGAGCAGGGTGAAGAAGGCCCACGGTCTCCATGGCAACGCTGGGCTGGAGGGGCCCTACTGGGTGTCGTCGGTGGCAGCGCTGCACAACTCCGACACCGTGGCATCAGGTGCCTCAGGTGCACACACACGGGACACACACATATCAGACTTTCACTCTTATATTGCCCCAGTCATATTATATATATAATTTTCACATAGTTTTACAGACAGATGTGTACAAACACATACACACACACGACTCATCCCTCCCTCTTCTTGTCTGTCACTCTCTCTCATGCATACACACCCACACCTGCTCTCGAACACAGTATCAGCAGGATCAGCATTGTGAACGGCTCTGTTCTTCTCTCACTTTTCTCTGAAAGCTGTTTTAATGTCCCCCCATTTCCATATGAGAGAGAAAGAGCTGGACCCTCAGTCCAAACGCCCGATTTCCATAACAAGGCCGCGCTCCTCTCCTTTTCCACAGGCTCTCATAATTCCGCCGTGCAGCTGTGGAAGTGTGAACAGGGCTTCCGAGGCCTGGAACCCCTTTTTAGCATCCCAGTGGTGAGACGCACACTGATTTCTCTCTCTTTCTCTCTTTCTTTCTCTTTCTCTCTTTCTCTCTTTCTTTCTCTCTCTCTCTCTCTCTCTCTCTCTCTCTCTCGCTCTCTTCTGTGAAACTTTAGGTCTTTGAATGTCAAACCTCTGGGAAGTTGCTTTGAAACTCGACTGCAAACGACTGAAAGTTTAATGATTCAGCCAAATAAAATCAGCTTCATTTTAATCATACTTGTTTTTCCATCTTTAATAAAACCATGATAAAAAAAAAACAGTGTAAACAAACACACATGCTTTTTATGTGGAGAAAGTAATACAGTATATGAAATACCACTGACATTGTTAAAAACTAGAATAATGTAACATGCATATGTGCAGTTGCCAGTTTGCCTCATTGTATGAGTTTCACCATGTAAAAGCAGCCTAAACAACATATGATCCTTAATAGTGAGAATAGTTTTGCACCTCTGCTGTGGATTTTTTTTCCCAGCCTGTGATGTTTAGTTCTAGCTGTAATCTTAACACCCACATCTCCAACATCCAAAAACGTTTAAAGACCTTCATTTGCTGGATCACTAGTGTTAGATTACAGACATTTTACGAAGTGATGGAGCCACAGGAGCTTTAGGTGAAGGAGCTTCAGGAACTGAGATCTCAACTTTTCTAGATTGTTCTCCATCTGCAACAGATTTATCATGAAGGTGGCCAGTGCTTGTTTATTGTTGCTTCCTTGTTATTGTTTTATTATTATTATTTTTATAATATCCCCTAGAGCTGCATGATATGGATAAAACATCAGTATTGCAATTTTAGTGCTACACATTGCGATTGCGATAACTTTCAATATATTAGAGGGCCCAAATCATCACTTTTCTAGAATTGAAAAGGTGTGACGTCTGTAAATTTTGTTTCAAATAGTACGTGTACTTCCCCAATCCATACAGTCCAAATATGGAAAATAAGCTACAAAAACAGCCTGTTTTCAAATCGTAGTTTTTGTGATGTCAGAAATTGAACACATCTAAATACATCCTTATTAACCAACACCTTTAATGATTAAAAATTAGACTTTTGTTGGATTACATGAAGACCTTTATTCATCAGAACACCCAGTAACTCACCTGGAGCTCTGATTGGTCGCCCTGTCAGAAACACTGTGATTGGTTAGAAGCTCTTTTGCTTGTTGCAGCCTTCTGCGATATCAGTATTGCACAGACCGATATTGCAATAATGATTAACAGATGATATATTGTGCAGCCCTAAAATCCCCTGTTGAATATATACTGCATGTATAAAGATCTTTAACAGAATTTACTTCAACCTGTTAGTTTTATGGTTTTGTTTCTAATTCACTCCTCACTCTTTCTCTGGTGTCTTTTCTTTTAGCCCGGTTTTGTGAATAGTTTGAAATTTTCGAATTCAGGCAAGTTCTTGGTGGCTGGTGTCGGACAGGAGCACAGGTACAGATCCAAAATAATAATAATAATATCGCTTTATTAGTTCAGGCTGATGAAGTGACTAGTTGTTGCAAAGTTTTTTCTAATCAAATGTAATGACATAAAACAACCACATGGTGGTGCTAAAGTGTCGCGTTTTTGTTGGCTGTATAGGTGTGAAGTTTCACATTACAAAGCTTCAGTTCTATTTAATTCATTTTAATTTGTTCCTAGGCTTTGTGTATTTGCGTATTACTAATGGTGATATATTTATTCATTGATTTTGTTGTAATATTGTTCACTAATGTCATCCTGTTCCGTTTTTGTTAGACTGGGCCGGTGGTGGAGAATTAAGGAAGCGAAGAATGGACTCTACATCATTCCTCTCAAAAGACAAAACAAAGAGCAAGACGTTAACCAGTAGCACACAGAGCGGACTGATATTAGTATTATTTTTATGTTGTCATCTATTTGTATTATTCCAATATTTCATTGGGACACGTTGTGTGCAGAAATGTAAGATTAAATTTAGGTTTAAGTTTAAATGAACTGCTTTTTTTTTTCTTTTTTTCGATTGATTATCTGTGCACCTTGTTGATTCAATAGTATCCATCAATGCTACATTTTATTACTGCTCTAAATTAGAGCTTTAATCAGGCCTGAAACTTTGGCCCGAACCCCAATACAACCCGATAAAACTTTTCAGATTGTGACGTTTTGCGGCCAAAACTGACCCAAACCAGTCGATCAGCCCCTGCTGTCTTTAGGTCATGGATAACTGTAATAAATAAGTTAAATAAGTTTACATTTTACTTGAATTTACATCAAGAAGTGCTTTCAAACCACCTCAAACATCTTTAAGCCAGGATAAGCATTCTTCTGTCCACAGACTGTCCATCTTCACCTGTTTAATGCTAATCTTTAAGTAGAACATATTACATATAATATAATGGCCGTTTGGCTGCATTAAACTGTCCTCTCCTGAATCGCTTCGCAACTTTATTTCTTGCACGTTTTTTCTCAGTCTTGTGGGTCTTGATGAGTGTGAGACTCCAGCGTCCCAGACCTGTTTTAAGGTAATAAAAGTAGGAAGGAGCAAAACAAAACGCTAAAATCTGTTAAAATCCCAGAGGCGGACGATAAGAACCCAAACATGAGATTCAAACCCAAATTTGAGCTCAACACGCGCATGGGAAACGACGTCCAAACCCAGTCCGAGCCATCAGGTCCCGTCCTGTCCCTAATACTTTGATCTCTGTCCTAAATGCCTAATGTTTTGCGTGTTCGGCTTGACAGTCTTTCTAAATCTCAGACATTGCAAAACATACAGTTTGGTCATTAAAAAAACAAGTTTATTTACATATATTACAGGAAGATCACTGACTGGTTCACCAAAAATTCACATTTAAACACATTCGCTGTATCTGGTTGCTACTTTCTCCAAATCGGACACTAAGATTTAGTTTTCAAGTCAAAAAGAAAAAGCGAGTACTTTGTTCTTGCATTGCCACTAGACTAGTGCATCAAAAGGGAACATGGGACATTTTTATTAACAACACTTAAAGAACAAAGAAACCCCCCCCATGTTGTTTATGCTTTAGTACTACTGGAGTAAAACATGTCAACACTGTAGTGCTCTCTGTCCCAGAGTCATCAGCAAGTCAGAGGTTCTGCAGGAGAACCGTTTAGTGAGAATACGTTGATTTCGATGGTAAACTGAGGGACTCCCACCGGTTCGTGTTTTACCCTTGGAACACTGGTTTTTAAATACGCCCCTGAAAAGTTGTCTGATTTTAATATCAATACCACTGGACGTTATGAATATCTGAGCCTCATTCCAGTGCAGTCAATGGATCACAATGAACTAAACCTAACAGACGACACTGAACAGATACACACTGCAATTCAGCTAAAGCAGTAGAAATCTAGGGCAACTTTTCAGGAGCATACTGTATCTACAGTGGGGGGCACTGAGGGCCGAGTCTATTGGACCACATGCAAATTAAAGAAGTATTCCAGTGTTTTCAGTCTAAGCTTCTCTGTAGTGTACAGTCCTTTACCCAAACCATACCTGAAGTGAAAGTGAACCATTTGTCATGCGTGAACACACCACGGCATTTAACCTCTGATTTTAACCTATTCACCCAAATGAAGCAGTGGGAAGCCTGGGGAGCCATGTGTGGGGATGGTATCTTGCTCAATGGTACCTCAGTGGTGCCACTAGCAGTCCTGGGATTTGAACCTCCCGATCGCAGGGGCAACTCCCTAACCACCAGGCCACCTCTAACCTGTCCCTAGACTGTAAATAAACGAAACCCTTTCGCTCAGACTGAAGGTCAATGGACAGTTGCTAGATTCCTAAATGTTTGAAAGAGTGACTATGCTTAATACTCCTGGAGGTCTGGTGTCCTGTACGTTTTGGAGATTTCCCTGTTTAAGCACCTGGTAATAACCAGTTTTGAGTGTGTTTGAGGAGGGGGAGTACCGAACTGTGAAGGGGCAGCTGGTGGCCTGGTGGTTAGGGAGTTGCCCTTGCGAAGGCCGTGTGTTTGAATAACAGGACTGCCAGTTATATCACTGAGGTACTCTTGAGTGAGTTACCGTCCCCACCCGGGTACTGTGTTACTGGCTGCCAATTGCTTCACTCGGGTGAATGGGTTAAATGCAGAGAATAATTTCACACTATATTCTGTGTTGTGTTCTGCATGACAAATTGTTCGCTGTCATTTCACCAGCCGTGCAGGATTGGAGAGGTTTCCTGGTATCCACGTAAAACCTATGAAAACCCCCCGCAGCAATACATTAGCATGGACTCTTCTGAAAGGTAAATAGAGATTTACAAATTATCCTCAGCTGAAGAGTTAATTTTGTTCTTCAAAAATGTGTTTTGCATAAACATTCACTGACCCCTGCTGCCCATTGGCTTCTATTATAAGTGCTGTCAGAGTCGATGAACTTTCCATTTTATTCCAAAACCAGTGGAATGATTCTCTTTGGCATTCGGCCGTACTCCACAGACACAAAGGATGGAGCTTAGACTGAAAAATACTGGAGTATTCCTTTGAGATTAAGAACATCATTCAGACCCAGGGGCTGTAATTCACACTCCAGTCCCTGGCAGACCCATAGTTTAGTGTTTCCCCTCCTTGAGCTATTCATTCAGTTACAAAAGGCCTGAGCAGAGAAAACACTACAGAGTAGGATGCCATGGTCTAAGACTGGAGTTTGATACTGTACCACTGAGTCAAGTCGAGGAAACATTCAGACGTTATCAAAATTGTGGAGCTCAGTTGTAGTGTCTTGTAGTGACACATCTATCTTTCCTAGCTGATACTGGCACATGGTTTCTTTCTAGTCACATTTACAGGGTTTTTATTGTTAAATACTCTCAGATGGTGTTCGGTTATGAGTTGAGACGTAATTATCCGAAATGGATGGCAAAAGCACCCTTGTTGGAAGATCATCCATGACATCACTGGAGATTTGTAATGTGTGCTTTCCGTTCTCCTTCACAATGACGACGTTGTGGAGTCCACCACCTCTCGGCCATTGCACACAGTGGGAACCACGGTGGCGGAAGAAGCTGTGGATGAAATACGATGGTCAGATCTATTGGGGAAATAATGTATCAACAGTTGATCTCTTGGAAGAACTGGATAACTATCTAGATCTCAAAAACTGGTCCTAAAGTTGGTCCAAGACAAAAACTTGTCCACTAAACATATGGGCACATTATCCCATTTACTACCGTTGGAAGCTTTAAGGCCTTGCCTTAAAGTGGCTTGGGTTAATATCAGATTTAGCTCTGGAGTTATGAGGTTAACGCAGCTATCAAGTAATGGGAATTTGTTTAGCTACTCATTAGTACATGCTTTAATCACTGCACGCTTTGACACACACTTAAGGAGTCATAAATAATCTAAATACACTAAATACATGCCGCTACGGCAGCATGCATACGAAAATTGGGAAGAGACAGAGAAGATGAGCATGGCCACTGCATAAGGCTGACATGCCATAAGTCATGAAGCGTCCCCCATTTTTCCCCAGGCTCTGTGTTCCTGGTTGCCCTCTGCTTCTCTTGGGTGAATGGGTTAAATGCAGAGAACTACTGGGCTGCTGGTGGCCTGGTGGTTAGGGAGTTGTCCCTGCGATCAGAAGGTCATGGGTTTGAATCCCAGGACAGCTAGTGGTACCACTGAGGTACCTTTGAGCAAGGTATCATCCCCACACACTGCTCCCCAGGTGCCCCTCATTGGTGGCAGCCCACCGCTTTACTTGGTAAATGGGTTAAATGCAGAGCAAGAATTTCACATTGTTCACACTGTGTGCTGTGGTGTTCACGTGGACTATAAGGGGCCACTTTACTTTATTTACTGTATGACATAACATTGTCTATGTACGTGTGTCTAAAACAGTTGAAGCCTATATTTTTGGCTGCACTTTTGTCCATTTTTATAGAGTGTCACAAACAACATAAGCAAACTCATATAGTTATAAGTAATGCTAATTGTAAAATAGTGATGAATCTGGAAAAAAAAACATTTTTTAGTGGGACTATTTTGTGTGGCGTTACAATACCCTGTATGTGTCCCTCCAAAGGGGCATTTGGCATTTTGAACCTACAACTTTGTGATCATCAGGTTCACAGGCAAGTGTTTTACCCACTAGGCTTCTACCATCCCACCATGAACGTGTTTGGAAAAAAATATGTAGTGTAAAATTTGAAACTTTAGATCATTGTCAGTACATGTAGTTGTCTGTTTTTACTTATTTTAATTATACATTTTTAAAGTCCATTTAATGTTATTATAATCAGTTATAATCAAGTCTAACAATCTGAAAAACGTTTTCTTGGGGGACTGTTTTGTCTTACAATGCCTTGCATGTATCCCTCCGCCATGATTATGCTCAAAAGATTATATTCTTAAGCCATGATTTAGGTTTTAATGCACAGTTTTAACAAGTTGCATTGTTTTTCAGCTACATCAGGCCTGGAACTCCAGTATAAAACTTAAGACTTCAGACCCCAGGGTGTCTGGGGTAATGGACCTCATTTGATTTAATCTGGAAACTGTGTGTTTGAATGCATGTGTACAGTTGTTCTTGCAGCATGTATTCTGGAGGAGAGTTTATCTACCCTGGGAGTAGGTGGAACTGGGGGCTGTGATGGCTGTGGAGAAGCGGTTATCCTTCGCCCTCAGCGTGGTCACATTCTTCTGTGGCTGGAACAGAATGATGTGGATTTTGGGAGCGAAGAGACAGCCCAGCACCACCGACCCGCTCAGGCTCACCGAGATGCACATGGTGGTGGTCTGAACCTGCAGAGGAAGACGGTTTATAACAGGTTTATAAACACCCTGATTCCTGTGAAAGGTTTATAACAACATGAGATTATAGGCACTTTTCCGTGGGTATACAGGACCCGTGCTGCACCTATACCGTACTGCGATGACACTGAGCTTGCAGCACGTTTTGATTTTCCAGTGTATATCAGCCAGGTAACAGAGTTTCTGACATAAAACCACAGTTTGTGGCCGGTCGTCGTCCCAAAACCGTCTCAATGGAATTGGACCGGTGGAAAGTTTTTCTGTCAGAGCCGCTTTTGATATTGTGGTCTTTTATTATTTATATTTAAGTTTAAGTTTATTAGGTTTATTTTTTTCTCTGCATTCTTTAGCCGTGTGATAAAAAAAACCCAACCCACCTTGTTAGCGATGTCCTGGTACACTTGCATGTTTCTCACACCGTTAAAGATAAATTTTTTAGTGTCATATAAAACTCCCACTGAAATTTATCTTCAGCCCAATCAGACAGTAGTGCTTGTACTTCACCGAATCCCCAGAAAGCACTGATGCAGTCAGCTTGGCCGCGGCCCACTTTTAACCCTGCCGCCGAGCATCTCGGGTACAGGGTGCTTTATTTGTAACGGATAAACATTTGTTCACGGTATGGCACGGTTGCTTGTGCCAGTGGAAAAGCGCCATATATATACTATCAATGCACTGTTAATACACTGAATACCCAAATATACCCAAAATACACTAAGATTTTTTACATATAAAATACCACATGACTTTTATTTTGGAGTGCAGGTTTTATTTAATGTTATTATAATCCATTCCAATTGATTCTAACATTCCAAAGTGGACAAAGTTCAGATAGACGTGTCAGTGGATTCAACCCTTCTGTTTAACAGTTGATATTTCAGTACGTACCCTTAACTGTTTGTTTATTTATTTATTTAAGGATAATAACTCTATGGGATGACTCATCAGCAATGCTGTGGCTTTATATCTTGATATCCACTGTTACTGCACAGTGAGAGGATGACTAAACCGCACCTGCAGCGTGGTCTTGTGCACAGAATGTCTTGGCATCGTGAAAACTGACTGCCGAAATCACCACACACTTACTTACAAATCATACTGAGTCATGAAGCAATCTGAACTTGCTTGTGCAGTTTCTGACACTGCATGACTCATAGTTATCTATAAACATGAATAAAAGTACACTGTATAGCTAAAAACTGTAGCATCCCACATCTGTAATGATTAAATTGCTCTGGACGAGAACGTCTGTCTAATGGATAAATGCAAATCTTGGGAAATCAGAATTAGAAAACTTGACTGACCCCGGAGGAAACTGCTTATGCTGTGATGATGCAGTCATACTGTGCCAGAAACCTCGTTAGCAAGTCTACTTGAGATTAGACTAACATGACCCTGTTTAAGGCCTTATTTTTTTAATCATGCCCTCTGTGCATGGGCGCCGGAACCATTATAGCACCATTATAGCACTTTTCAAAATCATTTGTTTCGTCCCCCCCACTTTCCTCCTGGACAACACCCATGCTTCTGTGACTCAGTTAAGGAGGCTCATGCTTAAGTTTCAATTTTTCCAGGCAATGCTTTATCATATACAGAATACTGCTAACATCTGAGATTTCGTGCTGAAATTAACAGCAATAATCCAAATATTATTAAGTTAGATTTCTGTCATAAGGACATAAAGTTTATTGAATTTTCGTCAGCTAGCATTAGTGTCACGTTCTAATTGCAACAATTTAGCAGTGATACCCAGTAAGAACAGCCATCTTTCTGAAGCTTTTTGAAGTTTAAGAAGTTGGAACAGAAAGAAGAACAAGCAGTGCTCATTTAAATTCTATTGACACAATCAACGTTTCACACTTTGTGCTGTACTAAATCCATTTCTTCAGATCTATTTATGCTCTCTTTGTACTGAAACCTGCAGGTCAGTGTTGTCGGCACTGAGGAAATCCATGGCACGCTCGGAAAAGCATATTGTGAAGGAATGTGAGTTACACAATAACCATAATTTTCATATTGCTCAACCCTACAGGATACAGTTAAATCCATAACCGATTTGTCCTGCCATGTGCAGTAATCATATGCACTTTTTGGCTGAATTCTTTTAATGTTGAATGTTAGTACAATGCAGGGTCATGCAGGGACATTTAGAGGGGCAGGGGCTCAAATAAATGAAGCGGATTGGCTTGAGGTGGGGGGGGGACACGTCTCACGTCTATGTGGGATTTTTGGAAAGACTTTAGAATGCTTCCTCACCGGATCTGTAAGGTTATTTTAAAA
This sequence comes from Brycinus macrolepidotus, assembly GCA_037974445.1. NCBI lineage: Eukaryota > Metazoa > Chordata > Actinopteri > Characiformes > Alestidae > Brycinus > Brycinus macrolepidotus. The sequence continues at coordinate 16,185,087 of JBBPCZ010000142.1, read as the reverse complement.
GTGAGACTGTTCTAGACCCCAAGTTCAGATTGCCAGTAGCCTTCTTTGACTTATTTATTTACTGTTCTGAAAACCCTGGATGGACTCTTGTTTAGTTCTAAAGCATCAGAGGGCTTAGTATTGTTTCAAATACAGTTCTCAACAATAAAGCTGCACAGATACCGGCACATGACGGATAACTTTTCCTTGGCTGGGGTCCCCTGTACCATTCAGTGGTAGCAGTCTGGCTTTAAATGCTAGACGGAATAACAATGCAAGGCCTGACAGGAGCGCACAGGCAGATCAACTGCTTTGGGAAAGGAGGGAGAGCAAAGAGCAAGGAAAATAAGAATCTCTTTGTTCGGTTGAAGATTGCTGCACTTTGCACCCATCCGCGAGGCCAAGGGTTCAGCGTGCTGCGCTGCTCTGAATCACGCCGCCTGCAAGCCTGTCTTTTATGTCAGAATATATTAAAACTAATTCCGTTCCAAACTGTTCTTTTGTACAGAGACAAAGCTCCTCGTTAGCTTGGATTCCACATTTTAAATGGGCCTGAAGGTTTAATGAATACATTTTTGAGGCTGTTGTAAACATTCTCCATATCTTGACAACCCAGTCGGGGATCACTGAGGCTGGAGCCTTCCTCTGGAAAAAAAAGAGTTTGAAAAAACAGTCTAAAGTATATCATTATGCATGCACATATTTATAGATGTTGTGTTAGAAGTTATTTTCCCAACTAAAGAGTTGGCATGGCTCCACCACTTACTTATTATCTCCCCGACTATTTTAAATGAAAAGTCCATCTAATCTTAAAAGAAAATCGTAGCATGATCTCTGTTGCATAATATTGCGTAATCAGCGTCTAGTAGAATTAAGTCATAATCAGCAACATTAATATTTCTGAGTAAAGTATTGCATCATACAATGTTGCACAGAAGTTTACGGAACCCCACTGGTCACATCCCTTCTAAATAAATATATTGCATGGGAATGGGATAGTTAATTCATAGCCATGACTTAGTTAGACATGGGAATGAGATAGTTAAGATGTGGGAATGAGAATTAAATAGTGATCATTACAAAGTAAGGCAACTCTGTGTCCCCCACAGAAGAGAATAAGTGGCAATCAGAAGTAGCGAGAGGCTGAATGATTTGAACACTTCAATAGGTCCATTTGAATTTTGTTATTGTTATGTCAGGATTTAAAGACAAAATGATTTTTGAAGACCATAAGTAACATCTATACACCATTATGAATGAGCCTACAAAATTTTACTAAGATTGGCAATTCACACAAACATGTATTGTCCCCTCAATTTTGATTGGCTGCTGGTGGTAATTTTGTTGAGCAAACCAAATGAAACTGTAGGACGTGTGAGCAAATGTAGCCAAGTGTAAACACACCAAATTTCACCAAACATTTTACCTTGGACAGGTCTTGAGGTATTAAAATGTGTCAGTTGCAGCAGCCCCTATGAATGAAATTTCACACAGTTTGGTGTGCTTCCAAAGAATTTGATAGTGATATAGCGTGCCAGATTTTATGAACTTTGAAGCATCTCTTCACAAAATATTCACTTTTATTCACTAGACGTTACTCCACAAATGAGTCGTAATGAGCCAACTTTTAATACAAATTTATTTATTCTATAAAAGTTATTGCCCAAAAAGTACTTTGTGCCTACCTTAAGGGGGCGCTAGCACATAGGAACGCCCACCAAGGGACACAAATCTCTTATTTTGTGTCAGCCATGTGGGGCTGTAAAGTAAAAAGGGATGGGAACAAGGTAATTAAGCCATGGCCACAACTTAGTGAGGCATGGGAACAACACAATTAAGTTGCAACCATGACTTATTGACGCAAGGCAACAGGATAATTAAGTCTTGACCACGCCTTACTGAGTCTTGGACATGACTTAATTACCTCATTCACAATACCTTACTTAGGAACCCAACCACGTGGCTTAGTAAGCTGTGGCAATGCATTATCTTTTATTAGGAAAAGAAGGCCTCATAGAACTTCACCTTTTGCACTCACATGAGACACTGATACCTTCCTCATACGGCTGTCACTTTATACAGAATAATTCTTCTCCGACAACGACACCAACCCTCGCTGATTTCGCAGTATTGTCTCTATCCAATATGACTCCGTCTCGCTACTGTCACCACCTCTGACTGATCCCGGAATACTTCTCCCTACGTACAAAGCAATTTTCCCTTGCTGCTCACACTGCCACACACTGATCCGGGAACACTCCTGCCTTCTGGTGGAGCGATTGTTTCTGACAGCTGTTTGCTACGGCAGTCCAGGCATTGCCGCTCAGACAGCCGCGGGGCGTTCTTGATGACTGTGTTTACCATGCAGCTAACTGAGTTCTGACATCTCGCACCTCACAGCCAAACGAGTTCACTGATAAAGTGCGACAGGCCGCCCACAACCTCCCAGAGGGAGTTGCTAACACAGGCTACAAGCTAATGTCTCTTTGGTGTATGTATTTGAGTTGGCTTGCTGGATTTTTCTGGCTAAGGGGACACCGGGGGACACTAGTAAAATACAATCTGCCATTTGATGTCCTGACCATAATGACAAACTTAAGTTTGCATAACCATGAGGAATTGTTAATTGTGTTTTTAGATGATAAACCTGAATACTGGAGCATACAAGTATTCTTTTGTGGTTTATTGGAAAGAGGACTAACCTGAAGGGTCCATATCTTATATTTTATTCCCTAAGGTCCATTTTTAACGTTTGAGTTCATATATACAAGTTTATATGACCATTTGCCAAAATCCCTTATAATTAAACAGGCAGTTTGTTCTACTGTGTCTTTAAGGCTAATACATGTAAATGAACCTTTGTTCTGATTGGCTGATGTGTAATAAGCCGAGTTCAAAAAGTAGTCCGGCCTGAAACCCTCTTTATAATGTGATTGGAAGGGCCTAAACTGCTGTAGGCTGAATAAGTGAATATATGTAAATTAGTTGCTTTTTAAATCACAAAAACAAATTGTTTTTACAACTTTTTGGAAATCTTACCAATGTTTATATATGAAAACCAAAAAAAAGAGGAAAATCTGTTTTTCCATGAGATGCGGTTGTTAGTCGTAAAACTAAAACCCTTTCCATTCCTCACAGTGCCTCCAAAATTTAAATATTCTAGGCATTAAGGTACTAATACAAAAGAAGTGTAATCACCACTTACCCTGTAATCACTGGCAGTGACATAGAAGATGGGCTGGAAGGCCAACCAGATGATGCAGGTGGTGTACATTGTGAATCCAATGAACTTGGCCTCATTGAAGTTCTCGGGGCACTTCCTGGTCTTGAAGGCATAGAAGGTGCACAGGACAATGAGGATGCAGTCGTAGGTGAGTGACACCAGCATGCTGGAGTCCAGGCTGTTACACTTCAGCGTCACCACGTCACGCCTTTCGGGACTCATTTCCTTGCGAACGCCCGGAGCCTCCACCAGGAGCCACACCAGTGATACCAGAAGTTGGGCAGAGATCAGGGCACCACAAATGGCCACCTGGGAAGCAGGGCTGATGAGGCGAGGCCGCTGGGCACCATCCCGTGCCCCTCCAAATATTCTTGCGATCCGATTGGTCTTAGTGAGGAGGGCAGAATAACATACAGCGAAAGAGGTGCCCAGGCCGAGACGTCGTAGAGCGCAAACGACCGCAGATGGTTTGGCGATATAGATGAAGGTCATGGCGTAGCACAGAAGGACTCCCAACAGGAGGATGTAGGACAGCTCACGTCCACTTGCTTTTACCACCGGAGTGTCGTTATGACGCAAGAACACCCCAGCCACTGCCATGGTACACAACATCCCCAGACAAGCAATGGTCACAGGTCCTACAGCCCAAGCATCTGACCAGTGGATGTACTCTTCTGGGAGCTCATAGCAGCCTGTCAGGTTGGCCAAAGGCCACTCACCAAAGCCACAGTCCTCGCAGGTGAATTCATCCAGAAGGTACTGGTGGGGCTGGCAGGGGATACAGATCCAGCAGCAAACATCCCCAGGTTGCATGCTCTTGGCCTCGTTGGGTTGGCAGGGGTCGCTGCACTGGGAGGTGGGAGTTACCCCTCCAGCCCAAGGCACTAGGCTGGTGTTAAGGACTAAGCCCTGAGACCAGTAGCCAACTTTTCTGTAGACATACCTGCCATTCTCTTGACGGTAGTGGAAGATATTGTAGCGGCCCAGGCTGTCCCCGAGAGAGGTGAAACGAACAATGTTCTCTGTGTCAGCAGGTCTAAATGGAGCTGGTTAGGAAAGTAGAGAAAGCAGAGAAAGTTGACCAACAGAATTTGGAGAAAAGACAACATTGACAGTAGAGTTTCATCATTAGCGGCCACATTTTTGGCAGAAAGTGCTGCCTTCAGCAAGTTTGTCTGAAGTTCTGAGGTACAGAGGCTTACTAGCATAGTTTTCTGGACTTTAATCTAAATTTATTTTACTGTTGTGTAAAATGGGCTCTTTTTTAGAGGCCAAAGGCCACCACTGATGTCCAAATCAATTAAAATAACTTCAAAATCAAAAACTTTTATGGAGAAGATTTATGAACATTTCTGCCACGGATAGTTATACAGAAATGAATAACATCAGTGGGCGTCTATGATGAATCAGCTTGATGTATACCTTTGATTTCTTAAACTGGTGGAAAAACACTAAACATTTCAAAGGCCCATCTTGGCTAATTCATTCTTTTTTTCTTGCAGGCTCAAACTCCACTCCAACACTGTTGCACTTAATATAGCACCAGTTTCTCTCTCAGCAGCCAACATGCATCCAGGCTGAGAGAAACTATCTGATAACCCGATAATTAATTTTTGTTTCATCTCAAATTGAATCTTTTTATAAGCAGTAGAAACCACATACAGCAAGATCCATTGATCTGGGTGATGACTGAATATTGAATGAAACTTTCATATCTTTATCAAGGGAATACTTCACACATAATGAATTAAAGACAGTGGGTGCCAATTAGCATTATGTAAATAATACCATGCTAATTGGACCCCAATGGTTTCCAGTTATTGCTAGCCATGCAAGTTTTCTTTCATGAGGCTTCTACAAATGTTTCTCGCAAACGTCCCTCACCATCAAACTTGGTCTTGAGGATAAATTCGCGGTAGAACCTCTTGCCATTGCCTGGCTTCATGGCATCACACACACGGGTTGTATTGGGGCACACTGCCTGCCGCATGTTATGCAGGGCATGGGCCATGGCATAGACTGCATTCACGACAAACATGATTTTAGACTCTTGCTTGAATGAACCATCTCTCAGGCTGTGGCTGGCACAGCCTGGCTCATGCAGCCGACACCCAAACTTGTGCTCCCAGAATTCCCTGAACCAGGGATTCCTGGTGTTGAGTTCAGGGGTGAGCTTGGTGAAGTAGTCCTCAAATTCGCGGATGGAGTAGGATGCTAGCTCAATGGTGAAGGCCCCATTAGCTGCCTTCTCGCTCCCATGAACCACACTCTCCTGTGCCCCCCAGCCATCACTGGCGACCCAGATGAAGGTGACGTTCATTCGGGCAGCTGCCACCAGCAGCTCCCTGGCGTCCTCGCTGCGGGTGAAGAGGATTACCACCTTGGCATTGGCCTTTTGCTGCAGGGAGCGGATCACTGTCTCATAGTTCACCCGGTTCATGGAACGGCTAACTTTGACCGATGTAGCAATGCAGATTTGGCGCACTCTCGCCTCCTGCTGGAAGGCATCGATGCCTGTCTCGCCATAGTCACCTTCTGAGGCCACCGTGGACACATAGGTCCAGTTGAAGTAGCGCAAGATCTCCGCGATGGCTTTGGCCTGGTAGAAGTCTGGCGGCACAGTTCGGGCAAAGTAGTCATAGCGAGATTTGTCACTTAGCTTGGCGCTAGTGGAAGCATAGCTGATCTGGGGGATCTGGAAGAGCCGCAGAAGGTTTGCCACCTGGAAACATTTGTAGAAGAGAAAAGAAAAGTCATGTAAACTAAAAGCACAAAACAGTTTATCTCAAATGAAATAACAGATTTATACAACATTCAGAGCTGGTTTTCCAAACATGAATTAATCTTAGTCTAGCTGAAGTGTCAGTGTTGATTTAGCATTAGTATGTTTTTAGTCTAAGCTCAAAGGGGAACTTTTTTGAGTTTGATGCCTCACATGAAAAGCTATTACATGATATAGTCACAAATGCATTTCCTGGTACTTGAGATATTATTTAACAGTGTCAAGTTTTAAACTTTTACATAAGTTTTACACAAGTTTTGTGACAAGATTTTGGCCTAAAATGTTTGAGCTAGAAAACTAGCTGTGAGCTAGAAAACTCAGACAGCGGAGTCTGATTGGACTATGAGCTGGAAAACTTGGACAGTGGAGTCTGATTGGACTGTGAGCTGGAAAACTCGGAAGCCAGGGGACTCTGCATTGTGTCATCAGATTATGCTGGATGAGGGCTAAGAAACTTTACATTGTGGTTGTAAGTGTTTTCTCCCTACCAGCTGGGGAGCTGTATGTGGGTGTGTGTGTGTGCTCTTGATTGTAGTTTTTTGTAGTGGTACCCCACTTAACGAACGCCCCACAGAATGAACGTTCCGCATAACGAACGCCGCTGTGAACGTGCGTGTGACTCGCAGAACGAACGCGTTTCACACAACGAACCGCACGTCGCACGTGAAAATCGAGTTTTACGTTAAAA
>JBBPCZ010000142.1:16135832-16145652 GCA_037974445.1 Brycinus macrolepidotus | reverse complement strand
AATCACAGTGTTTCTGACAGGGTGACCAATCACAGCTCCAGGTGAGTTACTGGGTGTTCTGATGAATCGAGTTCTTCTTGTAATCCAACAAGAGTAGAATTATTTTGTCTGAACTTTAACGATTAAAGTCGTCAGGGTGTTCTTAAAGGGCCCAAATTTGACTATTTCCTTCCATTCTTTCCTTGACGTTTGTGTGGGTTTGTGTACCACAAATATGTAGTTCAGAATTTATTCTTATATGATCATTTTCCAAGTTACGTTTATAATACAAATACAGTACATTTACGGCATTTGGCAGACGCCCTCATCCAGAGCGACTTACAATCATTAGTTACAGTGACGGTCCCCAGCAGCATGAAAAACTACATTTCCCATGAAGCCCCTGAGCGTTTTAAAGAAAGGGGGCGGTGCTTCCCCTCCGGTGGAGGCGGAGGGGGTGTGAAGAGGGGGGAGCTGTGTGTGTTGGGGACAAAATTCAACTGTCAGCGAGACGCCGCGGTTTTCAACTGGACTTTTTGCTCACTTATCATGGAGTTACCCTGTGAAAGCCGGCCGGACGCCGTCGTCTCTCCCTGACCAAGCCTCCGTCTGCCTTGCCTCTTACGCGCTCCACGGTCTCCATCCGCAGGAGGTAATGTTAAAGTTAAAGCTCAACTATCTCTCTCTCTCTGCTAGCGTGGCTGCTCCGGACCGAGCGGGAGTATCTCAGCGGTGTCCACGGCTTTAGGACGCTCTCTGTGCTCACAAATGTACCTTACGGCCAGATGACAGCCTGTAGTTGTCGTTTTGCCAGAAATTCTGCAGTTTTGTCACACGCATGGGGAGATATTTGTGCTTTTGTGGTGATGACAGAGGCAGGTGAGCCCTCTTTGACAAGACCAGAGACAGAAAGTCCTTCATTTTGGGGGTATTTTCTCAGATTAACTGCGTATTTTTAACACTTTAAAGCCTTCCAGGTAGCATTGGCTAGCCCTACAGAGCTGTTATCCGTTAAGTCAGTTGGAAAAAACGGTTCATTTTCAAACATTTAAAAACGATATCGCGAGCCTCCGAATTGAGGGAGGCGGATTCTGATTGGCTGCCTGTAGTAAGCAGCTGAATTTAGCAGCTCGTGGAGCCAGCAAGCCCTGACGAGGTGGATAATCCCAAATTCTTCCCCAGACAGTGTCAAAACGTACTTTTAGGAAGAAGGTGCTGCCTGGAACCCATTCAGAGCAAATCCTCCAGCCTGGAGCACAGTATAGGCAAGTAGCTCCAGCAAAATGGCCCTCAGGTTAGTCAGGTTACTGCTGTGTTGACAGAATTCAATATTGTAAAATACTACATAGTAATAATCATAAAGCAATGCATTTGATCATGCTAAAGGTTGCATTAATAAAGTGAATGCGTCTTGAGATCTGCTACCCTATGTCAAATTCTGCTTCTTCAGGTCTGCTACTGTATATTAGGAGAAACCTGACAGCTTTTACCTGGACTGTTTTGATGTTTTCTTACCTTAAAAATAAACCAGAGAGACTTACACAGTAATGTAGACATTTACTGGATAGGAACCAAGTTTCTGCAGAGCAGTCATGCTGTTTATTTAGTTGTGTATTTGAACTGTTTTTCAAAAGGACTGCACAATATATCATCTGTTAATCGTTATCGGAATATCATTCTCTGTGATACTGATATTGCAAAAGGCCGCAATTGCGAATGAGCCTCAAAGCAATCGCAGTGTTTCTGACAGGGTGACCAATCACAGCTATAGGTGAGTTACTGGGTGGTCTTCATGTAATCCAACAAAAGTAGAATTATTTTGCACGGTCTTTAACCATTAAATGCACTGATTTGCCAGGGTGTTCTTAAAGGGCCCATATTGTGCTGTTTCCCTCTATTTCATTATTTCCTTGTTGTTTGTGCAGGTTTGTGTACTACAAATATGTAGTTCATTATTCATTCTTACATGACCATTTCCAAGTTATGTTTATTCCTTAGAAACAACACTTTTAGAGAAAAGTGATGATATGGGCTCTGTAATATATTGAAAGATGTGGCATTTACGATATCTTAGTATAATCTCAAATCTCATATTTTATCCGTATTATGCAGCCCTATGTAGAACCCAGTAAATTACAGAAATAGCAGCTTACTGAGATCTTCACTAAGACAGTGTTTTTCAAAATGGTCCCCAGGGGCCCCCAGATGATCCACCTTTGTGCTTCAACTTGACTCATAATGCATATGAATAGAGCAAAAATATGGCCTTTTTGTGGGTCCCTGAGGACCGGAATGAGATCCAATGAAACAAGGGAGACCGCAGGGCTCATATTTCGCCCAGCTCTACCTTGGGTTGTTATAAAATGTAGACCAGTTTTACAGAGCCGGCTCATGTCAACACTTCTGAGGGAAAAACCCACAACAAGTGTTTGGGCTTATTGAGAAAGGTACTCTCTCTGTCTGCAGCTGTACTCTAAGCCTGTGTAATTTTATCTGACGTGTGTAATAATGCCAATAGGCGTGCATTCTTTTTAGCTTTCAGGTAAATACCTGACCCAAATCTTTGTAAACAAACATCCATTGTATATTTACTGTTATGTTAGCATTTGTCAAGTCATTTATAAATGCAAGAAATCATTCATTCATACATACATGTACTCAGTCACTCATTTATTTAAACAAATTCACTTATTTTTCTTCATTTCAAAAGAGTTGAGTAGGCAGTAGGCCAGTTGATCACATAGACTTTTCATGAGCTTGATGATAAAGATCTTATATGTACTTTTTCATATATATGTTCATGTATATACACATGCAGTGTGTGTGACAACATTTAGGACAGTCTTGGAGTGAGTATTCAGTCGCAGAAAAGTTTGATTTGAATTTTGCCAGTTTATGACTCCTGATAAAACTTCTCATTGCACGGGTAGGTTTTGTCCACTAATGAGCAGCTCTGACCTCAGAGTAATGAGTATCGTAGGTGTGGTGTCACCTTTTTGCCTTATATGTCATTGAACATTTCCCTCTATGATTTTGGGAGATTAGTTATCTCCATGTGAGAGTATACACCAATGGCCACTAGTCTGCTCTTTTGAGTGCTCTTTGGTTTCTCTCTACTGGAGCACCACTGCTATACATTATTTTATTTTCTTATAGTATTGTCTGAACTCTAACACACTCTGGAAGGGCTTGTAACTTATGAGTTGAGTCAGGAGTGCTGTGAGAGGGGACTGGGAGGCATTACAGGATCAGAATTACTGTTACTACTACTGTCATGCAAAATAGCCAGCGTTTCCCTTATTCTTGAACGATTATTTAAGAATGTTTTAGATATATCATAATCAGCAGTTGCTGGCTTTGGTTTAATTTCTTATTCTCCCAGGATTAATCCAATACCTCTTTATGTTCATCTTCACTGGTCTCGCGATTTGATTACGATTCAAAGTCTAGCGATTCAATTAAAAAACTGTTCTTAATGCTTCATGGTGCATCTTGTCCTCCATGTTTTTATTCCTCATGTTTGTTGTAGTACCAAGGTGTTTAGTTTTGGCTCGGCGGGTCTCACACACAGCGCATGTTTTGTTAGGCTTGTTGTTGCCTATATTTTCATAGAAGTTCTTACATCTTAAAAATGATTATTTTTCAGAGCTCTGTTCAGCAGTATAACTTCTTGAGGCAGCTCAGTGGCCAAACTGGAGGCCTGCTGGTTTTAATTCCTGATGGGGCACCTCCAGGAATTAATGGTGTTTTATGGTGTGCTGCTGAATGTGTGAGTTTACCTTAAGGAAATTTCCGTCAGGCGGCTGACAAACATATAAAAACATTGGAAAACACGGGCAAGTTCTGTGTTACCCCAGTTTACCAGTTGTGGCACAACACCAGACGTTACATTCTCTGATACTGTGTGAACACAGTATATCAGCTTGTATTGGTCTATTTGAATAGATAAACTGCATCTTTTCATTCATAATGCATTGTATGCAGTGTGTTCTACACTGTGTAATTTTCATCAGAAATGTCGAATACTCTAGACAGCTTTCGAGAGCATCCAAGAATTGATCGTTCCTCCCTCTTATAGTCCTTATCATAGTCTTATGATACCTGATGACAGGTGTGCTACAACATGGCACACCTGTCTGCTCTTTCCCCGGCTTAATGTTAATAAAGAGAAAAAAACACACCCTAAACAAAATGTCACCTACAGGATTAAAGCCTCTGCATTTTGACCTAGTTGTGGCTTCCATAGAGGCTTTAATACCTGTCCTGTTTTGCCCACATTCCTGTTAGGTTGGGTTTACCCTCACCAGCCCAAAGACTTGACAGCGAATAGACCTTGAATTCTGTGTCAGTTCCCTCTAAAAGTAGGCCACCTCAAAATGGCAGATACTGATGTTCTAGAAGTCGTCCCTGCAGTCCTGCTGCGCTCTCACTGGAGAAGTCCAGCATTTTTCCCTACAGCTGTCACCCCTTCCGTAGATGAGATAACCTACTTATGACTGCTCCATTTGAGTTATTGTATACTGACTTACCTCTAAAGCAGTGTGTTTTATTAGTTAAAAGGGGAACTGAGGGAAGGGAGCTTGCATTCCATGATACTCTCTTTCATTTCTAATTCTGCTGTTTCTTTTTCTCTCCTCTCTTTCCCCCACAGGCACACCTGAAAGTGGAGAAAAATGTCAGACAAGATGTCTAGCTTCCTCCACATTGGGGACATATGTTCCCTGTATGCGGAAGGTTCCACCAATGGCTTCATCAGCACTTTGGGGTATGTGTCTCTCTCCCTTTCTCTTTCTTTCCTCTCTTTCATTGTCAGGAACATCCATGGCAAAAGGCAAAAAAACTCGTTTTGCCACTCAAAACATGAGTATGGAATAAAAAGTACACAGTGAAACCAAACAACGTTCCTCCAGGACTATGGTGCAACACAAGAACAAACAGAGTCACCACAAGACTACGTAAGGACAAAATACATAGAGTACAAAGAGAGGGAGAACAAGGAAAACACAAACAACAAAACAACAGGACAATACAACATTTAGTGCAGTTGACGTTTGAATGAATACAGTATTGTGACAGATAATGTATTCTAGCATTGGAGTCGTTAAGTGTGCAAAAAATGCAGAATAGAAGTAGACAGCAAAAAATAATAATTGTGCAAATAATGGCAGCAGCAGGACAGAGGATGTGTGGTATATAATAAGTACAGGAGTATTTACAGTGGAAATGTTAGTTGTGTAATATGAATGCGTTAAAGTTCTATATCTTAACGGATTGTCAAGCTAAAATGTCATTTTGTGTATTTGTGCCCCTGAAGGGGAAAAAATGATCCTTTATAAAATTTTTAAATTTAATAGTAATTTTTTTCATCCTACTTTCTTTATTTCTCTCAGTCTCTCACATGCATACTCTCTTTCTTTTTATGGCTTGGACTCTAGCTCTCTAGGGTCCAGAGCTACTGTGTTTCTCCAAATCTTTGTAATGGACAGTAGATTAACCCTTCACATTAAGAGCTAGATCATGTTGGGCCACACAGGTACTGGTTTGAATCCCAGTTGCTCTTCTTGGCCCCAGAAAGCTGCTGATCCTCTCACTGACCCCTAGTGTTCTGAAGGGGCTACAGAAGTGCATCAAAGCTCGCAAGACAGAAGGGTGGGATGGGATGGGAATGTGGTTTACAGTGGAAGTGCAGTGAGCAGATGTTTGTATATACACAGCTGTACGTTTTGTATACAAATACATTTTCTGTGTCTGAGTGCTGATTAAGGGGCTAGAATTGTTTTTTGACTTTCACTGCCTTTTAAAAGGCATGGGAAACTTATTTGGTTTAATAGTTCGAAATGATTTCCGAGTCTATAACATCCATATGTGGGGAAAAAATAAGCAGCAAAAACACCTCCGGTGTGAATTCATTGTGTTTGTGATGTAATGAAACCAGCACATTTAAAATTTCCCACCTTTTATGTGTAAAGCAGTGAAATTTAAATTATTAGATGTATTAGAATTGACTCTCTTTACTGAGGAGTTTACTTAGAAATGTTATTCTTTAAGGTGGAGTAACAAAAGAACAGCCTGTTAAATTTAAAGAGATGGCTTAAAATTACACAAATGCTATAAATTAATTTTAGAGAGATAGAAAAAAAGGGTTATATCAGAAACGTGTCCATTTCATCCAAGGGATATGATGCTCTAAGACTCATGAGAGAATGTTACAGTTAATTACATGACTGTAAATGTCTTGGTGGTGTGTTTGCCTGGGCTGCGATGTCGTGTGTTTGCGTTTCTATGTTCTGCTCCTGACTGTTTGCTCCTGCCTTCACAGCTGTGCAGAAAACTGACTTTTGGTTCTATATTCTCCAAGACTGATGAAACCCTCCAATTCTGGTTAATCATACCCTGCCATTTCCTGCCATTCAGTTCCACCCTTTTACCAATCTCCCGCATCCTAACAGTGACCAAACATTCACACTCGCGCTCGCTCATTTACACACCACTGGGTAATGTCACTTCTCCATGGTAACAACAGCATGTGCAGCTTTGAGGAACAGAGAGTTGACTGTACTCGTTTGTCAAGACATCCGTCTAGCGTTGTTTTGCCCAGTAATCATTTTCTGTACCTCTTCTGTGTTTGTGTGTGTGTGTGTTTGTGTGTGTGTCACAAGCTGGAGCTATATTTAGAGCACTGTGTGGCTCTGTCTCTGACTGACCTCACACAAGGGAGGGAGTAATGAGCCACCTGCCCTGCAACACTACCAGTGGGAAGAAATGTGTGTGTTTGTGATTGCGTTTGTGTGTGTGTGTGTGTGTGTGTGTATGTTTGTGTGTGTGCATGGCTCAGCCATATTCAGCCATATGTGCCTGAGAACTGCAGCTGGCTTCATGAGATGCCAGGGTATCTTGGAATGAATTTTTATGAAGGATGATCTGTAGGTTTGTTGCTGCGTCTTTCAGTCACTCTACAACAGTGTGGCTTTACATGGTGAAGCTTCTGTGCTGGTAGCTGCAGGTAGCATGAAGTAATTTAAAAAAGGGTCAAAATAGCTTAATTAATTAATTGAGCAATCAATATTTTGATTAAAAAATGGTTGATTAAAAATGTACCTTCGCAGTTTGGATAATAAACAGTGTATCCATAGCTGGACGCTTTAAAATTCTCATGGAAGCACTACTGAAAATGTTTGGTATTCAGGCTATTTGTAAATTACTGCATTACTGCAGTAATTACTGCTACATAATGATATGCATGGTCATGACACATTCATGAATTCTCAGCAGCATAAAAAAAATTCCAAAAATGCCATTAAAGTGACATTAAATTAAATTAATGAACTGCTCAACCACCTGTTTCTGTATAAAGACATAGAGTAACTCTGTGCCAGCATCCCTGTATAATGAATGTGTTTCCCGTAGAGTCTGACTCTGAGTAAAAGATGTGTGGCATTTGCAGTAGAGAAAGCAAGTGATGAATGATTCTGACATGCAGAGACTTCATTTTCTCAGCTGGAGATAAGATGACACTCCCTGACCTGAGTGCTGACTGAATGCTGCAGTGAATGACATTAACTCTGTCACACTGAAAATAATGTGGTGTTGGTAGAGGCCTCTTGAAGTGCCTGACGTTATACAGAGCATATTTTATGATGTTAGCTTGTCTGGTGGTAGATCAAGTGTACATTCTAACAATAGTTGTGATTTTCTTGCTCTTTTCTTGCTCTGTTTCATTCTCTCTCTCTCTCTCTCTCTGGCCGTTTTAAGTTAATTTTTTTTTTCCCCTTTGAAGTCTTTTCTCATCAACCTTTATTTTGTTGGATATTTCACATGAGAGGAAAACTTATTCAAGTCTGAATATTAAAGGGCTTTCTACCAAGTGCTTTCCTTGTCTAAATATGATTTTATAAGCGTGGAATGAGGGAAAAGGCTGTCAAATAGTTGTTCAGTGCACGAGGGGCATTCAAAAAAGTTTCCGCACTTTTTAACACTACTAAGAATTTCAGAAACAAATTACATCACTTTTCTACATAGTCGACTTCCTTTGCAATGCAGTTTTCCCAGCGCCGTAACAACTTTTTAATGACATCAGCAAAAAATGTTTTTGGTTGAGCATGTAGCCACTGATGCCCTGCTGCTTTCACATCATCACCATCACATGAAAATCATCTTCTCCTTAAAACTTCTCTGAGCGGTCCAAAAAGGTATAAATCAGATGATGCTGAACTCTCAGACATGCCCTGTTACTACTCTTCCAGCCTTCACCGTTTCCAATGAAAATATAAAAGTACGGAAACTTTTTGAATGTCCCTCATATTTATATTGTATGCTTTTTGAAACACAGCTTCTGTATATTAAGTGAAATCTGCAAGTAGCTTTGCAGCTGACGGATCCATGCAACACCCACAAATATATTCTTTCATAGGAACAGTTTTAAGCTTAGTCAAGCCTTTGTAGAATTTGGGTAAAAATCTTAATCATGCTAACAGGGGTGTAACAATGCATCAAACAGTTTTGATATTGCAATGCAAAAATGTGACCCTGTGCATGGTGGCGAATGAGAATTCTGTTTATTTTAATATCATCAGGATATTGAGAAATTGAGCATGCACAACATCAGGGAAGCATGAAACCACACAACTTGATGAAATAGTTATTTTTTCTAACATTTAATAATGAGCAGAATGTGGCAGTAGTGTCACATACTATCAGAAGCTATGGATACAATTCTTTTTTTTTTTTTTAAAGTCACACACTGCACTGCACAAAATGTAATAAAACCGATCTTTTTATGTTTTCTTTGTAATGAAATGTACTGTTGGTCAGTGTATGTATATTGTCATATTGGTCAGTTTTAGGCACAACTCAGAAATGATTTATTTCAGTCCTTTATTACTGACAGTGCAGCAGCAAACATATTAATCATTAGTCTGACAAACTTCTCCTCTGTCTGCAGCCTGGTGGATGATCGCTGTGTCGTGCAACCAGACACTGGTGACCTCAACAACCCTCCCAAGAAGTTTCGAGGTAAGGCCCACCTTTGCTTTTGTCTCTCTTTTTTGTCACACTCTCACCTTCTCTCTTTCACTTTCATTACTCCTTTTTAATGCTTCACATGTTGCAGCTGTTTTCTTGCACACGCTCTCTCTTTTTCCTCTCTCTCTCTCTCTCTCTCTCTCTCTCTCTTTCTCTCTTTCTCTTTTTCCACTCTCTCTCTCTCTCTCTCTTTCTCTCTCTGTGCTGTGGAAGTGGGATCATGCCTCATGGTGCTGAAAAGCAGGATGTCAAAACAAAGGGCTTAAGCTGTGGAGCTGCTGATATACAGCTACAGCTTGGCCATAACTATCTTCTGCTATTGCCTAATTACTCTCATGGAGGTCTGCAGGACACATTTTGAAAAGGGCTGTGAGGTTTTCTGTTGGTTGGGGTCTGAAGTGGTTTGATTATATGCAATAGTTTTTTTTTTTCTGTAGTGCCAGGGCTACATGAAGATGGCAAAAAAGAGTCGAATAGGAAAGCACATTATGAACTTTAGTTCTCTGGCCATTTAGGATCCAAGACTTGCTCTAATGTGATGCTAGTTTTCAGTGGGTAAAAGATCTTCGTGCGTTAGTTGCCTTCATTGCAGTGTTTGGCGTATAGTCCATGGTGCAGGACCTTAGATCACTTAAGGCATGTTCTTTGCACTGTATGTGCAGTTTAGAACTGTATCAATAATAGAACAGAATCACTCCAATTCCGTGTAATGATGCCACACTGCTGCTGGTATGCTGGGATGACTTGTGGTGTTACATATGTAATGATACTATGCTATTTTGCCATATTGTGTGTTTATTTGTATGTTTATTGTTTTTTA
>JBBPCZ010000142.1:16084899-16110498 GCA_037974445.1 Brycinus macrolepidotus | reverse complement strand
TGTGTGTGTGTGTGTGTGTGTGTGTGTGTGTGTGTGTGTGTGTGTGTGTGTGTGTGTGTGTGTGTGTGTGCGCGCAGCAGAGTATGTATTACATGAAGTACAGATAAATATTTTCTCTTGCAAGAGAAGTGCCTTCTCTTGCTAGCTTATTCTGCCTGCTATCAAAATGCTCATGGGCTAAAGAAGTGTGGGAGAGACTTTTAAAGGGAATGGATCCTTATTTGATAATATACAGAATGACAATATGGTTACGTATAAAGAATTCAATCAGCTGACAAAATAGATAGGTGGTAGTTTTCTAAAGCCTGTTTCCATTTTATGCTGCGTTAACATTTTTGAGTGAAGCATTAATTTCAATTGTGGCTAGTGTGGGTTATTTGGAGTCCTGAGGGAGGGATTAACTGCAGTAGGGTTGAAGGTTAATTGGGGTTTTTAGGCTGAGCAGCAGTGACTATGGATCATGTGACGTTTGTGGGTTCTGTAATCTAAAATGTGTGTTGATGTTGGACTTTCATCTGTTCTGCTGTCTGAACTTCCCAAAGAGGTGCCTTTGGATCTGATTATTATAACATAGCCTTAACTTCATCCAAGATCCTAATTAATGTAACAGGCATACAGGCTATTTCGGTTCTGTTTTGGGTTTCTAAAAGGCAGTTTCCCATGAAGGAGCTTTTCCCCTCAGCCTTTCTTTTAGAATCATGTGTGCTGCTGTTTGACTTTTATGTCCTTCTGTTTGCCAGTGACTCACATTTCATTGAACTGATCTAAATCGAGGAGAGCCCTGGCAGGGTCACTCTGCAAACTGCGAAGTGCTGTTGAGCAAATTCACACACTCGCCTCTGTCTGGCTATCTGCCTTCAAAAAAATCCAACTGAGGGTAAACCAGGGTGTGGTTTTCACGTGTTATCCTGTGTGTGTGCGTGTGTGTGTGCGTTTATTCTCTCAAGCACACACCCTCATCACAGCTTCCACTGAAGTCTGACCTCACTATGTGAAAATAGCCAGGAAAGTCCCTCCTTTGGAGCAGGCCGGAAACCATGGTGACTGTTCCACTCGCCTGCACGATCGAGTCCTGTCTCGTCTCGTCTCCAACACGGCGCAGGCCAGATGTTACGCAACATCCCACCCCCATAGTGCCATATTTATACAGCCAATCATCTGGAAAGCGTCTCTTTGTGATGCAATCAGCTCTTCTGTTTTGATGCCACCACTGAATTCCCAGATTCTGGTTCTGAATGTGAATGATGAGGATTTGGGCTGCTGTTACTTGGTCATGTTCCTGGAGATCAAGTACTTGAAAATTTTGTTTTGACTTTCATTTAAAAACCTGAGGCCAGATCCTGATCTAATATAACCCAGCTGGCTCTTACAGTCATATGTCATGCTCACAAAATTCAGTTCCACAGAAGATCTCGGGACCAAAGTCAGCGGGAAATCTCAGCATTGCTTAAAATCGCAATTGGTTCATTTAGTGCTGAGTAGAATTGATCAAATTTATCAATACTATTTAACATATTCATATTTGTCAGCTATTTCATGGTATCACAGTATAAAATAATAGATGGCGCGGTGAGCGATATGGCAAAAATAGAATGCCGTTTTCTTGATATGCACCATGATCTTTAGTTTTTGTAATATTTAAGTTGGAACAGACAAAAAGAGCCAGGTTAAAAAATGCCAATGCAGCAATTTCTGTTCAGCATTTCACACAATGCACTAACGAAAACATGTTTTAAGTACTTTAGGTAGTGACCATATGCACAGTGTGCTCTGAAAAGCATAATCTGACATAATTTATTTACCTAGTAAGTGTTATTAGTGAACCCATGCTTTCTGAGAGCTTGTTTAAATTGGGCTTCTTTTGTTCTGTTTTAAAATTACAAACAAAGAAACAAACAAAGCCTAAAACAGTATTATAAACATTAATGGGACACAAATCACACCTCTAATAAGGAAATGTAGTTATGCAGGTATTTATTTATGCAGTTATGAATATTGAACCACTCTTTTAACACCTTCTGAAGCACCAAGAAAGTGACATACATTGCAAATGAATAAGCTTTTTGTTCAAATTCTCAAAATGATTACCAAATCCAATATACTGCTTTATCGGCCAGCACTACATTCATCTAAGAACTCAAAGTTAGAACTGATGAAAATACAGTACTGAGTCATGTAAGTCTGTTTGGTAAGGTGTGTGTACATGTTTGTGTGTGACTGTGCATGTTTTTATCATATATACTAAGCGTATTTATGCTTGCAGTCTGTGGGCTGTGGGCACACCAGGGTGTACTGCTTTGGTTCCCCTCTCTCATCCTTTGTGTCACATGCCCTACGTGCGAGATTTTGCGATACACTGTGGCTAGTAGATGTTTGACAAGCTTAGCTGTGATCAGGCGTGTATGTGCACACACACGTGTGTGTGTGTGTGTGTGTGCGCACGCGCGATTACTGTGATCTGACTTAGTGGTTGTGATGCATGGCTGTGTGTCACGTCGTATACTGCGTGCTGTCTGTCTCCAAAACTGATGCACACACATAACACACGTTACCTCAAAGGACTGCTTTAGGTGTGACTAATTAATGAGAGTGTGCATAGAGTGCACACAGACACACATGAAGCTAAGCCTGTTAGTCAGATAGGTCATTATGCAACCTGGCCAAGAATACAACAGTTGTCTGATGTCCGTGTTTGTGGCTTAGTGCAGAGTGTGTTTGTGTTTGTGTGTGTGCAAATTAAATGGAAGTTGAGGCTGGGTCAGACCAGCTTGAGATCCAGATTGACTCTTCCTTCGCTATGTGTGTGTGTGTGTGTGTGTGTGTGTGTGTGTGTGTTTTTTTTTGGCCTTTCTCCTTATGACTTACTCTCAAGGAGTGTGAGCTGGGGTGAGGGAGTGTGTATGTGTGTTTTGAAAGGGTAAGGGTTAGTTAGGGTAATTCTTTGTGTTTGTGTGTGTGGTTTGGGCGGACAGCTGTTTTACTGTTAGTGGAGTGAAGAAAGAATGTGGGGAGGTTGAGTTATCTGTGGTGTGAGGTGCTGTAGTTCCTCATGAGGATTTGCACACTGACACGAAAGTACAGGAGCAGAACAATACACGCTTTGGTAGCTGCCAGGTGTGTGTGTGTGTGTGTGTGTGTGTGTGTGTGTATGTGTGAGCAAACAGAAGGAATTCTCAGAGTTTACTTAAGAATTGTGCAACCATCATTTGCCTAAATACACTTGTTAAGTGATCTGTGGCCTGTCAGAACCCAGCATGAAAGTAACTCTATCCTTTTTCCAAAGAATCGCAGCTCTTTTATCTCAGATCTAATTGGAAAGCACTTGCATCTAGTTGAACACACCTGTGGTTCCCATTGAAAACGCAGAAAAAGCTTGTAAGTGGTGCGTTGTGTATCGTCTGGACAACCCCAAATATCAAGCCTTGCCGTCAGATGACCCCAGTTTAAAAACACTACGGGCTTTGTGAATGACCCAGGGTGTTTGGGTTTTATCTATAGGAACCCTCTTTCTTTTCTCTTATAGTTATATTATCTTCATACAATCAATGTCACATGCGCCAGATTAAGGATGCAGGCATCTGATTGTGCTTTCTGCCCCTACACCACCCCGCCTCCCCCCTCGTGCTCTGAGTTAATAATACTCAAAGATTCTCACATGATTGCCTCTGCACCGGGTGGTTTCCCCTCAGGAGAATCTGCTGGACGCCACAAGGGTGAAATTAATTTGGACGGCTCGTAAATTGCTGCCTCTATATTAGCACTGGGGTGAAAATATGCCTCTTAAAAATAACTCAAGTGTGATATTTTGTAAAATGTGCAGGAAGTTGTTTCACTTCATAAAGTCATTTTGCTGATTGTTTGAAACATGATTGACTCCCTAAGAAACATATCTGGGAATCACATAGATAAGTAAAAGTATGAAAAGTAAACAAGTAATTCTGTAAGTGAAAAAAATATAGATGTCTTGTTGTTTTATGTTGTTCTTAGGCCCTGGGTTCTGGCCCTGAGGACAGAATCAGCAAACTATCTTGTGGTTTCCTTGTTCATGCAGTAACTTGCTGTTCTACGGCTTGATTTTAGTTTATACCTGTTTTGGTGTAAGAGTGGTTCTGTTTTTGAAATATGTAGAAGGCATTGCGATGATTATTAACCTTATCTGTCTCCAGTTTGGGTGTTTATTGCAGGGCATTTCTATTGAGTGCAATTCTTATATATCCCATACCTTGATTTGTCCCACCAGGAACTCATATGTGCGGTTGCGGCACTTATGCACAAACACTTGGGTCCACAGCACCAACAACCCCATCGATAAGGAAGAAGAGAAACCAGTTATGCTTCGGGTGGGTGTGATCAATCACTTTAAACAGGAGAGAACATAAAACATCTGGAATTAGTCTATAATCTTGCATATTACCTAAAAGAATTAAAAGACTCTTCATCTTTATCACTGTTTATTATAAAAGTCATCAAGTAATTGCAGAATGTGTTATTCAGAGTCTGTTAAATGGCTAAGCAATGCATAACCTGCATTCAAAGCACTAATCGTTTTGTTTCTATATAAAGGTTCGCAACACATTAATGTTTGTGTATTGTATAACTTTTCTCACTCTCGATTAACATGGGACTCTTTGGTATAATTCCATATTTAAAATCTAAAGTCATTCAGAGTTTGGTTTGATGTTAAATGCTGCATCATTTTACCATCTAAAATGTATTTACAGTGTTGCTGATTATAAAAGTCTGCTGATTACAAAAGTTACAATGTCTAAAATGCAAATATAGAATTTTATTTACAGTTGTTGTGTCAGCCTCGGGTGTAATGATGGGTCTGAAGCAGTTGGTAGGTCTGAAGGCCCACTTTAATAAACAAACATGAAACAAAATCCAAACACTAGTGAAGGGTCCAGGGGTTACACAGAAACATGAGATAATCCAACAGGTAATCACTAAGACATGAACAAGGCACAACAGATAGCAGTGTTAGCAGTGAATCCACAAAGACATATTAAACACAGGGGTAAATACTGACAAGGACAATGGAAACACCTGGGCAGCGGAGGAGACAAGAATAAGACAAGTGTGAAGAGGATAACATGGGGTCTGGGCTAAGGCAGAGACTAATACCTAAATAAAAACAAAAGTAAATGGAACAGAGACACATGGAGCAAACAAAGACATAGTGAAAAAACAGTAGGGGCACATTCATAGATCATACAAATATGTTTTTCTTGGGTGTTATGCTCACAGTGTACCTCTCTGCCATTTAAATATTTTAAGGAACACTGGTCAGGCCTAAACCTTATCTTGTAAAACATTTTGGGCACGCACTCACAACCATTTCATGTAATAACTTTCTATGAGGGAACTTTTAGACTCATTAAGTGGCTCAGACGTCTTGATTTATATCACTACTGCTATAATCAAGTCTGGCTAAGTAAGTTTCTCTAGAACAGAACGTTTCACATCAAATTGCCCTGAATGACTTTGTTTGAAATGTAATGGTTTCATCAAGCAAAACATTTTGAAAAATCTGAGGGATTCCCCTGTAAGAGTCACGTAGTCTCATACCAGCATGTTTAATGAAATGTGTTGCCTTTATCCAGATTGGCACATCTGCCATCAAAGAGGACAAGGAAGCCTTTGCTATTGTGCCTGTTCCCCCTGCTGAGGTCAGGGATTTAGACTTTGCCAACGATGCCAGTAAGGTGCTGGCGTCCATTGCGGGCAAACTGGAGAAGGGCACCATCACGCAAAATGAAAGAAGGTATGACGAGGCTACTGTTGCAAGATAGAATGATTAGAAGTGAATGTTTTGGGCTCTATTTGGACAAGATTAAATTTGTTCAAAGAGTGCCCAAATTTCCATTTCTTCACAGATGTTTCACACTTACCTCAGTTAATCCAAGAATTTAAGTAGATGAGCCAAGCTCATTGGATGGGGCCATTGAAAGTAAATTTAAGCGTGTGTGTGTGTGTGGGGGGGGGGGGACACATTTTAAATTGGATATTGTTTGTTTTAACAAACTAACACTGGGTTTAACACTGGGTTGGCCTGGTCTTGTTCATTTTTCAGAAGTATATGGGTTTAAACATAAATGCATAAAACATTTTTTAAACTGTGAGTTTAAAAAATGCATTTAAACTTCTCTTTGTTTCTTGGGTGGTTTGCAGGTTTGTGACAAAGCTACTGGAAGACTTGGTGTTCTTTGTGGTGGACATCCCAAACAGTGGGCAGGATGTGCTGGAGATTATGGTCAATAAACCAAACCGTGAGCGGCAAAAGCTCATGCGGGAGCAGAATATCCTCAAACAGGTAGGAAACCTCTGTATTTGTTGTAATGCTGTTTTCAGGTTCCAGAACCATTATCAACAGAGTCTTATGTAATTCTGCAGCTGGCAAGATGAGCTTTGATGCTGCAATGACAGAAGCTTTCAAATAAACAAATAGACAACCACTGCAATCTACAATTTGTACATTTCACATATTTTGCATTCATAAAATCAGGTTTAGGGATATGGTCGTTAGTAACAAGTGCTGAAATACTTGTTTGAGTTACAAACACTGTATTACAGTTGTGACCGCTCTATATTGCTTTTGTAAGGATCTCTCCTCTCACTTTTAGTGTCTTCTATGCTTAGTTTCCTGGTTCTTTACCACCAGATCTTCAAGCTGTTGCAGGCTCCATTTACGGACAGTGGAGATGGACCCATGCTTCGACTGGAGGAGCTAGGTGACCAGAGACACGCCCCTTTCAGGCACATCTGTCGGCTGTGTTACCGGGTACTGCGCCACTCTCAGCAGGACTACAGGAAAAACCAGGTGAGTATCAGGTGGAGGTCTGTGTCGAAATACCACCTGAACCTCTCAAGCACTGCTGGACAGCATATAATTGATTAAACTTCATTTCAGTATCGCAGATTTTAAGGTTCAAGATGCTGCTGTGTAAAGCTTTCAATAACAATTCAACAACATGGACTTTATGCTCTGAAAAATTTATAATACGTAACTGGGTAAATCATCTTTAATTCAAATGCGTTATGAATATGTTTTAATTATCAGGTTCATTATATTTTTGTTAGGTATTTGTAGCAGCTCTAGTGACTTTTACTGTTTTAAGTAGCAATTCCCCGTCTTATCTACTTCCTGCTAATAAAGCACACGAATCGCAGCAAATTTCACCAAAACAGCACTTTTAGTTGACACAGGTGTATTTTTAATGAATTGGATACCAATAGTAGGTGAGATTAAGTCACTTTGTGGGTGAGATCGGAGGCTACGTGTTTAGAGGACTGCAGCCTTGGGGCCCTTTGGCTGTGAGATTAAACAGTTCTGCCTTGTCAGGGTTAAATTGGAAGTTTTGCTCTATAAGCGACTTGGTGGCTGTGATGGGAACCTCTCAAGAAAGATTTCGAAGATAATTGTCAGACCACAAAAGAGATGCCACTGAGATACCGAAATCTCACACTATATGCCAAACGGCCCATATGAGTTGTAATCTTTTGACTATACTGAACTCAAGCACGAGTCTCTGGTGATTAGACATATAGGGGTGGTTTTACACTTCCTAATTTTTATGTATGCAAATTAAAGTGACAATATGTTGCAATTAAAATAGCTGTCGTGGCTTAGTCTGAAAACCAATTTTCCTGATCTGCTGACGATTGCTCTTGGCTGTATCAAAGACAGTTTGTTTTTAAAAGGGACACAGTGTTTCTTGACTGAAGGATTTTGTTCTGTATCTAAAGACAGTGTCAGTGCACATCAGGCCAAACATGACTGACACCCTGTGTCTAATGGACATGTTTTTTGAGCAGACTTTGTGAGCCAGATTTATTTAGTTTATGATGTGGTTGTTTTATAAAGTATGCTGAGTTGATTAAATTAAGGGAGGTCTTCGTCCTCCTCGGTTCTTACCCTGATAAGATGGTATCTGTGTCTCATAAGCATGATCATGGCTTCCTGTGGCTGACTGCATTTGGCAATGTCTTGCACCCACCTGTCTGGTGCTGTAGAACAGCGTAGTCAGTCTGTGTACTGTCACTAGACACAGGATCCTTCAGGCCAGACTCTTTGCACATCATTTCCAGTTTTTAAAAAATGAATCATAGGAAGTTTGTGGTGGAGAACCATATGCAAGTGGCATTGCTCAGTGTTGATAGCCAGGGCCCTAAAATGAACAACATCCCACTACTTCCACATGATTCCATCCAGAATACAAGCTTGAAAAATGCTTTGGACCATTGAGGGGGAAAAGTTGTGGGGTGCTATGACAATTAAAAGACCAAATTTCAGTAGTACGGCTGTCTCTGTGTCACCTTATCTTATCACCATTACTCTTTCCTGCAGACGTAACATGAATTTATTAAATTTAAGTTTAAAAGAAAGTATTTTAATAAAGTCCTATCAAAAGTGCAAAGTAATATATTTTAGTTTCTAATGAAAAAAGTCAGCTCAGTGCTGTGGTTGAATTTCCCATTATTTCACAAAAATACAGTTTGAACAAACTAAATTGACCTTTATAAAGCAAATAGCCAAAACCACTGGTGCCCTTATAGAAGGTGTGTTTGAGAGACGCTTGACTCTTGGCTGTGCCAACTGCCATTCACGTGACTGAAAACACACACACATGTATGTGTGTGTGTGTGCGTGTGTGTGTGTATATATATACATATATATATACATATCTGTGTGTGTGTACATAAATATATGTGTGTATATATATATATATATATATATATATATATACACATGTTTATGTGTATATGTGTGTGTGTGTGTGTGTGTGTGTGTATGTATGTATGTATATATATATATATATATATATATTTTTTTTTTTAATAGGTTGGAATGACAATTTTTTGTAGGCTCTCATATGAATACCATCACTGATTGCAAGTTCTCAGTGCTTATGTTGAGTACTGAGTAATCACTGGCTAGTGATTGTGATCGTCCTTGCCTGTCATACTGATGGAACATCACAGTTGCTAATCAGTGCTGCATGTTGTTCAGTTTACCTCCGGTAGTCAAGATGAGCGCTTGAGTTCAGGCCCTTTCAAAGTATGATGCTCTTCTTTGCTGTTATAAGTCTGTTGCCTGTCTCTTTGACCCTGGGTGCTTGACCCCTGTGCAGGAGTACATTGCAAAGCAGTTCCGCTTCATGCAAAAGCAGATTGGATACGATGTCCTGGCTGAGGACACTATAACAGCCCTTCTGCACAACAACCGTAAGCTGCTTGAAAAGCACATCACTGCTGCTGAGATCGACACCTTTGTCAGCCTTGTGAGGAAGAACCGCGAGCCCAGGTGAGGGGAAAGACTGGTTTATGCTCTGAAGATGTGCTTTTAGAACAGAAAGACAAGCTGGGAAACGCGGAAAAAGGGAAAACCACATAAGCAAAACTAAAGAGAGAGACTGGATTGAGGATTCTAAGTGTTTATAAACAAACACAATGACCAGGGCCTTTTTTTGCTTGACCAAAAGAGGCAAAGGCTAATTTTTAATTGATAAAAGATGATAAAAGTCAGTAAAATAACAGATTATGAATGACACATTCACTGTGGAAACTCATTTCGACTGCAGTTTTTTGTACAACCGTGAACTAAAGTTGGTGAGGTGAGCAGTCTGCTGTGTATTTGTGTATTTATGTGTTTGTGTATGTGTGCTTACGCAGGTTTCTGGATTACCTCTCTGATCTGTGTGTGTCCATGAATAAGTCCATCCCTGTCACTCAGGAGCTCATTTGTAATGCAGTGCTGGACCCAGCCAATGCTGACATCCTCATAGAGACCAAGTAAGTCTTTATACATACATGTGACTATGCTAATTGTTGAACATTAACTCTGGTGCTTATATCTGTAACAACAGCTCTAAACACTGCAGCAGATGAATAAGATGTGGAGGCTCTTGGATTGCTAACTCAGCTTTTCCAAAATTTGAAGTAGGTTAGAAGTGTTTCTAATTAAGTAATGAGGATAATATTCCTCTACTGTGTTGTGTAAAAACGCACTTAACAGCTGCCAAATATAATCTTGTGGCGTAAAGTAATAGCAGTAGTGCACAATAACGTGTTATCAACCATTTTGTATTGTTGTTTGAGTTATAAATGATAAATCTTTATTTCATGGTTGTTTGTTGTGTACAACTCATTCTCATTTTCTCTCACTCTCTCTCTTTCTCTCTCCCTCTCTCTGTCTTTCAGGCTGGTGTTGTCTCGTTTTGAGATCGAGGCTGTAAATGCTGGAGAGCCTCCGTTGGAGTCGGAGGAGGACGAAGAGGAGGTGTGGCTATTTTGGAAGGACAGTGGGAAGGAGGTTCGCAGCAAGAGCATCAGAGAGCTGGCCCAGGATGCTAAAGAGGGTCAGAAAGAGGACCAGGAGGTTGTCAGTTACTATAGGTAATGGCTGTTGCCATTTTGGCTCTATGAGTGAATGAAATACTTACTTACTTAATCACTGAGGAAAAAGGATAGCAGATTTGTTGAGCTAGTCTGAATAATTCAAACACTTATGTATTTCTTTGTTTGTAGGTCATTGTTACTCTATTTGGGAGATTAAGGCAAAAAAAGAATCCCAAACGCTTTTGCGAATGATCGTAAATGCATGAAAAATACATTCAAAATAGTACATTATATCTAGCTTAGTTGAATATATCTAATTCATTTCAAGGATCCCAATTGAAGGTAAAAGAAGTGTAGGAGCACTTAAAATAGTCTGATAAGAAAAATGCTGAATGCAAAATTTGCTATAAAAGCTACATCACAGAGCCGTGACGAGTTGAGATGAATCTTTTCAAATAAGATAGCAGTGCTTATCCAAATACTGTGCCCTCCAACTCAGCACCATCACATAACGCACATAAGGTTGGAATAGTGGCTCTTTTTTCTCCCTCACTTTTGAAGAACAGTCAACTGCAGGTTTAAAGCTTGTCATCATAAACAGAAGGTCTGTTTTACAAAATCACAAGATTTTACCACTATGTCAGAGAAGAGAAGGCGCCACATGGTCTTTGTACAGCACAGATGCTGCTCTGTAACTACCACACCAAGATTATCATGTTTTAGTAAATTATTATTGTAAATGTGATTTGACTGGATCTATATAAATTTTACGCTTCTCCCAAAAATAAGTGTGATGTGGTTTTAATGGATGCAGTATAGACGTGTCCACTCCAGCCAGTGTGACTGAAGCATTGATAAAGATGTATCTGTTCCATTATACAATGTTTTTAATGGTGACTTTAAGAATAAGCATTAAGAAACACTTGTTTGGAAATAGTAACAAGAATTTGAAACCTGTAATATGTTGGTCAAGCCAGCCCTGCAGATGTGGTTTACCAAAATGAATTAATGAATGCATGAAGCAAGCAAGCAGAAATTAACGTATAGTTCCCTGTTATGTTCCCTGAAATGTCAAGACATTGCTGATAGTACATCTAATGAGGT
This sequence comes from Brycinus macrolepidotus, assembly GCA_037974445.1. Lineage (NCBI taxonomy): Eukaryota > Metazoa > Chordata > Actinopteri > Characiformes > Alestidae > Brycinus > Brycinus macrolepidotus. The sequence continues at coordinate 16,099,056 of JBBPCZ010000142.1, read as the reverse complement.
GCCACTCCCTCAGTCCTGTCTAGCTCTGCTATAAACTCTCTCCTTTGTGCTCAGGTACCAGCTGAACCTGTTTGCACGCATGTGCCTTGACCGCCAGTATTTGGCCATAAACAAAATCTCAGGCCAGTTGGACGTTGATCTGATCCTGCGGTGCATGTCAGATGAGGACCTGCCCTATGACCTCCGTGCTTCCTTCTGCCGTCTCATGCTGCACATGCATGTGGACCGTGACCCCCAGGAACAGGTTACGCCTGTCAAATACGCTCGTCTGTGGTCCGAGATCCCTTCCAAGATTGCCATCGATGAGTGGGTTGAGTTCTTGGGTTTTACCTCAGTCAAAGCTTTTAAATAAATTCTGTTTCATGTATTATTGTTTTCCTAAAATGTATTGTGGTGGATCAACATATTCACCCTTATCTCAAAAGTTTTACAGTTCAATTAGACAACTATCTTGGTTTGTGTTTTTTGTGATTTAAAAATGATTGCTACACTGCATAAGCTTAAGTTTTGAAAGTAAATTTGGAAAAATATGAACCACATTTACATTGACACTTAAGGCACCTTTCCATTGGTATACAGGAACCGTGCTGTATCTAAACCATACTGCAGTGGTACAGAAGTTGTATCACGCCTTGATTTTTCAGTGTCTCTCAGCCCCGTAACTGTGTTGCTGATGCGTGGGCAGCACAGTGGTGACGCGGAAAGTTTTTCTGTCTGAGCTGCTTTTGTTATTGTGGTCTTTTTTTTTTTTTCTTTTAATTATTTCTCGTCATTGTTTAGCCGTGCAACGAAAACCTAACCCTGCTAACTTGTTACCAATGTCTTGGTACACCTTCACGTTTCTTAGAGTGTTAGAAAACTTTCACTGAAATTTGTCTTCAGCTCAAATAGCTAGTAGTGCTTGTGCCTCCCAGTTGTTAGTTTGTATCTTTATTATATCTATATCTTAAAAAGAAACAAATCAAAACAAATAACTGTGGCCTCTTTCCAAGTCTGTTGTTATGACAACATTTCGACCAGAAATCAGTGACGCAGGCAGCTCGGCTGTAGCCCGCTTTCGGCCCTGCCATCAATCAGCTTGGGTTCAGGTTGTTTTATTTATAACGGAAAGACATTTGTTTGTGGTACGGCGCGGTTCCTTGTGCCAGTGGAAAAACGCGCCATTAGTTGAGATAAAAACCTGAATCACCATTCACTGAGAAGAACTGAGAAAAATCTAGTTTGTTTTAGGTTGTCCATCAGTTATAATTCAGCTTGCAGTCCTTTTTAATATTGTTTTCACTGTTGGTTTGTAGTTATGATAATGACGGAACCACCAGAGATGAAATAAAGGAGCGATTTTCTCTCACCATGGACTTTGTGGAGAACTACTTGAGAGATGTGGTCTGTCAGAATGTCCCCTTCTCAGACAAGGAGAAAAACAAACTCACGTTTGAGGCAAGTTTTCTGTGACACTGTAATTAGTAACAATAATAATAATGGAGTAAAGATTATCTAACTGTGTATATTCTTCATACTGTCGTGTCTGTCTCTTTAGGTGGTGAACTTGGCACGGAACCTTATATATTTCGGCTTCTACAGCTTTAGTGACCTTCTGAGGCTGACTAAGATCTTGCTAGCTATTCTGGACTGTGTGCATGTCAGCACGATATATCCTATCAACAAAATGGAGAAAGGCGATGAAAACAAAGGTGACTTTTTTGGCTTGCATGTAAATAATAAATAATTAACGTATTCAGTCTGCGGGCCCCACGGTGGCACCGTGGGTAGCACTGTTGCCTCACACCTTCAGGGTTGGGGGTTAGAATCCGGGTCCTGGCCTTGTGTGTGTGTGGAGTTTGCATGTTCTCCTCGTGGTGGCATGAGTTTCCTCCAGGGTCTCCGCTTTCTCCCATAATCCAAAGATATGTGTGTCATGTGAATTGGGCATTGTAAATTGACCATATGTGTGAGTGTGTGACTGAATGGTGTGTGTATGTGCGCCCTGCGGTGGGCTGGCACCCCGCCCAGGGTGAGTCCCTGCCTCGCGCCCGCAGACCCCGGGATAGGCTCCGGGTACCCGCAACCCTAGTGAGGATTAAGCGGTTGCAGAAAAAAATGAATCTGTTGTCCCTGGCCAGATGTTAAGATACAAATTAACACTTATTATGAAACATAAGAAATGTAACAAAATATGCAGCCGTTATTATTATGAACACATAAAAGGGCGTACAAGCAACAAACCATTCATGAATCAGTTTAGCACATGTAACACTTATAGAAGTGCAAATAAATTGGCAAAGAAAGAAAAATAACACAAAATATGAGCAGCACTATAGAGATTTTAATGTGGACAGATATATTTTAACATGATAAATATTTGTTCTCTGTGTAGTAGTTTTAAGAGAAAATGGATTATGCAAGATTATGCAAGATTTTGTAAACAAGACAGTTTAAAAATGCTTAAAATGTTTTGCTTCCTTAAAATTATGGTAACTATGTTGCTTCTGGGCTTAAAATTCCAAAGGGTTTTTTTTTTTTAAGTCGACTTGTCGAATAATATGTTATCATTACAGTCCGTATATAACTTAACTGCTGTAGTGGTCAGTAAATGTCCTATAAATCTAAAATTAGCTGCTGAAACATGAGCTCACCCACAATTGTTTGGTGAAGAATTCAAGCAGTAATTCAGACTGTGTAATCACAGGTTTACAAAAATTTTCAAAAAAACTGTAACCTGTGATTACACAGTCTGAATTACTGCTTGAATCCTTCTTGGATTAACTGATTAAATTCTTCTGTCTTCCTCCTTGCAGGTAGTAATGTTATGAGATCCATCCATGGTGTAGGGGAGCTGATGACCCAGGTGGTGCTGAGAGGGGGCGGCTTCCTGCCCACCACACCTACAGCACCCCCTGATGGCGAGGTAGGAAAGACACAGACGGAGCCAGAGAAAGAGGACATTCTGGTGATGGACACCAAGCTGAAAATCATCGAGATCCTACAAGTAACATGGATCCTACATTTGTACTATCTCAGTCTTGTTATCTCTGCGTAACACTATTATGAAATAAGCAGAATGTTTTGTTTCTATGTGTATTTTTAGTTGGATTTATCTTGTAAGGCCTGATGAGTGGCAGTTTGTTATATGAAGAGTGTTGAGTTATTGTTACTTGACAAACCTAATGAGACAAACCTAAACAAAAAATAGTATTGTAATTGTAATCGGTTTTATTTTTTCTCCTCCTATAGTTTATCCTGAATGTCAGACTGGACTACAGAATCTCCTGCCTGCTTTGCATTTTTAAAAGGGAATTTGATGAAAGCAACACTCAGACAGACAGTCTGCCCAATTCTAACTCTAATGCTAATGCTAATACTACCACAACACCTACTCCTAATGGGGACGGCACTAATAGTATACCAGGTGAGTGCTAAAGGGCTTAATGTTTTTTGCTTAGTGTTTTTTTGTTTGTGTTGGATGTCCATTTACTTAGTTGTTTTACCCCACAGCACTTGACTTTGAAAGCATTGAAGAGCAGGCTGAGGGGATCTTTGGTGCAAGGTAGCAAATCATTCAAATCCACTGAGACAAATGCAGTACATGTAAATTTTCCCATTTGTCGTGGGGGCTAACCTATAATGAGTATTTGTAAAATTTCTTAGTATGCATATGTCTGTTTTTTTGTATATAGTTTTCTTGGTTCTTCTGCTTAGTATTTTGTTTTTATTCATTCAGTGAGGAGAACACACCACTGGATCTAGATGACCATGGCGGCAGAACGTTTCTAAGGGTTCTTCTGCACCTCACCATGCATGATTATCCTCCCCTGGTGTCTGGGGCTCTACATCTGCTCTTTAGACACTTTAGCCAGAGACAAGAGGTGCTCATGGCCTTCAAGCAGGTACACACACAAATATCGGTTTTGCTTATCGGTTCTTGAACACTACATATCTGCAAGGACATGTGTGGCTATCTGCCTGGATCTGCTTTGGGTGAATACGTTATGCATCAACGCATTAATGTTTATTTAACGTAAAATTTACCAACTACCGTCTTTGGCGAATACATATATGAAACTAATAAGCTGATCAAAGGATTGTACAAGCAACCTAACCAAACATTTAACGCACTCTTTGTTGTTGAAGTAAGCTTTATGTTTTGGTTTGGTTTGCTTGCAGGCCACTTAAGACACTTTAGTTAGCATTTTACTCCCATTGCTGCTGGGACATTCTGAATGTTCAGATTAAAGATATTTGTTGTTCTCTATACATTTGTCTTCCTTTTTTGTACCTTTATGGAGTTGAAATGGGGATTGATAAGAATCGGAATCAACATCGGTTAAGCAGATCTGGAATCGAAATCGCTAAGATTCAAACGATACCCAACCCTATTATGGAGTTTGGGTGTTTCAGTCACACATGTGTTTCATGCAATCATGCAGTCTCCTTAGACAAAGACTGGCAGTAGAGTGGGTCATACTAAAGAGCTTACTGACATTAAATGTGACTCTGTCATAGGATGGTTACTTTGCCACAAGTAAATCTGTGATTTCTGCCCTGCTAGGTATGCATTTTTGCCTGTAAGTGCTATTATTGTGAAAGTGCCTATGAGCAGCAATAGCTTAACCATCGAGTGACAGACCCTGCAGTCTGTCAAAGTGGAGCTACAGAGTGCTGAAGCCCATAGCACTTAAAATGTGCTTGTCCTCTCTTACGTAACTGACTGCAGCACAATAATTATGTTGATGGCTTCATGAAAGGTGTTTCAATGCATCTGCACTAAGATTACTGTGTGCAGTGCCAAGCGTCGGCTGGAGACAGTTATATGCTTCCAACTTCGCAGCAACAATTTGGGAAGGGACTGTTCCAGCATGACTGTGCTCCTGTGCACAAAGTGAAGAATTCCTTCGAGATGTTGATCGCCCAATATTGGGGTCTGACCTCCCAAATGCTCTTTTAAATTAATTAGCCTAGAATTCCACAGACACACTTCAGAAGCTTGTGGAAAGCCTTCTCGGAAGAGTGGAGGCTGTTATAGCTGCAAAAGGGGGGCCAGGTCTGTTCTAAGGCCCATGGTTTTTCAATGGAATGTCCTACAAGCTCATAGAGGATGTGGTGGCCAGGTGTCCCCATACTTTTGGTGAGGTGGCCATATACTGTAGTCATCCCCATCTCTTTCTTTATCCCTTTCTCTCTCTCTCTCTCTCTTCCCCTCTGCCTCTCCCTCTGTAGGTCCAGCTCCTGGTGACAAGTCAGGATGTGGATAACTACAAGCAGATTAAATCCGACCTGGACCAGCTGCGCTCTATAGTGGAAAAGTCCGAATTGTGGGTCTACAAGCACCAGGGTGATGATAATCTTGATGGGGGCGACGGTCCTGCTGACTCTGACCACAAAAAGAAGGTCACACAAACATACGCTAAATCTCAACTAGTCATTCATCCTTAAATCCCAATCGGGATATGTTTTAGACCTTGATTACAATTAAACTGATAAATGGCAACCTACTCCCAGATAATCTGTCTAATTTGAATCTTGCCATAAGTGCTGGTCCACTCCTTTAACATAAACTCCTTTATGCACCAATCTGTCCTCTTGTTAAAACTTAATTGAACCACTGCAATCTTAATCCGGGGGATATGAGGTGATGTTTGTGTGTTTTGTTGTAAGTTATGGAATTGTTACATATGTGAACATATTTTGATTTGTATAAAATTTTGTTGTATGTTATGAAGATGTTATATTTGTAATTATACGTTCTGGTATGTGTAGGATTCTGTAGACCTATATCTGTATGATTGTAAGATGATGAAGATGAAGATGGTCTGTTTTTGTTTTTCATGTAGGGTGACACAAGTGGCACGGACAAGAAGAAACCGGAAAGCACTAGCAGCTATAATTACAGGGTTGTCAAGGAGGTGAAGCATGCCTTATTTCCGTAATCAAACATACACACAGAAACACCTGCATATGCCAGAAAGGGCTATTATGTGAAGTAGTTATTACTATTAAAGCACTACAAACACCAATTAAAATTTGACTGCTTGATTTAAAACTAAAGATAATGAGTTCTTGAAGCATGTGGTCAGAACCAAAAAAAAAAAAAAAAAGTGCCAGCAGTTCAGATACCTTAATATACAGTGACCCTGGTTTTGGAGGACATGAGATCCTTTAAATCTATGCAGTGTTTGATCTTCTTCCTCATTGCTTGTGCTGTTCTTCTCCCAGTCCCTTTGTGTGTTTCTCTCTCTCTTTCTCTTATACTTTCACTCTCTTGATATTTCACTCACTCGATCTCGCTCACTCTTTGTACATGTATTGTTGCAGTTTTATTGATCTAAGATTACAAAATACTAACTAAAGTAAAAGAACGTCTCTCCTCTATCTCTGTAGATCCTTGTGAGGCTCAGTAGGTTGTGCGTGCAGGAGGGGACATCAGGGAAGAAGAGTAAGAAACAGCAACAGAGGCTGCTTAGGAACATGGGAGCTCACTCAGTGGTGCTGGAGCTGCTACAGATCCCCTATGAAAAAGTAAGACATCAGTGAGAAAGATCTTGTTTGAACTTGTTTCAGAAAGATTGATAAAGGTCCCTGGTATAAATATCCCCAATGGTAAGGATCTGATTAAATCCTTTCACTAGAATCTCTAAAATTGACTCTAGAAGGGATCCGGTTAGATCTGGTAGGATCTAATGTTTGTGGAATTAAAATAAACTGATTGTGGAGTTTAGAACTGAGTTTTAGTGTTAAGGGGTTTTGAGATTGATGGTTGCATGTGTCTGTGTGTGGTTGGGAAGGGCGAGGATGTCCGAATGCAGGAGATCATGAAGCTGGCCCATGAGTTTCTCCAGAACTTTTGTGCTGGGAACCAGCAGAACCAGGCATTGCTTCACAAGCACATCAACCTCTTCCTCAACCCAGGGGTGAGTGCATATAGCATAACATCCTTTATGAGTAGAAAAAAGGTACTTGACTTTTGTTGGGAACACCCAGACATCTGTGGTGTTTGGAACAGGGGTGTATTGTTTGAAAAATCAGTATGGGTACTTCATTTCCCATTTACTCTTTGATCTATCATATAAACGTCCCATGTAATTAATACTCTATTGTCAATAGAGGAACTCTGCCTTTCTGTAAAGGAATATTCAGTTAAGCTTGCTTTGTTCCTTTCTGTTAGGTTGGACCTGTGGTGCTTTTATCGTTATACTAAAGCTATGACCCTATCCTTCCTCTGTAGATCCTGGAGGCCATTACCATGCAGCACATCTTCATGAATAACTTTCAGTTGTGCAGTGAGATTAATGAGCGTGTGGTACAGCATTTTGTTCACTGTATCGAGACACATGGCCGCCACGTGCAGTACCTTAAATTCTTGCAGACCATCGTCAAGGCTGAGAACAAGTTCATCAAGAAGTGCCAGGACATTGTGATGGCTGAGGTAGGTTGGGAGTTTGTTAATGTATTATTTTGCGCTGTTTCTGTTGTAATTTTGTTGTTTAATCTCTCCTCATACTTTAAAACTCCTAAACTCTCTATCTTGCCCTATCCTTTCTTTATTTACATCTTTCTTCTTGCTCTTCTGTCTTTTCGCCTTCCCTCTACCTCCTTTTGTAGCTGGTGAATGCTGGTGAGGATGTGCTGGTGTTCTACAACGACCGAGCCTCGTTTCAAACACTGGTGCAAATGATGCGTTCAGAGCGGGACCGGATGGATGAGAACAGTCCACTCATGTACCACATCCACCTAGTGGAGCTTCTGGCTGTGTGCACAGAGGGCAAGAACGTCTATACTGAGATCAAGTGCAACTCATTGCTTCCCCTAGATGACATTGTTCGTGTGGTCACCCATGAGGACTGCATTCCCGAGGTCAGCAGATTGGGTTGAGTCAGTTTGAGTAGCGGAATTTGAATAAAACCTGAGGTCTGAAGTAATTTGAACCGGACGGATCAAGCTACATTCCTAGTGTGCCCCAGCACTGCTGAGTTCATTGCTGTACCTGTTAAAACTTATAAAGTGATTTCACTGGTGTGTTCCAGTGTTTTAGTGTTTCTTGAGCACCAAAGGCCTGTTTTTCACACTTTGTGAAGTTATCACTTAAATATTCTGGACATTCTTTCCTCACTGCTACACTAAAGCTAGCTAAGGCCTTTTGTACTGTCTCCCATGAAATCACTGAATAATAAGCATGATTTCCCTTATTTTAAGAGAAATTTTAAGATTAATAGGTAAGACAAACTAAAATCTGAGAACCACATACAATGATTGAATAAAGGAATGATAATTAAAACAAAGCTAAAGTGAAGCAATTTTAGATCAAATTTGACAAAACAATTGCAGACTGTGTGGTGGTGGTTAGAACTAGAAAAAGAAAGAGTTAAAAATGGTTGAGAGACATGAGTGAGCTGAGCTTTAGAGTGTCCTAAAGTAAACTCCAGCTCACTGGTGCTGTGTAGCTAAAAGCAGAGTTTCCAAGTTCAGTAAAAACTCTTGGTACCTGACAGGTGATCCAGTCTGATAATTCCCATTATTTAACGGGATCAAGGATGGCATATGGCCGGAGATTGCTTTATGTAAAAAAAAAATGAAAGGTGTCTGTTAGGTTATATGCACCTTGGTTTTATGTGCACTAAACCGAGTTCAACTGATCTGCATTGTGTGAGAGGCAGCTTGAAAAGCTGGGGTGCACATGTTAGGGTGACTAGCATTTGTATTACTGTGTCATGTGTATAATTTTGTCTTATGCACATTTTAAGTGACTTTTCCTGTGCTTAACGCAGGGATAAGAAGCCAGACACTACAACATTAGACAATTAAAAGTTTGCATCAGAGCCGTGGTTGTGCAGAACTGTGCTGGATACAGTACATTACAAATACAGTATAGTAGTTTCTTAAGAGAGATGGTCTAAAAGAAAAGGGCCTAACTTCCAAGCTCTAGTGATTGATAAAAGAATCATATAACTATAAAGTTATGGTGGACGCACACTTCAGTTATAAAGTCAAGTCAAATAGGTGAAGTAAGTTTATTGTCGTTTCAGACGTATTCAGAGAACACAGGGCCTGCTTCCTGGAAACTGGTCAGATTTGAAGTTTCAGACTTGATAAAATCTTGAAATGTTCCATTATGACATCACGTGCTGGCCTGACACTCTACACTATTTTATGATACTTCTATGGAAAGCTCTTTTATAGATATATAAGTAAACAGTGTTGAACAGACCTACTCATCTTTAAAGGTCAGGTCCCAATTAGTAGAGTTTTTTTCTGGATATTAGTGTATTTGCTCATATATTCAAATAAAGTTTATTTATTTGTTTAAGAGTTCATCAACTTGACAAAATTAAGATAAATCTCAATTAACAATTACCTTTACTTATTTAGCGCCACCAAGGTGTTGAGAATGAATAAAACTGAACAAGTAATTAACCGGTGACATTTTTTTCCACAGGTGAAGATTGCCTACATTGATTTCTTGAACCACTGCTATGTGGATACAGAAGTGGAGATGAAGGAGATCTACACAAGCAATCACATGTGGAAACTGTTTGAGAACTTCTTAGTTGACATATGCAGGGTAATCTTCTCTTAAACTGACGTTTTGACATAGTTTGCGTATTCATGAATCATATTAGAGGTGGCTGGTAAGTAGAGGAAATGAAGGACCATTCTCTCTCATATAAAAAATGAAATTTATATATGAAATAAAAAAAAATACAGTATTTGTTTGAGATATCATGGAAATTATTAACATCGGGTGAATGAAAATGAATATTTCAGGTGAACAAAAGTGGTGGCTTCTAATCAAATGGCACTACATTCAGTTTGTTGTTGGAGTCCCTTTCGATCTCGATCTAAATTTCTGTTTCCTTTATTCTAAGACATGCAAAAAAAAAAGACATTTTTCTTTATCTTTCATGTATCAGAAGTGTGTTGGAGAGGTTAGTAATAGTTTGAGAGATGAATTTGAAAACAGGAAGGGTGGCTGATGTAATAGCTGGTGTGATTAAGGTTGTGCAGTCGTGAGATTGTCTTGCCATCATTATATTTAACCCCAGCTTTAAACAGTTCTTGTCGCAACATACTGGCAAGCACATTGAGAACAGAAACATCAAATCAACATGTCTGCTTTGCTGGTCGCATTCTTTATGTATCATAGTAAACATAGGCCATTTTAAAAAGGCAGACATAGCTGTTTTTGGCCTTAAAGGCTTTACATTTGTTTTGAAAGCTGTGAAACATACCAATATCAAGTATAAATGAGTAGCTCTGACATCACATTGAGTATCTGTGACGAGTACTTACTGTCTTTACTAGACACTGTCCATTAATGGTAATTCTCCCCAAATGTAGGCTGATTTACTTATTATAAGTGGTTGATCACAAAAATTGTCTTCACTTCAATGGGAGTAGACCCTAATGACCCCAGGCAAATGCTGCCACATTCTAATATAAAAAACTACCCTCTGTAACTTTTGTTTCACTTGACTTTAGTGTTGATGTTTTTTTCTTTCATTTGGGTGTTAAAGCCACAATCAGCCCCCGTCTCCCCTGTAATTGGTGCAGTGTGTTTGTTATTTGGGGCTTTGCTTCAGAAGCGTGAATCAACGGTGTGTTCCGGCTTTACTCAGCAAGGCCTCTGACTCGAGGCTGTGCTAATTCCTGTGCATCGCTTTTGAATGTTCATAGCTTTTTCTTATTTACTGCTTGCAGGTCTGCAACAACACGAGCGACCGCAAGCATGCAGACTCCACACTGGAACGCTACGTCACTGAGACGGTCATGAGCATCGTCACTACTTTCTTCAGCTCCCCCTTTTCCGATCAGAGCACTAGTTTACAGGTATTCATAAAAAAGTGTTTCTTTCCTCAGTACTTTTTATTCAGTTGCTCTTTATCGCTTTAGGTGTTAAGCATTACTAAAGCAGAGATGAAGGGCACAGTAGTGTAACTATCAGTGTAATTGTAAAGTAATCGATGCATACTGTTACAGTCGGCTTGGTACGTTTAGTGAAAATGGTCATGAAAATTGTTTGCTAATTTGCTTAGTCTCACGCTGAAAAAATGAGAGAAATGAAACCTTTCGTTAAAGTAAATGAAGTCTAAGAAATCAAAACCTGCTGACCAACCAAAAAAAAAAATATGTAGAGAGTAGTCATCCGTAACATCCTGTTTCACTGGGGCATAAATATGAGGCGACACAGAGGCCATATTTCTTTAATCTTTCCTCTGCATGGGCAAGATTAGAGAACACACACTTGAAATGAGACAGAAGTATGTTGAACTTAATAAATGGATATCTGGGTATAAAAAAACGTCTGCATTGCTAGCAACGCCCATATGCACTTATAAGGCAATAATAACAACGTTTAGAACAACCAGGGCTGTAGTGAACCTGCATAGAAGAGCCACGAGAGCATTTTTCTTTTCATCTTAATCATTAAATCTCCAAAACTGCAGTTGCCACCTCCATGACAACAAAGTATTTGGAAGGCATGTCAGAGGAAAGCCTTTATTTTTATCTAAATACAAATGAGAGCCCTGCTACTGGAACTAGGAGCTTAAAAATAGAGCTTATACTTATTCTTATGCTTTTTACTTGTTTTTTTTTTCATTTTAAATGCAGGGGTGCCAGTAATTGTGTGGGTCTGTTGATGAGGTTTTGTTAAAAAAAAAAAAACAAAAAAAAAACTTGACCTAAATATACTTGAACTGAAGGTTACGTTTCATTCATCTTTTCATTGTGAGATTGGGCTAATCATCCACAAACATTTTTCATGACCTTTTTTTCAAAGACGTTTTCATTGACAAAATTATGAAGCCGACTGGAGATACAGTCGTGTACAGAGGTGTGAAACCCCTATGTCAAGTTACATTTTCTGAGCGAAAATAAGTACACTCTCTACAGAGAACACATTTAAATGTGACATTATTTTGTAAATTTATATTTGCTGAGATAAACATATTGGACAATTAAAACAAAAATAAAAAGGCACATTTTATGTTTTAAGGAAAACGGTAATTGTGCTTTAAAATGGACAGACGTTTGCTGTGAAGGATGTGTACTAACATTTAACTTACGAAATCAGCAGAACATATAAGTTGACCGGGGACACCTAAACTCTTGCTGTATGACTGTATTTGTGGTAATGAACATTCATACATGGTCCTGTTTGTTTTGTTGTGCTTTTGGTTTTAGCTTCACTCAAACTCTAACTTTTGCATTTATGCATTTATTTACCACATATTAGTTTTTTTGTGATTACACTATTTGTTTATTTATTTCAATATTTAATTATTCATGTGTTTGTGGAAATTGGTTTCGTAAAAAAAAAAAAAAAAAAAAGCAAGTATGTTTTCATCATTTTGATCCCCTCCCCCAACGTAGGTGGCACGTCATATGTATGTAAGTACCAGTAATTCACCACCCCTCACACCCCCCCCTCACCTTTTGGTGCTCCTTTACAAACCTCTGAGATCTACCCCCCCACACACACACACTCACAACCACTAAATTTCCTCACACACACAGACAGATTTCTTCAGAAAAAGGCTGACTACTTGGATTGAGTCAGAGCTTTCCAAGAACTCAGATTGTAAATGCACACAAACGCGCACACACATACGCAAATGAGGGCTGCAGTGTGAGCCAGTCTGCAGATCCAAACTTCCCACATGTCAGTTTTGCAACATCACTGTAAGGGCTGTAAGACCTTGTCTGGGTGCCAGATGGTTTCACTGTGTGTGTGTGTGTGTGTGTGTGTGAAAGGGGGATTCCATGTCTGATTGAATTTATACGATATTGGTGGTTGTATGTATGTGCATTTTTTAGGACAACCAGTGACTTATTAGACTAAGCAGGAGCAACAACATGGTTCTTACTTTGTAACATGCTTTTTGAGACAGACATGCTGTTTAATTTTATTGTGAAAACTTTTTTTTTTGTTATTTTAGGATGAAGTTTCTGCTTAGATTCACCTAGAATAGATACTTACATTTATATAACTTGTGTTCTATTATTTCATATAGATAGGCCTTTGGAGAATATATATAATCTTTTTTTCCCCACCAATATTACATTTTAAAAATGTTATTTTCTACACGTTAAGGTCCAAGTCTTTATTGGTAATAAAACATATGTATAACTGCAATGATGTCTTGTTCCTACATGAAATTATGCAGTTGCTGGGAACACTGTTTATGCCAACAGCTAAAATGAAATATATGATATTTAATAATAATATATAACTCAGAGTGCATTAAAATGCTCTTTATCTAAATAAAATAAAAAGTCTCATAATAAATCTTAATTTGAGAAGCAACATAAATTGCTAAACTTTTATAAAGTAGTTTGTGATACGGACGTTATAGGTCAAGAGCAGTGTATGTAAGTGTATGCAGTGTATGCTCATAGAAAATAATAGTGATCAAAAAAAGAGGCTGTGTGAGATTTCAGCATGCAATGTAGCGAAATGAAACCTAGAAAATGTATTATTATTGTATTCTTACTGTATTGTTATTAACAATATAAAATAAGACAATGTAAGATATACAATAACACCAGTTACCAGTCATAGTTGCTCCAGGTTTATTCTTTAAACTGCAGTCAGTGGAGCATGAGTGAGCTGGAATTAAACTTATGTGTTATTTCGAACTGTTGTCAACAACTCCCTGCCTCAGCACATCCCAGAACAGGTTAGATTCTATCTTTTTTCCACACAAACACCAGCCACCCGACTTCTCTCCCTCAGATGAGTTTTAATTCCCAAGACTTTTGTCAGTAGAAGGTTTGTTTGGTGATTTTGAGCCTGTGGTATATTAGCCTGCAATTACTTAGTTATAACTAGCATGTTTCAGATCCGCGCATATCAAAAGCTGCCAAATGTTTGCAGCGTAAAACATTAAGAGTGAGAAATATATTACTCAAATGCGTTCCAGGATTCACGCATCTGTGTTAAAGCTGGAAGCTAACACTTGTGGAAATTAGCATTACTGTACTGCCAGGGCCATCCATTTCTATTCAGCAATCAACATTATTTAGTCAGTACGTTGGTGGCATACGTACACACGGTTCTCAGGGTTTTGCTTATATATATACAGTACAAGCCAAAAGTTTGGACACACCTTCTCATTCAATGTGTTTTCTTTATTTTCATGACCATTTACATTGGTAGATTCTCAC
>JBBPCZ010000142.1:16029913-16048794 GCA_037974445.1 Brycinus macrolepidotus | reverse complement strand
GACAGAATAATTACTGCCCCCACAGGTAAATACACAAAACTACAAATTGGGCTGCAGGCTGGCGTTAAACAGCATCAGATGAACACCAGTGTAACGCCTCACTGAAGTCAATCAAGCGCAGCTACCAAACACAACAAAAACGCATATGGCGTTCAGGGCACGTTCATTTATCCAAGATTTGAACGTCCGTGTGGACAAGGCCTAACTGTAAAATGTACCAAATTGCAGCAGTGTCTGATGTTTGATACGAGTGTGCGAGGCGAATGAGAGAAATGACTTTAGGCGTGAGCACCAAGCTAACAGTGGTTTCCTTTTAATTTCACACATTCAGTTTTACGGATGTTAGCACGGACATTTGAAGACATATTGAAAGTTTACAAACTGCCATCACCTGCTAGACAGTTGTGCTCTTTCGTGCAGATACGTGAAGTACGTGCATGTCAGCTGTCAGCTGTAATCTTGTGTTCAGGAGACATGAGGCCTTGGTTGGCGCTAGTTCTTCCTTGTCAGGTTGGCGTGTCTGGGCCCTGAGGAGCATGAGAGAAAACATCTCCCAGGTCTTGGACAGTGACAGCTTCAGCTCTTATCACACCAGCTGAGCTGCAACAGGGCTGCTGTCTTTAAGGAGTACTATAAGAACTGTATTAGCCTGTAGTGACTTTGAAAGTGAGTGGTTTATTTATTTATTTATTTATTTATCTATCTATCTATCTATCTATCCTGTTTTGCAGTTTTCCAAAGGCAAAGTAAACTTTGTCATCTGAGCCATATTCATGTATACAGTGAGATGAGATGGCATGGCTCCAGATTGTGCAGAGTACAAAAAGACACATAGAATACACGTAAATAAATAGACTATACTTTATAAACCCTAACTACAAGTATAAATGTGTAATTTACTACTTGGGTCATTTTTAACATTCTGTAACTGTGCAAATGTTGCATGCTGGAATGTAATTGTGTGCTTTATATGTGCACATGATCAGCAGCAGTGCATTATAAATATACAGTCAATCAGTGAAAATACAGACAGTATTCAAGTAGACAGTATTCGAGTACAAATGTTACATAGATGTGTTTTGTCCATGTAGTTCTGCTGTTTTTGTTTTTTTGTTTGAGATGTTGTCATATGCTGGTCAGGTGTTGAGGTGTTGACTTCTTCCATGACTGATCATGGAGAGTTGTTTATATATGCGGTCATAAGTCCTCTGGATTTGAACTCGATAAAGTCGTAAACTGGTCTTGCGTTATGTAACGTTTGTGGATCCACCCCACAGAACCTAATCTGATTGAGCGATCTCGGTCCTCCTGCCTCGCTGAATTAACTTCATTGATGTTTTTTTTTTCTTCTAAAGGCTTATTCTCCCAGTTCCTTGTGAAGGCAGAACCCGGTTTGGCTTTTGTTTCCTTGGAAAGCGTGTTGTTTGAGAAATGGCGTCATAGCGGCTTTGCTAATACCGCATGTTCAGCAGGGAAAGTATGATCTGACACAGGCTTCTTTTGTGTATGTGCCTCTGTCTTTTTAAATCCATGAGCGTGTCCCTCCTCAGAGTGTGTGTCTGCCTTATTCCCCTGAGTCTGAAAGAGTGTGAGTGAGTTTTACCTGAAAAGAAGGCTGGTTATGTAACGGGCTTTCAAAACTGCCCTAGAATCCGGGCGATAACTCTGCTCACCCCCCCCCCCCCCAACCCTCCCCGCTCTGACACACTACACACTCGTTTCGTGCCTGTTTGGCTCGTGAAAGTAGGGCAGGATTTTCCTATGCCTTTTTTCCCTCCTTTTTCCTGGCCCAGAGCACGAGTGTGAGCAAGAGTCTCTCTCTCTCTCTTTCTCTCTCTCTCTCTCTCTCTCTCTCTCTCTCTCTCTCTCTCTCTCTCTCTCTCCCCCTCTCTCTCTATCCCTCTTCACTCTGTCCCCCTCAACTACTCAGCTGATTATAGTGGTTATGTAAGGAGGGATTGTTGAAGAGGGTAAAAAAATGAAAAGAAGGAAAGTAGGACAGGATATACCAGAGAAAAAAAAAGTAAAAAAAAAAAAAACCACGTAACCCTCCAGTCTCCATCAGTTTCTCTCTCTCTCTCTCTCTCTCTTTCTCTCTCTCTCTCTCTCTCTGTCTCTCTATCTTTTTCTTTACTTTTCTGGATTCTGTATGTTCTTCCAAACTGATGTCTGTGGGGTGGTTTTATTTTAATTGATGTTAAAGATATGTACTTTTTCGCCACTGAGATTTTAGAGGGCAGACAGAAAAATGCTTGTCATGTTGAGCTGGACTCCCTATTTTCTTTTCCAATCTTGTATGTCTGTGCATGTTACTATGGTCACAACGCTACAGAGAGGCAGACTGTGTTAAATCAGGTGAGCTGAGAGAGGCACTACAGGTTATTTCCGTGTGTGTGTGTGTGTGTGTGTCTGTGTGTGTGTGTGTTAGTTATGTAACAACAGTGGTGTGAGCCTGCCTGGCAGTAAACACTGAGGGAGGGACGTGAGAATGGAGCCCAGGAGCATGGCTGCGCTGTGAAACACTGCTGTGGGTCTTTAAAGAGACAGGCTGTTAACTCAGAATGAATCCAACACAGCCAGAGTGCTACTTCCTGCGACCTAGACTTTCACTGCGTTTCCAGTGGATGGTGGTAGACTGTAGACAGGCTGTTTGGTTGTTCTGGGGAATTCCTACACTCAAGAGCCAGTTTGGTGTTTCCCCTGCTCACCTGATTCAGCTGGTGAAGATCTTCATAAATTGCTGATTAGTACAGTAAAGTGTGCCAGAGCAACAAACTGCAAAGCTGCGGCTCTTTTGAGCGGCTCCACTGTTTCTGAGCCGAAGGGAACCTCCCTCGCAATACCACAATATCACTCTTTGTTTTCTGATTCTGCAGCTTGGCCCTGGCCTATGCCATGATAGTCTAATGTATTTTTAGTAAAGAAATTATGAGCTTTAAAGTGGTCTGTCTTAAAATAAATTATTTACAATAAACATCTGCACATCATGCTCAAGTATTCTTTGACCCTTTTTTAATAAAAAAAAAAAAGTATTACTTTTTTGTATTACAAAGTATTACAAATTTTTGTTCAGTTACGCAAATGAATCTTGTGAGTATAGTACAATATTAAAGTACAGTTTACAGTACTGTTCAAAGTGCATCTGCAACAGTTACGGCACCCCAGTCAAGTTGTATTGATTTTCTAAGTGTAAATTAGTGCATCCTCTACAGAGAACACACTTGTGCACATTTTAATGCATGATTACTGTTAATTTGCTGAATTTAGCGAGAGGATGTGTACTTTTTAGAGCTGTCTGTTGCTATAATGTGACCCACTTACTTGACTTTATGTCTGCAATGCAAGCAGCTCAGTATTTCAGACTTGCCTTGTTTTTACTATTTTTTGCTGAGATTAGCCAAATACTTTGGGTTGCATTGGATAGGTGCCATCTCTATTAACAAACTCACCTAGAAACTGTGGTTGATTGTGGTCATCGCTCTGTACGCATTTAACTCAATAAATTCAACCTCAAAGACAGTTATTTAAATCAGTTTTGTCTCTGTGTCCCCTTCTTATTTTCCTCTTCTCTCTTTTCAGAGATCATTCTTTATTCGACTGACACGAGACAACAAGTCTGAGAAGTTCTTTAAGGTCTTCTATGAGCGAATGAAGCTTGCCCAGCAGGAGATCAAAGCCACCGTGACGGTCAACACCAGCGACCTGGGCAGCAAGAGGAAAGATGAGGACACCAACGATAAAGAGGCACCCACCAAAAAGAAAGGTCTGGAGAGCATTGCCTAGTGAG
Organism: Brycinus macrolepidotus; assembly: GCA_037974445.1. Taxonomy (NCBI): domain Eukaryota; kingdom Metazoa; phylum Chordata; class Actinopteri; order Characiformes; family Alestidae; genus Brycinus; species Brycinus macrolepidotus. The sequence continues at coordinate 16,045,007 of JBBPCZ010000142.1, read as the reverse complement.
ACACTGACACCAGCAATTGAATGAGAATCTCAGAATTCTCTGCATTAAAGAACTGTTGATTTTAAAGTGGATGTGATTAATTCCAAATACATACATACCTGTCAGCCATAACATTAAAAACACCCGTCTAGTATTGTGTAGGTCCCCCTCATGCTGCCAAAACAGTTCTGTCCTATTGAGGCAAGGACTCCACAAGACCTCTGATGGTGTGCTATTGTATCTGCACCAAGATGTTTGCAGCAAATCCTTTAAGTCCTGAGATTGCAAGAAGGGGGCCCCCATGGATCAGACGACTATGTCCAGAACATCCCTCAGATGCCTGTCATCCAACCCCAGTTACCCCGTGAACAAATTGAAGCTCCTCAAAGTTTGATTCCTAAGAGACCATGTAGGTCCAAAAGAGAAGAAGCAGGGAAAGAAGGATGGTGCATTAGTCCACATATGGTTGTCAGTTCCTTACAAACCTTATAACAACATCATATAATAATAGAATTTATTTCTTGCCAATTTTATTTTGTTAGAATAATATGTATAATCACAAAACAGTCTGAGAGAGAGATATCGCACCATGGTGTAATTATTCAATCATGTCTCTGTGGAGGCACACACTTTATATTTTAGTCTACACACAAACCAAGCTTAGGTTAACACCAAAATATGCCTTTATAAAGGTAAAGAAATATGATCTTAAACAGGTCATTGTGAGCCCAGTGCCTGTATGAAACCATGAGAAGTATTTGAAAGGTAAGCGAACAGTTAATGACCCAAATGCAGATATTCCTGTAGGCTAAAAGTGTGTATGCACGCTTTACAATGGAATACAATGATCAAACATGGGTTCAACGACGACCAGTGAAGACCAAGCCATTTGCACTATTGCTCCATTGTCCGGTTCTGATGGCCATGTGTCCACTGTAGGTGCTTTCATAGGTAGAGAAGGGTCAGGATAGGCACTCTGACCGGTCTGTGGCTACACAGCCCCATACACAGCAAACTGTGCTATACTTTGTGTTCTGACCCCTTTCTATCTGAGCCAGCATGGATTTTTTCAGCATTTTGTGCTGCAGTAGCTCTTCAGTGGGATCCAGACGGGCTGGCCTTCACTCTCCATGCTCATCTGTGAGCCTTGGGTGTCCATGACCCTGTCACTGGTTCACTGGTTGTCCTTCCTTAGAGCACTTTTGGTTGGTTCTGACCACTGCATACTGGGAACACCCCGCAAGATCTGTTGTTTTGGAGATGCCCTGACCCAGTTGTCTAGACATCCCAGTTGTTCTCTTGTCTAAGTCTCTTAGATCCTTACTCTCGCCCATTTTTCCTACTTCCAACACATCAGCTTTATGAACTGAGTGTTCATTTTCCCTCCCAACAGGAGACACTGTAACAACATCATCGATGTTACTTACTCCACCTCTCAGTGTTGATTGTGGCTGATTAGTGTAACTCCTAAGGCAAACTATAATGATAACAGTTAACATTGTTCCCCAAACTTTAATCAGTGGTCATCTGTTCTCTTCTTCTCCAGGGAAGGATGTTGCTGTTGTCACAGATGAGGTGCGTGAGCAGCTTCTGGAAGCTTCTACAGTTACAAAGAAGGCTTTTGCGGTGTATCGGCGAGAGGTGGACTCGGATGAGCACCTGAGCGGCGGGGAGGTCCAAACGAGCTCAGCCGAGAAGAACCAGGATGAGAACGAGATGAGCGTCACCATCACCATCATGCAGCCCATCCTCCGCCTCATGCAGCTGCTCTGTGAAAACCACAACCGCGAGCTGCAGGTCAGCCACAGAACTTGTCTCAGTACCGACACGCTGTATTAGAGTAGTTAAAGATAGTAGTAGCAAGGTAGAAGTAGTTAAAGACACTTTTACACAGTAGTCATATATGTTCCTTTGTAATGAATTTTTAGCAATAAATATTGTCATCTGAGCTAGAACTAGCAAAAATGCCCTTTAGTAATCACTGAAGAGGATACCTAATGGAACCAAGACTAAGAAGGAAAATGTGGTTGCAGTTACAGTGAATGAGAATTGTTTTAGAGGGGTTAATAAAAAAAAAATAGTGCTGGACAATGGAAACATTTTAGTCATTTAGTCATAAACACTTTAGTGTGTTTTTATGTTACAGTATTTATATCATCCCCTAATATGTAGTTGGCTTTGACCTGAGTCTTACAAAAATGTAAGCAAACAAGCATATAAATTTGGAATATTTTGTATGTTCTCACAACACCTATAAACTCAATGATCTCTAGACTCCCTGGCTGTTCTTCCTGAACGCTGCATGTTCTAATGTGTCCTGTAAATACTAGTGCACATCCTTCGCATCCTGTTGACAAGTGTTTTCTAGGGAGCTGTATGTTTTCCACCTCTCTCCAGAACTTCCTGCGCTGTCAGAATAACAAGAACAATTATAACCTGGTGTGTGAGACTCTGCAGTTCCTGGACTGCATCTGTGGCAGCACGACAGGAGGCCTGGGACTGCTGGGACTTTATATTAATGAAAAGAATGTGGCTCTAATCAACCAGACTGTTGAGAGCCTCACTGAGTACTGCCAGGGCCCCTGCCATGAGAACCAGGTGGGGTGTACTGATATATTTAAATTCATTTGTTAATTAATTCATACACTGGCATATAAACGCATCCTTGCTACCCACATTCATATACCGCACTTTTGTCATCATACTTATCGTAAAAGACCCTTTATATTTTGTAACTTCCTTTAAATGTTAAGCTTTACTAGATTTGCCTCCACAGCACACACATTTTTTCCATTGTGCTCCTTTTAATGGAGGCTCCTCGTTGCATAGTGGTAAAAGTGCTTCGTCATTTAGTGATGAAGTTTTCCTCTCGAGTCTTCTTTCTTTGTACTTTCATGCCAAAACCACCAATGGCAACCTCTCACTGTTTCCCTCAGAACTGCATCGCGACCCACGAGTGCAACGGGATTGACATCATCATTGCTCTGATTCTGAATGACATCAACCCTCTTGGCAAGAAGAGGATGGACCTCGTACTGGAGCTGAAGGTGCACACTAAACATTTTGAGATGAATATCCAATCACAATAGGTGCTGTTTTTTTGCTTGAAGTCAAAATCCTGGCAGTTTACCTGCTTGACACTCAGTGGCCAATTTTTTGGAGTGACTCAGAAGTTAGACTTGTTCTGGAAAGATTGCTCCTACAGTCACAGCAGCACTTAAGTTAACTTCTGGTGCTAATTTGGCCTTGTGGTTTGCTTTGTCATAAACATCAGGCAGTAAAGATCACCTTTAAATTGCACCTTTAAATTGCCTACAGTAACTCTTCTCTGATTAGTGAATATGTGACTTAAAATATAATACAAGGCTGTGTTTTAAGATATAAATAAGTTGTGATTTAAGATATAGTACAAAGCAAAAACAAAGCCGTCTAGATCAGTGGTTCTCAAACTGAGGGTCATGACCCAGAAACTGCATCTCTACTAAGTAATTTTTAATTTTGTTAGTTTATTAAATCTGCCTTGGCTGTGTCTAGAAATGTAGTTATGTCATAGAACACCGCCATGTTTTTCTGTTAGATGGTCAGCGCTAGACCAGCAAGGCAGAACGTTTGTGTTTTTACTGTCAAGTTTTTTTTTGTGTTTTTTTTTTTTTTTTATGGGAGGCAGAAGTCACTGAAATGTATTTTCCTTTGGAAATGATGGAGATGTCAGCAGTTTACTGGAAATTTCAGGCCATGCTCGAACATGTGCATGCCCAGTGAAAGAGCTGTACATGTGAATAGCACAAACTCTGATCTTTACTGTTACTTGTATTTCAGTAGTGCCCTAGGTTTTAAGTGTCAAAAGGGCTTGGGTTGGCTGTCATGGAGGATTGTTATGACATACATGGCTTTGTGGGACTTTCTGGTAGTTCAGAAGTAACTCTAGAACATGTGTGTTTCTCTGTTCATCAGAATAATGCCTCCAAACTGCTCCTGGCCATTATGGAGAGTCGCCATGACAGTGAGAATGCAGAGAGGATCTTGTACAATATGAGGCCTAAAGAACTGGTGAGTGTTAAAGCTTCTCCTCTACAAACAAACTTTCATTACTAACGTACAACATTTCATCACTAAAACTACATATATACAACACTAGAAATTTTATTGAGGGACACAAAATTTAGGCTTGGTCTGGAAAGATTGCTCCTACAGTCACGACAACACTCAGGTTAACTTCTAATGCTAATTTGGGATGAGGCCTTGTGGTTTGCTTTGTCATAGACGTTAGAGAGTGATGACATTGCACCTTTAAATTGCCTACAGTAAGTCTTCCCTGATTAGAATGCTTTATTTAAGTTATACAGAAAAATGTAAGATTAGAATCTACATTTTATGCAGGGTGGAGCAGCAAATTGTCGTTTCGTTGATCACTCGTGTTGTACTGTGTCAGGCGCTTGACATAGCTTGGAATGCTGCTTTCCATGTTGGCGGCTCACTTTCAAACAAGTTTCTGCAAGTGTGCCTACTTTTTGACAGCAGTGAAAACGTTCACTCACACATTCTGTTCACAAAACACTTGTGTACATGTATTTACAAGAACTCATGCAGACAGATTTTCCGCTTTACTTTGCTTAGAGACTCTCTTGCACAAATGTAGTCACACAATTGACAGGAGCTCTCTGAAGTTGGTCCTGTTGCATAGTTGGATGAGCTCACTTATGCCATAAATTGCAGACAAAAAACATGCAATCCTGTCTGAGGCTCATTTCGAGGGGGTTTTGTGTGTAGGTGGAGGTGATAAAGAAGGCCTACATGCAGGGAGAGGTTGAAGTGGAGCACACTGATGAAGAGGGGGAAGGTGAAGAAGAACATGCTGCTTCCCCCCGGAATGTCGGTCACAACATTTACATTTTGGCACATCAGGTAAAGACGCAGGAACACGCAAAGACTTAACATTCATACCAAACTGCCCAGTGCTTTGACCAAAAGGTCATTTACTGATGGTAAAGCTAACTTCAAACACAGAAAAAGACAAAAAACATATATAGTACATTTAGTACAAAAAAGCACATTTATAGAGCTATACATACTCTTTCTTAGACACAGATGGGTTACAATAATCTCTTTTTATCTCTTTACCCTCCTACAGATAAATAGGTTATGTCACATAGACTGCTTCTCAGTCTTTGTCTCTTAAACACACACACACACACACACATATATATATACAACAGTTCACTCGCTCACATCTCACTCTCTGCCTAATACACGCGTCTACATTCACTGTGTCATTTTACCCCGATTACGTCATGCTCTTCTCCCTGCTTTTCTGTTCTCTCGGTTGAGCTGTATAGATTTTCTGCCTGTTCACGTAATTAAGTAGGCCAGATAGCCTGACGGATCAGTTATGTAAGGTGCAGTTAGGAATTAAACACGTTAGTAGCCTTACTGGCCCCGGGTCATTGCTCTCCTCATTACTCTCTTTAGGGTCAAAGAGAGTTGTCACAAATAAACCACAGTGTGTGTGAGAGGTTGCTTTGTCTGATAGGTAGTTCAAAGTAAAATTCACATCCTCATTTAAATGATTTCAATTTTGAATAAAGACCTGGGGTCGGCTAGTGTTGTGTCTGTGAGATTTTTTTAAAAGAAAGGTTTTTAGTTATTCTGTGCACAGTATTTAAATGACATTTGCATAGTGAAACTCTTGCAACTGGTCATTTAATCTAAAATCCATTAAATACCAATGTATGATATTAGTATTTTTAGAATTAATTTTTAGAGGCTTGTATTTAGGCAACATACTGCTTCACTCCCTCAGATGACTGCTACGCAGTGAATATATTTGTACAATGACAAATCTGACACACTTCAGTCAGCTGAAGATGATGTTGTTATGAGTATTTGTGTGTGTGTGTGTGTGTGTGTGTGTGTGTGTATGTGTGTATTTGTGTGTGTGTGTGTGTGTATTTGTGTGTGTGTGTGTGTGTATTTGTGTGTGTGTGTGTGTGTGTGTGTGTGTGTGTGTGTGTGTGTGTGTGTGCTTTTGGCACCTGTGGTTCTGTGCTCATTCATCAGTGCAGTGTGACATTTCTCAGGAGACAGTATAATTAAAGCTGACTCCCTAGTGTTACGTGCTGGGCATCCCAGTCACACATTCTTATGCACACCTTCTCACCTCTCTCCCCACACACTCTCACAGCTGGCCAGACATAACAAGGAGCTGCAGGCCATGCTGAAGGCAGGAGGCACGTACGGCGAGGGCGATGAAGCACTGGAGTTCTATGCCAAACACACTGCTCAAATTGAGGTGTGTACTTCCTGCCTCTGGTTGCTGTTATAAATCTCCCGTCCTTAGGGTAATGTTTCTGTGCCACTGGAGAACAGCACATCCATCTACTAAATGGGACATTCATCAGCTAAGCATGGTTACTGATCTGAGACACTCAGTAGCTTACTGTTCTGGACCACATTATTGTTTAATACTGGTTTACAAATGAAAAGGTTTTGGCTCGTTTGCCTGTCAGTGTTTGCATGTGGAGACGTGACAGAGTGTAAAAGCAAACAGGACAAGACCACAGAGCTTATATTAAAGGGACGGAAACACACTGTTAGAGAACATGCTTCTTCTGCTGGGGTTAAGGTGAGGACCTTGTGCTTTAGCTTCCGCAGGGTTGAGCTTGAGTCCACACCAAAGCACAGTTTAGTTTAGTGCCCACCTCCCTTTTTCATCAGTTACCAAGCCAGTCACGAGTTGAGTTAAATGTGTTAGCAGATGAAATACCAACTAATGTACAGACTACAAATTCAGCCCAGCTCAACTCCACATTTATTTTTATATATAGACTGTTGACTGCTCATGCTCATGTGAGCTTTACTGCCCTCCCAGCTAAGAAAAGAATGAGGGTATTGTTTGTCAGCTTGGTCTTGCACTGAAATCTATATCATTCCAGAAAGGTAAAGTAATAAAAAAGAAGAGTAATTTTTAAATAATAATAAAAACCATTTTCTGAAAAATGTCAGTTAATGACGCATCTGCATTTAGGAATTTGTGTAACCTCCCTTTCAGACTTGGAATGCTGCTGCAAAAGCAGTTGTTGTTGAGCTATGCTTATTTTTGAGATCCAGCTATGACCTAGTCCTGACCTCTTGGAATATGTAAAGTCCCCTATTGTTTGATGCAGTCCATAATGTCATGTATAACCACTGTACACCATTAATATTAAACCTCCACCTCCACTATTTAGTTAAAAAACATCCTGAATCCAGTAGTTAGGAAGTTGTAGTGTTTAACAGTGTAGTTTTGCAAATACCAAATATTTATGTTTGTAGTATGGCTCAGTAGGGGCTTTCTTTTGTCATGGAAGAGACATTTAACTGTAGTTTTGGAGACCCCAGATTGCAAAAGACTCAACTTGGAAAAATTTTCACCTGTTGAACCATCCTCCTCACTGTATGTGGGTGCAAAATATGCTTGTGTCCTTTTACAGGAAAATGTATTGCAGTTTCACACTTTTTAATTACTGCCCTGCAGCGAGGTGGGTGTGGGTATTTTCAGGGGTGAAGCTATTTTTGTAGTTATTCCCTCATTTCTAAAGGTTGATGACCATTTCTCATTTTTCTTTTGTGTGTTGTTTTAATATTCCAGAACAATACATTGAACAGCCACAACATTAAAACCACAGGTGAAGTGAATAACACTGATGATCTGGTTACAGTGTCTCCTGCAATGGGGTGGAATATTAGGTAGCAAGTGAACAGTCAGTTTTTGTGTTGATGTGTTGGAAGTGTAAAAATTGGGCAAGCAATCTGAGCCACGTTGACAAGGACCAACCTGTGGGCAGACAACTGGGTCAGAACATCTTGCAGGGTGTTCACAGTATGAGAAATACCTACCAAAAAAGGTCCAAGGAAGAACAACTGGTGAATCAGCGACAAGGTTATGGGCACCCAAAGCTAATTGATATGTATGGGGAGTGGAGGCTAAGCTCGTGTGGTCCGATCCCACTAGAACTGGACGATGGAGCAAAGAAAGATGGGGGTCTGCTCTGAATCACTAAATCAACTATAGGTTCTGACATTTATATGGATGTTGCTTTGACACGAACCACCTACCCAAATGTTGTTGCAGGCCGAGTACACATCTTCATAGCAGTGGTGTTCCATAATGGCAGTGTCCTCTTTCAGCAGGATGATGCCCCCATACTGCAGACACTCAGACACTGCTCAGGAATGGTTTGAGGAACATCACAAAGAGTTCAAGGTTTTGACTTGGCCTCCAAAATCTCCAGATTTCAGTCCGATCGAGCATCTGTGGGACGTGCTGGACAAACTAGTTGGATTCATGGAGACCCCACCTCACTACTTGAGGGATCTCCTGCTAATGTCTTTGTCTTTGTACCACAGTACATCTTTGGAGGTCTTCACTTGGTGAATGGGTTAAATGCAGAGGAAGAATTTCGTGCTGTTCAGACTGTGTGCTGTGGTGTGTTCACGTATGACCGAATGATCACTATCACTTATCACTTATCACTTGTGGGGCGCATTCCTCAACGGATCAGAGCTTTTTTGATTGCCGCAGGAAACACTTTTCAGTATTAGGCAGGTGGTTTTAATATTATGGCTGATCAGGTAATAATACCCTCTATTACTGTAAAATGTTAAATTTGAGTGCACAACTAAAAGATCATCAAATGTTATTACTATATTGTATATTACAGAGTGTTGTATGGCAGAGGTGTTATAGGAAATGACGAGATAAATGTTGAAGGCTATGACAGAGTGTTGGAGGGAAGGGACAAGGTGTTACAAGGAATAACATGTGCTTGTGGTTTTGCTCAGATTGTCCGTCTGGACCGTACCATGGAGCAGATTGTCTTCCCCGTACCCAACATCTGTGAGTTCCTCACACAGGAGTCCAAGCTGCGTGTGTATTACACCACCGAACGGGACGAACAGGGCAGTAAAATCAACGACTTCTTCCTGCGCTCCGAGGACCTCTTCAATGAGATGAACTGGCAGAAGAAACTGCGAGGTACTCAAGAGGCCACTGGTAACGCAAACTCCGTGCCCTGTGCGTGGCCCCTCTCCCTTCCTCTCTCATCTAAGTAATGTGCTTTACACACTTTCCCCCTGCCTGTAGCTCTGGGTATCCCCCAGGTGAAGCCCATTCTCAAAGCATCAGAGCTGGCCAGGGTCCCCATGAGCCCGGGAAGTGGGGAGGGTGTGTAAACACTTAGAATAGGAATTAAGTTAAAGCTATAAGATAATGCTTATAAATCTTTTATTGTAGGTGTGTTTTGTGTTAATGGTTTGGTAATAGAATTGTACACAGAGATTAGGTTAAAAAAATACTGGAGTACTCCTTTAAAGCATAAAAGGTTCTTCCTAAGAGAGGAGAGAAGAATAAGAGATGAGCAACAGAGGAACAGGGAGCAAGTTAGAGAGATAGAGGAATGTTAGAGAGAGACGAGGATGAGAGGAAGTTGCATGGGGGAAATAAAGGTAAGTGATAAAGGCTTTTGATTCACCAGTAAGAAGGTGGAAACTAGGAGGTAGACAGTTTGAGTAATGAGACAGATTGCTGAGAAGAAAGCAGGTGGCTTTGTGAGAAGTATTTTTCTAGGAAATGGGCGTGGTGGATGAGACAAACAAGATGGTTGAAATGGAAAAAAGTCAGGTAATAATCTCAAACAGACCAATTATTCTGTAATTAAACATAGATCTTAGCCATCTGTCTTTAAAGAGCCAGTCATAAAAGTCAGAACTTAGGCAAATGTGTCTCATATTGGTAAGTCTGAAATATCACCAGTAAATAAATACAGAAGCCATCCACAGATTTACATTTGGTGAGGTTTGTAGTTGAAGGTCTTATCTAATGATCAGGGTTCACAATCTTGCCTTTGCCCAGGTTGTGAATAATCAGTTAGTGTTGTGAGTTGAATATCTTCTGCACACGACAGCAGTTTATCTTACAGTTTGAATCTCAGGGCTTAGGCCATGTTCGTTGGCTCCAACCACAAGTCATGAGTACGGTGGTTTCTGCGTATTTGAAGTTCCCTCCTTCGGTTCCTCTTTTCAATTCAAAACCAACCAGACGTTAAAATATCCCAAATGGCAGAAGTCGAATGGGGTCTCAGGGTTGGGAGGGCCCGCAGTCAAGGCTAACGATTTATTGGACATGGTGTGATGAACCTCTCTTTTTCTCTCTTTCTGTTCATGAAATCCATGGCAGTGGTGGTTCATTTGTGCAGTTCTCACAGTGTTGCATAATGGATTGACACAAACTTGCCAATTCAAGGCTGCTCTGTGATTAAAACCTTTTCCAAACTTTTTAAACATTTTAAAGGGTTTCTTAATTCAAATTGTTATTTTTAAACATAGAGCCTTAACCACTAGATTGAGGTTAAGGTTAAATGGGTTGAGTTAGTTGGGTTAGTTCCTGGCTCAAAACGTTTTAAAAGATACCTCTGAATGGAAGCCTTGGAGGTTGCCATGGACATCAATCCATTTCCATTCATCTGTTTGACCTTTACCTGGTTCAAGTTGGACTGTGTCATGCTGTACTTTTTAATTACCTGCTTCATGTCTGTGTCCGCTAACTGAAAATAAACCTAGGGCATTCTGAAAATGTGCTGCCTCAGAAGCAGCGTCTGCATTGCCATGGAAACAGTTCGCTACTGCAGCAGATACATGGATGACATGAATAAACTTTTTTTGCAAGAAAATAATGAGATGCTTCAAAAGCGTAGAAAATCAGTAGCATTACTATAACTATTAGCACTTTTAGAACAGATCCAGCGTTTTGTTTTATCATTAATCACTTAACATTCATAGGAAATATTCACATTAATATGTAGACTTCTCTAGCTGTTATTGAAATTTAACAATTTTATATCCAAATATAGCTGTGAGCAGCAATGTGGGGGCCAGGCAGTGTGAAGGAGGAGAGTTGCCATGACAACTTGATTTGATTACGTTAAAAGCATTGTTGTGATTGCTGATGTCAAGTTTTTTTTTCGCTTGACCAAAGATTGGGCAGAACTGAGACATGCCCTCTATAGATGTCAGACGTCTTTGCCGTCAGTTTTAATTGGCTGTGATGGACGAATGCTGTAGATGGGGTCCAATTGGTTGTGATACATCAAACTGTCGCTTTTGTTGTGCTATGACCTCACTTTCTGTTTGGTAGCTTCGTCGCTTTTGTTGTGTTGTGACCTCACTTTCTGTTTAGTAGCTTCGCTGCTTGATTTCGTTGGCTGTGTACGAAATTGTACATCAAAAAGCCACCCAAAGCTTTTGTAAGGCTTGGGCGGAAGATCGTCTGTGCCAGTTTTGAGGAAGATTGGAGAAAATTTGCGGCTTGCAAAATCTATTAAAACATTTCTATAAAATTCGATATTGCAGCTGCACCAGTTAGCAAGACATGACAAGCTGCCATGTATCTGTCTTTGGAATCCCGCTGCATCACCAAATATGTGAATTGGATATTTATAGCAAAAACATCAACAGGTATCAGCCAAAACACAGTTTTGGTCACAACCACATGCAAAAATTACTTTCTGAAGACAAACACATCAAAAGTTATGAGGCATATTTTTTTTGCTCATTGCAGCGCCCCTAGTGGTCAAATGATGCTGAATTGCTCATGCTTACTCAGAACCCTTGCTGAGTTATGACCTCCTGTTTAACAGCTTTGCCGCTTAATTTCAGTGGGTTGTGGAAGACAAATGCTTTTGCAAATCCTAACACCAACAAATGAAGCTTCATCTGAAGATCATGTGTGCCAGTTTTGGGGAAGATTAAAGAAAAATTGCGACCTGTGAAAACTTTTAAGTCTTTTCCATAAAATCCAATGTAGCGAAAAAAATCTGATATCGTGGAAAAATTGAAATTCAGACAATTCACAAGTTACATGCCCAAACGCACCTCCAACTTTGACACATAGGTGGTGCTAGAGTGCTCGTGGTGCAGACATGAAACTTGGGGAAAATAATTAGGGGACTGTCTCCAGTCAGTGCACCAAATTTCTAAACAGTTCTAGGGGCTTCCACAGAAACCCTAGCCAGAAGAAGAAGAGCAAACACAAGTGGTGTCTTTGCAGCTAAAGGGAAATCATGCTACCTGGTCCCTAGCCGTGATAGTATTACTTTAGAGGACAATTCTGTTAAAGTCTTGTGCTTTAATATTGGCTCTAATTTTAATATTTTTAGCAAAACACAAGACTTGGATAGGTGTGATGCCATATACAAGCAATGTGCTAAGAGTCATATGAGCTGTTATCTGCTTTAAATGATGGTGGGCTACCCCAAAAAGTTGTTGATTGTGCACAATGTTCAACATATTGGCTGCATTGTGGAAAACAAACAAAAAGACCAGCAAAACAATTGGATATATAAACAATTAAACAGTTTTTCTTATCATTTATGATCAGCATTTATGGTTCAGATAAGGATGCAGGCTAGCACTGGGTTTAATAACAGGGCCATCATATACTTCAAGCATAGTCTGTAGATGCATTGACGTTCAGAACTTTGTGTGTGTGCATGCCAATGTTTGTATTGTGGTATTACATCTGAAGAAGTGAAAAGTTCTTGACACACACTGTTTATTTGCTGTTTGAGTGTGGTGGGTTTATCTAAATGTGCTGCATGGTCATGCATTTTGTACGCAGGTTTGTATTGTTAGATTAAGAGACTGTAAATCTTTTCATGAAGATGTACACCAACTTCGTTATGTACACCTACCTTGTGTCTACACTTCATGTAATTAGACACCCTGAGCATTTTACACTATATGGTAAAAAGTATTGGGACACACCTGTTTTTCAGGGTTTGGGCAAGGCCCCTTACTTGCAGTGAAGGGCAATCTTAATGCTTCGGCATACCAAGACATTTTGGACAACGCTATGCTTCCAACTTTGTGGACACAGTTTGGGGAAGAACCTTTTCTATTCCAGCATGACTGTGCCCCAGTGCACAAAGCAAGCTCCATAAAGACAGTGTTGGATGAGTTTGGTGTGGAAGAACTTGACTGGCCCGCAGAGAGCCCTGACCTCAACCCCATCCAACACCTTTGGGACGAACTGAAACGGAGATTGCGAGCCAAGCCTTCTCGTGCCTGACCTCATAAATGCTTTACAGAATGAATGGGCACAAATTCCCACAGAAACTCCAAAATCTTGTGGAAAGGCTTCCAAGAAGAGTGGAGGCTGTTATAGAAGCAAAGGGGGACCAACTCTATATTAAAGTCTATGGATTTGAATACAATGTTATTAAAGTCCCTGTTGGTGTAATGGTCAGCCATCTCAATACTTTTGTCCATATAGCGCAGGTGCACTTAGTTTACAGACCATACAGACCATAGTCCCTCTGTCTCTCTGTATCATTTGTTAGCCCGCTTTTTTCTAGTTTATTAACGCTCAGGACCCCCACAGGACCACCAGTGAGCAGATATTATAGAATGGATCACACACAGTCCTGCTGGAATGACAAAAAGTCGCTGGTGAGCTGAAAATGTCCAGCCAACACTGTTCTATTCCCAAAACTGACCACTGATGAAGAACTAGAAGATGACTAACATCTAGTGTGCATCATCAAATTAACTATTATCAAAGTGGACCAAAAGGTTAGTGAGTGGACACAACATTTAAAAACTCTAGAAGCTCTGATGTGTGTGATCCATGCTATGCTGTACACACACATACACCCAAATCATACCAGCTTACTGGGGGCTCTTACCATTGGTGGACTGTAACTGTAACTGTAAAAAGACAATAAACAGATGAGTGTAGACACAGGGAAGGTGTACTTTATATTGTGGTTTGTCATATGTATGGCTTAGTTGAAAGTCCACAAATCTTGGAAATCTATGTGTTTGTGATAAGTTCTGCATGGCTAAATTTAACGTCTAGTCCTATTTGTATATTACAGCTGGATATAGAAGTCCCTAAGTCTTGCAATTCAGTGTATCTGTTTTCTCTTTCCATCTCCCCTCTGCAGCTCAGCCTATTCTGTACTGGTGTTCGAGAAACATGTCCTTCTGGAGCAGCATCTCCTTCAACCTGGCTGTGCTAATGAACCTGCTAGTGGCCTTCTTTTACCCACTGGGGGGAGTCCGCGGAGGTGAGACACTCATGCATAGGCGTGCGCATGTAAATGTACTATCACTGTCATGAGAAAACCTCATTCCTCTTTTTTCACTTCTCTAAAACTTTATTGATGGAGAAAAAAAGTTGTGTTGTTTTTTTTGTGTTGTTTTTTTAACATTGTGTTGATTGCATGAGATTTTATTCCAAGTAGTTTTGGACCCTTTCTTTTTGTTCATTAGTTATAAAATGTTCACAGATGTTGACAAAAAAAAAGTAGGGTTTTCTGATAATGGTGGCTATGTGCAAATACAGATATATTTGCATACGCACAAATAAACATTCATACACACCCAAAATTATACGGTGGGCCGTGTAAGTGACTGGGCAATGATATGGCTTTGTACTTCAGTACAGTTTGTAGTATTTGTTTTTTAAGTAAGAGTTTAAAATCCAGGTTTACTTTGACAGCATTTACAGTAGTTCCCCTGTTTCGGGGAACCGTAAGTGAGTAATTTGACAGGCATTGTTTCTTGACCAACCGTGTGCCACTGCATTCTAGTTTAGGTACAAGAGAACATCTAGAGTTCTACCTGTGAAAAACCCTGTTTTTCACAGGCCCTGGGATAACCAACCATCCCAGGGCCAGTGAGACAGATGAAAATGAATACTTTGTGATAGAGACTGTTCAACAGATTGAGAACTCTGTCCAGCCAGTAGGCATATATGTCACATTATAGGGAAGACAATACCTACATGACCTCACAGGGCTTACCACAAGGTGCAAACTACCAGTAAGCCTGAAAAACAATGACCAGGGTACAATTTGCTGAAAAACAAAAAACACTTTAAAAAGCCTGGAAAAAAAGAGTCCAAAGAAGGTTAAATATAGACAAAGTTAAATACAGACAGATGTTGCACTCTCTGTATAAAGTGGAACTGCTCATGATATATATATGTATATGTATATATATGTATATATATATATATATATATATATATATGTGTGTGTGTGTGTGTGTGTGTGTGTGTGTGTGTGTGTGTGTGTGT
>JBBPCZ010000142.1:16017596-16027866 GCA_037974445.1 Brycinus macrolepidotus | reverse complement strand
ACATCATTCCCTGCTTTGTTGAATGTTTTACTAGTTTTCTCCCCCATTAACAGTGCTGTGTTTTCATTTTTTAGTAAATTTTTCAATTTTTCGCGGCGACCTGGAACGGATTACACGATTTCTCACAGAAGTCTACTGGAAATTGTGTTTCACACAACGAGCTCCCCGCATAACAAACGCGCTGCTGGAACGGATTGCGTTCGTTATGTGGGGTACCACTGTACGTTGCTTTTTTGAAATCACGAACACAGTGATTTTAAAACAGGCTGATTCTGCAGTGTGGTTTTCATAAATAGACTGTGTGGATTGGGGTGCAATTTTTTTTTCACATTCCACATCAAAGATTCTGCGAGAAAAAAACCATTTCTGTGATATGGGCCCTGATTTGTGATTAAATGTCAGTAACTGTTTAATATTACAGTAAATACAAAAGTTTGGACTGTTGCTGTGAAACCTTAGCTTACAGTTGTTTAGGCCAGCGCACCAGTTTTTTAAATAGTTGATGATTGCGATTATTATCATTATTAATAATAATAATAATAATGATGATGATGATGATGATGATGATGATGATGATGATGATAATATGATGATGATGATGATGATGATAATGATGATCATTATAATGGTGGTGATGATGATGATGATAAAAACAAATGATTTTTTTCATTGCATATTGGTGCATTTTATCATAATCCATTTTCTTACTTCTTAGCTGAGGTGACATACCTGTAACACAAGGCTTACCTTGGCTTATTGCTGTAATAACTCACGAGAGATGTTTTCATAATATATCTATTTTTATTCTGTGTATCCAGGAGTGTTCCAAAAAGTCAGAGGAGTTGAACAGCAGCCACCCTTAGCCCACAGAATGTTCTGGAAACTGCATTTTAATGAAGTGGGAGAGGTTATGTCTCTGTTCAGCAAGCACCTCAGCTTGTCAGCCTGGAGAGATAAGCAGTAAGAGTAGTTAGGAGGTGAATACGGAGCTCGAGAGATAAAGAGCAGGCAGAACTTAGGCGAAAGCTCGAGCTGGAGTCAGTCCGTCTCAGGATCTCAAGACTTTTAATGGAGAAGTAACACAACGTCCTTGTTGATACGTTTACATGCTCACGATTCTGCTGTCTCGTCAGCATGTGTGTTTTTACTCGTCTTGTTGTATTGAGCTGTTTTATCCACTAGAGGTGGTTTTGTGCAACTCTAAGGTTTAGCTTTTAACTTAGCACTTAGTAAAGAAGTGAATGGGAACCAGCGTCCTGATCGTGCGAGAGAGTTTCAGTACTGGGCAAGCTCTCAGATAACCATCGCTCTTCATGTGCCACTTAAAGAAACTAAGGAGCAGATACAAGAAGTATAAGACTAGTCAGATGTCAGATAGTGTAAACATCTTATGATAACATCTTGGGTTGTACTGAAGTGTATACTTCTGATCATGAGAGTTTAAATCATGTTATTTTGGTGGTTCAGCCTGCCTGTTGTGACAAATCCACGCAAAACCAGCTGCAAGTTTGAGTAAACTGAGTAGAAAATAATTACTTTTTGACATCACCACCCATTTCTGTGCAATCCTTCTGGATTTTTCCGCAGTCATGCTTACGGCATGTGCATGTGCGTAACGCGCCTGAAACAGGCACAGACTGAGGGACAAGCTTAGAGTTTGTGTACCAAAGCGTGGCCTGATTGGTAAAAAAGGAAGTGACTCAAAGGACTGAACAAGGCTGTAAAGCTGCTGTGGGTGTGTGAGCGCACGGTTACATTCTTATCTGGCTTGGCTACGCCTTTTCTTGCTGTGATTTGCTTCACTAATTCATCACTGATAACAGCCACCGGGGTTTTGTCAGCTTTCGCGACACCAGCGATGGGTGTGAGCGAAGGTGTGTGAATGAGTCACGGTGCGCTGTGATGACGATGGTAGGGCACTAGAGCTTTGTGGTATTTGGCTTCATATCAAAGCCACTAAGGTGCACACAGTGGAAGTGATATGCAGTTAAGCCACATATGTATCATAAACCACATGTTTTGAATGTTTGAGGGATGAGGAAATATGTCGCTACCCACTTCACAATAGTAATTCTGTTCTTGGCGCACTTGGGAAAAGGTTTCGTTGGCATTTGAATTTTTGCTAGTTGTTTATGTAACGATGTAGCATACAAAATGATCAGTGTATACCGAGGCATGGAATGTTGACCAACTTTTCAAAATTTTACTGCTTCAAAATATGTCATTATTTCAGTATGAAATTTTCTGGGGTGACACTCACAACAAGAAGGTCCTGGGTTCGATTCCAGGCTGGGGCGTCTGAGGGTCCTTTCTGTGTGCAGTTTGTGTGTTCTGTCTTTGTGGGTTTCTGCAGGGAGCTATGATATGTACGTCAGGTAATTTGGAGATGCTAAATTGTCCCTAGGTGTGAGTGTATGTGTGTGGGTGTGTGTGAGTGTGTGTGTATGAGTGTGTGTGAAAGTATATATGAGTGTATCTAAGTGTATCTGAGTGTATGTGAGTGTGTGTGAGTGTGTGTGTGTATGTGTGTGTATGTGTGTGTATGTGTGTGTATGTGTGTGCGTGCTTGTGTGCGTGCTTGTGTGCGTGCGTGTGTGCATGCGTGTGTGCTTGCGTGTGTGCGTGCGTGTGCGTGCGTGTGAGTGCATGTGTGCGTCTGTGCGTGTGTCAGATGAAAACATGTCACTGACCGAAATGATCCTGTTTATTATGGTATTTTTAAAATACGCCTGAAATGTTTAAGCACTACTAATACACACATATTTCACCATAGGTTTTAAATGTATGAACTTTTGTTCCAAACCGAAAAACACAACACCAATACATAAGTTTGAGTGTCCCGGTCACACTACCTGGCGATGTGCACATCCTCTAAAGAAAACACAGTTCTGCGCTTTTTAATGCACACGTGCTATTTATTTGATGAGTATAACATGATGGGAGAAAAATAAAAACGTTTTGGTCTATTTTAGATTTTCCAATATGTTGAACTTGACCAAATAAATAGACATTCAACTCGAGTTGAGTCTGTATTATACAGTGCTGTGCAAGAGTATTACCCAGCCAAAAAAGTACACTGTTTAAATCAATATCTGACACTAATTGTGTTTATACTGGAAAAAAAAACTGTGGAATAAATGCAACAAACGCAATAAGATTTTTTTTCCAAAAAGATATTAATATTTATTTGAGGAATACAGTGTTTATTTAATTTAATAAACAATCTAATCAGATAAACTAGGAATTGAAAGGCGACTGTGGATACAGGGCTACTTCCAGAAAACACAAGAAAAACTCACACACAGCAAATCATTGTGTAGTTTAGTTGTATTTTTTTCTAATATTTGTGAAATGCAGATTTTTCACAGGCTTTGTAAAATACATAGTACACAGTTATCATTTATTAAAAATAGATTTGAAGTAGGATTATAATTGGTTTTTAATGTTATGTTGTTTAAACCGATTAGTGTCCTAGTACATTACCTGTATATGTCTGTGAATATTAGTGAATATTTATGTGTATATGTATTTGAACCCTCTGGGATCTGAGCTACACAGCTAGAGCTACTGTGTGTACATGTGTCTTTACTGGGTCTGTGTGTGTGCGTGTGTGTCTGTTTGTGTGTGTGTGTGTGTGTGTGTGTGTGTGTGTCTGTGTGTGTGTCTGTGTGTGTGTCTGTGTGTGTGTCTGTGTAACCCCTGCACTCTCTGTGCAGTCCCTGTGTTGAACTGAGGTGTGGAGTGCGTCACTGAGCCATTCCACTCTCCTCTGACGCCCCCCTGTTAAAACATACTTGGCTGGTGAAAGAGCCTTCAGTGTTCCACCACAGTCTATGCGCAGTGTACACACACTCTCACGCATACACACAATCGCACATTCAAAGTGAATACAAACACAAACCTACTCAGCTTGTGACACACTGCCCTGATTCTGTGCCATACCATCCCTACAAACAGTCGGACCATCTCTACTACAGAGCTGAGAGCTCCTTCCATCCCAGAATAACCACTAATGTAGCTCTAAAGGCACTCAATCTCTTTTTAATGTAGCAGATGCTCTAAGAGAAGTGTTTGTAGAACAAGAGGTGATATTCTTAATTCCTCCAGCACTTCAGTTTCTCACTCTCAGAACTACATAACTTACATGTAAGCTTCTAAGATACTGAACACTATATAATTCATACTTTTAAGCTGATCTTAGGATTGATGACTGCATAATGCGTAAGGTTTAAGGGTTGTGTATGTGTGGTGTATTTATATAAGTGGCTTAATCTCATTTGTGCAGTACTACCTGACTCACACCAAAGATTGCTTACATTGTTAGTGAAATGGGCATTTTTCAGTATTTATAAATTTAAAGAGTTCCTTTAATTCTCCAAAATGCATGCTTTTTATTAATTTAAGAAATCTTAAGATGACTAATTTACTAACTTTGAATTGTTCTGCAGCTATTCAGTAACACTTATGAAATATGTCGTATCTACTGTTAATTATTATATGAATTATTTTGTATCTACTGTGAAATATTCTGTATCTACTATGAAATGTTCAGCATCTACTATGAGTTATTCTGTATCTATTGTGAATTACTCTGTATCTACTATGAAATATTGAGTATCTACTAGTGAAGACAGTTTCAAGGGTTAAAATGAGTTTGCAGTCAATCTGTAATTGGTCTTTGTAATCACAGTATATTATGTGTGTTTGTGTCTCAGGTGTGCAATAAGGTAATCTTCCTAATGAGTTTTGTGGGGAACCGAGGAACATTCACACGAGGCTACAAGGCGATGATCATGGATGTGGAGTTTCTGTATCATCTGCTCTACCTCATCATTTGCAGCCTAGGAGTCTTCGTACATGTTTTCTTCTACAGCCTGCTGGTGAGAGAGTCACACACTATGGAGACACGCACACACACACACACGCGCACACACACACACACATCCAGATGCATACAAAATGTACATAGACTCCCAAGAATGTGAGCATACATATACGTACAGACATAGACATACTCAAATTCACATATTCTAATATTAACACTTAGGTCCTCACACATTCACATATACAAACCCAAAAGAATGAAAACTGATAAACACACCGACACAAGTTCTTTGTTACAGTTAAAAACTGCTCGCACATGCCAGTCTCACCCTCTGAGTGAATTCTTTCCTCTGCCCAGCTCTTTGATCTGATATACCGAGAGGAGACTTTACTGAACGTGATCAAGAGTGTTACAAGAAATGGCCGCTCCATTGTCCTGACAGCTGTGCTCGCCCTCATCCTCGTCTATCTCTTCTCCATAGTCGGCTACATCTTCTTCAAGGATGACTTCATCTTGGCCGTCGACCGAATCCCTAACAAAACCCTCGGTAAGGACACAAAGCAGGGCTGTAGTAATGTCCCAACACAAAAAAATCTATTTATTATGGTAGCAAAAACTGGTAGAAATTTGCTGTTCATTTTTCAAAAATTAACAAAATGATAATAAATGTGATATTAATAATTTAACACTTTAACTTATTAACTTATATTTTGTCAAACTCACATTGTTTAATAAAGTGCATTTAATATGACCTGTTTTTTTTCCCCTTTCAAACAGAGGAATCTGCATCTATGATGAGTGAGTTCCTGTCAGGGGGAGTTTGTCGGAAAGAAGGTGGAAAGGAAAACTGTTCGACAGAGGCCACAACTGATGGTAAGCAAACACGTACACACACATACACATACAAATAAATTCCTCCCAAAGGGTTAAATCTGAGACGTTTGGTGGGTCATGAGATGAGGAGAGATGAGAGGCACACACTGTTACTCCTTAGAAGACCAGGGGTCGCAGGACACCAGAGGTCAGAGATTAATGACCAGGAGATCATCGGATCTGCACCAGCCCTGGTTCAGAGTTCAAGCCGGTGTGTCACGGATTTTCAAGCGGTCTAAGTGAATTCTTTCACAGGGCAAATGCAAAATGTATGGCTGATCTAATGTGATTAGTGGAGATGATCAGGCACCTGATCCGACTGAACACATATCGCTTGATACCATGTGGACTGTATGTGTGTGTTTATGTTTAAATAACTTTATTCACAATAAGCTCCTTATCAGATTTAATTCTCAGGAGGGAGGCCTTTGAATTAATAATGTTAAAGGTTTCATTCATTCATTTATATTTAAAAAATGGCCATGGTACAGCAAACTAGTTTGAATGGTCACTGTAATTGTTTTAAAATAGAAATGGTTAGGGCTTCACAGTATATCGCCTGCTGATCGGTATTGCAATATCGATCTCTGCAATACTGAGACTGCAAAAGGCTGCAGTGTGCAAATGAGCCTCTAACCAATCACACAGTATTTCTGACAGGGTGACCAATCACAGCTCCAGGTGAGATACTGGGTGTTCTGATAAATCGAGGTCTTCATGTATTCCAACAAAATTCTAATATTTAACCACTAAAGGTGTTTGTGAATCGGTGGAAGAATGGGTGGGTCTAAATTGCTTTAGCCAGAATAAGGAGATATATTTAATTGTGTTGGATGGGCTGTGTTTGTAGCTTTTTTCCGTATATGCACTGTATAAATGGGGGAGTAAATGCACCATGAAACAGTATTTGCAGACTTTAAGCTTTTTAAGTCCAGAGAAGTGAT
The DNA here is from genome assembly GCA_037974445.1 of Brycinus macrolepidotus. NCBI lineage: Eukaryota > Metazoa > Chordata > Actinopteri > Characiformes > Alestidae > Brycinus > Brycinus macrolepidotus. Next base: position 16,021,224 of record JBBPCZ010000142.1, on the reverse strand, counting down.
GTTATTGGCCCTTTAATATAGTGAAAGGCATTGGAATTGCAATATGTGACAGTTAAAAAAAGGTAAAGGTGTTATCTGTGAATGTTAGAAATGTGTTTGTGTGTGTATGTATGAATGTGTCTTTGCATGTATTGCATGTTAGACTGTGTATATCTGTTTGCCATGTAAGATTGTCTGCATGTATATATGTTTGATGTACATGTTTAAACATGTAATGTTTTTGTATAAAAGTGGTAACATTGTGAGTGTTTGTGTGTATGTGTGTTTGTGTGTGTTTGCCCCAACAGTGGCTATGGTGGTAGAGGATAAGGAGCGTACATGCGACTCTCTTCTCATGTGCATTGTGACTGTACTCAGCCATGGTCTACGAAGTGGCGGTGGGGTTGGGGACGTGCTCCGAAAACCATCTAAAGAGGTAGTGCTGCACAGCCAACACTGAACCAATCAGACTTTCCATTTAGGTACAGTACCGACCACCCATCCCAAACATTCAGTCATTGAATAATCAATCTCTCTAAAGAGGCATACAAAAGTTAATGTGTTCTGAACTCTCATTCAACGCCTATTCAATCCCTCAAAAGAGATATATTATAGTTTACTTATCCAAACAATCAATTTTCTAGTCACGCTGTCCTTAGAAGTACAAAATCAGGCAAACACTTCAGAAGTTTTATGGCCAAAACAGGTAGACTCAGATGGAGCTTCTATCCTCAGAACATAAAAATCTTTCATTGTAACACAAACTGAACTGAACTCACCTCACCTGCCTCACTGTACCTCATCTGCCTCTCTGTCTCACTTTATCTCACCTGCCTCTCTACCTCACTGTGTCTCATCTGACTCTCTACTTTACTGGGTCTCACCTGCCTCTCTACCTCACTGTATCTCACCTGCCATCTGTTATTTAAGTCTACATACACCAACCAGCACACTTCACTTTACTGCACACTCTTATGTAATGCAGTTGTACTTCTATAACAGTGTATGTGACGAATAAAGAATCTTGAAAATTCATATATCCCAATCATTGCCTAAGCTCTTTAGAAAGCAATAGTAAAGTTTACCAATCCCAAACACTCTAATGCCTAATCAAACTGTCCAGAGAGGTATTTTAAAGTTCACTCATCCCCAAAACTCAATCATTGAGTAATCAATAATAACTAAAGAGGTTTAGTGCAGTTGACTCACTGCAAATATTAAGTCACTGCGTAGTTAAACCATCCAATTTACTCTGCATCTTTAAAGCTTTAGACACAACAATAAAGGTATATTCCAGTGTTTTTCAATCTAATAGCTATTTCCTGCCTCTCTATTGTGCGGTCGATTACATGCAGTCGTTTGCCTGTTCCTTGAAAAGAACAAAAAGCCCACGGAATTGCAACACACAATACTTTGAAGCCAGTGTGCAGTTGTCTCAGCACCTGTGTGTTTTGAGTGAAGGAGTTTTCAGTATTGACAATTAACCCCCTAAGTGGTACAATACAGTACAATTTATTCTTCTTAAATGTTCAGCTACTGTATAATAAACACACTTATAATACAGACATTGACATATGAAACCACTATTGCTCCACATTTTATCTAATAACCACTTTCCCCCACATTGGGAACCTAATGAGCATTGTATCACAAACAAAATCACAATATAGTAGGGAAAATGACACTCTCTAGCTGTTATTGTGATGTTAATAATACAGTTTCTTTTAAACTGGGCCATTTTCATTACAGTTAATAATCTATTATTTTACAGAGATGATCTCTTATACTACACCATTGGTGGCATTGGAGGTTTGGGTAATTGGGCTGCAGTGTATGTAATAATTAAGAACTTAGATCAAGAAGATCATTGATAGAACTGGCAATCTGGATGACTGAACAGTATCTACACATAATGTTGAGCCTATATTAGTAACATGTACAAACTGCTCTCTCCTCTCCTCACCTCTCCTCTCCTCTCCTTTCCAGGAGCCTCTATTTGCAGCCAGAGTCATTTATGACTTGCTCTTCTTCTTCATGGTCATCATCATTGTCCTCAACCTGATTTTCGGTGTCATCATTGACACGTTTGCTGACCTGAGGAGTGAAAAACAGAAAAAAGAAGAGGTACTCAAGACCACCTGCTTCATCTGTGGTGAGTAAATATGTATTAGGATGTAAGTGTTTGTTCTGAGCAGGCCCTGCCTCAGGAGAGTCGTTGTTTGGGCAGGTTTAAGCTGAAGGCTTAATCAAAGCAGTCTTGGAGAGACATTGTACTTCAGTGGTTTTAGAAACTGCTCACCTAAAAGTGATACTTTTAAAGGTGCTGTAAGCAGAATTTTTAAATCTAATTAAGATATCTTGAAATGTCAATGCTTGATGGTAGCTGCAATGAAAAGATGACGAACTAGCTAAACTTTTGCTTCTATCTGGCGATTCTCTGGTCTTTTGTGACAAGCCATGTGGGCAGCATTGCGAGCAGTAATACATTAAAACGGCACTTCAGTATCGCTTAAAGTACCTTTAATGGTAGATTTCAGCTCTGCTGTGCGCATCCGGAAGACCTTTTGAGATTGCTCGCCCGGTTAGCAGGCACAATGCGAGCTGTTTTTGCTCAAACAGTGTAAACATCGAGACGCCCCCTCTTCCCAGAAGGCTTAGTCATGGCTGCTACTGTGGCTGAGACTTGACACACTCTCTCACACGCGCACAGATTCACACAGTCTTCCTATGATGGAACACCCAATTTTGGCCTTTTGTTTGGCAATTGGCTGTTCATCATCAAAGGGGAGTTTTATGACTTGCACAAATGCATGAATCATGTGGAGGATGTGTGCTTATAATGAAACTGTTTTACTGGGATCATGTTTGTGTTTTTTGCCTTGTAGGTGTTGCTTTACACTAATTACAGCAAAAAAAAACACTTCTTCCCGATGCACAACAAAACGTTTTATATGAAACATAAAATATGCACGCTTCGGTTTTGTGAATTTGTCAAATACAGGACCTCAGTGATTGTTAGTATGTCTTCCCTGGTCAATCATTGTTGAACTGTAAACGTCACTCTGCTGTGACTGTCACAAGATCTATCGCCTCCGCTTACTTATGACACGCACACACTCCCTGAGGCAGCTGTTTGTTTACAAAATTCTTTGTTTCCCAGTGATGAAACAGTAAAGCAGAAATGGAGGAATGTTGAAACTGGAAGAACACAGCACTGGGCAAAAGTATTTTTCTGCCAGCAAATACACACGTTAACATCAGAATAAATGCAAACAAACAAGCAATTATTAAAAAATATCAAGATTTTTTGTTTGCAAAAACTACTTGAAGTTTTGTGAGCTGGTTAGAAGAACACAAGTTTGGTTCCAAATTTCATCTCCATCATGGATTTGTGAAATTCCATCAGCAGCTCCTGATTTAACCTAATGAAGTTCTGATTGATCTGAACCAGGTATTTGAGGTATTTGATAAGAATTACAATGTAATACTGAGCTTCCATGAGAAGGTTTGGGAATGATGAACCAAACACATAGACATACAGTGGAGGAAATAATTATTTGATCTCCTGCTGGATTTGTAAGTTTGCTCAGTAACAAAGAAATGAACAGTCTATAATTTTCATGGTAGTTTCATTTTAATGGAGAGAGAC
>JBBPCZ010000142.1:16003212-16016067 GCA_037974445.1 Brycinus macrolepidotus | reverse complement strand
GAGCCAGAAGTCTGGCTGGGTTGTAGGGGATCAAATACTTATTTCACTCAATGACATGCAAATCAATTTATAACTTTGATGTAACATGTTTATTCTTGATTTTTGGTTGATATTTTGACTCTATCCATAAAAATGAAACTACCTCATTAATTAGGTACAATTTTTTTTGTAAGTGAGCAAACTTACAAATTCCGCAGGGGATCAAATAATTATTTCTCCCACTGTACATAAAATCACTATTTACTGAATGAATATTATTTGAAGGATATATACTAATAATAGCTTCTAAAAGCATACAGTGCTCAGTTAAATGGGTTTTAAGTATAATTTTCTCTGGTGTTTAAGACTTTTTCACAGTACTTTTATTTCCAACCTGTGCTTCTTTAGAGCGTAACATGTCTTTCAGACAGTTGGGAATCGTTGCCAAGTTCGTAAGACCATCAATACCAAAGACTATAACTCAATACCAAAGACTCAGTGGCTTAAAAAAGTACAGTTGCCTGTGCTTTACCTTAGTGTGAGCTACTCTAAGTTAATGGCCATGGTGTCCTTTAAGTAACTATATATTGAGAAGTTTTAGAGCTCGTGAGACTATATTGAGGAGTTTTAGAGCTCGTTTTAGAGCTCGTTTAGAGCTCGTTAGAGCTCGAGGGTCTAGGCTACCAACAAGCACCTAAACAGACTTGTACTGGTTCATACTGCTTCATTCTATCACACCAGTGCCATTGTGAACAAGCCAAGAAGTGATAATGTGTTAAAGAAGGTTTTCAAAATGAAGCTGTCTTGTCCTGAATATGCAATAACTTAAGAACTAAAACAACTGTTACTTGCACTTGCAGGCTTGGAGAGAGACAAGTTTGACAACAAGACAGTGACATTCGAGGAGCACATTAAGGTGGAGCACAACATGTGGCATTACCTGTTCTTCATCGTGCTTATCAAGGTGAAGGACTCTACTGAGTACACAGGACCAGAGAGCTACGTTGCAGAGATGATCAGGGTAAGCTGTTTGAGATCAGGAATGCTCATGCTTGCTCTTGGAGATGGCTTTGAACCCTACTGCTGAATATCTGTGCAGTGCAGAATTTACTAAATGTTCCGTCCCTCTTCATGGAGATCTAAAAGCCTACAGAACTTAAGTTGACCCTGATCCTCAAAATCTACCATCGACCAGTATTTAGTTCCACTACTCTTCTTGGAGGTCTATGCTCTTGCAGAGTTCAGTTTCAAAGCTGCTCTTGGACATGTACTACGCTGCAGCATTTAGTTACAGCCCTATTCCTGGAGAGCTACATTCTTTTAGAGTTTATTTCAAAAGTGCTCCTAGAAGTCTGTGCTCCTACAGAGTTTATTTTAAATCTGCAGGACGACACAGATCTAGATGTGTCGTCCTGCAGAGTTTTTATTTCACTAACTTGCTACATTTGCCAAACCCTGCAAAATCTACACTGCCAAAACAATCTTGGCAAGTGAAATAATCTAAAGTTTAGTTTTAAGAGTGTTATTTTACTTATTTCTAGATTATTTGCTTGTTATCAGTCATGTTATTAGGTGAAATTGTCTTATTTGCTGATAATTTTAACATTGTTTCTCAAAAAAGCTAAATTATCCGCATTGTTTATTAAAAGAGAGTAATTGTTGTTCTCTAGATAACTACTTTAAACAAGTAAAAAATGGAAGTGTTTATTTAATCTTTTAATATTCTTGCAACAGTCTCATCAAGAAATGTTAGATAAATTGACAACAAGTTAAAATATATTAAATTTAAAGATATTTTTTGAAGGGTAGATGATCCTGGTCTTGGTGCTTGCAAAGCATGTAAAGATAACAGCCAGATAAACTGAATCATGGTTAAAGCTGGGCCTAAAATTTCACTATTTAAGAAGCAAGGCCATGTGATAAGGCATCACTCCAGTCCTCCAACCAGACTCCAGATCAGTCATGAACCGAATACACTTTAGTCTTTTGAACTGGTCTTAATCAGTTCTAGCTATGTTAGTCCTTCACACCTTTTTGTTTCTGAGACTGAGCTTCTAATGTGAGTCTAATTATCTGTCACTCAAAAGAGTGAAACTGAAACTATCACAATTTGAAGTTTTGTGTAATTATATTCGTGAACAAAAGTTGTTAGCAGCTGTGTTTTATGGACGTCAGGCTGGGTGGGATTGTGATAATGGTGGGATGTGTTTGCTCAGTCGTTGTGAGACTATAAATGAATCATAGAATCACGGTCTTAAACAGTGTTTCACATGAGAAACCTGTGTCCGTGTTACTGTGGGAGAGTGTGCTTGCACATGCATGCGGTCCTGCACATGCTTTGCAGCTTCAGATCAGTCTTCTGATGCAGCCTGTTGAGTCTTTAGAGTACACATGCGTAATGTGGCCCATCTGAAATGACAACAAAGCCTTTGATGGCAAAATCAGCATCCAAGCCCACTCAGGCACATTCATTCAGAGACTTTCAGTAACTCCACCACTTAGCACAGGCATAGACAGAGGTCTCTTTTTGACAGTAATACGATCCCTTTTTGACAATAATCAGATTTCTTTCTCTGTTTTAACAGTTTATCAGGGAGTTTAAAGATGAGAATGTTAAAATTTGGGTAGATAATTGTGTCAGAATGACAGAATTCTCAACCCATTCTGGTTAGGATTTAGTGTTTTGGAGTAGACTAATCCTATACTAGTCTAAAAGGGCTCAGAAACACTCACGCTTGTGAATCAGTATAATGAATGAACTCACATGACCCTGACTGAGTCGGGCTGGGGGGGCGAAGGGGGTTCTTTAGAGTAAGTGGTCGACTTTAGCCGGGTCTTTTCCACCAAATTCCACACCAGCAAATCCGCCAACTGACCCTATCCCAGGCGGTGAGTTATGTAACAAAGGGTAGTGTTTTAGCCCCAAATCAGAGCACTATTACCGAATCTGTCTGTCTGCATTAAGACTCAGCAGCCCTGGCAGTGGCTTGGAATGTGTTAATCCACAAGAGAAGCCACCTAATGCTTGACTGCTTGACTTTTCACAGACACACACACACATACAGGCACACACACAACTTTTAACAAAATGGCCAGAAGAGTTAGCCTCATGATTGCAGCTAAGCTGTGTGGGAATACCTGTTTTTGTTGTGAGTCCTATTCAAGAAATAATGATCTTTAACTAAGGTTGCCTTGAGTTCCCTGAAAAGCACTTTATATTAATGACAATGAATCGCTCATGAGTGTGAAAGAGTAGCTCCTGGGAAGCATTAACCCCCCCTCAAAAAAGCTTAAAATGGTCTTCTGTGCTCAGTTTGACCATCCAGTCTGTCCTTTACTGTCCATTCTCACAAGACTGAAGTAGTGCTCTCACTTTCAACTATATTTGTAATCAAATAATCTGCCAGTTATTTTAATGATTACTCAAAATGGGTGTGTCCTTCTGTTTTTTTTTTTCTACAGAGGGAGCGATAGGAGAGTTTAAGTCATGCAAGTTTCCGGTTAATCAAGAAAGTACATTGAATTGATGTTTTTGAGGAGAGTTTAATGAAATACTCCTGACAGGCCTGCACTGAAGCAGCTTTTGAAGTCATCAGTATGGAGCTCTAAAGTTGTCAGAGCATTTATGGAAGGAAAAGTGCAGAGGAAAGCCCCTACTTCACGAGTGGTTACCCTCTTGACGCAGTTGTCGCACTGTTTGGTTGGTGACACAGTTTCTGATCCGCCGGCCAAAGGCCCAGTTCCCGGCTTGCGTTAGGGGCAACAAGGGGTCTTATGAGGAAACACCCGACTGAAGATTAGCTGCCTTTTAAAACACCCAAACACACACTCACACACTCTTTTTCTGAGATGTCTGTTGTGTCTGTTGCTCATACATGTGCACATCTCCTAAAGTAGATGTCAGAGAAAGAGTCACAGTAATTAATAGGTTAATTCTTTTACATGTTCTGCACTTTAAATTATCGTCTTTCAGAGTATCAAAGGGTTGGAGATGTTAAAACAGAGTAGAAGCAACAGTATATAAATGAAACCACCTTAATACATAGACAATGTAAGATTTAAGTGCCATTGAGCAAATTTACATTCATTTGTAAAAAACAATTCTGAATTTTTACACAATTTAGTAAGTGAAAATGTGAACAAAGTATTTCAGGGTTTGATGTGAAATGGTTCATAGTATAGAATAACTTACCAACTTGACTTTCTTTACAGTGGTGGTGAATGGAACCAGGGGTCACCATGTCTAAAACACAATTGTAGACATTTTATTTGCCCTACAAATGTGCCAAAAAGGTATATGTGTCATCTGAGTGTATATTTAGAATGTTTATGGTAAAATAGTAGCAAATATGAACTTAATCAGTTTTCTTCGGGTATACCCTCTCCATCATGAATGTATTTTAAAAATCCATTTCAGGCCATAATTAATGTGTATTTATAGCTATTTCTTACTATCAGTAACTTTCTGTGCTGTAGCTTTTTAGAGGCATTAAACCCTGGATGCATTCACCGCCACTGTAAAACAAGCCTGATTTAGTAACAACTCTGAATTGTTTGTATCTTAAAGACTGAATTATGCCGAAATTTTGAGTTTGGTACAATGTCCCTTTTAATCCATTATGCTGTTCTTCTCCTCTGAAGATCTAGTTTAAGGTCAAGTGGAAATGCTCTTTACACATTTTCTATAACTTATGACACAAAGAAGGCAAAAGTGAAAGAATTTACATTTATTTTTGAGGTTTTTGTAATGAAGATACTAAACCATGAGTGCAATAATTCGAGAAGGTTCCTGAGCTTATCAGGCCAGTGAGCCAGTTTATCACGTTCATACCTCCCTCTTTCTGCATCAAAGCAAAAATGCCTTTGAAAGTTCAGGCTCCCAACACACACATACAAACACACACACACACACACACACACACAATGCTCATACATGTGTTTCTGTGGTGAGCATGGAACAGGTTTCACAGCTTTCTTTTCTTAGAGCCTTAAGAGAGAAAGAGAGATGATGTTTGTGATGTCATCACAGAGAGGTTTTGATAAATGTTGAATGGCGCAATAAATTCAGGGTTACAAATCAGCTGGTATTGTGACCACCGAAGTGTGTGTGATGTCATCCAAAAGAGGTTTTGATAAATACTTAACTCAGGTCTGCAGTCTTCAGCTTATCTGTGAAAAGTCTTTGGATAACAGGAAAGTTTTTTAATCGTTACAGAACTGGTGCACACGGTGTTGTTCATGCTCCCTTAAAAATGTAAATGTGAGCCTGACTCACATTACATCCAACTCCCATTCCAATATTATGAGCAGCATTTAGGACAGCAGAAATATTACTCTATGGGAGATTTGTGTGGGTGGGATCAAGGGGCTGATGTTAGGTCTGACGTCGTTATTGACCACAGAGCATCCTGTGTGTGTGCGTGAGCGTTAGTGTGAGTGTGTGTGTGTGCATGTGTGTTTTAGTGTGCGAGTGTGGTATTAGTAATGAAATTTACACTTCCTTCATTTCCATTGAAGCAGCAGAGGCAGCCAAATGTTTGTGGTGAGAGCTCTCTCTCTCCCTCTCTCTCTCTCTCTCTTTTTCTATTTCTCTCTCTCTCTCTCTCTCTCTTTCTCTCTTTCACACTCTCTCTGTCACGAACGCACTCACACATACAGGCATATATACATACATGCACTTACTGGCAATGCTATTAATGACGTTCCCAAAATTATGACCTCAAATCTTATACTCAAAATATTTTATTCAATTCCATCAGCTGCCCTGTTTCCATGTTAGACCCCACTGAAAACGGATGTGGACTTGAGTAATCTCTATATTCACGTTCGGAGGGATTTTTTTTTCTTCATAGAAATAGCATTAGTTCTCTTTTCTGTAGAACTGAAAGTAGAGGAAGTGAGGATTGCAGTATGAGTCACGAAACAAGTGTATTACTGTACCTTTTTCCTCAATTTAGCTACAGTATCTCAGGCAGGTTTTTTGCACACTGGAACAACAACAGTCTGACACACTTGTGAAGGAACACGAGTAGGCAAGACCACACTACAGCTAGGACGTAGAGCAGTTATTAGGTTACAACTGATGCTCAGAGCTGACTTAACAGAAACACAGGTGTAAACGCTCAGCACTTGCTCTTTGCCAAGACATGGTAGTGTAATATTAATGGAAGTGTAATAGTAAAAACAGTTTTTTTAGGGAATTTTCCAGGATTTTTCTGCAGCACATACCTCTGGCTTCTATTATAAGTATGTTTTCAAGCAGTGCATTTATAACATAACTGACGCATACGTTACAGATACAGCAGATTACGTTAAAAATGCAATTAGCATTTGCCATTTAGAGCATTTACAAGCTGGCACAAGGAGATGTTTCTCCACTATTGTCTTGGGACACAAAGAATCATGACCATCTGTAACTAATTCAAAAAGGAATTGACAGTTATCACACTCTGCTAACTTCTATGCCTCAATGAACTCCAGTCTTGAAGGAACTGGGGATTTACTATCAGTCAGAAATGACCTCTGTACAGAGATCCTGCTTCAGAGCAATTAAAGCGGAGCCATACATCATGTCTGATGAAAAACTTTAAGAAAACTTTCCCAATTAATTAATTCTAGCATGATTACATTTTTTTTTTATTCTTGGACAGATTATGTTCACACTTGCATATTTATCAGATCCTCTTATTCAGATCGACTGTAGTGAATGTAACATTTGGAGTTTTCCCCAAGGACTCTTAATGTTACAGCAGAGGGAGTCAGACCTGGTGTTATCCACAATGCTGTTTGACCACTTTTACTCCAAAATTAAAGCTGTATGTTAGCTAATGCTTGGATTTTAAAAGAGGTCAGCAAAACTTTGTACTTCTTAATATTTTACAATGTGGTGTTTATTAATATGATACAATGTTAGGTTAAACTGTGGAAATTAAGTTCGAATTCTTCAAAATATGTAGCCTACTATGTACTTGTGGTCTGGATCTGGGTTAAATAGAGCACAGTAATAGTGATAAAAGATATTGAGAGGCATCCAGCCTGAGATTGGCAGGGTTTCCACAGGTCCTTGAAATCCTTAAAAGATTGTGAATATGGGGGAAAAAAAGACATTGAAAGTGCTTGAATTTATATATATTGTGCAATAATAGAAATGAAAGATCTTTTAGTATTTTTTTAGCTTAACATTATAGAATATATTTCGCTGTCTGCATGTGTGTCGCAAGAAAGTGGACAGACATGTGTGTGAATAAGTGATTGAAGTCAAATAATACAGGTTAAACAGTGATGGGTGAGGAATTTAACTTTAAGTGATCAGTGCTGAAATAGTAGTTAATCTTGATCCTGGTCTGAGACTGTGCTGTGTTGGGTCCCTGAATTTTCAGAAATAGTTCTTGGAAATCTCTTTAAGGGACTTTGAATTTGATGTTTAAGGTGTGGGAACCCCGGATTGGTTGCCTGTCGACTTAAGAGTCCTTTTTTCTTTGTTTTTCCCTGAAATTTAGAGTGAAAGTAATCACAGCAACAATACATTAATACAGTTTTTATTCAAGATTGGTTTATATTATTTTATTTTATAGAGCAAAAACAGAAAAGCCAAACAACTTGTTTTTGTTACAGGGCTTCACATTTAGAGGCTACATTTAGAATGAATAATGAATAATATGTTGATTAATTCACGTGAATAATCTCCTATCTAAAATAATCATGAGTCATTGAAACTAATTCTGCATCATAAGCTCGAGATTCAGAGATTAAGCACGCGATTCAGAGTCAAAAGGAAAACGCTGCTGCTAATCGCCGTACATGCTGGCCACTGTGGAGACTCAGTGAAGAAAATTTTTAGTTTGTGAGATTAAAAGTGTGCAATTATACCCAGATGTCACATCTAGACGCGCCTGATTGGTTGACGACGGATAAAATGAGTCGGACGACTTGATAAACGCGCAGAATGGTCGAGAAGCGAAGGTTTGTTTGAAGGTGTGGTGGTGCAGAGCTGATAACGCTGGTGATGTGGGTGGCTGTGGTTGAGATGACTAGGCTTGCTGACAGCTGGACGAAGCCAGACACATCAGTGGGCGGCAATAAACACAAACTCCTGTGTGTTTGAGTGTGCGTGTGTGTGTGTGCACACAGGAAGTGAACAAAAACACACAGACACATGCGCACACACTCCTCTTCTATTCTCAGAATTAGTGTAAGCGACTATGCATCACTGGCTGCGTGATTTCCCTGTGTGTGTGCAAGTGTGTGCGTGTCGAGAGAAGGGGACTTCTCCACATCTCACAGATGCACCTTCATGCCTCAATCACATTTGGATTTGGGCTGAAGATCATAAATGCTGTTTTAAATTGCATTACACATGTGTTGTACCTGTTTTGGCTGTTTTTGTTTGTGTATCAGTCTGACATGGCATGCTGGTACACACCATACACCCAAAGCACTAGGATTTGGTTACGATTGCTCAAAAATGCACAATAATTTATTATTATAATATATTAATTTCATGTCTAGCAGAACCTGATTATCCTACTGGTTATAATTGTACATCTCAAATTGCCTTTTTGGCTTAATAAAAGCTAATAGTCCTCTGTGTAGACTAATGTCACAGTGGAAAATAAACCACACACACATTTGCTTATCCATCTGTTAGTTGACATCTTAATCTTCTCTTGTATCTTACAGCTGCATATGGCAGGAAAATCTGAAAAAAAAAATCCTATATGAATAGCATGAACTGCGTAAAATGGCATACTTTGGCATATCTGAAGTTGTTGACACAAAACCTTTGCAAGAGTTATTACAAGTTCAAATTCCTGAGCAATTGGATAAATATTTATCATAAGACATGTTTCATTAAATACATTCATTATTTGGTGCTTGTATCTTGATAATTAAGTACTACAACAATTACAATTAAACATAATATTTAAGTTTAAAATGGTAAAGCCCACGTCCTTGGCTCCACTGATGCTTCCTGCAAAGTGAGACTATGACTGTATGTGCACACACTCTAGACACTCTGGAAGTGGAATGCAGTGGACTGACCTTTCCTGGGGCCATCTCTCTCTCTCTCTCTCTTTCTCTCTCTCTCTCTCTCTCTTTCAATATCATTATTAATACAATATTAACTTGGCTCTCTGCTCAGTAAAGCAGCTAAACTGACAATGAAAGCACATGACTGAGCTAAGATTTAAAAAGATTTCCATCTTGACTGTGTAGGTCAGCAAAAATCCAGTCAGACTAATCTGTATTCTTATCTGACTGAATGCTACTCCACGTTTGCCTCTTGTTTTCTTTGGAATGTCAATCATAAAAAGAGATGTATAAGTGTGTAAATATATTTGTTTAAAAAACTGTTTTTTGTTTTGGTTAAATTAGGTTTAATAATGAAATATAAATATTGTTCGTAAGGATAGTATTGACAGCAAGTATTTAAGTACTGTTTTGTAAAATGCCATGAGTATTGAAAGTGAGAGGAAGAAATAAGAAAATGCAAAAGTAGTTTATTACTATTAATTACTTGTAATTTATTAGATTTACTGTGACTGCAATGGATGACATCACCCTGTCACTCAAATAGTCAAGCTCCAGTAACCATACTTTTTGAAAAAGTATCATTTTCCTTGAGTATTTCTGTAAGATCATGTCATCATTCTCACCTGTTGAAGGTTCATCCATTATCTTCTCTCTTAAAATGTAATGTATTTTAAGAAGAAGCAACTTGCCAATTTGTCAGGCAGTTTATATTGTGTCCAACTCATGGATGGGGGTCAATGTTGTTCACAAGATCTGAATTGCAGTAAAATTGGCGTGTGAAGGAGCCTCTTTCCTTCTGGCATTTATTGTATGATTGTGTTACCTGTTTAATGATTTAGCTGAGGGTGTGACCAGTTATGTGGAACATATAGCCAATAATGTACACATATTTCATGAGTTTCTCTATTATATGTATAGGACATGACATTTTATTGATTCCCGTCATTTGTCTTCAGTGTATTCATTATTCAAACCCTTTCAACTTTCATTATTCAAACATTGTCAACTTCCACCATGGGTTTACACACACCTCGACTGCTCCACATTGCAGAAAAATAGATACGAATGACGTCTGCCATTTACATCATAGATTCTTTTCAGATCCTTCCTGTTCATATCTTATAGAGTCATTCACGCACTCTGTGGAGAGCCAGAACTCTGCGAAGAGATCAACAGGAAGTACGCTTGCCAAGCCGTGCACAAGTCCCATAAATGAGCCACATTGTTTGGCCACTGTCTTAAGAGACGGTGATTTCCCCAAAGGAGAACTGTCACATTGTGATCAAAAGGTGCATGAGGTCAAATGCATGCCTGATTTCATCTGGACGTAAGACCGGGACACAACAAAGTGTTTTTCCTGGTTGTTTAAGTTGATGAAATTAGGACGGGTAATCTGCGAAATTCCTCCGCAAGACTGAGCGGAACATTTCCTTTCCCCATGGTAAGGAGGTGAAGGACACACTGCAGGCTGCATTAGGAGACGCTCTCCAGAGACTCATGTGACTCTTGATAGGTCATTTCCCGTGCTATAATTAAATTACACAGCAGAATTCGATGACCGAGGACACACTTTCAGACAGAAAGACACAGATAACTTCATAAGGAAAAAATGGAACAATTAAAAATAATTATCAGAGGTGCCTCTAGCACCTTGACTGAACAGACGTTGGTTGTTTACTGTTGCCAACAATAAGAATGCTGTTTTGTAGCTTTCAAAGTCATTTTTTTATGGTACTCAGTATAGACTACATTAACATACACAGTGGTTGGATATTAGTCAAGACTGCTAGTTTAACAAAGTAATGATCATGTAAACAGCACAGTGCAATTTTTAGATTAAAAAATATGGTCCAGGCTAACATCGACCACATTAGAGAATAGTGGAGCACAGTCTTCTCGAGATTGACTTTGTTTTAAAGTATAGTCACGCGTGAACACACCACAGCACACAATGTGAAATTCCTTCTCTGCATTTAACCCATTCACCAAGTGAAGCGGTGGGCTGCCATCAACGAGGGGCGCCCGGGGAGCAGTGTGTGGGGACGGTACTTTGCTCAAGGGTACCTCACTGATGACACTAGCAGTTGCGATTCGAACCCACAACCTTCTGATTGCAGGGCCAACGCCCTAACCACTAGGCCACCAGCTGCCCCAGAAAATTAACTTCTTTCATCCTAAGTGTATTTCAGTTTAAGTAATGAGTATAAGTCATTGAATTCACACACAGTATTTTAATTGCCCTCTTGATAGCTGTAAAATAGAACTAGTTTGAAACATGTGAGTGGCAGTCAGGCTAAACCACAGCCTCCAACTAAGCCTACTACTATAAACAGATTAATTACACTATAAATGTCATGTAAAGAAAATGTTCAGTTTCTTCTTTGACTTCTTCCCACATTTCCCACATTTAACACAGTCTTTTCACTAATTATATAATTTCTGGATTAATAGATTTTTATGTATTTAGGATAGACTAGGTTTGTATCGAAGTGTTTTGTATCGATTTTCCAGTTAATTAACGACTGTTGAGATAGATTTGGATGTAAACACTTCACATCTTCAGGTGCATTCTGCAGAACCATGCATGGGATGAGAGCTTTATTCCACCAAAGATTCACAAGTGACAAAAGGCATAAGGCCTCCAAGTCTTGTTACTACTGTTTCTTAGAGTAGAACCTGTTTCGTGCCTGTAAATGTAGTTCATCAGTGAACATTTCTACATCTTGTTGGGTAGTGCTGCACTGTTTGAAAATGGACGTGCGAGATTCTAATGACGCTCTGGTTCCAACAGGAGCACAACCTTGACTGGTTTCCGCGGATGCGTGCGATGTCTCTGGTGAGCAGTGATGCGGAGGGCGAGCAAAACGAGATCAGGAATCTGCAGGAGAAACTGGAGTCCACCATGAAGCTGGTCTCAAACTTGTCCAGCCAGCTGACTGAACTGAAAGAGCAGGTGAGAGAGCTGGTTAACAGACTGTTTTCCATATAGTGGAAACCCCCTAAAATACCCAAAGGATTCAGCTTCATACATCCTGCTTAAGAAAATGCCTTTTTACACAATTTTAGTCCTTATTCTGTATCCACTCGGTTTGTCCCACCGTCTAGAACAACCCTCTGTCTTATTTAGATGTTTTTATAAATACTCAGGCTGTAAGAGCTAAGGGTGAGTTTCCTTTCAAGATGAAACTAGATGAAAAGTCACACCTGTTGCACGTACGAAAAGCCAACGCATATCAAGCGCATTGCACATACAGAGTGACTTTTTGTCAGTATGAGAAATGCTATATATTTAAAACTGGTTTTAAACACAAAACCTGAAGGTCATTGAGTTTTCTTAAGAAGCCAAATTAGAGCAAAGGACAGTGAGTCATCTTCTCTCCCTTTCTCTCTCTCTCTCTCTCTCCCTTTCTCTCTTTCTCTCTTTCTTCCTTCTCTCTCTCTCTCTCTCTCTCTCTCTCTCTCACTCTCCTCTGTCTGTGATCATATCTGTGATAAACGCAGCAAACCCTTGTGGTACCGAGATGATCTTTCACCTGCGTCACGAAGCCAAGTGTTGTTTCACTCTGAATCAGCTCTTATTGTAGTCCAGACAAAGTTCTCCGAACCAACTCGGTTTGTTTCCACACATAAATAGCATCGCAGGCGGAGATGATTGAATCTGAATGAAAGCTACAAGTGATCCGGTGATGACAGTGATGTTTTTATTCAGCCGAAATACACTGGAAATGTGAAAGTTTCTTGTAAAAAAAAAAAAAAAAAAAAACAACAACAAAAAAAAAAAATCTTTCTGTTTGTCTGTTTCTTTGGTGCTCAGCAGACTTCTAAATGAGAAGTATCTAGGAG
>JBBPCZ010000142.1:15980843-15990934 GCA_037974445.1 Brycinus macrolepidotus | reverse complement strand
CCCCCACACACTCACCCTCACGCACACCACCCTTCTCCCCCCTCAAAAAAAGAGGAAAAACACATCCATCTGTGTGTTTCACATCTGTTCAGACTTAAAACGGTTTGTAAAAAGCCTGATTGTTATCACATGATTAACTCGGCCACCATTCTTTCCCCAGTGCAATAAAAGGTGACACACACACACACACACACTCTAATGCAGCTCGCTGAATTCATGCAGTCACTGTTTTGTGGGAGATCTTAGAGGCTCTTCACTCATTTATGAATCTCTCCAGCCCAGACCTAATAACTGATCAGCTTCTCCACACACGCACACACACACGCAGCTCCTCAGCCCAGCAGCTAAAACACACACTGAGCTGGAACTCCACACTTGCTGACCTTACCTTTCTGTTCGTGTGTATGAGCATGTGTGTTTGTATGTGTGTGTGTGTGTGCTCGTGTGTGTGTGCGTGTCTGTGTATAGGGGTGCGTGTGTGTGCGTTCGTGTGTATGAGCGTGTGTGTGTGTGCTCGTGTGTGTGCGTGTCTGTGTATAGGGGGTGTGTGTGTGTTCGTTCGTGTGTATGAGAGTGTGTGTTTGTGTGTGTGCGTTTCTGTGTATAAGGGGGGTGCGTGTGTGTGTGCTCGTGTTTGAGCATGTGTGTTTGTGTGTGTGTGTGCTCGTGTGTGTGCGTGTCTGTGCATAGGGGGTGCGTGTGTGTGTGCGTTCGTGTGTATGAGCGTGTGTTTGTGTGTCTGCGTGTCTGTGTATAGAGGGTGCGTATGTGTGTGTGCGCTCGTGTGTATGAGCGTGTGTGTTTGTGTGTGTGCGTGTCTGTGTATACGGGGGAGTGCGTGTGTGTGCGCGCGCTCGTGTGTATGAGCGTGTGTGTTTGTGTGTGCGTGTCTGTGTATAGGGTGTGTGTGTGTGTGTTCATATATATTAAAGAGTGTGTGTGTGTGTGTGTGTGTGTGTCTGGAGGGTATGTATGAGAAAGCGCGTGCGCGCTCTTCAAAAACAAATGAACATCACGCGACCGCCGTTATCTGGCAAAAAAAAGCGCGCGAAAGCTCTCGTGTGTCACGTGATCTGCCTTCCATCAGCGCGCCGCGTCCCGAGCGGGATCGCAGAAAGAACTCCTCCGGTTATCTCCCGGAGCGCGCGAGCGTTTCGCTCCCGCCCGGAGAACAGAGTGCCGCGCGCCGTCTGCAGCACCGCCCCCCCACCCGGGCTCGCGCTGCTCGGCGGGAATAGGTATATGACGTCAGCGGCGGGATTTCAGTCCTCGCCATGAGGAGATCAACGTGACTGGAGAGAGAGGGAGGGAGAGAGGGAGAGAGAGAGAGAGAGAGGGAGGGATGGTGGCGCACGTGCCTCGGAACGGTGACGGTGACACGGAGAGTGCAGGCGCCGAACCTGAACAACAACAACAACAACGACATTTAATCCTGTACCTGTAAACACACAGAAAAATAACACAGTCACTACTGTCTGCATGTATTAAACAATAATAATGCGCCGATAACGATAATGCACTGATAATGATGCTTATCATTATTTTTATTAGCATTGTTGTTGTTGTTGTTTTCTTGTTTTTTTTATTATTATTATTATTAATAATAATAATAATTGTAGTATTAGTAGTACTGTTATTACTATTAGTATTATTAGTGCCGTTAATGTCCTCCTGGATCTTTTTCATTATCTTCATCATCTTTTTCTTCTTCTTCGTTTTCTTCTTCTTATTGTTGTTGTTGTTGTTATTGTTATTATAATTTCTTCACGAAAACAATTTAGCCCAACTAAGTCTCTACTCTTATGCAAAAGCTTTACACTAGATTTTTGAACATTGCTCTGTAGATTTGATTGCAGCCATGAGAGCAGTAGTGAGGTCGGGTACTGATGTTGAGTTCTGGATCACAAACTCCACTCCAGCTCATCCCACAGGTTCTGGGTGGAGCTACCTTACTCCATTGACTCTGCAGTTCAAGGCTGGGGTCTTCAGACCTCTATCTGAAGCTCAGTTCTGGGCCTGGTGACCTCCAGTGTGTCCCATTTCATCACCAGTGCTTTTCTGTGGAGATTTTCATAGATTTTCATTGAACTGAACAGCTGCATCAGTAGTGGGGCGCCTTAAAGCAGTAGTTGGTCTCCCTGGACACTTCTGGTGGGATCAGAGAGCAGAAAATACCAACGTGAACACAGGACATATAAAACAGACTCAACAGTGACTTAACCGTTTATATAAGTGCGCAGCAGAGGCCTGCCACAATCTATGTGTGTTGTTTTAACCACATCAGTGTTTAGGCCCACAAGCCCTTCGCGGTTGAGCTACACGAACACATTTGTGAGCAATGTTTACAACCGTGCTCTGATAGATTTGAGCTCTGATCTCTGGTTTAGTCTTTATTACACCTCCTCTCGTGGGTAAACTGATCTGACTCTCTGGCTGCCCTGCAGAGTGACTGTAAGAGTCTATCATTAAACACACTTCACATGGAAGAGCAGGGCGCTGAGAGGGATCAGCTTTCATTCTGCACAGCCCAAATAAAACCACACTTTCTGATCTGATACCAACATCTGAACAGTGCTTGATGTTTCAGGCATGAGCAAAGAATCATGAAAAAAGCAAATATAGTAATACATATATTCATACTTACATTCACACACTCATTCATTCATTCAAACATACATACATATATATAGGCTAGCAAGAAAAAGTCATCAATAATGTGTTTACTGCAAAACAATCTGTTTACTGCAATAATGTGCCTTTATGTAATCGTACTAAATATTTATTATTATCGTTTTATTGCACAGTCACGTCGATTTATGTCTGGTTACCCAAACCAACATGACGCTGTTTTTCATTTTTTCATTCATAAAAGCTCAGAAAAACAGCTGATAAAGAGTAATGAAGTTAATAAATTGTTCTCGGGCTTGTTGTGGCGCGCGGAATCTCAGGGCGAGAGCGCGTGGTGGTACACGCGAGGGAGGAGACGTTCTCGAACCCTTTTATTTTTTTGGTCCTCTCCCACCCGTATTCAACTCGGGTCCCGCCCTCGGGTTGGATCCTGCTCAGGGATTGGCTGACTGGGAGGGTCCGCCCGTGAATGAGAGCCACTAGCCAATCACGGCAGGGGACGGGGGGCGGTGTTAGCCAATCGCTGCGAGCGGGAGGCGGGTCTTGTCCGAATCCGGGTGGGAGACGAAAAAAGGAGCTTCGGAAAACGGGTGGAGCCGACAGCGCCGTCCAACACGTGAGGCTCATGTGACGGAGGTAGGTCAGTTTAGAGAGAGAGAGAGAGAGAGAGAGAGAGAGAGAGACGTGTCTGTAGTCACAGGGTTTTATTTAACACGTAGTCCAGTCCACCCTCCCACACACACACACATTTAACCGAGAGAGGAGCTTCACAACTGTCCGAGTTGAAGAGAGCGGCCGTTACGCTCGCGAGGTCGTCTAGCCATAGATAGAGTACGTTTAATACAAAAAAGGTGAAAAACTTCACATCTGTGAGATTTTTTTTCGAAATAACTCCATTTTTGGGAAGGAAATATTTGCCACCTGTCTTTATGAGCAGTTAAAGGTCGCCGGCTCCTCTACACGCCGTGTTTTTTTCGTCAAAACAGTCGACACTTATTCTAATCTGAGACGAAATGGAGAGGATTACCAGTGCCCAGCCTCCTCCATGCATGACCAAACACCCTTCACTGGACATCGGGGACATGCCGGGGTAAGTACTCCTATCAGACCTTTCAAATCCCACCCTACACCCCCACTAAATACCACCCGAGGTACTCATCTATCCCCTTCTTTCTCTCTTCTCCTCTCTCCGCTGTGTTCAGGATGGATTTCCCCATGTATGTGTACAAGCCTCGTAGAGGGATGAAGCGAGGAGAGGACAGCAAGGTACGGTCAGCACTGTCTTTACACCACTTTGTTGACTATTTATGGAGCTTAAGAGATGTTTGACTTTGTTGATCAATAGTTAATCACAGCACCTGGCCTTGCTTCAATAAAGTGCACTCGTTTTGTGCATGCAGGTCACTATCAGGCTGCAGTAAAGGGTTTCTGGGGGGTACGGGGGGTGGCTGAAAGTTTTCAGTTTCGGACCGTTTTGCATGAACATATGGTCCTCAATCTACTTGTTTTTTTTGTTTCTAACACAGGACACATACAAGCTACCCCATCGTTTGATTGAGAAGAAGAGACGTGACAGAATAAACGAGTGCATCGCGCAGCTGAAGGATTTGCTGCCCGAGCACCTCAAACTCACTGTAAGTCCATGGGAGTGGATCACACCAGCTCTCAAGTGCCATCTGGTGGCTAGTGTGGAGTAGTTCATGTTTTATTCCTTTTTTTTATTTTATACTCTAATGTTGTCAAACTAGTTTTTTTTTATCCACTTTTTCCCCCATTAGTTATGTTGACGCCAACTTAAACTCCTGTTGTATGGTACAGGGCAGCATGTTGCTCGCCATGGTTTGCAAACTTACTGTACAAGGAAACTGAAGTTGAAGCCCCCCCGAAAAACTGTAGAAAAAAGAAAAAAGAAAAAAAAAACATTTGAGGGTGAAATGTTGGCTCTTTTTTTAGATGTGTTTTGCATGCCCGCTCTGTGTCTGTTTTGCCAGTGCGCCGGAGGGTTTGTCCTCGGCGAGGCAGCTGAGAGCGTTACATAAGAAAGATCAACATGCTTATCGGAGTGCTTCCTCTTTTAGACGCTGGGCCATTTGGAGAAGGCCGTGGTGCTGGAGCTCACGTTAAAGCATGTGAAAGCGCTCAACAGCCTCCTGGAACAGCAGCAGCAACAGATCATTTCCCTGCAGAATGGAATTCAAATTGGTAAGTGTGAAAATGAAAGTAAACGCCTTATTGAAAGGCTGCGACAAGCCCATAATTCCATTTTGGAGTTTACTGTTCAAAAGAAGCAAAGCTGTTGTCACATTCCAGTAAAGTGATCCATTCTCACAACTTCTATTACAGTCTGCTGAGCATAATCAGTAGAATATTTTTTTGTGATCAAGATATTGTACAACCTGCCGTAAGGGAGAAACCCTAGACGTTGGTCTGATAGTCTCTCTGTATGTTGTCTGTGTGCTACAGGGGATCAGACAAATGTCAACTCAGAGACCAGCGAGGAGATGTTCCGTTCCGGATTCCATCTTTGCGCTAAGGAGGTGCTGCAGTATCTGGCCAGCTTGGAGAGCACACGGGACCTGACACCGACACACGTCATCAACCATCTGCATAAAGTGGCTGCTGAACTGCTGCAGCGCCCCGCAAGCCCTCGCTTGGACACACCATCACCTGGCCGCAAGGGCCAAGAGGCCCGGGAGGCCAAGGCACCCGCCCCACAGCCCCGCACGCCTGAGGGCCACGCCAAAAACTGCGTCCCTGTCATTCAGAGAACTTACCACCCCCAGAGCAGCGAACAGAGTGGCAGCGACACAGACACGGACAGCGGCTACGGGGGCGAGCTGGACAAGCGTAGTAGCCAGCGGGCTAGCTACTACAGCAAAGAGGCTGTGGAGCTGAAGCATGGCCGGTCCGGCAGCATCAAGGAGGAGCGTGACGAACCCCAGGCCAAGCGGCCCAGGTCGGATTCGTCCGAAGATGAATCTCTGTCGAGTCACGACTCGCGCGGTGGGTACGTGAGCTTTTCACCCCACCAGCCGCCACTCTGCATGCCCTTCTACCTCATTCCTCCTACCACGGCTGCCGCCGCCTACCTGCCCATGCTGGAGAAATGCTGGTACCCAGGGGGCTTGCCTGTGCTGTACCCAGGCATCGGGGGCTCCACGGCTGGTTTATCTCCCGAAAAACTGCCCTCATCACTGGTCATGTCCCCAAGAGTAGCCTCCCCAGCTGCCCCTCAAACCCCTATGGACTCCCCTGCTCTTCTTCAGGCCCTGAAACAGGTGCCTCCCTTAAACCTGGAAACCAAAGACTGAGAACTGTGTGAAAGGTGCCCCCCCACTCCCTTCAAAAATTGCCCACCGCCCGCCCTCTGAATGTTCTGAGTGTTGAGAGCGGAACGCTGATGGAGGGGGAAAGATGATGAAGAGTGGTCTTCATCTCCGCTGCCGCTGCCCACCCACCCCCCACCGATCTCCTACACCACCCGCCCTCAGACGGCAGATTGCTACTCACACACACAGACACACACACAGACACACAAACACACAGACGTGCAACAGCTCAGCGGCCAACTCCCTCCCTCCACCACCGGTGTAGACACACGCGAGTGCACGTGGAGATGGACGCACGCCGGCCACCACGCTGAGCAGAAAAGGAGACGAGAGGAGGCCCAGAGTGCACCGTTTTGAGTCACTGTGAAGAAGGCGAATTCTAAAGGACACTGAATTGTCCGGTTCGAAGAAGGACCGCACTGAAGGGACATTCTGCTCCCTGCACTTGTGCTGAATGTTTGAATAATAAAAAAAAAATACACAAATGATTTAAACAAAAAACATAACCTAAATCCAGAATGTGACGTGCAGAAAAGCCCCCCCCCACAAAATATGACAAACGACAAGGACTCTGCCCTTTGCACACGTCTTTCTGTTTTGAATGTAAACAATATGAAAAAAAGGTAACTAGAGAAACCCCTGTAGATGCTGCTGCTTTTCTTTTTGGATGTTTTGTCTGTGCTGCGGAGAAAAAAAAAAAAAAGAGCGAGGCTTTCACACTGTCCGGACTCTGTGGCTGCTTTAAATAAAGACTTGTCCTCTTAGACTAGAATGCTACCAAATATCGGTCTGCTTTAGTTGACCAGAGCGATCACGGAAAACAACAACGGCAACCAACACCCCATCTCTCCCCATCTCCGAGTCACCAGTTACCCCACAGACTGAGTCCCTCAGACGCTCGTACGGGCGCAGGTGAGGGTGACATCATCAGCCCCGAAATGGGTCAGTCATGTAAATACGGGAGTAATGTAATCACAACTGCTTTTCGTTCTTTTTCTTTACTTTCGTTTGTTTGTTTTTTGTTGTTTTTGTTTTTTTTTTAAAGAAAGAGAGCAAGCAAGAGCTTCTGAGTTTGTAATTCATTATTGTTTGTGCAAGTAGATGGGGTACTTGTGAGGTAACTACGTCGTGTAATTCATTTGTTTATGCTACTTGTACATCTATATTTTTGATACATGACCCACATGTTGTGTGTTTGCATTGCGGGAAAAAAAAGAGGGGAGTTCCAGAGCGGTTCACACCGAAAGCAGAGATAGAGAGAGAGAGAAAGAGAGAGAGAGATTGTGTACATAGCACTGGGTGAAGCTGGACCTGCATCATGCTCTACGTTCATTTCTGGTCAAATTAAGACAGATCTTTTTGTTCATGCTGTTGCCTTTACTTGTTTAAAGCAGTGAAATATGACGGATATCTAAATTTTTAATTCTGGATTCTGTGGCGAAGTGAGGAAAGTGAATGTACAATGTTTAAACAATATACTAGTTTTGTATAGGAAGAGGTACTTGGGATTTTTATTTTGGGACCTAACAGAAGGTTGCTCGATGTATATATTTTGTCAAGATTATTGTTGACATACATTAAAAAAAAGTATTAATAAAGTTTTTTTTTTCCTGTGGAAATGCCGCATGTGTGGCCTCGTCTTTGAAGCCCTGTTGCTGTGTTTCTCCACACAGCCTCTCCTTATGTAAGGACTTACATAACCTGTCGTGTAGCCCTGTCTGTGTAGATCATGTGGACACGGAATACGATATCAATCAGGCCTCACATATTCCTGCCATACTTACAACTACACACGGGACTTATTTATCACAGACTGCATAGACTGGTCTCAGATTCAACTACAGAAAGTACTTCAGCTGAACCCAAACAGACACACAAGTTCATATTTAAACCCTGCTCTGAAGCAAAGTGGAAAAATAGTGCACAAATAGAAGCAAACTCAAGTTAAATCCCAAGTTATTCTACTGCTCTACAGCAAACCAAACTTATCTGTGCTTTAAATATACCCATCCTAAATATTCTTTAAAAGGCATGATTGCCAAATGCACAGTTGCATTTCTACTCTACTGTTTAACATACATTTCACTTCTGCACTAATATATAACATTTACTATACCATTACACTTAGTCCATGCTATTTTGTATGCATTATTACACTATTATTGCAGTATTACATTCATTATACCATTTAACATATTACACTTCAGCCCTAAAACTGCAGTATTACATGCACTGGACTATTTAGTGTGAATTATACAATTATACTGCGATATTAATATGCAGCGTTATATATTATTATTTATATCTATTACTATCATTATTTCATCATGCATTATTATAGTTCCAGCCACTTACTGCTGCATTACATACATTTCAATACTCGTGCCCTTTTACATTCATCAAGTCATGCCTTATTACTCATGCAACCTGAAAAAGATATTTTTTAATTCTGAGTGTGACTGAAATTGTTTTAAATGTTTGGTTTTTTAATCGTCGACCACCTCAAATACCACATTTTAAAACAGAATCGTCGGAGCCTCAGGTGTCTGATTTATCACACGTTTCTCTCCACATGCTGGTCTGGGTTCAGCGTGACGTCACAGCCCCCCCTGCGTCACGTGCAATCCCACGCTGCCGCACCGTGACCGCCTCGCCGCTGCTGATTGGCCGACGCCACTCCAGGACGCCGCTGATTGGCTGACGATTTGCTTCTCGTTCGCTGATTGGTGGAGACGGCAGGCCGAGGCTAGCATGCATCCATGTGAAGAGAAACTAGTCTGAATGTAATAATGATAATAGTAATGATAATAATAAGATCTATCTATCTATCTATCTATCTATCTATCTATCTATCTACATTTAATCTCTTTTTCATAGATTTTATATTTGCTACTATGTATATATATGAAAACAAATTAAATGTAAACTAATAACACTATTGCAAATAACAGGAAAAAGGAACCTCTGCAAACTTGGCACATGTCGAACTAAACAAACGTGCTAATGTGGCTGTGTGTATTTATCTAAAACAAATAAAGGGCCCGGACTGCAGGGCGTGTGGTGAATGGCCTTTTGTGTGTTGAACTACACACATGGTTATCCTGACTGACTGGGAGCCTCGTGATGAGCATGTGACAGGCCCCTGTGTGTAAAACCTGTCAGTCAGCTTAATAACATGTGGGAGAGCAGGATGCAGAGCAAACCCTGTCTTTAAACAGCCTGCACTCAGACGACCCCACTCAGATCCGGGCCTCACTTCTAAGATGTTAAATCAAAGTGATTTTTGCCATTCTTGTGGAAATGATGTGTGTGTTTTCAGCTCAGGCATCCTTCTCCAACTGCTAATTTCTGGTTTTTTTTTATTTTTTATTTAAAGTGAAAGCTGAGCCTCCTGCATGCCTCCATGCACAAACATGCTGGCAAATATATATAAAATCATTAACTAGTTAGTGCATATGTCTGAAAAGTTTCATTCCCTTTGCTCAGTGTGCTCTCTTCATGCCTGAGCCACATGGCCTGAGCACAAATCTAAAGAAAATGTGTAACATCTCCTGATTTATCATATTAAATCTAGGCTTTTGCACAAAAAGCAACATAAAATCCATGAATAGTAGAAATTAAAATTGTGAAATTTCATTTGTGAATAAAAGAATGAAAACTTACATAGAGTAAAAAAAAGAATAATAACAAATGGGCATGGTAATAATTTTCATCACTTTAGACACATTCTGTCTCATTTTTAGTAGTTTTACATGAATGGGTTAATGCTTTAATATAATTATTATTATTCAGTAACTACTACTAATCTGCTAAGTGCTATTAAACTAAAATGTGTGTAGTTGTGAGAATAAGTAACATATGCATTTAAAAACAGCGTCTTTTGTAGTGAATAAAAAACTTTTTCTGGTTTTATGGTTATGGTTATGAGCGGTGGTGTAATTTGAGCGCCATCTGGTGGACAACCGTGAAAATTAAGATCTACACTACATGGGCAAAAGTATTGGGACGCCTGGCCGTTACACCAGCAAGAGCTTTTATGGCATTGTATTCAAATTCGTAGACTTTAATATGGAGTTGGTCCCCCTTTGCAGCTATAACAGCTTCCACTCTTCTTGGAAGGCTTTCCACAAGATT
>JBBPCZ010000142.1:15967229-15980743 GCA_037974445.1 Brycinus macrolepidotus | reverse complement strand
AATGGAACCAGACGTCTCCAACACAAATCCAGCCATTTTATTCACTATCGACCCCCAGTGAAGCTCCACGTGTCTCTTAGTGTTTATATGGATGTTGTTCATGGTAAAAAGGTGAATCTGAACTAAATCAGTTTTCTTTGGGGACTATTTTGCCTTACAATGCCCTGCAAGTATCCCTCCACCATGAATGGATTTAAAAAATCCAAACTAAATCAGTTTTCTATGTGAAATATTGTGTCTCACGACACCCTGTATGTATCCCCCAATTCAGAGTGACTTAAATATGATATATTTCATACTTTATATTGGATTTTATAGAAATGCATGATTGATATTGAGGCTGAAGCCTAGCAGGCCAAACACACCTGATTCAGTTGTGAATGAACTTATGAGTGGAAAAAGATGTGCTAATGACAAAAAATACAAATGACAGTACTGTGCAAAAGTCTTCAACCACCCCTCATTTCTTTTTATTTTGCTTTGAATCACCTTGTTGGTGCAAATATACTATTTTATGCCTGTCAAACTGTCTTTGGCATACTGAGTAGATTAAATGAAAGAAATAGGAACACATTTTTAGAGGTAGACGTCTGGTTCCATTCACCACCACTGTGAACGACTCTGATGCAAGAGCGGAGCATTTGGTGTGATGGATGAAAGGAATTCTACTCAAAACTCTAAAAAGGGAAAATGGGAATCTTCACTATGTTCACACAAGCAAATGCAAAATTAAAGTATCAGCTCAATTCAGTAGAAGCCCCTCCCATAGTGAACCTGCAGAACCTTAATATTAACTAGCAGGGTGACTTATCGGTCAAACCTACAGGCTGAACTGATGTCTGTGGAAGTGTGTGTGTGTGTTTCTGCATATTTGGCTCTTCCTGTAGTTCATGTCTGTGTATTAGAAGACCATATGTGGCAGCGGCAGACAAGGTTGACTCACACTGTTGGCTCTGGACACACTCAGGTCCAGATGTGTGGACTAACGGCGGACTGTCCTGCTGCAGGACGCTATCAAAACACCGCTGCTGTTCCTCCCATCTGCTCAAACACACACTCCAGACAGCCCACCGTCCACCACACACACTCTAGACAGCCCTCCGTCCATCACACACACTCCAGACAGCCCACCGTCCACCACACACACTCCAGACACCAATTCAGTCAGTCATGCTAATGTTGCTAACAGTGAATGAAAGCCAATAGTCACCAATTAACATTGTTTAAATGATATCATGCTATCTGGCGACTACTAGCTTGCGTTCATTGTTACCAACTTCTGCATGTGTGATTGAACTATTCCACCACACACATGCCAGACCGCCCACCATCCACCACACACACTCCAGTCAGTCCACCATCCACCACGAACACTTCAGATTGCCCTCCGTCCACCACACACACTCCTTTCTTTCCTTTCTACCCTGTTGAAAACCATTCATTTCTATACCATATTTGACTGTGGGTGTGGCCTTTTTCCACAGGTAGGTGGGGGTGGAGTCTTTTCAGCATTTCCATCAAAATTCTGGTTGATGTGTATGTCCCTTTAGATGTCCTGTGCTATGTTGTCATTTATATCCACATATTATACAGTGCTGTGCAAAAGTCTTGAGCCACACCTCGTTTTTTCATATTTTGCTTCCAAAGAGCCAGACTTCTTTTGGTGATACTAAATGCTGAGTGGTTGGAGCACCTTTATCTTGGCTCCTTGTATCTTCAGGCACTTTGTAGTCTGTCACAGTAAAACATTTGCTCCCATTTCTTAAATTTAATCTACTCAATATGCCAAAGATGAGACAGTTTGACCAGCATAAAATAGTATTTTTGCACCAACAAGGTGATTCAAAGCAAAATATAAAGGAATGAGGGGTAGGTTAAGACTTTTGCACAATACTGTAAAAGCCTCCAGATGGATAACTTTTATGTATGGGTAAATCCAAGTGAAAAAGTCTGAAACAAACCACTGGATTAAAACTATTCACATACATTATGAATGGTAAAACATAATTTATAGATTAGCACTGAGCAGACGTTTTGGAGTGTCCAGCCTTAAAGAACTTGTTTTTACAACGTCAGTAAAAGTTAACATTGAAGTGTGTTCTGTTTTAGACCTCTTTACACCTGCAGATGCCCCTTGCCAGAGGGAGGGCGAGTCGGGCAGCCGAGCTTGAGACTGTGGCCGATGAGACAGGACTACAGGTGGGGCAAGGGGTGTGGCCTAATGCCCCCAACCTCTGGGCTTCAGCCTATTTGAGGGGCTTCCCTGCTTGTATTTGCATGCTTACTGACTGAGCATGCTGTCTCATGTTCATCCATATGTCGTGTCTCTCATTTCACCTCAGAGTGGGCGGCTTTTGCATGTTTGCACTGGCTGTTTGTGTTGTTTCTGGCATTGTTGTCCTCAGTGCTAAAGCTAATATCTGGGCTAGCATGTACTGCCTCCAGTTCCTCATCAACTGTTGTAATTAAATGAATGTATTTGACCTAGCGTTGATTTTTTTTATTGGTTTGGTATAAAATGAAAGAAAAAAGCCATTGTAAATGTTCTCTATTTTATGCTAATCCTAAATCCCATGTTCTGCACTAATCTGTATTTTTTCTGTACTAAATGCCTGCATCCATTGAGAGTTAGCATTACTTTATTTGGTGTTTTGTTATGGTTGTTTTTTTTTTTGTCATCCTTTTGTTTTGTTAGCATTCACTTCCATGGCTAATTCTCTACATGATTACCAGTAATATGGTCAACACGTTCATAGAGTATTAGGAAATAAATAGAAAATGTAACCTTAGCTGATTAATAACTAAGCGAGCATTAGTTAATTTATAGCTAAATGAGTTTTAACTAATTCATTGCAAATCTGTATGCTTCATGTGGTCCAATCAGGTTTTAGCATAGAGCTGCATGCCTTGTGTGGTCCAATCAGGTTTTAGCATTTTAACATGCTGGTAACAAAGAAGTAAATACAGTACTCTGTGAAAGTCTTGAGCCCCCTCAATTCTTCATAGCCCTGTATTTCACCACAATTTTGAGGAATATGTGCTTTTCTTTTTAAATCTGGCTGTGTGAGCCAATTCATTTCAAGGCTGTAAATACAACTGGATTAGCTAGTGTACAGGCTTCATTGCTAGCTTTTAGCCACTAACTTGTCGCTTTTAGCATCCCCGTATGAGGCCCCGTAGCTAAATGGCAGATTTCATATTCCAGAGCGGAGGCACATCA
Organism: Brycinus macrolepidotus; assembly: GCA_037974445.1. Taxonomy (NCBI): domain Eukaryota; kingdom Metazoa; phylum Chordata; class Actinopteri; order Characiformes; family Alestidae; genus Brycinus; species Brycinus macrolepidotus. The sequence goes on along the minus strand of JBBPCZ010000142.1, from coordinate 15,977,523 downwards.
GCGATCTGCCAGCACTCTGAGCTGCTTTTGCATAACTGAATTTAATCAAAGCCAAGGGGAACCTGTGCTATCTGGACGTTTTGGCAGGAATCTTAGCCTGTGCTGTTGATGGATGGCATCAGCGATGTCTCTCTTTCTCTCTCTCTCTCTCTCTCTCTCTCTCTCTCTCTCTCTCTCTGGGGGCGTGAGAGGTGAGTGTGTTCTGGTTCACTGTGAGGCTTCGGGGCATGTCAGTACGAGCTGGTGGCAAATCCCGGACCGTACGTCCAAATAGCTGTCAAACAGATGCCTGGGGCTCGCTGAGATTGGATGGCGTCAGTCAATCCGCTGCCACTGCCGACAGAAACTTTCACAAAGATTTAGGGTCAACAGAAAACTTTTTCTAATGAGGGCTGGACTAAAACAGCACCAAGTCTCATCGCAATCTATTCTGTATCGATCATTGTTGTTTGGATTTCTTTACAGTGGTCTCTGAGTGTTTATATGGATGTTGATGATGGTAAAATAGTGAATCTGATCTAAATCAGTTTTCTTTGGGGACTAATTTGCCTCACGATGCCCTGCATGTATCCCTCCACCCTGAATGATTTAGTTTTAGGTTCAAAAGCTTCTCAGCATTCAGATCTAAATCAGTTTTCTTTGGGGACTAATTTGTCTCGCGATGCCCTGCATGTATCCCTCCACCCTGAATGATTTAGTTTTAGGTTCAAAAGCTTCTCAGCATTCAGCACCACCAGTATACTGATCACCGCCTGATCATCTGGAATCATCTGCACCTGTTTCTTCACTGGTTTAGGTCTTAAGTTAGGTGTGCTTTGTTATGCTTGAATGATCCATACATAGGTCACTGTGTGACTTAACAAACAAAAAACAGTGTGTGTTAATGTAGTTTTAAGAGCATTTGAAAGTCCTTCAGGAAGCCTGGAGAACTGTTCCTCAAGACTACATTAAAGATACTAGAAAGTCTGGCTCTTTGAAAGCAAAATGTGAAGAGATAAGGGGTGACTCAAGACTTTTGCACATATATTATTATAACTGTGCTTTTTGTCTAACTTTGTCCCATCTCGCTCCCTGAGATGCCTTATAGGTTCTGAACCTCTTGCATGGATTACAGTGGCTCTAGCACCATGCTAACATTAACACACCAGCTCTCTCACGCTGGATGACCTGATTCACAGTTTGGCTTGATTTTTATTGCAGGAGTACATCTTCCACTTGGAGCCAGGCAGAGAGGATTCCGGGAAGGGAAAGTGCCCATACGACCCGAAGCTGAACAGCGTCTCTGCCTTGATTAGTAAGTTCCTCCAGTGGTTCCTCACTTCTTCCATGTCCTGCTCCTCTGCTAGAGGATCTGTGGTTCCCCTGGAGGATTCCATTCCTCCCACTGGGCCGCACAGATGTACCTATCATGATTTTTTTTTCCATAAGCATGCAAAAAAGGGTCATCCATGTCCCCACGGACCTCATTTAAATGCCCCTTCATCCTGTCCCGCATCTCTCGGATGTTTTATTGCTCGTCTGAGGCCTGGGAATGCCGAGCGCTTCGTTCTCTCTCGGCTGTTTTTCTCATGAGATTTGGCTGCATTTTCCTCGACGTGAAGCTGGAGATGGCAAGATGGGACGTCTCGGGACCATTACTGTCCACATATTTCATCGGTGGAAGGTTCATTTCGAGACGTCTCTGGGACTCATGATTGGAAATGCAGACGGTAGAGGAGCAGAACATTAAAAACAGAAAAGTCAGTGAAGCAGATCCAGTTTTTATGAGTCGTTTAAGTGTGTGCTTGAGAGTTATGGACTCGTTAGCTGAGTCATAACTATAATCATCAGAACTCTGAGTTTTCAGGGGTTTTCTTAGAAGTAATTGAATAGCAGTGGAACACAGGTGTGCAAAGCTCCACAATGAAGCAACTTCTGCTAAGCAAATGAGTCACAAGTTCATTAGTGACTTTGTGAAACTTCATCCAGTGTCTAATAATGTTCAGTTAATTACATATATATGTATATATAGTTTTGAACCCCTCATTTCTTTATATTTTGCTTTGAATCACCTTGTTGGTGCAAAAATACTTTATGCTGGTCAAACTGTCTTATCTTTGGCATATTGAGTAGATTAAATTAAAGAAGCAAATAAAGGAGATAAAGGAGTTCCAGGCATTTAGCATTCAGCACCACCAGTATACTGATCACCGGCGTGAGCATCTGAGATCATCTGCACCTGTTTCTTCACTGTTTCAGGACTTAAGTTAGATGTGCCTTGTTCTGCTTTAGTGATTCATACGTAGGTCACTGTGTGGCTTAACAAACAAAAAACATTCCTCTGAAACTGGTCAGCTTCAGGGACTGGACTGAAAATGAGAGTCTTTGAAAGTCCTGGAGGAAGCCTGGAGAACTGTTTCTCAAGACTACATTAAAAGTACAAGAAAGTCTAGATCTTTGAAAGCAAAATATGAAGAAAAGATTGTGCTATATAAATGGCATGTAGCAATTTCAGGGAACCGAAATTGGCTCTGAGGGGAAAAAGTTCTTCTACAAACTGAGTGTAGAAGGAGAACATTGCGAAGGTCCAAAACAGCAAGACAGATTAGCGGATCTGTGTAATCTAGGCTAAACCAAACAGGTGAGTTTGTCTGGCAGCCTGGATTTAATGCTGTTCTGGAGTCAGGCTTTTAGCACCACCTAATACGTCCCGAGTTGTTTGATAGAAACTCCGACAGTTTGGCTTCCGTTCGGAATCAACAGCTTTAATCCGCGATCGGAAGAACCTTGTCCGTGCCAAAGAGATGGCACCCGACGCATCTGTCCACTCAAACACAGAATTAACCCCGTTTCACCCTCCCTGTATAGACACAAGTGTGTGTATGTGTGTGTGTGTGTGTGTGTGTGTGTGTGTGTGTGTGTGTGTGGAAGGGGATAGCTCATGTTTGGGATTCCTGTCAGATAGTGTTAAGCGTTGGAGCCTGGCAGGCAGTTTCTTGGCCACATCTTCAGCCCCCCCAAACACTTTACTACCAACTGCAATACACACACACACTTACATACATACACACACATACACACATAGACACACATACATAAACACACATATCCACATACACACATATACATGCATACATACACATACACACACATACACTGAAGTTTGCTAAAAGCATTGTGACACATTGATCTGATGTTGGAGTGATTGAATTGATTATAGTGATTGACAACAGTACTGTGGAAAACTCTTGAGCCACCCCCATTTCTTCCCATTTTGCTTTGAATTTTGCTTGTACTGTAACCATGACAACGGAGCTATGATTAGTCAGCCTTTTTTTTGGCCTTACACTGTCTTATGCTGCTGATTTAACTTGATAAAAAAAAAAACAAACCTTTTTTCTATTTTATTTTTTGTCTGAAAAAAAAAAACCTAAAACTTTGTGTGAAAAGGCACAAATTCCTGCACGGTGTGTTAAAACGAAAGGTCAGTGACACTGGTAGAGTCTGGGGAAGGTCATGGGTCTGTGTCCCTGGAGGGGTGGGGGGGTAATGGGGGTAAGATGACCCACCTGCTTTCTGCCAGCGGGCATGGCTGGCATCATATCACAGAGACAGCGAACATGACTCAACCTATAAATCTCTCTCTCTCTCACTCTCTCTCAGATGGAGAGCTGTATGCTGGTGTCTACATTGATTTCATGGGAACGGACTCTGCTATTTTCCGGACTCTGGGGAAAAACACGGCCATGCGCACAGACCAGTATAACTCCAGATGGCTGAACGGTAAACCAGTAAACCTAAACCACTCACTGTTCCAGTACAGCACTGATGACTGGTGGCCACATTTCACCTTGTAAACCAAAACACAGTTTTACATACAGTCAGTGTATCTAGACATATCATAAATTCACATTCTCTCTCTCTCTCTCTCTCTCTCTGTGTTCTCCAGATCCCTCGTTCGTCCATGTGCACCTCATTCCAGACAGCGCTGAGAAGAACGATGATAAGCTCTACTTTTTTTTCCGGGAGAAGTCGTTGGAAATGGGTCAGAGTCCCAAATCGGAGTCTCGTATCGGGCGGATCTGCCTGGTGAGTGTTTGTTTAGCACCAAAGTGCCACAATCCTCAGACATTCTACCTTCCAATACACAAAGATCCTCTCTGTCCATCCCAGTCCTGACCTCCTGACCTTCTGACCTTCTGCCCACTCCGGCTGGTCTCTGTAAACCTGACCAAAAGCCTCGGGGTGTAGATTCGATAATGAGAGCATGTCACGGATTTCAGCACAGCACATTTATTATCACTATTTTACTATGAGTTCAATTCTATGTAATTACATTGTCGTTACACAGTAGTAATGAAGTAATTACACATGAATGACATTATTTTAAAATATAAAAGATAAAAATGTAAAGAATCATTTTCTTAATGCAAGTTTACACACATGAATTAAATGAAATTTCCATCACATTCAAATTAAAATTAATCTCTTTACTTATAAACTGGACTGAAAGTTTTGAATCCCTTCAGAGCTACTCTCACACACTCCCTCCCTCCTGAGACATAACTGATATTAAAACAGACCTCTATAATCATCAGTTTGAACTGTTTCCTAATGGATAATTTAGTGCTGCTGGAGCAGGTGGTGCTGAAAGTAAAGCCAGAGAAACTGGTATCCAAATGTTTGGGGGGGGGGGGTTGGGGGCGGTGGGGGGCTAATTGAGCAGAACAGTGAAAACAAACAGCGGAAAAGTGGAAAACAGCACCGAGGCGTGATGCAGATCTGCAGACCCGGAGAACCTGCTGTTTATCCAGTTCCGCTCTGTGTGTTTGGGTCGGTTTTGAAGCAGAAGAGTTTGTTTACTGAAAACCTGGATTTACACTAATTTTGTTTATTAGTGCAGTTCAGTCACAGATCACCCCGGAAAACACACACACACACACACACACACACACACACACACACACACGAAAATATAAACACACACGCGTACATAAACACATAAAGACACACACGCACAGATACACACACACACACACACACCTCATCTGCTTCTCTCCGTCCTTCGCTGGGTTTCTTGGGTTTTGTTCCATTTTTTCAAAATCCCAAAGTTTAAAGTTAAAATTTAATTTAATACATTTATTAATGTATTAAACATGTGTGTGTGTGTGTGTGTGTGTGTGTGTGTGTGTGTGTTTTCAGAATGATGATGGTGGTCACTGCTGTTTGGTGAACAAGTGGAGCACTTTTCTCAAAGCCCGTCTGATCTGTTCTGTTCCGGGAGCTGACGGAATCGAAACTCACTTTGACGAGCTACGTAAGTCCACACTCCCTCCTTTCTCTCCTTTCTTTCTTGCTTTCTTTCTTTTATTCAGTCTTTCTGTTTTTCTTTCTTTCTTTCTTCTTTACTTCTTTTCTTTCCTTCCTTCGTTCTTTCTTTATTTCTTTCTTTCTTTCTTTCTTACTTGGTCATTACATTCTTTGGTTGTCTCTCACCGCCTTTACTGTGTGTGTGTGTGTGTATGGGGGGTATAGTTGTTACTGAGAGCTGATTAGATTTTACACTCAGACCTTACAAAGTATCCTCACTACTTGTTAGCACTAACATACACATGCAGAGGATTTAGTGTGTGTGTGTGTGTGTGTGTGTGTGTGTGTGTGTGTGTTTAATGAGGCTATAAAGCTGCAGAGCGACTTGTAGCCATGCGCTAATGAACACACACTCATGCTGCCCATCCACACAAAAGACTTTGTGTGTGTGTGTGTGTGTGTGTGTGTGCGTGTGTGTCTGTGTTAAGAGATTAAGGGAGTTTTTACAGGTGTTGCAGTCACTGATCTTCCTGTAAGAGTTCGGCTTAAAATCTGATTGGACCGTCCAGCTTTATGGGTTTAACTCTTTAATGCCCGTGTTTAACCCAAACTCCTACACCAATGACCTGATTTCTCTAATGAGGCTGAACTCCCCATTTTATTCTTTCTACTGCATTTATAGTGTAAATCACACTTCAGTGTTGCTTCATCTTTTCTCTGATAAGCCCAGTCAGTAATAAACACTCATTAATCCTACCTTTGCTCTAAAGGACCTCAGCAACTCACATATGCATTTTAATTATTATAAATATAGTTATTTTAATTAATTAAGGCACTCAAGGACACCTTACAGACAAGTAAACAAACTATCTATGTATATGTATGTATGTATGGATAGATAGTAGATAATAAAATTAACATGTGTGCTTACCACTGATGTTACCATTATTAATGTGTGCTTTGAAAAATAAAGCACTGCCAAGGATGACACCCAGTCTCCTAGCCTGAGAAGAAGAAAAAGCTATGGAACTCTAAATTGTCAGAGAAAAACTGTCACGTTTGGCAAGAGCAGATTTTGTACGTATGAGGAGCACCTCAGTTTTATCACTATGAAGTCTGAGAAAATTAGAAGAAAACCTCATTTTATTTTCAAGGAGGCAGTCAGAAAGGATAGAGGGTGGAAGGGCAGCATAGCCATAAAACTAAAAATGGTAGAAGATAGAAGAGGGCCCAAAACAGAACCCTGAGGAACACCACCAGTGACTGGAGTGGACTGAGGTCTAAAGCTTTTGAGTTGAACAAACACTCTATATTTTCCCTTATGTTGTGTGCTTGTATGTGCGTGTGTGTGGAAGTGTGTGTGTGTGAGAGAGAGTGTGTATGTGGACTTAGAAAAATGTAGGAAACGGGCCCTTTAACACTTCTCTTTTTTTCCCTTTCCTCTCTCTCGGACTTATTTTTATGTTCTTTATATTATAGCTTATATTTTATTTGTCACTTGTCAGCCACAAACGAATTTTATAATGTCGTTTTATAATGTTATTTAACGCGGGCCGTGATTTTTTTAACATGTTCAGCTGCCATAATCACGGCAGCCACACCTCATTTTAAACCCTCTGGAAGCCTTTTATAAATATTACAGTACGTTTAAAGGCTGTCTGGCATGTGAGGAAATGAATGAGGCTTTTAGGGCAGCGTTGGCTCAGCGCTGTATGATTTAATATGATTTAATTTGGTGTTTTGCCACAGATTTAACAACTGGATCTGGTACTCTCTCTCTCACTCTCTCTCTCTCTCTTTCTCCTCCCTTTCTCTCTCTCTCTCTCTCTCTCTCTCTCTCTCAAGGTCTTCCTCTCTTTCAGTCTGTCTATATCTGTCTCTTCCTCTCTCTCTCTCCCCTCTCTCCCTCTCTCTCCCTCTCTCTCTGTTTCCTTCTCTCCCTCCTCCTTCCCTCTCTCTCTCTGTCTGTCTGTCTCTTTCTCTAACTCTCTTTCTCTCTCTCTCTTCTCTTTTTCTCTTTTTCCCCACTCTCCTCTCTCTTTAATCTCTCACTCTTTCTCACTTCTGTCTTTTCTTTCTTTCTGTGCCTTTCTTCTCTCTCGCTCCCTCTCAGTGCCAAACAAAATGTATTTCTTTTTTTTCTTTCTCCTCTCTCTCTATCTTTCTTCTCTCTGTTTCTTCCCACCTTTCTTCACTCTCTGGGGGGTAAACGTGAACAGCTGAAAGCCTGTAAATATGAGCATGGCTGTGAGTTTTTGGGGGAATGTGTGTGTGTGTGTGTGTGTGTGTGTGTGTGTGTGTGTGTGCTGTTTCTCTGACGTGTCTGTGTTTGTGTGTTTCAGGTGATGTGTACATACAGCCCACACAGGACACAAAGAACCCAGTCATCTATGGGGTCTTTTCTGTCTCTGGGTGAGTATGTGTGTGTGTGTGTGTGTGTGTGTGTGTGTGTGTTTGTGTGCAACTACTCAGAGAAAGTTGTCCTCCATCTGGTAACGACTCCTTTCATGCATTAAAACTCCAGGCATTGCTGACTGTCACCAGAGTAATATATATATATATCAAATACATACACATATATGTACTACTGTGCAAAAGAATTGAGCCACCCTCCCCTTTCTTCATATTTTGTTTCCAAAGATCCAGACTTTCTTTTATTTTTAATGTGGTCTTGAGGAACAGTTCTCCAGAACTTTCAAAGACTCTCATTTTCAGTCCAGTCCCTGAATCTGACCAGTTTCAGAGGAATGTTTTTGTTTGTTAAGCCACACAGTGACCTACGTATGAATCATTCAAGCCGAACAAGGCACATCTAACTTAAGTCCTGAACCAGTGAAGAAACAGGTGCAGATGATCTTTAGGCACTTTGCAGCCTGTGGGAGTAAAACATTTGTTCCCATTTCTTTCATTTAATCTCAGTATTCCAAAGATTAGACAGTTTGACAGGCATTAAATAGTATTTTTGCACCAACAAGGTGATTCAAAGGAAAATACCAAGAATTAGCACAGTATTGTAGATGTGTAATTGTGCTGCCCACATGACTACAAAGCCTAAAACAGGATATGCTCTCCCACACTTCCTTTGCGGGGGCACTCTGGCTTTCCTCATGAAGCCGTTTGATGGAAACCCATCAGTCAGTAGCTGTGTTACCCTTTAAAACCTCCTCTCTCGGGGAGAAACCCCATATCTTTCACCCCCGCCACACAGAGCTAAAGCCTGCTATGCTATAGCTATCATTTAGAGAGCCAGATGTAGTTACACTGACAGCCCGTCCACAGGGATCCACTCACATCCGGACCTGTTTTAAGTTCATAATGTGAAAAAATGACACTGTCAATTACAACTGGTCCTGAAAATCAGACCTCTTGCTGTACAGCCAGCTGTAATCCAGTATGAATCTGCAGTATGTCTCATTTTTACAGGCAGACAGTAATAATTTTGGAGTTGTTTTAATCCTGTATGAATCCAAAGTAATAAATGTAATGGGGTCTAATCAATTATGAATCTACAGTAATAATTGTGGAGGTATTTTAATCCAGTATGAATCTGCAGGTTGTGCCATTTTAACAGTCTGACAGTAATAATTGTGGAGAGATTTTAATCCAGTATGAATCTACAGTAATAACTTTGAGGTGATTTTATCCAGTATGAATTTGCAGTGGTAATGTTTACAATCTGAGACTAATAAATGTGCAGTGGTTGTAGTCCAGTATGAATCAGCTGGTGCTCCTGTTAATTTGAACTACAGCCTTTAGCTGCAGTGTTTTACATGCATTTATGTGCTTAAAATTCATCTTTTCATCTTTTCCACCTGTCTCCTGCAGCTCTGTGTTTAAAGGCTCGGCGGTTTGTGTTTACTCCATGGCGGATATTCGGATGGTGTTTAATGGGCCGTTCTCTCACAAAGAGGGACCCAACTACCAGTGGGTGGCGTACACGGGTAAAATCCCCTACCCACGCCCAGGGACGGTGAGCATCACCTGCTAGTCAAGTCAAGTCAAGTTTATTTATATAGCCCATTATAATACACAAAGAACATTCAGTGTGCTTTACAGGAATAGATTAAAAATTTAGCATAAAAACTGTAGCAAATAAAAAATAAAAGAATGAAAGAAACTGCAAGAAAATCAATGAAAGAAGATTAAAAGTGTGATGGAAGTGCAGATATTCAAAAGAAGGCGGAGGGGAACAGTGCTGTTTTTAACAGCTTTTTAAAGCTACAGTTGGTGCAGATCTGATATTGATGGGCAGTTGGTTGAACAGCATAATGGATAAACACCATTTCACCATGTTTAGCTTCAACTCTTTTCACCACTAGCTGACCAGATAAGCAGCGTAGGTTGATGTAGGTGAAACCTCTCCTGACTTACTTACTGTTCTTCTTCAGTGTCCTGGAGGAACCTTCACCCCCAACATGAAGTCCACCAAAGATTACCCTGACGAGGTCATTAACTTCATGCGCAACCATCCTACCATGTATAATGCTGTTTACCCCGTGCACAAGCGCCCCCTTGTGGTCAGGACAAATGTGGACTATGAGTTCACAACCATCACCGTGGACCAGGTGGCGGCTGCTGACGGCAACTATGAAGTTCTCTTCTTGGGAACGGGTAAGCTTATGCTATAGATATTCCTAATATTCACATTCCTTCCATTTTAGGGCACAATGTGTACAAAATAGCACATTACGATTCATATTGTGGCCAGATTGATTGTTGAGTGTTGATTTGTGGCCCAATAGCCAATTATGTCACACCCATGGGTAAGCTACATAGTTAAGTTTTGAGCCACCCCTCATTTCTTTATATTTTGCTTCAAATCACCTTGTTGGTGCAATTTTATGTCTGTCAAACTGTCTCATTTTTGGCATATAGAGTAGATTAAAGAAATAGGAACAAATGTTTTACTGCGACAGGCTGCAAAGTATCTAAAGATACAAGGAGCCTAGATAAAGGAGTTCTAACCACTCAGCATTCAGCACCACCAGTATACTGATCACCGCCT
>JBBPCZ010000142.1:15937688-15952830 GCA_037974445.1 Brycinus macrolepidotus | reverse complement strand
CCTCCTTGCCTGACAGCCACTCAGCAGACTCCTGCTTGAACCTGGCTGTCACGCCTGGAGGAACTACACACACACACTAGCACACATACAAAACCTGGATCCTTGTCCAGGGCTACATGGCTTTAATGCTCGGTCGAAGGGCTCGACCGAGACGGAACTGGACGTGACAGTGGTCTGCTTTATAGTGTACAATTATTATAATCTAGGAATATTTCTATGACTTTTTTTAATTCACAGAATTAACATAACCCAGGATTATTTCTACAGATCTTTTTATATAATGGGTTAGTTTATTTTATACAACATAATTTAGGCTTATTTTTACAGCTTTGTTTATATCACAAGATTAACATAACCTGAGATTATTCCCACAGTTCTTTCTGTGGTCTGTTTTATAGTGTGGGTTTTGTATAATATAGGTTTATTTCTACAGCTCTTTTACTATCACCGGATTAACGTAAACTGGGATTGTTTCTACTGTTCTTTTTTTTATCTCAAGATTAATGTAACCTAGGCTTATTTGTACAGTTTTATGTATATGTATACACATATCACAGGGATTAACATAACCTGGGATTATTCCTGCACTTCTTTCTGTGCTCTGTTTTATAGTGTGGGTTTCGTATAATCTAGGTTTATTTCTACAACTCTTTTTATATTATAGGACTAACAGTTCTTTTTATATCATGGGATTAATACAGCTTGGGGTTATATTAGGTTAGTTCTATTCAACCTGAGATGTCTTGTCTCTTCTGTGGAGGCATCAGCTCTTGCTTTTGTTCATTTCAGTTGGAAAATCTGGTGTATTACAACCGCCTGAAGCACTCCAAAATAGTCATCAGCGATTTCCATCTGGCCAAGCTTGAGAACGGACTCATTAAAGAACCTTGTGGAACTCCGGAGTACCTGGGTATGAGATTTCACTGACAATGTAAAACTCTAAGTTATGAGAATATAATGTTTAATAGCTGTCATACAGTCTGTTGTGACGGGATAATTAATATTACATTAGATGTTTTATAATTTATGTAATACACGGTGTGTATTTATATGGTGTCTGTGGAGAAATGTGTTAGACTGAATTTCTCAAACAGTGACTAAAATGAGAAATTAGAAATTTAGATGGTGCTGCAGAGGAAGTTACTTGTGCTTATTAGAGTATTTTTAGCAGAGTTTTTATTATTTGACTTTATTTAGACTTTATATTTTGTATGTTCTTGTCTCTGTGCCTCTGTGTGTCTGTGCAGCTGTAGCATAAACAGTTTCCTCCGGGATCAATAAAGTTTTCTTTATTTTGATACTGATTCGAATTTTTCATCCCTTTTAGCTCCAGAAGTTGTTGGTCGACAGAGATATGGCCGACCTGTGGACTGTTGGGCGCTCGGAGTGATCATGTATATATTGTGAGTGTGTTTTTTATCAACCTAAAAAGCCCTTAAATCACACACACACTTACACACACAAACATTTTGGAGTCACAAAACACTGATACACTGTTCACACTGGAATTAGTTTAACCTTGTGTTGTGTTGCCAGACAAATGCAGTAGTATGGTCATTGTGTTTATCAGAAAAAACTTTTTCTGTTTTCTCCTCCTGCTTGTGCACTACTGTTTTTCTTCCTACTTCTTCTGCCCACAGCACCCACTTGTGGATTTATTAGATGTCTAGTCTATGCAACCCCTATCCAGTAGTGCTTCACTGTAGTGAGGCAGGCAGTCAAGCTAGTCTTTCTCCTCAATTAAGCTCAGTATCAGTGTATCTGAATGAAGAATGACCCCAGGTGGACTCCTATTTTTATTGCATTCCCACATATTGGTGTCTGTTAACTGTCAACACATCAATCTCATTGAAGTCAATGGCAAGAGGAAACCAAAATATCCTCGTGAACAGAGTCTGATGATTACACAACCTCTTATGTAATTATGCTTCTAACAATAAATACACAACTTCTGGTCTAATTATGCTGGTGTATCCCATGTGTTTACTTTCATTCAAACTATATGTGCAGGCTTAATCACACACATCTTGCTCTGCTGTTCAGAAGCCCCTGAAAACCTTAATTAGCTGAAGGAGGTGCATAAGATTAGGATTAGAAATAAACTCTGTAGAAGGGAAGACCTCCAAGAGTGCAGTTGGAGATGCCTACTCAATTCGGTTGTTGCAAAACAGCAGTCTTAAAGATAATCATCTTTCCAGCAACCACAAAAACTGATTGGGTCCAATGCAAAATACTGATCCTGATTCCTACTTTCCTTATTCCTCATCTAGGAACCACAAAATGACTGGGATCACAAAACATATTGTCTCTAATACAAGTGCCTGCAGAACCTGAAGTGTTTTCTACCCAGAATAAGCTAGAAAGCTAAAAACAACAATTAGCAGTTTGAGAACAAGCTAACAGCTTTTCCACTGATCTTCACATTTAACACTCATTGTTTGCTCACAGGCTTTCTGGGAACCCTCCATTCTACGATGAAGCAGATGATGATGACTATGAAAACCATGATAAGAATCTGTTTCGCAAAATTCTTGCAGGAGACTATGAGTTTGATTCACCTTACTGGGACGATATTTCTGATTCAGGTGCCTGTCATGCCTTAAAACTGGATTAAAATAATTCCAAAATGATTACTGTCAGACTGTAAAAACTACACACACTACAGATTCATACTAGATTATAATAATTCTACAGTTATTGGATTAAAATGACACAGATCTAATCAGTCATCATTAAAATTATTGAACCTCCACAGGTAAAACTTGTACAAAATGGTTTAAGCCTTATCTGGTCTTATTTTTTAATGGGATATCATCTTTAAAATATATGTTCTGTTTGAAGCACTACATTTTATTTTGTTTGTTCACAGCTAAAAGTTTAGTATCTCGTCTCATGGAAGTCGACCAGGATCAGAGGCTTACAGCGCAGGAAGCCATCAACCATGAATGGTACTAACATTTTTTTGGCTTTTTTAGCACATTTTGCCGACGTGTGTGTTTTTCACTGCAGGTAAGTAATATGCTTTAAAGTTTTGTTGGCCTTATCTGAAGTTTTCCTCTACCTTTCTCAGGATATCTGGAAACGCCGCCTCAGATAAGAACATCAAGGAAAATGTGTGTGCGCAGATAGAGAAGAACTTTGCAAAAGCGAAGTGGAAGGTAATAATTATATTCAAAATGACTTTCTTCATCCGTCATAGACCAGCTTGGTTTGTCCTCTACTTTTATCACTGCGTGTTCGGAATTTATTAATTTATCGGCTAGGACGCCTGGGGAATACATTTTTTCTCTTTTGGAGGGAAAAAAAAAGATTATGGCAAGGACATTATTTATCCAGCAATTCTTTTGCTGACATTTTTTGCAGTAGTAAAGCAGGCTCAGATTTATCAAGCTGAGCAATTCAGTCAGTTGTGGTGTGATCATATAAAAACCCATCAATCACTGCTAGTACGTTGCCCATAAAGAGTCTGGGGACACTTCAGCTTTTCAAAATCTTTTTAATAATCAAGCTTGTTTTCTTTGTGGCCTAACTGGGTGAGCAGGGCTCTAAAGACTCTCGTGCCCAGGAGCCTCTCAAGACCACAATCCATCTCTGATGACATATCCACTGTCTCATTTGAGCCCCAACTCCCTCAGCCTATCCATTTGCATGTCCACATGGAAGGCTCATTATGAAGTGGGCTACAGTAGTACGCAAAAGTCTGTGCACTCTGGAGAGGTTTTGTTGTTTGTTGTGTAAGTGTCTGCTGGACTGATTCCTTACTATATATGTTAACAACACCTTTGCTTTCATGTTTAAGGTCAGGGGCATCATTAGAACGTAATGTTTAATAAATATCTCTTTTTATAACGTATGATAATAATTAAAAACAGCCAATAGCCCCAGATCTAATCATCTGTCATTCTGAACTTTCATGAAGATGTGGCGACACAGGCCAAGGCGAACCCCACCCCACAAATTGGAACTATAGCCCAGTCGACAAACCCACAGCTCTGCTGACAAATCAAAACAATAGCCCCATCAAAAAACCAACTCCCAAATTGACAAATCAAAACAATAGACCCATCAAAAAAACAACTCCCCCATTGACAAATCAAAACAATAGCCCCATCAAAAAAACAACTCCCCCATTGACAAATTAAAATTATCGCTCCATCAACAAACCAAGCCCCCTGTTGACAAATCAAAACTACAATAAAACATTTCCCCCATTGACAAATCAAAACTACAGCCCCATCAACAAACCAAGGCCTTGTTGACAAATTAAAACTACTGCCCCATTGACAAACCTGCTTCCCCCGTCAACAAATCTATAGCCTGGTCAACAAACCAAGCCCCCTTGACAAGACAAAACTATAGCCCTGTTGACAAACCAATGTGCCTCATCCATGGACAAATCAAAACTCACCTATTCCTTGACGAATCAAAACTATAGCAATGTCTACAGACCAACCTCTCTGTCATCAAATCAAAACTATAGTGCTGAATGTTTTAAGATCGTAATGATGCCCCTGCTTAAAGTCATCTTAAAATCAAAATGGACTTTTCCTTTTAGTTTGTTAGTCCTTGGCCATATTAAGCACATTCCACTGTGTCATATCAAACAAAAGACAGCATTCAAATTCTCTGAACTCCTGACTACAAGGGTCAGGGAAAAATATATGAACCAGTTATATCATAACATCTACGTCATGATAAGGAAGAAACACGCACTCTGTTTTCTGATTTGGCTTTAATGAAAATCAGACAGTACCTGGAAAATTTCAAAGGAATTGAAAGCATCCACAAGAAATTATTTCCTCTCTTTTGAAACCCGAATGATTTCTGTTCTCTAGAAAGCTGTGCGGGTCACAACCATCATGAAGCGGCTGCGAGCTCCAGAGCACCAGAACACCGACCCAGCAGCAGCGGCCAGTGCGGGAGCCCCAAACCCTGCTGGCGGAGGCCAGGAAAATCTGCAGGCTCCGGCAGAGGCCTCCACAGCACCTGGTGGCACTGTAGCGCCAGAAAACAACACGGCTGTTCCCTCTGCTGCTCCGGAGGCTGCTAGCGCAGAAGCCCAAGCACCAGCAGCTACAGCAAACCCACCAGCTGAGCCGGGACAGCCTGCTTTAGCCGCCGAACAAGCCGAAGCAAATCCTTCATCACGGTGCAACGGTGAGGCTGCTGCCAGCCCACCATCAGCCACACATGCCAGTGATGAACAGAATGGTTAAACTTGGTCTCTCGGTCGACTCATCCCCTCTTTCCTTTCGTTTTAACTTCAGCTTTGTAAATTAGTTGCTAGCATGGTCACCCTGAACCTGCTTCGCTCTCATGCTAACATTAGCATCGCTAGCGTTGTTATGTAGAGCCTCGCCACTGTCTTTTCCTGAGCTTGCCCTGACAAAAACAATCCTTAAATTAATGATGTACCCTGTTAACGACCACTTCTCATTGGCCTGTGTTCTAACGAGCCATACTATGCTACGTTTGTTATTATGCACTAATGAGTGTGGCCACTTCCTATTGGTCTGTTTGAGCTCCAGATCACTGTAAGAACACAGTTTTGCTCCGTAGTTCAGAATATAGTAATGTGAAAAACTTTGTGAATTTTTTTTTGTTTGTTTGAACAGCTCCAAAAACGTGATGTAAACAAACGTTTATTTGCAATAATTTCAGACAGACTTCTCTACACAAAACACCTTTGTTTGATGTACAGTACTGTGTGCAAAAGTCAGAGACTACCCTTTCAGTTATCTAATTTTAACCATTAACCATTAAGCAAAAGTTATTGTTCTTAATGGTCAAAAATGATTTTTAATTTTAGATATATTTTAACGGAACTTTGCTAATATAATATCAAATTCATCAGTATTTAGTCCACCCACTTTTCGAGGGTCTTGCTTTCAGTGTTCCTGCAGAAATCTTGTAAACTCCTCCAAAATTCAGTCTTAGTCATTTTTTCCTGACAAAAATGAATAATTTGTGCTTAATTTAAGTTTTGAGGGTGGTTTCTTGGGATCTTTCTGTTTTTTTTCTGTTTTGTACTGATTAAAAACACAGTGACATTGAGTTTGTGGATGTGGATCAAGGCTATTCTTGGACTAAACTGCAATATCAATGGTGTTTTCACCATTAAAAATCCCTTTTAGGCCAGGATTAGGCTTAATCTGACCCTTAGTCTGGTCTTAATCTGGGTCTCAAGAACAGGCCCCAGAAAGTGGCATTAAATTGTTTTTTTGTGTTGTTGGAGCTAAAATCGGACAGTAAAGTGAAGAATGTCAAAAGATATTTACTTACTTATATGTATGTCATTTTTATAAATTATGAGAATTTTGTCATATTTTGAGCAAATTGAACATAATTGTTGGCTGATCTGGCCTGGTTTGGTTGACGGTCATGCTGATGCTCAGGAGAGCGTGGCTTGGCTCTTATGGAATTGTAAAGTTTCTGTAAATACGAGCCTTTAAAGTCGTAGCCAAAAACAGCATGCTTTTTGAGATTTGCTGTTTATTTCATACATGTCCTGGTGATCTGCGTGTTAAGAAAGATGTCCAACTTATTGGCCTTACGCGGATAATTTGTCCCTCCTGGTCCAGCAACTCGCATCCAGCAACACCAATCCAACACATGCTACACACATTTAGCTCTTTTTAGGCTGATATTTGCATTTTCACTTGTGGTAGTTGTAGGTTGTAGAACAAGGGTGAAAAGAGGTCTGATTATCTAGAGATATACACACTCAGCTTCGATCTGCACGCTAGCTACTAGCTAGGCTAATTTAAACATGACAACTGGAACTTTTCTCAGAATCAGTCAGTGTCATAATGTATAAAGAAATCATCTGCGTTCACTTAACATTACATTTTTTAGATAGTTGAGGACGTTGGTAATGTTTCACTGAAGGCCAGTATTCATAAGGCTCCATAACATGTACAGAAGCCTATATGACAGCTGACATAGAATGACATAAGCTGACATAAGATGACATAAACTGACATAAGCTGACATAAACTGGCAAAATGACAGACTGACTACCTGACAAGATGACATAAGCTGACATAAACTGACATAAGCTGACAAACTAACAAACATTTATAAAGGCTTATTTCAACATACATTTTTTAGGTTGTTGAAGGCCAGTATTCATAAGACTTGATAACATGCACATAAGCCTTTATGATAACTGACATAAGCTGACTTAAGATAACATAAGCTAACAAACTTTTAATCGTTGAGAATGTCTGCAATACTTCACTGAGGGCCAGTATTCATAAGGCTACATGACATGTTTATAAGCCTTATGACCTGACATAAGATGACATAAGCTTACATAAACTGTCAGAAACATTTATAAAGGTTTATTTCAATACACAACAGTTGCCATAACATTTTCTGAGACTAAAGCAGCCTTGACTCTTGTTGGAATAAGCCTTTATGAATGTTTATATTACTTTATGTCAGTTGTCATGAAGGGTAGCCTTAACAAACCTGGCCTTCAGTGAAGTTTCAGCACGATGTTGAGTCTACGTGAAAGCGACACACTGTGGATTTTTTGCATAGGTTTCTTTGGGCCCTGTTTCACTATATACTGTAGTTCTTTAACTTGGTTAGTTTAAATGCAGTCCGCGTTCGGTCACTTTAGCTACTATGCATTAGAGGTCTCCACTCCAGTTTATGTCCATTAAACCCAGTGTGGCGTCAGAAACTGGTAAAGCATTCATTACCAATAATATGATGCCTGCCGTGTTGTTATCTATATGAGTTTATAAAGAATTCCAACCTGTTTGCAGGGTTTTTTCCGTCCTGTGCTCCACAGTGGGTTTCTGATGGGCTAAAAGAGAGGAATGTGGGTCGTGCTGAGAAGAAGAAAACTAGCAGCCACAGGACACATGGCTCTCATGAGGGACCATTTTCAGATATTATTCTTAATTCATTGTACAGTATTACACTTTCTACCTGGTTTGTTTTATACAGTCGTGTGCAAAGGTTTAAACATCCCTGGTTAAATGGAATTTTTTTGATTTTATAGAGAAAACAGAGAAAACTCTGAAATTTGGCATGGAAATTTTTGACATGCACATTTCAGTTTATTTATTCATTTATTCATTTAGTTAGTTATTTGTTTGTTTGTTTGTTTACTAGATAACATATTTATATATAAATTTAAATTAGGTACACACCCTATAGAGAACACACTAGAAGTTGGCATTTTTCTGCATTTTTTGTGCAGATTATTAATTTCTTTCTTTCTTTCTTTCTTTTTCTTTCTTTCTCTCTTTCTTTCTTTCTTTCTTTTTCTTTCTGTATTTATTTTCTCTCCTTTTATATCCTTTTTTGCTTTGTATGGTTTGCTTTAATCCACGTTATATTTGCACTCAATATAAAGCACTTAGAGCTGCATTCAGATTTCTGAAAGGTGCAATATAAAAAAGATCTGTCATTATTCTTCTTATTATTATTCTTATTATTATTATGAAACATATATTCAGTTTGCGACATTTTATGCCCCCCACCAATTTATTCAGCAAAAGAAATTGTGTGTGAAAGTGTGTGTTCTCTGTAGGAAGTGTACTTATTTTTTATAGTGGCGGGCAAAAACTTCTGCACAGGACTGTATTTCCACATCTCCATGCATTTTAGCATGAAGTATTATCTGGGAAAACTCCCTCTCCAGCTCTTCTGTGAGCAGCCCCCCAAGACAGATGAGGTGAGGCTGGGGGAGAGCGAGTGTATCGGCACAAACCTGAGCAATAGTTTTACCTACGGCGACACTGTGACGCCTGTTCCTGCTGATAGCTGGAGTGTGTACAACACCACTGTCCACTTCCTGGTGGGGGCGCTTTCTGTTCAAATGGCCTGTCTATGATAGAGTTTCACCATGCCTTCGGCCTGCACACCAACTGACCCGACCTGTGTTCATTTCCTCATCTACACGGCAACAAGTGGCATCCTGTAGTGGATGCTTGTCGGTAGTCATTGCAATCAGTGAGGGGACCCTGTAAGAGGGTACGAGGGACAAAGGGGTCAGTGTTTAGCCCTTCAGTGCACAGCATCACACGGTTACACCGCCTGATTACTTTCCATTAAAGCGTACCGTCACACTGGTTTTGGACCGTTTAACAATGAACATTTTAACGAGTTCTAAGTGCTGACATCACAATGCACAATAATGGCAATTCAACATTACAGCTGATACATCATCATCTTTACGCTTTGAGTTTTTTATATTCATTTAAATTACACTAAACTCGAGCTGCATCCAAACAACTGATACACCAACTGACGGACGGAGCACCATGCAGGACACTCAAGATCACAACACACACAAACTCACTGTTTGAAGCTGTAAAACAACTCTTTACATTTTGTGCAACTGTTGAGACATCTGACACGCCTTTATAAACTATCTTTATGGAGTACTTGTCTTCTCCCTTATTCATTCATAAAAACCATAGCAACTACAGCTTGTGCTCTTGTACAACAAACACAAACATCCTGTCGAACGAGTCAAAGTCAAACAAGTGACACCAGCATCCAGGCGAACACTGTCTCACTGATGGAATGTTTAGCTGCTCTGTGGTCAGGCAGCGCAACCAGAGCGAATACAGGAACAATTCACAATACAGAGTTAATGATTGTCAGATTTTAGTGTGGAACAGGTAGAACTGTTAAAAAAAACTCCCCCACTGAAGGGTTAATCTCAGGCCTGTCCCTTGTTTATATATGAGGTTATAGACAGCTTGGTCCATGTGGGTTATCGGCATGTCACTTAGTATCGTTGGCTGGACAACTTTAATGCCCTGTTCACACTCATGTTAGCATCTGTTGAAAGCCATTTATACCGATGGCAATTGATCAGATTTTGGACTGGATGAAAGGGTGACATTAGTCTCTTGCTGCCACATAAAAACCACCTTATCGAAGTAAATGGGATTTTAACGAGAGTTTAGATCACCGCTTAAGCTACACGTGAACAAACGTGAGGGGTCTCTGTTTGATGAAAGTGGTCTTTTCTTGTTGGGTGTGCTTTAGTGTTACAGTACTGTGCAAAAGTCTTACACACCTGTGCAAACTGATTTAAAAGCATTTATCCGAGCAGTAAGGGACTTTATGCCAGCAAATACACAAGTAAACATTAGAATAAATGCGAACAAACAAGAATCTATTAAATAATAACAGATTTCTCCTCCGGCCTTTGCTTGGATTTGTGAAACTCCATCAGCAGCTCCTGATTTGGTTTAATGAAGTATTGACTGAGCTCAGCCAGGTATTTGAGGTATTTGATGTGAACTACGATGTAATACTGGGCCTCCATGAGGTGGTCTGGGAATGATTAAGCAAACAAATCACTATTTTCCATGTTAATATATTTGTATATGTTCTAAAATTAGCTTTTAAATCATATACAGCTCAGCTAAATGGGTTTTGAATATAATTTTTCTCAGGTGCCTTTTGCACAGTACTGTATGTGGTCATGCATGCAAATCCCTGACCACCTCTGAAGGTGGACCAAGTGATCGGATCACAAGGTGTCTCCGAGAGTGATTGGACCCTGTTAGAATCTGTGTTTAGTTCTGATGGGATCGCACAGAGTGTGGCAGGTGTGAACGGGGCTAGCGGTACATGGAAATCATTGGTGGGGTGGAAGCAGGTGGTTTTAGCAACGGCTAGGTGGAATAAGGCCATGTTTTAATGACTAAAACTGCCAAAACCTCGCTGAGATTAGATACGTAGCAGCCTATTGAGACTTGATCGCAAAGGCCTGAAGGGGGCAATATATTCCTGGGTTTAATTAAGAGAGGCTTAGTGTACGTGGGTATTTTCCTTTTTTTGCACAGAAAGTGCATAGAAGTCATTGTTCTGTTTTGTTAATGTAATAATTAATGTAATGTCTTAGGAACTCCAGTCTCGCCTGTTTTTTTTGAAGACCAGAACCTGAGACTTTAATGAAGTAATACATTATCAGCCATTTCTCTTTCTTTTCCTTTTAAAGCTCGACCCAGGAGGGTTCCAATTAAAAAACAGAGTGATTTTTACGTGTATTTGTCTGGTAATTAAGGTTTTTACATAACACGGAACACATGTACACCTAGACCGCGACGAAATACTGTGTCAATACGATTCAAAGCAATGCTTTTTTTTAGCGCAGAACATTTGCATTTCCCTGTTAGTCGTCTGTTGATTTTTCCCCTCCGACTCTCGTGTTCTTGATGCCGTGGTTGTTTGTGGACGTGTGGGCTCTGGCGGAGCTCTGTCTTTCTCACCTTGAACCTCTGTATTTCTCTAAGTTTCATCTGTTTGATGGTAATAAACAAGACAAAAAAACTAATAAATAATAAAGAAAACCTGACCCAAACTTGTGTATGTGTGTTTGGGGGTGTTGCGGACTGTTTTCCTGGGTTTTTTTTAGGTTTCTCAACAACAATTTGCCCAGGTATCAGCAGCTCATACCAATGATTCCTATGGAAAAAAAAATCAAGAAAATACTTCTACACTTCTAGTATTTCGTGCAACCTTGCAAAATTTCGAAGCTGTTTTCAAATACTTTTAAATTTTTAAAAAATTTTAAATTTCAAAGCTGATCTCAAATACTTTCAATTCTTTTAAAATTTTAAAAATGGAAGTCGCTTTGGATAAAAGCGTCTGCTAAATGCCGTAAATGTAAATGTAAATGTATTGTTAGGTATAAGGGTCCGAGGCCACAGCTCCAAATATTCCTTTGAGTTTCATCTGTTTGATGGTAATAAACAAGATATAAAACCAAATAAATAAACTGATCCAGACTTTTTGTGTGTGTTTGAGGGAGTTCGGAACTATGTTGCTGTGCTTTGGCTTTTACTGCTTATTTTCTACTATGGTTCCTCAGTAACAACTCACCCAGGCACCAACAGCTCATGCCAAGAATTCCCATGAAAAAAAAGAAAATGCTTCTCTAATTCCATTATTTCATGCAACCATGCAAAATTTTAAAGCTGATCAAATACTTTCAAAATTTTCGAACATTTTATAAATAACCCCTGATCTTTTTTAGAGACACGGCAACAAACACGCACAAAACCGACCTCCAACTTCAACTCTTACAGAGGAGAAACGTCCTGAGCCAGGAGCTGAGTAACGTCCAGACATTTGTTTATCGCTACTTAAGCTCAGTATGTGTTAAGATTGGCCACGGGCTCAGTGATTTTTCAACTTTCTCCATTTCTTACCTTCAGTCACTAAGTTCATTTTTTCTGTTTCCACCTTAAATGGGGCAGCAGTTACAGTGCTATGACAGCACCAGAATGTCCCAGCAGCACTATTTAAGGCGGAACAGGAAAACTGGTGTGCAAAGCATAATCTCAGCCTGGTCTAAGTGAGTAAAAGCCAGACATTATAGGGAGACTGTGACCAGAGGGGGTCACTGTTTCACTCATCTGTGAGATAGTAGAGCATGTGCTTGATGTTTATTGTGATAAAAGGAGAGTTGAGTCCAGTGTTGGAATGCAATATAGCTGTACATCATATTTGGCATCAGACTTAAAAAAACGAACCCACCACCACCACAATAGACAAATCAAAAATCTCTCCATCAGTAGTTCATAGCCCTAAATCTTTCAGATCCTGACGATGCCTCTGGTTACAAGCTTTGAAACGTTGCCATTATGTGGTGATAAATGTCATCTACATCACAAATAATACTTAATTCAACCTCGTTGTCATTGATATATCTCCCTAACACTTTTTTTTTAATGGATGTACCACGGTAGGAGTGTGAAACCTTTCACATTTGCATGAAATCTTTCATATTTGAAATTTCATCATTTCTGCTTTCCCTAAAAATTCCTCAGAATTGAGATTTGATGTACAATGACTACATTCTATCTGTCATGAATGTAATATTTAAAAAAAACACCCAACAATTTCAAGCTACTTTTGACCCTAAGACCCTAAATTTTCTTTGAAACTACAAATCTGTAGTGATATGACTCTTTTTGGACTCTTTAGAGGAATCACACAGGACCCTAAAGTCACCATGCCCAATACCTGGAGGGGTGTATAGACCCCCAGCACTAAGCTGAGGGGTTCTCGGGAGGGATGGGGCTCTCTGGGATGAGCTGGAGCGGAGTTTTTGGCTAAACTTCAGTACCTGCCTCACTAATGCTCTCCTGGTTGCAATCAAATCCTCACAGCAATGTTCAACATCTAAAACCCTCCCAGAAGAGTAGAGGCTGTCACTGCAGCAAAGGGGGAACAAACTCTACTAATTAATTCCCTTGGTTTTTGAGGAAATATTGGATGAGCAGGTGTAGGTGGTTGGTTGGTGTAGAGGATAACATCACTGCTTTCCAAGCAGGAGAGTGGGGGTTGATTCCTTTGGACAAAAGCATCTGCCAAAATATGTTAATGTCTGCAAACTTTCGGACATTATAGAGCGTGTGAGAGCTGAGCTTGAAGAGGATTAGACTCTCATTAAAACGTTCAGCAAGTAAGAGACATCATCCTCTCACTCTGACAGTTATCACTGAGCACAGAGGGGGGCTGTATGATCAGCAGGTGCACAGCGTCAATTTTTCTCTCCTGACTCACACACACACACACACACACACAGATGGACACACACATACACACTCAGTGACGCACTGTGTAATGATGTCAGCGAGACCTCAGGCCTGGGACTGACGCTCATGTGGATAAAGCCGGGGTTAATAAGGCTAACCAGGCCCTCAGAGAAGATGCTAGTGCCAGTACTCATCACAGATGGTTCAAAGCAGCTTCATTTCATAGTGAACAACAAGAGACCCACCCAGACATGATGAGCAGACAGCGTAAAACCCTGACTGTGTAGTGTGTGTTACAGTCCGACAGTATTGTGGAGATGTTTTATCCAGTATGAATCTACAGTGTTAATTGTAGGGGGGTGTTAATGCACTAAGAATCTACAGTGTGTGTTGTTTTTAGAGTCTGACAGTAATAAGTGTGGAGGGATTTAAATCCAGTATGAATCTACAGTAATAACTGTTTAGTGGTTTTAATCCAGCATTAATCAATGTGTATAGTTTTTATAGTCTGACACTAATAATTGTTGAGTGATTTTAATCCAGTTTGAATCTGCAGTTTGTGTAGTTTTTACAGTTTGATAATAATTGTGAAGGGATTCTAATCCAGTATGAATCTGCAGTGTGTGTGTAGTTTTTCAGATTGATTGTAATAAGTATGGAGATATGCTTATCCAGTATGAATCTACAATAATCATTGTGAAGTAGTTTTAATCCAGTATGAATCAGTGTGTGTAGTTTTCAGTCCAACAGCAATAAGCATGGAATGATTTTAATCCGGTATGAATCTACAGTGTGTGCAGTTTTTACAGTCTGACAGTAATAAATGTGGAGGGATTTTAATCCAGTATGAATCTGCAGTGTGTGGTTTTAACAGTCTAACATAATAATTGTGGAGTGATTTTAATCCAGTATGAATTTACAGTGTGTAGATGATGTTTCTAAATGCAATAGTCAAATAAGTGGACTTCTAATTATATTTATAATGGAATATAATCATAATGCTTGAACGGATTGCTATTAACATCTTTGATGGAGATCAATTCATATGTTTCAACTAAGTTAACTTTTCAACTGAGTATTTGAGGTCAAAAATACAGATTTTAAGTGATGTTTTGTAATGATAACACATATCTTCACTCATTGTATCTCCAAAACATGGATACATGGTTTTCCTTGGTCAGTGATGGTATTCAAGCACATATGTATGAATTATCAAAAGACATCAAATCCCATTTAATTGAACTGTCCATTATGGAATTGTGAACTTCTCTTTGACACCCATGTGACACTGATTCATTCTGATTTACAAATAATCTCCAGCAGAATTCCTTGCTTTAGAGACAGAATTTGGCCATTATTCTCATAATGTGTTGGTGCCTTTACTTTCGATCACAAGGCTCTCACAGAAACAGTGGACACCCAAAGTGAGGGGAAAGCTTGTTAAAGTGTCCCCTCTGGTGGCTGATACAGCTCATTACACTTAACCTTTCTCTCATCAGATGGTCTATCCATTGGATGGGACTCTAAACACTCCTCTTCCTCCTCACTTTAGACCAAGTGTCTAGCATCCAACCAGCATCCAGCAGTGTCCAGATGGGGAACCAGTGACCTGTGAAACA
>JBBPCZ010000142.1:15895052-15914772 GCA_037974445.1 Brycinus macrolepidotus | reverse complement strand
TATTATTATTATTATTATTAAATCTTTGTTTTCTGCACCTGTGGCGTACAGACAATTACCACAGAGAAAAAAAACTGGTTTCTATGTAATTAGAAAACAACAGAAACCCCAGTCAGTGACTTTAAATATATTTACAACCAAGGCTTTTTTATGAGACGTTCTGAGACAGTGATATTATTGTCTGTGGTAACAGGCCTTACAGACACAGCAGACAGAAATTAAGTTAAAAAAAAAAAAAAGTTGGGAGTCTCTCAGCCTGGACTCTTGGAGCTGAGCAGTGACGTCTATGGCTGATCAATGATGCTGCATGATGAGAGCATTAGAGCTCCCTGCCATTAAGTTATGAGGCACGTATCTGGGACACCAAATCCAACACCTAAATCCTTTCGAAACTTTCATTATGTGTTGTCAGCGGTGACTCTTATGACTCAAGTTGAAGAGACACATACGCAATTGTCCGTTGAGACAATGAAACTAGGCCTAATGTCAGGAAATAGTGGGAGGTAAGTAGGTTTTTGCACTCACCGATATCCAGAAGCATTTATAAACGACTGGGCCACTTTATTCAAAAATTAGAAAATAAACTAGCAATTTACTAGCAATGGTTTAAAACTTCAAAAACCCAGTTGATGCTTCACAAGCAGAGCACTCCTAAAACACCGTCATAGACAAAACTACATCCTTATTTGGAGCTTCTGTGCGTTTGGGTTGACAGTGGAAGCTTCAAACATCACAGGAAGCTTTGTTCCATGATCACATGTTGTATAGAACTAAAGGTCTTAAACTTTTAAAAATCATTAAATTTACAGCGTTTGGAACTTTAAAAAGATGCTGATCTTTAAAATGGCATCGTATAAAAACATTTTTTTTTTTCTGGAAAAGCCACATGTTGCCCAATCACGTGTGTGTGTGTGTGTGTGTGTGTGTGAGAGAGAGGGTGGCGGCGCGCATAAGCGGCACTTTTGACTGTTCTGAAGCAGCGCTGACTGAGAGTTGATGTAAAGTCAAACTCCGCCTGAGACAGCCTTACTTCCGATTATGGAAAAAATACCCTCAGAACTGTAAGGGTTAAGGCGTGAAAGTGTTGTTTTTCGCTTCTCACCCTGATTGCTTGTCTGAGAATTGTCTTCCGGAGCCTGGTGAAGCTGGAATGACTACAGAGGGCAACCAGCAGATTCTACCAGTCAGTAAAGCCACTAATGATAAAACTCGTCTTGGCCGTGCGTCACGCCACATGCTCCTGAGACAGTGACTCAAATTCTGCAGCTGATGGACGCTTATCTGCCCTGCTATTACAGAAGACGTTCATTAAGATCGCCACACGTACCAAATGGCAGCAATCGACTGAAGAAGCTGAGGACTGGCGGGGTGGGAGGAAACTCCTCAGACTTTCTCCACACGAGGTAATCAACGCAGACCCTCAGGGGCTTTTAGCGAACGCACCTGAAATCTGAGCTGCTCCTGTTTAGGGAACAAACACCGCTATGCAAAATGGTTAACTGCTTTTGTTTGACATTCGCTGGCGGTGAGAGGAGACAGCGACTCGAAACATGCAAAATATATGAGAGGTTTAACATTACACACATTTTAGGTTTCATGCAACACTGGACTCCAGCACCTATTCTGAAAATAAGTATTTAGTATGGTTTAAGTATTTTGAGAATATCATCAGTATTTAAACAACTGCATGTTCCATTTCGTTTGAATTGGATTTCATAGCATGTGTATCATAATAATGTTCAATTTGACAAAACACCCAAATTTGTTATGAAATGCTCAATTAATGTCTTATTTCTGTATCTGTGTCTCCAAAAAATCTCCAACCATCTACTTCAGAAGAAGGAAAAAAAAAAACCATTTTACTTAACGTAAACATATGTTCACTCAGATCACGTTTGGATAATTTCTATTGGTCAATTCACCACAGAGCTGGGCACAATATTTAAACAGCTGCATATTGTATTTCTTTTGAATTGGATCTCATGTGGCATCACGGGTTGTTTAGTCCATTCGAACTTATGTGAAAAATACATTTTGTGTATCGTAATAATGTCCAATCGGCGACAATGCCCTAATTTGTTATGAAATACTCACATAGTGTCATGAACTGGCCTTTTCGATTGGTGTAAAAGTCCAGGGATGTGTACCTCTAAGATGCAAACTCAGTTTTGGGCTCCATTTAACTACTGAGGTGAGTCAGACAAAGTTACTCAGTAATCAGATCAAAAGTGCAATAAGCTGAACCTGTTCGGTCGCTAACTGATGAAACAGCTTTGCTGCAAGCCTCCTGTTATAATATTTTACTTCAGAGTTCAATTACCATGATGGCTTAATTCATTAAAGATAAAATAAAAATGCGAAAGAACTCGCACTCAGCAAACGGCGTTGCCTGCCAGCACTCAATCACACCGAACATGTAAGTTCAGCAGAAGAAGCAGAGCATTGCGACACACAGCTTCCGCCAGATTTTAGTTTCCACATTTTCTGGAGGCTCAGGCTCGGAGCCAGGCCCGCTGAAAGAGCTCCATCCCTCCACAAACACAAAAAACCCTCAGTTTCTGTCAAAACAGGGAGGTGAAGGGGAGCAAAGTGCGCCCGTGGTGTGACCCAAACACAGCGCTGCTCGGGGGACGCGGCGGACTGGTGCCAGTAAACCCTGTCAAAATATTCCACCAGATGACACAAGGGCAGACGTGCTGCAATCGACTGAGCCAATGGAAAAATCCCTATTTCTGTCATGCCATTCACTCCCTTTTAAAGAGATCTGACATGACACAGAGTGTGTGAGTGTGTGAGGGAGAGAAAGAGTGAGCAAGAGAATATAAGGGGGGGGAGAGAGTGAGAGACAGGCAGAAAGAGAGAAAGTGCAAGATAGAGAGACAAAGAGAGAGATGGAGAGACCAAGAGAGAGATTGAGAAAAAGAGACATCGAGAGAGAGAGAGAGAGAGAGAGAGAGAGAAAGAGAGAGACACCGAGAGAGAGACCAAGAGAGAGAGACCAAGGGAGAGAGACCAAGGGAGAACTTTAGAATCCTTTAAGTCGCAATTACTTAGGAAAAGATCAGCATCTTCCATTACATAAAGGTAAATAATGGTAGTATATAATCATACAAAAATTTACTACACACATTCTTTAGTTTCACTCTGAACGTAACCTGTTCTGTTCAACAAAACAGTGAAAAAAGCCTCTTACAGTAATAATCTTTGCCTAAGCCGTAAATAGTTGTGTAAATGTTGGAATTACTTCGTTTTGAGATTATCAGTATTATTCAAGCCGTGTGTGTTTAGCTTGTCTTGGGGGCAGAGTCACCTGTGTGTCACTTCTGTAGAGCTAATCACCGTACCATGATGTGATCTAGAATCCAAATCATGGGTGAATGTCATACCAGTATGTATTTACTCTTACACCGACATGCAAGTGTGTTAAAAACAACCAGAGAGGAGGAGATAAGAAATTTAATGTGCCAGAGTCTATTAAAACCACATCACAACTTAAGAAACACCCAGCAAGACACCAACTTAATAAATACACTTAATAAAACCACTCAGGGTTTGTCTTCATTTATAATTACAAATATAATGAGCTACTGCTCTGTTTCTGTTTTTCCCCTCTTTTTCCGCTATTTATCTCAACGGGAAGTTGACTTGGTCAGCTTTAACTAACGTTTAATGAACATGTCATTAAAACACTTCCTAAATGAGTGATCTAATGGAGTTTGAGGGTGGATGAAGAAGCCTAAACCAAATATTACAGTGAAAACTGTCACGTAAGTGAACTGAATGCAGCACAATAAAAGTACCTTCACAAAAAAAGCTCAAAACGAGTGAAACTTGGTACATCCTTCAGTTGTCAGAACAGGAACTGAAGTTTTGTCTCTCTTTTCAATGATTTAATCACTAAATGTGAATTATTTATATGTCAATGTGTAAAAAGTAGAAACCTCTCCTAGCAAAAATATGCAATACTGTGTAAAAGTCTTGAGCCACCCCTCATTTCTCCACATTTTGCTTCTACAGCATCAGACCTACATGCATCTTTAATGTAGTTTTGAACAGTTCTCCAGGCTTCCTGAAGGACTTTCCAAGACAGTCACCTGCTTTTTGTTTGCTAAGACACACAGTGACCTACGTATGAATCACTCAAGCAGAACAAACACATCTAACTTAAGTCCTGAACCAGTGAAGAAACAGGAGCAGATGATTCCAGATGATCAGGCGGTGATCAGTATACTGTATACCTTCATCAAGGCACCTTGTATTTTCAGGCACTTGGTTCCCATTTCTTGAGTTTAATTTACTCAGTATGTCAAAAGATAAAACAGTTTGACAGACATAAAAGTATTTTTGCACAAACAAGGCAATTCAAAGCAAAATGTAAAGAAATGAAGGGTGGCCCAAGACTTTTGCACAGTACTGTGCATACATAAAGTGAACTGAGCAAATGCCAACAGCTTAACAAACACCTCTGTAACTTGAGTGGACGCACACGTTTAAACGCCAGAGAGCTAAACATGAGAAAAGCAAGTATTCACTGCATACCTCATGAGTCACACTATATGAACAAAAGGATTGGGACGCCTCTTAATTATTGAATTCTGATGTCCCTTTACTTCCAGTGAAGGGCAATCTTAATGCTTCAGCATACCAAGACATTTTGGACAGCGCCATGCTTCCAACTTCAGTTTGGGGAAGAACCTTTGCTATTCCAGCATGACTGTACCCCAGTGCACAAAGCAAGCCCTATAAAGACATGGTCGGATGAGTTCAGTGTGGAAGAACTTGACTGGCCCGCACAGAGCCCTGACCTCAACCCCATCCAACACCTTTGAGATGAACTGGAACGGAGATTGTGAGCCAGGCCTTCTCGTCCAGCATCAGTGACTGACCTCATAAATGCTCGACAGAATGAATGGATACAAATTCTCACAGAAACTCCAAAACCTTGTGGCAAGCCTTCCAAGAAGAGTGGAAGCTGTTATAGTTACAAAAGGGGACCAACTCCATATTAAATTCTATGTATTTGAATACAATGTCATTAAAGTCCCTGTTCGAGAGAGGCCAGGCGTCCCAATACTTTTGGCAATATAGTGTAACTGTTAGATGGACGGATGAGAGGTCTCTTACCCAGCAGAAGGAGTTTGACTTCTTTCGCAGCCTTCTCTCCGTCCTCCCGGAGGGTTTTATCGATGCCCCTGGACCTCTCGGCCGCCGCTTTGTCCTCCTGACTGACCGTACAGCCCATGAGTGCTCGCTTCAGGGCGCCGGAGGGTCGAGAAGATAGCTTACAGAGAAAAAATGAGGATTTTATCCTCTTTTACTCGTTATTACTGGTCGCCTTGAGTGACCCGACTTCCCTTTTTTCGCTAGTAAAAAAAAAGTTAGCCTACTTTTTAAACTCCTTAACGTTATAAAAATAAAAAACAGGCTACAAATAAAAAAAAAGTGACGGTTACAAGTGTGTTCAACGCTAGCGTTAGCGTTAGCAAAACAATGCCTCAAACTCGACGCGAAACTTGAACAGAAACACAAAATTCAGCAAATGCTGCACTTCTAAAGATCCAAAGGTGAAGAGAGTAAGCAGTTTAACATCACTCGGAGGAGGAAAAGACGCCAGTCTTCATGAGAAACCAGCCAAAAACGACAATAAACGACCAGAAAAAAAGTTGAGAAAAGATTTTGTTTTAAACGGTCCGCTGGCTCGCGCGCACGCAGCTCAAGAGGCAAACCAGACCGCGTCCGGAACGGAGGGAGGCTTTTAGGATAAAATGCCACTCCGTGTGGATTTTTCAGTCCCGTTTCCTTTTCCCCTCCTCTCTGGTGTTCAGTGTTGTACGAAAGTCCTCCTCCAGTGCGCCGTTACGAAGGCAGGGTGCCGCGCTCTGATTTTTCTCCCGTCTCCGCCGCTGGAACCGCCACACCCGAATAGCTGAGAAGTTCCTCACAGCCACAGAGACTCTCAGCCCCGCCCACCTCCTGCACTACGCGTGCTCATGGGAAATGTAGTCTCTATGCAATCAACGCTACTACAAACAAGTCAAACACACTATATGGACAAAAGTATTGGGACGCGCGGCCCTTAAACCAACGACTTTAATGACACTGCATTCAAATGCATAGACTTTAATACGAAAGGTGGTACCCCTTTGCAACTATAACGGCTTCCACTCTTCTTGGAGGGCTTTCCAAACGATTTTGGAGAGTTCCTGTGGAAATTTGTGCCCATTCATGCTGTAGAGCATTTATGAGTTCAGACACTGATGCTGGATGAGAAGGCCTGACTCGCAATCTCCATTCCAGTTCATCCCAAAGGTGTTGGATGAGGCTGAGGTCAGGGCTCTGTGCGGGCCAGTCAAGTTCTTCCACACCGAACTCATCCAGCCAGCCATGTCTTTATGGAGCTTGCTTTGTGCACTGAGGCACAGTCATGCTGGAATAGAAAAGGTTCTTCCCTAAACTGTGTCCACTAAGTTGGAAGCATGGCGTTGTCCAAAATGTCTTGGTATGCTGAAGCATTAAGATTGCCCTTCACTGGAAGTAAGGGGTCTAGCCCAAACCCTGAAATACAGATGTGTCCCAATACTTTTGTCCATATAATGTACCTACATTTATATTAACTGGATTCAATGTTTGTTTATTATTATTGCAGACATACGCATTTAGCAGACACTTTTCTCCAAAGCGACTTCCATTCCCTAACCACAGGGGACAGTCTCCCTGGAGCAACCTGGGGTTAAGGGTCTTGCTCAGGAACCCAGTGGTGGTACGCTGCAGGTAGGATTGGACCCATGACCTCTTGGTCCAGACGTAAGTATCCTACCCACTAGGCCACCCACTTGTCCCTCTGTTGTGTTAATTTTTGGTTTCCTTTTTAGTGTCTATATGCAATGATTTTTGTGCATAGTCTTACAATTAAAATTCTATTTATCGGCCCAGGATGATGTGCCTTACAGTTAATACAGGCTGTGGTGTATAACGAAATATTTCAACCTGTTGTAGAAGTACCGTTACAACAATATTATACTGCTAGTCATATTATAACTGCTTTGGCAATACCGCATGTAAAGCAGTTATAATATGTCAATAAAATGTCCTTTCCTTCCCTTTTTCATGACAAAAAACAGGCCAAACTGCTTAAAGGTGATATTATTTTGCTTTGTCACATGACCTATTCAGCATGTATTTTGTAAACGTTTTTCCATCTTTTTGATTGTTTTATTGTATGCTTGTTAAAAACAATATTGTATATTGTTAAAAAAGTTTATAGTGAATGGGTCTGGGGTGTTATGATAAGTGCACATGCTGTCAGGTGTGATGTAGGGAGAAAAACATTAGCTTTTCCCTACTGCCCCCCTGTGTTCACATAAGTAAACAGACTAGCCTTGGGAACTGACTGTGTGTGATGAATTGCAGGGCAGAGTGCAGCTGGTTATTGGAAATAACTGGTTATTTGTGCTTCTACTTAGTGGCCACTTTATTAGAAACCACTACCTTATAATTCCACAAACTGGTCACTTTATTAGAAACACCTACCTTATAATTCCACCCACTGGCCAATTTATTTGAAAAACCTTGGGCTTCAACTCACTGGCCACTTTATTAGAAACAACTTGGGCTTCAACTCACTGGCCACTTTATTAGAAACAACTTGTGCTTCAACTCACTGGCCACTTCATTAGAAACACCCACCTTATAATTCCACTCACTGGCCACTTTATTAGAAACACCTTGTGCTTCACCTCACTGGCCACTTTATTAGAAACACCGTGCTTCATCTCACTGGCCACTTTATTAGAAACACCCACCTTATAATTCCACTCACTGGCCACTTTATTAGAAACACCTTGTGCTTCACCTCACTGGCCACTTTATTAGAAACACCTTGTGCTTCAACTCACTGGCCACTTTATTAGAAACACCCACCTTATAATTCCACTCACTGGCCACTTTATTAGAAACACCTTGAGCTTCAACTCACTGGCCACTTTATTGGAAACACCAACCTTGAACTTCCCAGTGGTGCTGCTGAGGTTTTCACACACTCCTAAATATAATAATAGTAATAAATATCTGAGGTTCACTGATGCAAGTCTTTCCGAATCAGAAGTGCTGCAGCAGTTAGACGCCAAACTCTAATACCGTTCACGGAAACAATGAGGAAAGCAGTTCTCGATTTTGTGTTGTTTGTTTTTTATTGCAACATTGTTTACAGTACAATAACCGCCAGCCATGTACTCAATATACGGAGAATAAAGAAAAATAAAAGACATTTAACTGGCTTTTCTCCCCCCCAAAAAAAGCACTTTTAAAAATTATTACACTGTTATAATCATCAGACTAAACCTCCGCCGTCTATTTACAATGTACAAACTAGATGTGTACGCGGGCTATAAAGGATTTATGCTTATTTACACGTTTAAACGCTGTCGGTCCTGAGCGTTTATCAGGTCAGGAGGGAAACAAACACACACGGTAACTGCTCGTTAGAGCGCACTGGTTTAAAACGGCTCCCTTTGCTGTCCCGCCGGATACTGTGTGAATGAAGTGTAACAGATTTTTGTTCCACCCAAAACTGCCTAAACCTGTTTTATTAACACATGAATATCCAAAACACTCTCGAAACTGATACTACATAACACACTTTTCACCGTTTCACCGGTTTTTGTCACTAATGGAATTAGAGCTTTGTGTTAAAGGGCCATTTTTTTTCCCCAAAATGTCCTTCTAATGAAGCGTTGAAGATGTAAACAGAGGTTCAGAGTTGGGTTGGTGCGAAAAACTCATTCTGGAGAAACTCACCGAGTCAGAACTGTTCACAGTGGAGGTGAACGGAACCAGACTTCTGCCTCTAAAAGCTCCCTCGCAGAAAGTTACTCCACGAAACGGTTCTGGTTGCGCCGCCTGACGCCTGAGACCTTGTTCAAACAGAGTTTTAAGAAGCTTTTGGTCCTAAAACTAAACCCATTCATGGCGGAGGGACACATGCAGGGTGTTATGAGTCCCCAAAGAAAAGTGATTTAGTTCAGATCGACTTTTTTACCACCATCAGCATCCAGGGGAACACTCCGAGACACGTGGAGCGTCACTGGGGGTCGATGGTGAATAAAACGGCTGGGTTTGTGTCGGAGACGTCTGGTTCCGTTCACCTCCACTTTAAAGAAATCAGAGTTGATGAGTTTCAGAGAACGTAAACAGGAACCTCAGACATGTTCACTCAACCATGTGAATATGAAAAAAAAAATACTAATATTGAAGTGTATCAGTTTGGATGATAATGAATGTTTTAGATTCTTGTTTTCCCACAGTTGTGTATGTACTATATATATATATATATATATATATATATTAAAATATTTTAATCACAGTCATGAACAGGGAGGGTCAATAGTTTGGGCGAGAGGGAGGTAAAACCTAATATTATTGGCTAGTATTACGTTGCCCCGCCCACTGGTGCATGCTGATGTCATAAAACAAATGAGCTGTTTTAGAGGCGGGGCCAAAATCAATTCGGAAAATTACAGGAAAACAAGAATGCACTCTGTTAAATATGATATGATGAGTAACACTTAATAAGCGCAGGGACACGAATTAACAACCTAAAAAGAGGTCAGTTTTGATTTTAGGTTGATTTAAAGGCTTTTTAGTTGGTCCAGTATTTTCTATATATTTTTTTTTATTGTTCAGTTTTATCATCTGGCCTTTTTTTAAAAAACTCTCAATACTCTTTTAGTTGTCAAAATAATCTGTAGATGTCTTGATTACTAAGATTGTTGATAGTGACAGACTAAAAAAAAAAAATTTGAAAACCACCCACAATTTTAGACATTTTTTCTGTTTATTTTTTTAATTTTTTTTTTTTTTTTTTTTTCAGGTTTGGACCGCAGTATGTCAACAATATTTTAGTGTTTGGGGGGGAAAAAAACCTGCCCACGTTTCTACTGAAGGCTCTTAAGGTCAGTACTATGTGCTTTAAATGGTGATATTAGACGTTGCGAGTAAAATGACCCACAGTTCAGTCTGTCTATGGTTAGGAAAAGTCTCTTCATCATGAAATCCTCATCCTCTCACCCTGTTTAGTGGAAAAAATAGACATAAATCTAGAAAGACGCTTAAATGGAAGCAAAACTCTGACGCTGGTCATCATCACACCACGCGTTCCTTACAGTGGACTTTTAATTTTTTGTCATGTTATGAAAAACAGGACAGGCCTCGGCCTTCACGACTACTGAGAGCATGAAAAATACTGGCAATACTCTGATAACTGGCACATAACACACACACACACACACACACACACACACACTGTGCTGTAACAATCTGATAACTCATATATAGACATGAAGAGCTGGGAGATTTTGTGCTTCACACGCATCAAAAAACACGAAAATGACCTGTAGAGTGTATGAGAACCTTAAAGTCTCAATCAGGCATCACTGCACCACTTTTTTGGTTGAAAATTGTTGCAATTGGTGCCACACCTCCATTCAAAAGGTCAGAATCACTTTAATGTTACTGATGTTATCTGATATACAGAAACGTATATATAAAGTAGATCTAAATATTATAAATTACACACTAAAAGGCATTAATTAAAGACACTATCAGCAAAAAGTGAAACCATCTGGACTCTAAGATGAACATCTAACCTGTAATTAAACTGCTTTTACAGTAACCTAATGCAAGGCAAAGCAGATCACATGATCACATATTAGCCCGACATTAACATTAACA
This sequence comes from Brycinus macrolepidotus, assembly GCA_037974445.1. Taxonomy (NCBI): domain Eukaryota; kingdom Metazoa; phylum Chordata; class Actinopteri; order Characiformes; family Alestidae; genus Brycinus; species Brycinus macrolepidotus. Next base: position 15,904,044 of record JBBPCZ010000142.1, on the reverse strand, counting down.
CACAGCAGCTTAGCATTATACTTCAATTATAATTCTCTTGTTACAAATACTCTCATTTGCACTAAAACCTCTAGTTTTACTCCATACTTCAAGTATTTTGGAAGCATAATGTTAAATTATTATTATATAATAAGTAATATACTGTGACCATCTGTATTTTTATGTCCTATGAGCTCCATTCGTCGCTCTTTAAATTCCAAGAGGGGTTTCTGAGCCCAAGCAGTTGCATCACTGTGGAAATATTCTAAATATTAATCTTATTATAACTTCACGTAAGATGTTAAAAGAGAATCCCACCCATTTCTCAAATCTTCAGAATAATCAAACGGTGAAGAGGTAAACAAAGAACAAAATAAACTTGAGTGATCCTGAATGTCTTTCTCTATCTCGAATTATTGCGCATCTCAACAAAGGAACTATAACATTTTGGATAATTGGTGGACTTCCCCTTTAATGACTGCTACTAATTTGTTATTGGGAAGAATTTTAATGAATTCGTTCATAATGTTTTTGAATCTGCAAAGCTATACCAGACATTTAAGGTGGATTTTAGCTTAATTTTAGTCTGCAAAAAAAGTATTAAACACATTTATGACCAAGATTAAGCCTAAAACTATATTATACGAGATTTGTAGTGGTGAAACACCACTGGGGTGGCAATTTAGTCCAAGTCTAGGCTTAATCCCTGTCCAGGAAACCAGACCTTAAAAGATTCAGGACTGGAAAATAGGAAATTAAGCTCAGGATCAGAAGTTCATTTGTTTTTAGAAATCTATTTGAACTTTTTTTCCTAACTTATTGCTGTTTTTAGCTTTAGAAAATATAGCTTTTATTTCTTAAGTGAAGTTCTGTTGTGTTCCAAAAGTGCACTAGCAAACACCTTTTTTTTTTTTTTGTCCAAGTCACTGTTTGCTGTGCTTTATTTAAAATTAATCAGCCTGTGAATGTGGCTATGTGTGCTTTTCCCACCAGTTTCAAGCAAGAGCGGTTCGCTCCACCCATTTTTGGCCATCCTTAACCATACATGGCTTGGTAAGAGAATGAAGAGGATCAGAAGATTCTTTTTTTAACACAAACACTGGTTTTATAAGCAACCACGCAATCGCACTTCACATTTTTTCACATAAATGCATCTCGTTTTATCTTGATTTCAGTTGCTGAACTGGAGCTTGATGTCCTGTGGTTCTCAGAGGCCGCAGTTAGAGACGTATTAGAGTTATTTTATTCATGTAACTGCGAGAACGCCGGTGTTACGTTGTTAAAACAGTGACTCTGATCTGTTGAACAGAAGTGTCTGTGACCCTGGTGTCTCAGAACAGTCTGACTTTACAGTGTGTTTCTGTCTCTGAGTCTCCAACAGAAGCAGCAACAGGGCCTTTTAAACCACTGAGCAGAGACACTGGGAGAAACCAGTCATACACACACACACACACACACACACAAACACACACACACACACACCGATCTGTCCACTGAACACTTCACAGAACGAGTGACAAAGTACCACAAATTAAATACACATATATTTCTTGTTTAAAGATACTGCATGTTACTCACAGTACATCCACTGATTGAGTTCTACTACACTTTCCACATGATGGAGGGCCCCCCACACACACACACACACACACACACATACACACACACACACACACACACACTTTAAACCTGTCTGCTTTAGAAAAAGGTAGCTGTTACTGAGGTTAAAACATTCAACATCCATATAAATGCATTTCTGACTCATGGGGGTTGCACACACACACAGACACACACACTCGTTTGACATTTTACAATTAGTAGTACGAAGGCCATATAACTCTTGTCTATAAAATATATGAATTCATCAGTTGATCAGAGATTATACTTGGTCTCTAGAGCAGTATTTAGTGTTTTAATGGCTCTAAATTGTGCTTTACAGCAGAAAGTGCTAGAACTACTGGTTCAGTCATCGTCAGATGCTCGCGCTCATCCAGAACGGGCCTGAAGTAGAGCTGGGGGTCTGAATTTGACCCCTTTCAATACCAATTTTTCAACTAAGTAGGCTTATCGGCATCCAGGAGCCAATTGGAATGCTTGTGAAAAATCTGGACAGCTGATTGGCTGTCTAAATTACATTCTATATACATGTCATTAAAGTCAGCGCTCCTTGATTGGTCATTTATTTTGCTGCGGTCAGTAAAAACACTCAGGTCTGTCATTTCAAAGGCAATATCGAGAAAAGTATCGAAGTATCGGAACTGGGTATCAAGGTCAGGATCAGGATCGCCCAGCTCTGAATTCTGCCAAAAAAAAAAAATGCACCTCCCTCCATCCATTTCATGCATCGTGGAGAAGCAATTTACACACTTAACAAATTTATCAATTGCTTTTTATGCATTTTAGGCAAAACTATGCATTAATAAACCAGCGCCACAGTCTGGCCTGATCTGTACCATGCCTTAAAGTAATTAAATGAAAGCTTTAGGATTGATTCGAAGTGCCTTTGTTTTCTAAAAGTGCCATATCTATTTTCTGGGCTTTTTTTTTTTTATTTAAGATGGATTTTAACTTAATTTTAGTCCGCAAAAAGGAATGATACACATTTATGGCTGGTCTCCCAGACTAAAGATTAAGCCTAAAACTATATTATATGAGATTTGTAGTGGTGAAACACCTTTGGGTGGCAATTTAGTCCAAGTCTAGGCTTAATCCCTGTCCAGGAAACCAGACCTTAAAAGATTTAGGACTGGAAAATAGGAAATAAAGCTCAGGATCAGAAGTGCTTTTGTTTTTAGAAATCTATTTTGACTTTTAAAAAAAAAAAAATCGCTAAAGTTTTTAGCTTTATATTGGAGCCATTCTTAAAAGTAATAAACTCATTTAAAGATTTAGGATAAAATCATAGAAAATACAGCTTTGTGAAGTTCTGTTGGATTCGAAAAGTGCAATATCTAATATAATTTTTTTAAAATCCATAATTGCATCTTAATTTTAGATGCGGAACTGGAGCTTGATGTCCTGCGATTTCTCAGAGGCCGCAGTTCGACCTTTTTTTGACGAGCGTGACCATGTGACAACGACGTAAACATCTCTAAACTCACCTAGAAAAGTCTCTACTGCGCGTCTGTCAGCTTTATCGCGATATTTACACCCTTCACTGCTGTTCCTCTGGTGAAGGAGACGACCCTGTACGACTTTAATTTGTATTTTTTTTTCTTTTTTTGGTTATCTCTGTCTACTTTCAGCAGATTTTCAGAAACAACTGAACACCCCACCCTGCTCCTCGACTACAAGAGTCTGGGGTCGGTCTGTACACGGTAGCATGGCAGTGTTGACCCTAGACCAACATTTTTTCATTTTACTGTGCTTTTCAAGCTGTGCTTCCCATTTTAAACCCAAAGTAGATTATCAACACCTCAGAAGAAGTAACTCTATTTCTCAGGGTTTTTTCTTTTTTCTAGTAGATTTGAACTGGTCCATCTAACTTCTAAACTCTATTTGGAACTGATATGCTTCTGGATGAATGGCAAACACATCACTGTCACAGGATGCCCATTTGTATACATATAGACACACATATATATGTATATATACATTTACAAATATACATATATATGTATACACAGATATATATCTATATATATATGGGAATTATTTATATATACCTTTATACTTTATGATATAGAAATTATGCACAATATATAAATCCATACATATAAAAACGACTCACGCACGTATATGTACAGTTTGCATATGTCTCACATGGGGACTGTGCTATAGACGCTATTCGCTACAACGGCAACTGACCGAGAGAGCGGGGTCAAAAGTCATGGGCATCGACACGACCAAGCGCTGTCATAGAGCTTCCTCGGCCGTCCCAGATTATTGCCATATCAAAGGTCAAAGAGAGGGAGGACGGTAATTCACTAGAATGGACTGACGTACCACAGGCACCCTCATTTATCGCCAACTGCCATCGCGATAACTGGCTCACTCATGCTCCGAATATATTCTTCCACAGGAACTGCTTCTAGATTTGCAGAACGTTGACAAAAACCCACTCGACAAACTGGAGCAGGCAGATTTTGTTGTTTGTTAGCTAGCTAAGCTAAGCTATTGAAGTAGCCTGGACCTAGGGGCTCCTGAGTGGCATTGGTTCTACCATCAGGAGGTCATGAGTTTGATCCCCAGTGAGGCCACTCACTTTGAGAGGGTCAGATGGCCCTTCCACCACTCAGCGTGATGTTAGCCACATTGGTAGTTAGCAGTTAGCGCTCTCCACCAAGAGTGTTGAGCTGTTTGTTGCATTAGCAGCAGTTTGAGAGGATCCAGTGGTGCTTTATGTGGCTCAAAGGAAGAACATCACCCACCCAGTGTGGAGGGGTAGATTAGCTCACAGGTGGATTTAGATATCGAAAGAAAATTGGGGAAAAAATGCAAAAAGAGTGTTTTAGTAATGGTGATAGTTATATCTAGAGCTATGAATGCAAACTGGAATGTATATAGTTCTTTGAGCCCTTTTTGCTTATGTAGCATGGCTGAAGCTACCCTGGGACTTTCTGACAAAATTCTCCTGAATGTACTTGACATATACACTGAAACTAAGCTGTATTGAGAAGATATTTTGGTATCCATCAAAAACGCCTTAATGAAAGTTGCTGGTTTGTGTTTGGAGAAACTCATACAGTTACACATTTGGCAATAGTGAACTTTTTCAACAAAAAACAGTGCAATTTTTACGTACTGTCTTGCGTTAGTGTGTCTGTTGTCCATCAACACATTGTTCCCATCAAAATCAATGGCAAGAGATGCATTTTTGACGGACATCTAAATATTCTCATGAATGAAGCCGTGTAGCAAAAAAACTGGGATGGAGTCGGAGGCTGAAATCTTAAGAGGGATGCTTCACTCATTTCACAGATGTTTCACTCATGTTTCACTCAAAGAACTCTGCAGCTATGAAAACAGTATGCTATTTCACACCCTTACAAAATAAAACAAAGTAAAAAAAAAAAAAGTTTAATAACTTTAAATTTACATGCTACAGTTTCTCATTTGGTTAAATAGGACTTTTAGTCAACATTCCACAAAGCTTGTCCAACCTAGCAACAGCTGCTAGGGAAGAATATTTGTGGGAGGAGCATGGAGAGGTCAAATCAGGCCACAACCATATAAAAAAAAATACCCTGCTTTCATGGTGCCAGCTTGGGGTCAAAGAGCTCACGTTCAAACAAATGTTTGGAAACAGACGAGGACGGGAGGGTTGGCTGTTTGGGGTCAGTTTGGTGAGGATGCATAATCTCTTTCAGCAGCTCCGCCCATCACTATTACAAGCCATTCAGCCAGTTTGGGGCTCCAGTTTTAGGACGGCAGACGTTGCCCATCACAGCTGCACAAAGTTTACCTTTTTCTTTCAGGGTTTTCCTGCAGATCCTGAGTCTGCTGGACTGAGAGATTACACACACTCCACGACCCCCGACCCCGGACCACACAGCACATAAACACACATAACGCCAACTATTATTAAACAAAAACAGAAAGAGGAGGGGCCTAGTGCCCACTGCTCGCGTTGCTGCTTCCCGACGTCCAATCAATGATGATGAACCTCAGGCTCATTATCATAAACAGAACACCCAGCCCAGCGAAACAGGCGGCCTGAAAGAGAGAGAGAGAGGGGGGTTAGATGGAGAGAGAGGGGGGTTAGATAGAGAGAGGGATAGATAGACAGACAGACAGACAGATAGATAGATAGATAGATAGATGGATAGATGGACAGAGAGAGAGAGAGATAATGTTAGTTAATGTCAATGGTTCTACTAGAGGCTGAACAGACGTATGTAATTGTGCCGTTTTCATGACATCACAAAAACCTCTAATTCGATATTACTATAATTCGATATTCCAAATGGACTGTATTTACTTTTATTTCTGAGCTTTGAGTAAGACTATGAGTAAAAGTGGGGCGTTTGACAATTCTTACCAGGATTTTTGGACCTGAGCGCATGGGCTCTTCTTCTTTGGGAACGATCCGGATGTAGAAAACGGCCGGGAAGATGAAGATGAGACAGGGAGCCGATGTAGCACCTGGGGGGAAACACACACATACAGTTTCTCACTAGGCCAAATGGACATTTTGTCCAACTTAGCAAAAGTTGCTATGGAAATGCACATTTGTGGGCATATATATATACAGGCATATTTGTGTTGGAGATGTCTGGTTCCATTCACCACCACTGTAAAGAAATGACATTGGTATGTTTATCTAAAAGGAACCATTTCACACCAAACTTACTCTGAATGATACAGAAATTTGGAAAAATCTATGAACTTCCTCTTTAATGCAACATGTACATGACTGATGACTGGTTCTGAATGTATCATTTTTTAAAGTTTATTATGAGCATTTTTTGGTGTGTGTGGTGCTTACAAAGTAGTCGAACGGACTGAGTCAGATTCTTCCGAATTTATGACGTCACAAAAACTGATTCTAGATGGATTCCTGCTCCTGAGGCGGTTTGTGAAAACAGACCCTGTTGTGTAAAAAGGTGCCTGCAGCGTTCAGTTCCACTCTGAAGTTTAGTTCATTTTTATAGCTCACAGTAAGTCATACTGTGTTCTAAACCACACCCACAAGTCTAATCCACCTTAATGAAGGCTTAATGCATTCTGAACAGCTCCGGAGAAGTTTTTAAAGATATGTGTTTACTGAAAAGATTTGTATGACTCTAGTGTTTGTTAGCAATGTTAGCCTTGTAGCTCCAGTTCTGAACTAAAGAAAAACTCCAAACATGTCTGAGCTACATCTGAGAAAAGTGTGTACATTATATTTTGGCCAAACCATTCCTTTAATGTTTTTAATGTAAAACTATGGGAACAAAAGCGGTGAAATGTTTAAGCTCCTATGACTGAGTGTCGAGGTAAAACGGGGAAATGCTGAATTATACTGCAGTCCAGTGAGATTTTCTCTACGAGGGACAGACTAGACTCACATTAGGGGGCAGAGAACAAAGCAGAATTAGGCCAAAGGTCGTACAAAAAAATCAAATAAAAAGCCCAAAAAGTTCAGTTGCATAACGGTCAGATTTATATTCGGAGCTCCGGTACTCACTCCGGAGATTAAAGGTGCGCGGCTGGGGGGAGGCTTTGTCACTCAGCACAGCAAGAGTGGGATTATAGACCGAGAGGCACCGTTTTTGCCAAAAATACCAGCACAGTTAGCAGTAAAGGAGAGCTAGCAGAGCACGAAACTGCAAGAAAGATCCCAGAGGAAGATTCTGCTGCTCACAACAGTCTTTTCTTTGACCCATCAGTACTAAATCATCTTCTTATTTGGAGATTATTGAAGTCTGACTTGGTTCTCCTAAACCTCCCCTTTAGGAGAAATAAGGAGCAAAAGAAAAAAATCAACTTAAGACAGAAGTTCTTCTGCTGTTCTCATCGGCTTCTCAGTTTTCTTCTCTTTCACAAACTTGTGGATCTCAAAACTGTCTGACTTTGGTAGTCGAGGCTTGAATTTGATCACTAAGACAAATTTCAGATGTTCTACAGACTCATTTATAAAACGACCAAGTTTTGGATCTTCGGGTTTATCTGAAAATCTGATGATCTGAGACAAAGTGTCATAAAATGTCATTTTAGGATCTTAAGTTGGGATCGGGCTGAGATTACAGGAAGGCTCTTTCTCAGGAGCTGAATTTAAGACGTGCGATGGACAAAAAATGGTCAAAATCTTGATGTTAAACTGAGTTCTGTTATGTTTAGGAGAAACAGGCTGAGCGAAGAAGAGTCTTATTCTGAGTTTTCCTGGCCTTCAGTCCTGCTTCTAAAGGTCTAACCAAAAGGAGAACTCTCTCGACTGAAGCCACTTTTATAACACAGAGAAAAAAATCTGATTACAGTTTTTCTTTAAGCAAGATTTGAACCCTTTTGCTTCCAGAACTTAACAAAAGGAACATTTTCACAGTGCTTGCAGTATTTAAAATTTACAACGTTTAAATACAAGTGTTATGAACCTACTGAATAAATTGAACCAAACATTTCAGACGTGCAACAATATTTTCCGGAAACTATAAGGGCTTATATGAACACCCTTTTACAAGATGTGCCTTTTACATCAACATCAATATAAATGAAAAATACATAAATATCAATATCAGAATCAGTACTGGAATCATTAATCAATATCAATGACAACAATAACCGCCAACATCAATGTATGAATCTCAGCACAAATTACAATGAAAATCAACGGAAGTCAAAGGAAGCGTAACTGACCGATGACCCCGAAGATGCCGAGGATGTTGGGGGCGAAGATGACCAGCAGGTTGATGGCGGTGAGGAGGACGATGGCGATGGCGATGTGTCTCGGCCACCAGAATGTTTTATTGGGGAAGAAAAGCTGCTGGATGGCTCTCCTCACCTGCCCAGCACAAAACAGCACAACATTACAAACACAACATTACAAACACAACAGATCATCTGGCTCCCTTTCAACTGGAGCATCATGAGCTTCATATGCGTCATTAGAACACTACACACAAAGCAAACTGTTGTGTGTGTTTGTCTGAGAATTACACAGTAGCCCCAGAATTACAGGTAAATATAAGCAACCATAATCGTTATATATATAATTTTATATTACATCTGTGATGTGTGCAGCTCATGTTTCTGAACAGTGTTTGCAGTGTGTGTATGTGAGGGGTGGGACACTGCCATGAGGGAGCAGTGTCTCCATGAAGGGCTGAACGAGGTCTGCAGTGTTTAGGTCTCAAAGTAACGTCCATGTGAATGCAGGGCCCAAGGTTTCCCAGCAGATCATTTTAAAATATTATTTTCGCAGGTGCCTAAGACTTTTGTACTGTACTGCATCCCAGCTCTGTTTGGGCTCATCAGCATATACAGCTCCGGGAAAGAAAAAAAAAAAGAGAGCACTGCAATTTATTTTTAAATCAGCATCTCTATGAGTGTGAGAACCATTCCATGCCAGTGTCTGTTCAATTCCTCCACAAGCACC
>JBBPCZ010000142.1:15848130-15864627 GCA_037974445.1 Brycinus macrolepidotus | reverse complement strand
ACAGGTGCAGATGATTCCAGATGATCAGGTGGTGATCAGTATACTGGTGGTGCTGAATGCTGAGTGGTTGGAACACATTTATCTGGACACCTTGTATCTTTAGGCACTTTGCAGCCTGTCACAGTAAAACATTTGTTCTCATTTCTCTCATATAATCTACTCAACATGCCAAAGATAAGACAGTTTGACAGGCAGAAAATAGTATTTTTGTACAAACAAGGTGATTCAAAGCAACAAATAAAGAAATGTGGGTTGGCCCAAGATTTGACATATATAGCTTGGAAACAAACAGAAAAGTTAATGAGATTTTACTCATAATGAAGTGTTCACACAGCGTAAAGAGCAATAAAAAAATCAGTTTTAACAGCAATGATACAGAATTATACAGTAATGTATTCCAAAACTTAATGAGCCACTTTCTCTGCTCCCACAGTTCCGCAAGTACGCCGTACCGTTCCTGCTCTGTGGGAAAAACCCCTGGCCTTCAGAAGAAGAGGCATCTGAGGTTCAGACCACTGTGAGCCCCCTGAACAACAAAATCACTCCAGAGTGATCAGCGAGCATCAGTGTATACATGCACCCAGCCTCAGACAAAAATAAAGAACAAATTTAGAACTATCCTAGAACCAATTTTTGGGTTCTAGAACTGTAGTTTTTGTTCGGACTTTTATCTCCTTAGCAGAATTCAGAGAACCTCCCTCTAGAACAGGGGTCACCAACAATTTTATCCTGTTGCTATTCTTCTTTAATCACATTTGCATCTATATAGATTTGAAAATGACAAACATGTTTTAAATGCTTTTGTTAGATTTTATTATACATGAAGTTTAGGTAAGTTTAGATAAACTCTGTTCTAGTGTATCAAACTGGTAGCCCTTCGTATGGCTCAGTACCTGTGAAGTAGCTCTCAGTTTCAAAACGTTTGGTGACCCCTGCTCTAGAAAGACCACAGTTCAGGAACTCATCAAGAAAATGTAAGGGTTAGCTCCTTTAACACAAGTCTGCTTCTACAATCAGGTTAGTAAGGTGTAGCATGGTTTTGTCCATCCAACCATCCATCCATCCATCCATCCATCCTCTGAGCCTCTTATCTTTAACTAGGATGAGAGTTGCTGAAGCCAGTTCCAGCACTCATAGAGCAAACGGCAGAAAAACAACTTGGACAGGTCACCAGTTCATCACAGAGCAGACAAACAATCAGAAGGCCATGGGTTCAAATCCCAGGACTGCTAGTGGCACCACTGAGATAACCTTGAGCAAGGTACCGTCCCCACACTCTGCTCCCCGGGCGCTGTGTTCCTGGCTGCCCGCTGCTTCACTTTATGAATGGGTTAAATACAGAGGAAGAATTTCGTGCTGTTCACACTGTGTGATCACGTATGACAAAATGGTCACTTTCACTGTGGACTATTATCATCTCCAGTTCACATGTTTGGACTGTGGAGGAAACTGGAAGACAACCATGCAGACATGAGGAGAACAAGGAAACCCCATACAGAAAGGACCCTCAGCCATCCAGGATGGGAATCGAACCCACAACCTTCTTGCCATGAGGAGAAACCACTACCCACTGCACCATCCCAGTCCTGTTTCTGAAAACCAGGAAGTGAGACGTTCTTCAGCAGATCACACCAAGAGGCCAAGAACGTTGACAATTCACCTACAGTTAACAGCCGTTAATATTTATTGTTTATTGGCTGGTTTATTTCCTTAACAGCATCCTCTCATCCTTTGCGACATGCTGGGTAACATCCTGGAAAAGAGCTGCCATCTTCTGCAAGCCATGATCATCTGTGGATTTGGAAAAAAGACCCTCACACCAGAGCTGCCTCAGATTCCACATTTGAAAACTGTCATATTTAGACAACCTGATCCTGATCTTCACTGTTTGGTAATGTTGTTGGTTTGGTTCTGCTGAAAGTGAACGTGAGTAGGTGAGTCGGTTGATTTTTGAGTTTATTCAGTAATAATCATTAGAAAATAAAACTTCAGTATTGATTCAAATCAAGTCCAGGCCAAAGTAAATAGGAAAAATACAAAAAATGCATTGATACAAAACCTAGAGGGTTTTCATAAATCATCTGCTACGAAGAGAAAAATCATCTTTACTGAATAAAAACCATTACAGAGCGAAAAATCGGGACTTTCAAGTAGAGAACACGCATCTTTCCAATATATTTGTACATAATATACATCATAATCTTATATTTCCTTACAGCATTAATATCAATAGGAATAATTAGAATAGTAGAAGTAAGAGTGAATAATCCTAGAATGAAAAATGATGAAAACACTGAAATCAACAGACATTTCTTTGTAAACTTGTATATTATCTTAAGAACTTTTTTTTTTAAACCCGTTACCATGTTTAATTACAGAGAGGTGCACCTTTTTTGTCTTTTGTCCTTTTTCTTGTTGTCCCAGCATTGAAAGGTGAGATGATAAATGACAAATATATATTTCACTAAACCATACACACAGTCACAGAAAAGAGTACAAAACCCGCTCACCTTAATGCACAGAACTCCGAACAGAAAAAAACGAGAGGAACCGAAAAGCACGGACAGTCATTTGTGCAAAGACCAACAGCCATGTGCTAATATGTAAATCCCATTTGTAGAGAATGAACCAAATATATATATTTATATATACTTTTTTTTCAGGAGTCCCTGATGTGAGGTAAAAGTAAGTCAGTTTTAATCTTTAGTTTCATTTTTTTTTTTAAAGTTTTTTTTCTTAAAAATAATGCATATATTCTTCTTCTTACGAGGAGTTGCTACGAATAGTACAATGTGCCTAGAATGCGCATTGGTCCTCTCACGAGATAATATTCACATAAAGACCAGAACACTATATATAGAACATGATTTTTCTCACAAAACATTTCAGAGAGCCCTTTCAGATGTGCACACGCAGTGATTAAACCCACGTTTTGTTTTGTTGTTTTTTTTGACAGTGTTCGGTTGACTGAAAGCACAGTACTCACTCAACAGATCAATAAATCAGTCACACTCGAGAACTACAAATCCCTAAAATTCCCTTTTTCCCCTGTTTACTCTGTGCTGAAGCGTAACACTTCAAGGCAGTGCCTCTGCAGTCAGGTGTTTTTTTTTCTCTTGGTAAGTGTGGATCTTGGAAGTGAAATTGTCCCTGTTCTGAAAGCAGGGAGAAAAAAAAGCCTTGTATTTGAAATACCTTAATTAAAATGTTTTTGGGAATAAATGGTTCGTACTCTGATATGTTTTCCCCTGCACTGACGGAGGTATATGCAGAAGCCAGAGATGCAGAAATATATATATATAGAGACAGAGAGAGAGAAAGAGAGAGAGAGAAAGAGAGAGAGAGAGAGAAAGAGAGAGAGAGAAAGAGAGAGAGAGAGAGAGAAAGAGAGAGAGAGAGAGAGAGAGAGAGAGAAAGGGATTAGTATTGCTTAGCAACTCTCTAGCCCTGCTTGTCAAGATGCAGCATGCCCCAAAAACAACCCACCGCCATCATCACACCATCATTAAATACTCTGAGCTGAAAACAGTGCACTGAATTTACTCGAATCAAATGTGTGGCCTTAATCATATTACATCAATACAACTTTCCGACCTTCCCCAGGAGCTGTGATGATGTAATATACCGGTAGTAATATACTGTCTGATGTCAACAATTTATGATGTTTAGACTAACAGAAATGGACCAAAGTGGAATAAAATGTAAAGTTTATCCTTTCTCCTGTAAAGCCATCATTTTGGAGATGCACACATTTGAATCAAGCGAGTTCAAACACTTTTTTCCAGTGTGCACTTGTGCACCGCTAAAGGGAAAATGGCCCCAGTAAATTTGGTATGAGTTTCCCACTGATCTGAGAGCAGCTTTGTGTTCTTCCTGACAGCGGCTGAGGTCAAGCACTGGGATGGCTGAGCTGATCGCTGATCAGCGCGCGCCTGCGTCTGCAGGCTTCTCAGTCAGACAAGCTTGCATCTGGCAGTTTCAAAATACAATAAATAAGCAGCATCGTCAATGCACAATTAACGTTGAACCCCTCTGTGCACCTCCTCTGCACGAAAATACACGACGGGACACCGGGAGCGAAGCTTCTGATGGCCAGAGCTCCTCGATCTGACCCACTATGATACATTATAACATAAAAAACACATGAGACAAGCCCTACCGGTGTGTCCAGCAGCGAAGACCATTCATTCCTAATCCATACTGCATGCTGGGGGATTTCAGGGAAGTGATGGGTAGTGAAACCATTACACATGAGAGTCTCTCCCTCACACACACACACACACACACACACACACACACACACACACACACACATACACACATACACACATACACACACACACATACACACACACAGTACACACACACGCCCACAGAAAAAGAGAAAACATAAAAAACGGTTTGCATATCTTATACGGGTGTGTCACAGACATAACCTCTCATAAAAAAACGGCTGTTTTTACACAGACCAATTAAGAATGCATATGAGCAACAAATAAAAAAGGCAAAGAAATAATAGAGTCCAGTATCTAATAAAATCACACATATTCTTTTTTTGTTTTCTTCTCCATTATACCATAACATCAGTTAGGATCAATATTGCTGATTTCTTTTTTCCCCCTACGGTACATAATTACAAAATATATAACGTCTCTTTACAAAGTTCGACTCTTTTTGTATTATATTACAATTAATTTACAGCATAGTAATTATGAAAGCCCAAACAGGCTGTCCTAGAGTTACAAAATAACCTGCCTGCTAGTGCATTCAGAACAAATGCTGCTTTTGAAAAAAGTATCTCCAGATTGATAATGCAGTAATAAGTCATATCAAGTCATGATATTAACCGTAAACCAGCAGGGTCTTATTGGTGTTAGTTATCTAAAAATCTGCTGTTTTCATCATCCTTAACTAAATTAATTTATGCGTGGGCACTGAGTACAAACTAAAGCCTCTAGGGGGAGATATGCCTTACTTAGCTTGCATTGAAAACGTGCTTGATATGCAAAACCCTTAATAAAGTGACTTGAGGTAATGACATCTTCGATCTGATTGTCATCACCTTGGAAAAACCCCGCCCTCCCACCAGGACACACTGCGTCACTGCTCATTGGTCCATGGCCTGCAGTGACAGCACAGGCAGCCACTCACAGTTCAGCTTTATCATGTCAGGGGCAAACTCCAAAGTATCATCATCATCATCATCATTATCCTCATCATCAGTCTGATAGAGTGGAACACTGTCACCTGGCAACGTGACTCCTCCCTGGCCCCTTGGCGAACAAGAATCAAGTGGGTGGGGGGCCAGTGTGTCCTTACTCTAGGTGCCTTTCTTCTGCACTGTGAAGGCACTTCTTTTGGTTATAAGCCAATAGATGCAGTTCGTTTTTGTTTAATAACTCATGGCAAGGAACGCGTTTGTCGGTTAGCATTAGCTGCTAACTGAGTGCTATAATGTGGTGATGCATATCATCTCGTCCGCCAGGTCCTCCTCGTACGGAGGCCGGGGTTCAGGTTCCGGCTCCTCGTCGCTGTAGCTGGCCGAAACGTCCTGCATGTCGTAGTCTCTGTGACCTAGGATGGGGAAAACATTGACACCGTTGACCCCCGGTGTGACTCCACCGTTCAGCAAGTGGCTTGCCGCACTCTCCATCTCGTCGATGGTCATGTCACAGGCGTCTGCGATCTCATGCTTCGTGGCTGCCACAAACTTTGGGTCCTTAGCATATCTACCCAGTCCTTCTGATATCAGAACCTGCTCGACACAAACACACAAAAAACGCTGAGTCAGAATAATGAAGACACTTTAACCTACAGGACACTGCACTGGGGGACCATTTCCGATGTTGGGTGAATCAAAATATTTTCAAAATAAATGTTTCCTTTATTCCAGTGAACCATCAAATAAGTAATCAGCATCCACTTTGCCATAAAGGGAACAAACAATATTTTTAATGGGTCTGTGCTGCTCTTGGCATATCCCATCATGACTTAACTAATTGTGCAACGCAGAGGCCTGTGTAAAACTAATTAAATGAAACAGTCTAGATGTCAGGGGTCTAAAACTAAACCAGATGAACTGTATACTTCTGCCTTAAAATATCCATCAAGCTGACATGCAGATCTGGATCCAATTAACACATTTTCACCATTGAGTAATTTCTTTGAAAACTCAGAAAGTTTATTGTTCTTGCATAGATGTGCCACACAGACAAGAATCAGAGATGAAAGTAGTGGATTATTTTTCTATGGGTCACACTGGGTCTCAGACTTAGACTCACCGCCTCCACCAGGCTGGTGGCGCTGCCTCTCTTTTGGTGGTACTGGTTTCGGTACTCGGGTGGAATCTGTAGGTGCACAGGTGAGTAGTTGATCTGCTGGTATTCCGGGTCATACCACGAGCTTTTCCTCACCGAGGAACGACTGCTGCTGGCGCTGTCCCGGAGGGGCCGATCCACTCGGATCAAGGGTGTGTAGTAGGGGGTTCGGTCTTTGCTGGCCGGCGTGGCTGGAGGAGTGGCCCACGAGCGAGTGGAGCGAGTAGGTGAGAGTCTGTGGGCTCTGCTCGAGTCCAACCCTGCTACTGCCATCACCTACAAGAGGCAAGCAGTCATGATAACAGTGAAATGTGCTTCTTATCAGTACTTTTTGCATTTTATTCCACAAAAACTCTGCGTCAGGCTGTGACACGCTTTGTAACACTGCAGTGAATGTATTTTTCCGTATTAGATGCAGCAGTGGAGCTGTGTGATCTGGTGTTTTTTTCGAGCAGCAGTACAGCAGTGTATTAGTGTATTAGAGTGTATTAGTAAAATCTGATTTCAATAAATAAAAACAGCCTAAAACTGGTGTAAAACAGTCTAATACTGGTGTTTGCTCTTCTAAATGCTCATTGTTTGCTGTTCTTTCGCTCGCCGTTCCGCCGCTCGGCCGCTCTCCGGACCCCCTCCCTCTGCGGGTTTTCCCCACCCGCTTACGGGCATTTGTGTCTGATGCCATTTTTAAAATCCCAGTGGTGTTTATTATTACATGTTTTTTAAATGACAATAACTTTGATTCTACATGACATATGAACACCAAACAAAGCTCAGCATGACGTCCGACACCTCGACCATCAACATAAACCTGGGGAACTTCCACATTTGTTACGCTTCCAGCACAGATCCATACTGTGATAAACTCCAAAAATGCTAAAGCCACAAAGAGCCCTAATACAAATCATAACTTAAAATAATTCTTATTAACTAAACAAAAACCAGGCACTCTTTGTTGCTCTAAACTGGACAAAATGCATATAAGAAAACATCCTGCTGTAGTGCAGAGTGACCTCAGCTTAACTTGGTGAACTTGCAGGAGCACTACTGAGCGGTGAGCTGCCTTTTCTAGCCCAACTGAAATATTCTGAGAGGCCAGAACTGAGGACTGAGGCTGAAGGTCAGAAGTATATTTTGATATCCATGTTATCCAGATAAGAAGGTATTTATATAAATTAGAACTGAATACCTGATGTTGCATTAAATGCAGTGGAAGAGCAGTTCGCTGGTGAGGAAGATCATCCTGACTGCTCTGTCTGCGCAGACACTCAAAGTTAAACGATGGCCTTCGGTGGCCTGGGTGTGCCAGAAAAGAAAAATGGATAATAAGATATTAAAGACGGAGACAATTTTCATATCTCTAATAATTACTCCTGAGAGCCTGAAATTGGTCAAGTTCCTACACATATACAAAAATAAAGCCCAGGTGCGATGGGTGCCATGCGTTGTCATAGAAACCCACCTTGAGGGGTGGGGGGAAGCAGTCGTCTCTTTGGTGACCTATGTGAGTCGTGGTAAAGTGGCTGTTCATCATCGTCATAGTAACTGTCGGGGTGATGGTACCCACGGGGAGTCTCATACTCCTGATCACTGTTGGGATATCTGGGCAGGAAGGGGTTTATATGATTACTGTTCGCAGAAAATGATCTAATCATATTACCTGGTCAGTAGGGGTGTTACAATACACACCTTTTTAATTCTTTTTTAAGGTGGGGTTTGTGAGACGATACTTAGTTTACTTAGATACTGATGATAAATAAAGAATAAATAATATCAAAAATATATTGTATTGGTCAAAAACTATAGTATATTGTATCATGAAATTTGTGTATCATCACTCCCCTACTCCCCTACTCTTAACAAAAATCAGTATGTCTAGTGAAACTGTATATACTGTATTTCTCCTGCAATCTTCTGTCTATCTGTATGTGTGTGTGTGTGTGTGTGTGTGTGTGTGTGTGTGTGTGTTTGTGTATATATCACACACACTACCCTATAACCTGAAAACAACCAATCTTGCAATGGTGATACCTTTCCCCTGACAGCATGCTGTCATCTTCATAAAACTCCTCTCCGCTGTAGTACTCTCCAGAGTAGCGATCTTCATCGTACTCTTCTTCGCGGCGAATGGTGGGACGGCGTCTGTCACTGCCGTGTGACCTGCGTGGGGATCAGGAGTTATGGCAGGTCAGTTCAGCCTTGGTGTGATCAGGCAGAGTAATATGACCATGCATTGCCATGCAGACATACACCTCCAGGGGGCAGCAATGCAGGCGCAAGCACAGCTTCTTCAAGACAAAAGCAGCAAGAGCTTCGTGCCCTCACTAGCCTGCAGCTATTCTGTCTCAAGCAGATCAATCGTTTAATGTTATCGCAAGAAAGAAGCAAAAAAAAAGGGCTAGGATTGTCTTTTGAAGTTATTAAGCCTGGTCCGACATTACAATACTTTGTGGGTGTGTTGCACTGAAAATCTCTTTAAAGGGTTGCATTTTTAGTTGACTCACAGTTCACTGTTATATGGGTTTATATATCAGAAAGTCCAAATTCATTATCCTTTACAATGAAACAGGCAGTTTTTGTTCATCTAACTTTTAAGACAGATATATGTAAACAACCTCTTTTCTGAGGGTATTGACCCTCATTCAAAAACTCTTAACACGAATGGGCAGAGCAAAATAGGTTGTTTTTCCATTGGTACCATCCATGGATTGTATATACCAGGGAACAGTATAATATGGACCCTTTAATCTAGTACTAGACTTACTTTCTGCCCAGACGTGTTACAAACACACTGTAAATCTAGAACACTATTTGTTTTCTCCATTTCTTTGCAGGCTATAGACTTTTTTTTAAACAGCAGTGGTGTCCAAAGCAGGTTAGAATCCAGGTTGGCTTAAAATGGGACATCTGCAACATTCGCAATAAAGCTTTCTTAAAGGACGACTCTAGCTAATTTTTTCTGAAGATGAAAGTTTCTTGTTCAAAACATCTCTTTTAGTTCATCAAACTTCACAAGAGTCTTGAAAGTGATTGTTTTCTTTAAAGGAGTCATCCTTTAAGGCTAGCGTTTTAATAGTGGCGCTTTCTTTGCCTCGCAGGCACATGCAGCAAGCCATTATCTCTTTTTCCCCCTCTTCCCTCCATCACTCAGTCACAGCACAGAGCCCCTGAGGATTCATCCTAAATGGCCAATCATTTAAGGCGTATTTCTTTTGTGAAAGCTCTGTGCTGGGAGTAAAAACAGGGCAGGAGAACGCACCTGCCAGCACAGACCACAGATCCACATTCAGATGAGTATGTTGCAGTAAACACAGTCTCTACCTGCTACAGGAAAGTGCATGACCTAATGTGGAACGTACCTAATATAGGTCTCATAGTAGCGCCTTCTGCTCCAGAAAGCAGACAGATGGTTCAGAGAAAGCATTTCGGTTAGGAAGGACAGAGACAGGAAGATGGAAAAAGGTGAAAAGAAAGGGGCAAGGATGGGATGGCATATATAGCATACAGCATATATAATATATACAGCATTTATATATGTGGAAGTATGGTAGTCGTGTGACAGAACGAAATGGTCCTAGGGCCTGATCAATGTGAACATTTTACTGATTGTTGCTAAGTATGAGAGTATGATTCTGAAAACATATTTCCTAAACTCAAAAACAGCAGAAACACGCTGTAATGGTATAAATATTATAGAATGGGAGGCTATGCTTCCCAACATTCATTGCATTCTGTTAATAAACATATTTATCATCCGTTTAGTTTTTTTAATTATGGTATTCTCATGCTAAAGTTCAGGTCTGAGTGCACTTCACATGCTTTAGCATATTTTAACAGACATTTTAACAGATTTTTAACTGTTCTTTTGGCATCAAAACTTCATTTGTGCAGGAACTGCATGAGCCCGCAGCACCATATTTACAACTGCTCCATGTCTGGTCTTCACATTTTAGTGTTCTTGTTTAGTTTCTCCTTTTCTTTACATTTAATTTATATCATTCTTGTCTTCATGCCTGTGTGTGATTGTGTAGTCG
Organism: Brycinus macrolepidotus; assembly: GCA_037974445.1. Lineage (NCBI taxonomy): Eukaryota > Metazoa > Chordata > Actinopteri > Characiformes > Alestidae > Brycinus > Brycinus macrolepidotus. The sequence goes on along the minus strand of JBBPCZ010000142.1, from coordinate 15,854,279 downwards.
TAGCATATGCAGTTTCCCACTGGATCAATAAAGTTTTCTGATTCTGACTGATTTCTGAATTCTGTTCATTTTAGCAATTTAATCCAGAAGACAAAATCTGCTTAAGTAAAACTAGTAAACAAGCTGCCCAGCTACATGAGGTTGAAAATGGAGCAGAAAAAGGGCAGGTAAGAAGACAGGTAGGTCCTGAACCGAAATGACTAAAGGTATTTTTTCAGGGGTGGTGTTTTCAACAGAAAATTTCTGATGTGGCCAAATGAGAATTCTGGGCCGATGCTGATATTTTTCATGCGTGACTGATTAGGTGTTCTGCTCTTCAGGAATACAATACATGACATCAAATATTGGTTTGATACAAATATTAGTCAATATTAGTCAAACCTAGCCATGGGACCGACGCTGATATTTTTGTTTGTAGCAAATATCAGCCAAGACCAACATGATTCCAATATCATTGTGTATTCCTGCTTCTGACATTACAAAAATGTCAAAAAAAAAAATTACCATTTTTGCAGGGTCAAACAAGGTCTAAATTATCTAATAAACAGTGAATGCAAAAACAGTGTAAAGTTTAAGGAGAATAAATACGTACAATGAGTAAAAACATGTAAAAGTCACTTTGATCTGATGCTACAAGAAATATCAATCACATGACACAGAAGTCACAAATATCCTAGGAGCTTTAAACAGTTAGTAACTTGCATTAGCATCTAAATTAACATGATAAGATGAAAGGGTGTGTAAAAGTCCTAGTGAATATTTCTTAAAGGTTTTAGGAGCAAGTTGAAGATTATACCACACGCTATAATATGAGGTCCTAAGTGTGTCATGTCACCTTGCAGCATGTTTGCTTAGTCCACCTCAGAGTGAAAATGAAATGATACTTGTTTTATTTCTATGTGGTCTGACTTAGTTTCACAGTGCACAAGTTTATGTAGATCAAAAATAAAAAATGAAATGAAAAGGGGCATAGCTTGAAACAAGTTTTTCATTCATTGGTCATAATAATTTCATGTTGGATTCAATCTCTGCAATTAGATTAGTGTTGAAAAGTAAGAAAGCTGTGTTCCCAACCACCCTGTGTACCCAAGGGAATGAAAACACCAGCGTTTTATTTAAACTGACAAAATTAGCAAAGTTTAAAGTGTCCTGAAGCTTCAAAGAGACCACAAAACCCAACATGAGAGAGAAAGACTGGCAGTGTGTTCACCTCTGTCCATGCGGTGTCCTTGGCTTCTCATAATCCCCGGGATAGTACGATCCCGGGTATCCGTTTGCAGGGATGTGCTGGTAGTAGCGACTGTGGCCTCCGTTGGGCAGGCTGGACACATTGGCGTTGTTGAGGTTGATGTTGGTGGACTTGGGAGACTTGCCATAGGAATTGTGATGATGATGATGGTGGTGGTGATGATGGTTATGGTGGGCCATGGCATTAGCACGGCCCAGCCGGCCCACGGGCTGTTCCATGTGGGCGTAATGCGGGGGTGGATGGACCTGTAGGGGGCGCTGGGTGGCATTGGTCTGATGCCCAGAACTTCTGCGATGGTCTCCGTTGATGTGGTTGATGTGATTGCCGAAAAGGCCGCCGTTTCGCTGTTAATAGACATCCATGACCATGAGATAATGAACCTGGTGTATTATTTGCTTAACACTGGTCTATTTATGCACAGTTTATGTCTTTTTTAAAAAAACAAAATGAGTAGAAAATAAGTCGGCAAGCTGGTTAAATGGTTAATGATATGAATGACTCTGATGGACTCATATCTAGATCCCTTTTCTAAGCTTTTGGGTGTAAACAGAAATTGAGATGATCTATTAATTAAATATTTTTTATTGTCAATTGGATTGTCAATTGGATCGTGTTAAAAAAAATCCAGTATGAACTCTTCTTTAGACCCACTGATATAAAGCCAGCTCAACTTTTCTCCTTCATTCCAAACAAGGTTATCGCTACAATCCAGCGGTGCCCTAAAAACATTACAGGCAGCAGTAAATTACCCCCAGGAGCTACAAAATATCCTTCTATTTTCTCTTTCACTTCAAAATCGCCTTACTTTAATGCATACTAAAGAGTTAGAGGTTGTGAAATTGACCAGTTGTGCAGAAGGAGCTTGTAAAAGTGGATCCTTTACCCTATAAATCTCCTCGTCTTCCTCAGGCATAAAGTCTACTAGCTCCTCATCCTGGAGATCGCATGATATGGCACGGCGGATTTCAGGCCCAATATCATGCAGCGTACGGAGACCAGCCTGTAACCATGACAACACAGGAGAGCTAAGAACTAGCACTTTTGTGAACCTTCATAACACGGACTGAACTGAGACACACACACAAAAAAAAGACAGACAGACTATTGTCGTAGGATTCGGCTCACAGGTAACGTCGACACGGACAGTTCTGGAAAAGACAGTGCCAGACAGGACAGTGTGTGTGAGATGAAAATGTTTTACAAGATTAAAGGCTGCATAATGGTAGCCTTTATACATTACATTTACATTTAACCAGTTATCCACTGGTTAAAGAAAATTAAAGATATATTATCAGTTGTAATACAATTTAAGACAATCAGTACAAAGAATTATTGGCCTCTTGAAACCAACTGATGTTCAATCTGCACTTTGTACTCAGTGAGGACACGCAAAACTGAAGAAAATATAACACGTCCTTCCAGTCGGAGTAGAAAAAGGCACCCACTTTAAGACTAAACTGGCAAAGCTGCACAAAAAAAAAAAACACGGACCATACTTAACAGTCAGCTCAGTAAAAGTGGAATACTGGTGTGCCTAGTAGTGTTTATGTACCTAGCGTACCTGGCTTGGTGTGACAAACACTTCTACACATTTAAGGTCATAAAAAGGACATTTTTAATGCCAAAAAATTAAGAATTACTATTTTACTATTAGTACTCCTTTGTTTTATCGCACTGTTTTCCAACAGTATTCTAGACTTACAGTTAAATATAAACTTCTAGATCCGATTTGTTAAAAAACGCATAGAAAAAGGGAGCTGATTCGAAAATCAGTCCCCACTGCTGTCCTAAAACACAGCAGGGCAATGAAACTGAAGCACATACTCATGGCACTGTGGCCATGGGTATAGAAACAATGAAGACATGGAGGAAGACTTATGGGCGTGGATGTAAATAAACACACACACGACAAACCAAACATACACAAAACATGTAAAAACATGAAGTTGTGTGCAAAAGTTTGGGCGCCCCGTTGACTTTCTAAGTGCAAATAAGTCACGCGTCCTCTATAAAGACACATTTTAATACACTACTGTTCATTTTAATACACAATTACTTTTTATTTGCTGCATTTAACATGCTGAGAAAAACTAAACCAAAGTACAGTCTGAGCAAAAGTTATTAAAACATATGTTTTATTTTTGTCAATATTCAAGCAAATAAATAGAAATTGTGAACTAAAATATGTGCACTATCTAACTGTGCCCTCTGTAGAGGGGTGTGTACGTATTCAAATAAAGAAAATCAACAAAACGTCATTTGACCAGGCGTGTTTTGAACCTCTGACTGTACAAATCATCATGACTTTTACACTGATCAATATTTAAGCTAAATTCTTTGTACGTCAAGATAAGATAACCCTTCAAGAAAAAGAGAAAGAGAAATATTTAACAAGGTCAATCTGCTCTCAAGGCTTTTCTGAGTTTCCCCAGTGTCCACACTCACGATGCACATTATGAATGAAACACACTGCACTCATACGTCATTTTCCCATTTTCCCCCTCTCTCCCCTCCCCCGTTTTAGCAGGGCATAAACCTAAAAAATAGCTTTTTTTTCTCAACTTTCCTGCACAAAGCCTTAATATTTACTTCATATCTCAATCTCTCTCTCTCTCTCTCTCTCACACACACACACACACTGTCAGACCTGAGTGTCAGTCTCACCTGCAGTGCGATGGCAGTGTTGTTCTGTGCTGGATGCACCCCGACCAGTCCCTCCTCTTTACGTTTCTTGAATTTCCTAAAGTAGTCCTGTATCAGGAAGGTGGCATAGAACTTCCCCACGGTTACCTCATCATCTGGACGAACAGACCACACAGACATGCGCTTCCTGTGTCAGCATGCTACCTCACCCACACACGCACTCGCACACATTTACACACTTCCACGCCGCCAGACCTTCAGTTTCATCATACACACAGTTCTACAGCGTCGCTGTGGACACACCCTCCTCTGAGCCTTCGCTGACCGACAGTGAAGCCAATGACGGCTAAAAGGCTGCTGATCTGAAAAATGACTAAAATGTGTTTCTCACAGTCACTTGATAAAATGAACAGACTCCGCCCACAAACGCATTCTTTTGTAGTTGCTGTTGAGAAGTTGAACAGGTTTTACAGAATGAAGGTTAAAATCCTGTTCAACTTAATGAATAAAGGTTGGAGTTTAGCTTTGCTACATAACATTAAGCTTCCAGATTAATGTTACCTGAGCTGGACTGTGTTTTGTTATCTAGTTTGCACATATAAACACACCTGATGACTTTTTCACACATCCATATTTCAACAAACATTAATTGAATTAAGAGCATTAAAACACTGATCTCTGCAGTGCTGTGGCTCGGAAGGAACCAGTTTTGACACGCTTGCTTTAAAAGTACTTTTCCAGTCCATTTGTTAGTATTATTACTTTAACTGAAGCTCTGAAAATCAGTGGGCCAAAACTGACAAGTGTCAAACTTGACTGGAATTGACTATTTAAACTGAAAATTTGATTAGAACTGCTGAACAAGCATCTACTGTATGTTCTACTCAGCACATGCAAGCAAACAAAAAGGCACTTCTATATGCGCAACAGTGTTTGTGTGACTCCACATGCTTGATTTTCATTCTGTGTGTCAGATGTGTTCGTACATCTTCAGTTTGCGGTGGTTTGTGTATCTGTATGGACGTGTGCACATGTGTGGATGTGTAGGAGTGGGTATTACAACAAGGAATGCTTTTCTGTTATAAAAGCTAAGTTTTTAAGCAATGAAAGTACTTTTTCAGGACAGATTTACATCAAGTAGACCAGGTAAACAACATTTGTAACAGTACGGTATACAGCACCTGTATAAATTACCATATTACAAGTAGCTGATTTTAGCCCAGTCATCTTATTTGTTTTTTGTACTAAATATTTGATTCTTCCTTTTGTTCATTCTTAAAGAGGAACCAGTGAATTAAAAAAGCATTACCGTTTCCAAAATCATTCACGGCCTTTTTCAATGTGCAATGATTTGATGTTGTAACTTTAAAAAGTTGCCTTCAAATTTAGAATTCTTTGAACCTCAAATAATAAGTTAACAGTATTTATATAACAGTTATATACAGTTGATACAATCTGATTGGTTGAGAAACCTTTTTATAACAACTATCATTGCACTGAAAGTTGCATAGCACTGGTTCTGTGGGAAGAAATGTTTACATTAAAGCACACTTAATACAGTATTTATGGCGCCTTTGGTTTACTTTGGTCTTTGGTTTACTTTGTTCTTTATGTTGTAAAACTGCTGTATTGTACGCAACAGAACAACCAAGGGTAACATAATTAATTATATCAAGATTACATTATTAATCTGTGAACTTACTATCAGAGGTTCACTGAAGTTTTAAGACATCCTGAATCCTTTTTTAGGTTCCAACATCAAATGACTTTTCACAGTGTTGTTTTTATGGCGCATTCCAACTTGGTTACAAGCCTCAGCAAAACTAAATATTTCAGTATGTTGTGCATTGTGAAAATGCCTTCAACTATTGTGATGTAATATTCTGGCCATAACACCCACCCTTATTGTTATATGTGTGTGTCTGTGTGTGTAAGTGTTTATGCATGTGTGTGTGTGTGTGTGTGTGTGTATCTGTGTGTGTTTGTGTGAGAGAGAGAGAATCATTCTGAAGCAGGGGTCTGTGTCAATATTTAAACAAGCACGTTGGGGAAAGAGTTTGGAAAGAAGAGGCAACACTAGTTCCATGCCACCACCCTAAAACAGAATTGCTTCAGAATATTCTGAAGAGCTTTCAAATAGACAGATACAAGAGTGAACGAGGAACAGAAGCTGTGGAAAAGCTCAAGCAGAGAGAGAGAGAGAGAGACAGAGACAGAGAGAGAGAGAGAGAGAGAGAGAGAGAGAGAGAGAGAGAGA
>JBBPCZ010000142.1:15823415-15847103 GCA_037974445.1 Brycinus macrolepidotus | reverse complement strand
TGATCAGTATACTGGTGGTGCTGAATGCTGAGTGGTTGGAACTCCTTTATCTAGGCTCCTTCTATCTTTAGGCACTTCCCAGACTGTCGCAGTAAAACCTTTGTTTTCATTTCTTTCATTTAATTTACTCAATATGCCAAAGATAACACAGTCTGACAGGCACAAAAAAGTATTTCTGCACCAACAAAATGATTCAAAGCAAAATATAAAGAAATAAAGGGGTGGCTCAAGACTTTGCACAGGACTGTTTATGTCAATCTCCTAGGTGTATAGGTAGACAGATGATGAGTGGGACTGCGTGCATATGTTTGGATATGTCCGCTCACCCTCCGTTTTAATCTTCAGGGCAGTTCTGACCAGTGCAAACAGAGTGGCATTAAACATGACTGTCCCATCGCTGTTCAGAGGCATGTTCATGGCCACCAGCCGCTGTGAGGGGGGAGATACAACATTTATAACATTTAGTGTCCTAATTACTTTGTATATGTGCATGTATTTGTAGCCTTACTCCACCAAAGGCATCAACAGTGAAAGGAAAAAGAATTTTGATTTGTCTGATTTTATGAGGCTATTTTGCTTCCAACTTTATTTTTATTTTTACACAAAATACAGCCTTCATGTAAAATAAGAAACAGTGAGATAGCTTTATTTACAATCATAGATAACGTTACAAGCATAAAAATAGCAATATGTATGTCTGAATATGAATTTACCTTGCAGGCTACTCTGTGTGGACACAGCTTCCCAAAGCCCAGAGGAGGCTGAATACGCCGCAGGAGAGTCACTACATCTAAATGCTTTATTCTTCCCCTGAGAGACAGAACAGAAGAGAACAATGCATATATTTACAGAAAGAGTAATGCATATATTCATACAGGGAGAACGATATTCTCTCTCTCTCTCTCTCACACACACACACACATATATTCCATAGGTATTTATCATTAATACCACCTTTATAAGAGAAATAAACGTGCATTACATCTCAGCTATTATTCTTTTCAAAACTCTTTATATCTGAGTGTTACAAATAGAAATATAGCATGTGAAATGGAAAGAAACTCTTTTTGTTCATTAACAGGTACACACAATACACATGTATACTCTTGAACATGTTTGTGTGTGGACAAACACACATACACACACACACACTCACTTGGCCTCTGGATCATATTCAGACCAGATCCTCTTAAACTCATCAAGGTGATGTGGGCCCAAAATTGACCAGTCACGGGTTAGATAGTCAAAGTTGTCCATGATGACAGCTACAAACAAGTTAATGATCTAAAGAGGGTGAGTGGGTATGAGAGAGAAAGAGAGACAGAGAGAGAGAAACTTCAGGGCAGATACAAGCATTGTACAGATAATTACTGGCATTGGTATAAAAGATAAATTGATTGGATTGTACTATCTTACAGGGTTAGGCTGAGCCAGAGTCTAACCCTGATTAAACTGCTCTACAGCCCCCACTCAGGACTCCAACAGTATGGATACATCTTTGTGATTATTTAAAGTGACCTGATTTTAAATAATCAAGTTTGAGATCTCTGAATATGACAATATCAGATTGGGATGCACAGAAACTGCTGGGCAGTAGATCTCTGTGCATAAGGTTAATAATAAGCTCTGGAAAGCAACAGATCTCATAAGCAATGATAAAACTGTGTGTGTGTACCAGGAATGCACAGAGCATGTAGAAAGTGATAAAGTAGACGATGGCGAAACTGCTGCCACAGGTCATCTCCTCTCCGGGGTTGTAGTCCGACTCTGGGTCACAAAGCTTTCCTGCCATACATGCTAACATGATCTCCTGCCAGGCTTCACCAGTGGCACATCTTAACACATAAACACACGTTTGTATGGAGATATGTAACCAAAAAGACAACAAAAAAACATCCTCCCAACCTAAGTATCCTTCAAACTTAATCCCAACATAACCTGCAAACAGTGCCAAAAAAAAAAAATGGAAAAAAAGGATGGGAAGAAATCCTCGTCATCATATTTGTGCTGACCTGAAAAGCAACAGTACAGCCTGTGGAAAAGTCTGGAAGTTGTTGTTCCTGTTGATGTGTGTACCATCCACCATGGCGACTTTTCCAAATATCTGAAAACACACACATCATCCTTAAGGACCACTGTACACCTCCACCCTGACACAGAGTATCGCAGTCACTTATTATTATAATTATTATTATTATTACTTTCATTTAAAGGTCCCTTTCAAGGCACTCAAGGGCACCTTACAGACAAGGAAATCAGAGTCAGATGAAAAGTACACCTGAAAAACGAGAATACTGGAATATGTAGAAAAAAACAACCAATTATACAATAAACACAAAATATAAAATCATAAAAGAGCACAACTGGATTTGGCTGAAGCTGGAATAACTACATTATTAGCAATAAAGGATCTATTTACATACAAATTACAGGAAATAATGTCGGCATGTCAAATGTCAACAGTTCTCTTCACTATGCATGTGAATCTGTGTTGCTGCATTTAATATGTCCTCAAAGTCTGCACCTTCTTATTTATTTATTTAACTAGATAAACCTGGTGTTTTATTTCAGTCTAGCTTCTGGGTCTGCTGGTCTCTGCTCGTGTGTGACTGGTGTGCAAAGGTTTATGGACATGCATTCATGAGAAGTTTTAGTAGATCTCTGTAGTTGAAGTTCCAGTCCATCTGTCGACTGATGAGGCTCACCTGCATGCCGATGACAGCATAGATGAAGAACAGCATGGCGATCAGCAAGGCGACATACGGCAAAGCCTGGGGAGAACAGGGACAAGTCAACAGTATAGTGAGTATAGTGGAGCACATGAGAAATGCCATGCAGTACTGTATTAAACAGGATTTTTAATGACATTCCACATTTTTAGGTTTAACCCTCTGGAGCCCGGGGCTTTTCAGACTTTTAAGCTTTCAACCTTCTTGGCTACACTTCAGAAATGTCATGAAGTTTGATTACTAAAGTGAAGGTGTTGAAATCCCCCCCAACATATACACACCCACACACACTGTCAAAGGTAATGGCCCATCAGTCTATAATGTCACTGTGACACCCCCCCACCCCCATCAGTTTGCAAAGTGTGAATTGTAAGAAAAGAAAAGAGTTTATTTGCAGTTTACTGAAAACGATAGGTTCAAACCCAAATATACCATAGATAGTCAGTTTGTGCCATCTGCAGTAGCTTCTTTTTTACCTGACAGTTTAGTTTCTCTCTGTGCACCGTCAAAACTGATGCAGGAGGGATACATGGGGAGTCCAATTTCAAAGCAAAGGGCCATTGAACAAGTGTCCATATTTGAAGAGTCAGGAGTGAGAATGTGTTGACAGTAATTAATAATGATATATTTTTATGTTTCTAGAACAAAAACTCCTGAGAGTTAAAGTGTACAATAAGAGCAATGGTGACTGTTGAATAGTATATGGTGATTTTTTTTTTCTCTGACTTGTACATATTTGTACATATTTAAATGTATTTTATTTTTAGTTTGTTGGAGATGTCTGAAGATGTGTTAAAAAGTGTTGTTTTAAGGAGCATGGTAGCCTTTCACTGTGTTTATTTAGGTTTGTGTAACAAGAAGCATCACATGCGATTTCAGTACTTATCACTAATTAAGATCTAAATGGTACACTTGCATACTGATATCTGTCACACCTCACCTAACTTATGTTGTTGTCTATACACCTGCATATATATATATACTGTGTGCTGTTGTGTGTTCACGTATGACAAATGGTCACTTTACATACAGTAATTTTCTGTGATTAGATATCTGACCTGGAAGGACTTGATGAAGGTCCATAAGAGGGTACGAATGCCCTCCCCTCTGCTGAGTAATTTGACCAATCGCATCACTCGGAACAGCCGGAAGAATGTGATGGAGATGCGGGCACTGTCCTCTGTGTTCTGTAGGGAGAGGAGCCAAGGTCAGTACAGAAAACAGGAGAGAGACAGAAAAACACAAAGCGCCTGGCTGTGCTGCAGCGGTCTGGCCAGCAGAGGGCACACTGGAGATTCATTAGAGTGTGAGCTTCTTTGGGCTTATTGAATTCTGAATGCTAATGCAAAACATTTCTTATAATAATTATTAGAAGTAATAAAAATGTCTCTGTAGCTACAGCAGCCCTTCACTGGGTATCTCCTGTTTTACAGAATAGTGAAAAAAGGGCTTTAGATGAAGCACTATTAAAGCAGCACTTTTGCTGCCGTGTTTTAAGTGTGCTGTATAAATAAAGATGACTTGATTTGACTGGACAATGTGTACATCAGCTGCACTTGAGTAAAATATATTACATCAAAACAACTGTTGCCAAAAGGAGTAAACAAACTCCAGCCTGATATTTTGTTTAGAACTCAAAAGCAGCCTGAGAAATTTTAGCCTGAGACTAACACGATAATCACATAATCAGTTGTCTAATAACAAGTCTACATTATGTTTTAATTAAGTTATTTATGACGTAGTGAAGTGTAATGAAGTTTTATAGGCAGGTTAAACCCTTTTTGTGCTGGTAAATTTAAATAAGCTAGCCTTTACCAACTGATTAAATACAATTGTCCTTTTGGCTGCCCTCAACTGCCCTCTCCTAAATCTCTGTTTTACTGCTTGTCCATCTACATTTTCATAAGCATGGGCCTCGTGGATTGTGGTGCCAGATTAAACTGTGTTTTAAGGTAATGAATGTAGGAGGGAAGAATAAAGTAAGGAGAACATCTAAAGCAGGGAGAACTGCTGGGTAAAATCCATTAAATGTGGGAGACAGAGTTGGACCCAAATTTTAAATCTGAAGCCGACCCAAGCCTGATGCATATTCAGGAAAATATTATGACAAATATTTCAAGCTCTGAAACTTAATGACTCCATTTGTTGATGTAATGGGTTGCATCCAAGTGCAGCAGATGACCAGATCGGTCCAATTCAAAGCCCTGTTTCTTTCATTTCACTGTATATTTTAACTAGATGAAAAGTTAGATGTTAAACTAAGTATAAATCATGGTTTTAGTGTTAAACAGTGGCTTAAAGTGGCCAGAAGTGCAGACCTGCCAGGCACCTGTGGCGTTCGAGGCAGTCCTTAAACAGGAGGAGGAAGAAGGAGGGAGGGGCATGCTGGATTAAAGAAACCTGGCCATACTTAACTGCACACATCGGCACAAGCATGGCTCTCTCGACCCAGAGTCACTGCATGCGACCTTGCTGGGAGCCCCAAACCCCATGGTTAACCCAAGGTCACGGCCTTACCCAACCTGACCCCATGGGGCCTGCGTCATGCAGCAGTGTCAGCGCTACAAACGTGAGGGGCCGGCGACCCCACACATACACACACCCACACACTCGCTGCCACGTTTGGGTGACACTTCCCCTCGTTAAACAACAAAGAACAGAACAGTTCAAACGGAATGAAGAAACAGCAAGAAACCTTAAAACATGAGAGCAAACCCAACAACCAAACAAAATCAGAACCAAAGTAAACTTAATCAAAGCCAAAAGCAAAAGGATGAAGGTGAGAACTCAAGTCCGAAAAAGGGGTGGAGAGGTTAATCAGAGGTTATACTGTAGTAAGAACAGAATTTCAACGGAAACCTGATAAAAGAATGTAAGTTGTAATTATAGTCGAGGCCCAGAAGGGGGCAGAGTGTCTTACCCCCGACTCATCCACCTGTGGAGCCTCCGTGGGCTTTAAAATCAAAGAGCGGCGTTAATCACTCACACTCACGCATTCACATACACATACACACACACACAACGTTAGCTTAGCACACCGCTAAACCTTTTCACGTAGTCACAAATGGACAACTTATCACAAACTCTAACGTGGGGTTACCAACAGACAGTATCATCACCGCACAAGAATCTCATCACCAGCACAACGTTTACCAAGAAGTTAGACAACCTCATTACACAACGTTGAAAAAAAAAAATAAACAAACAAACGAAAAACAAAATCAACCTCCCCTTTTCTGCTCATAATGACTGTAGAAAAACCGGCTCCATCACGTCAAGCATATTCACAACATATGGGGGGGGTTATATAACACACAGGACCACCACACAACCTTATTTCAACCTTATTTCAATTACATAAATGATCTGGGACACTAATGTGACAAACAGGGTGAACACACACTGCGACAGCACAGGACGGTAGGACTGCATTTGCTTAGACAATAAAAGCAACATTCTGAACATCTAACATTTACAGAGTGGTAACCGAACAGGCATGCACTGAAATCACCGGGTGCTGTATATGGATATGCAGGTCCAAGCATTTTTTACCTTCTACACAATTTTCACATCAGACCTACCAAATGAAATGTTGTCAACAGCTCTATTTCTCTCCAACAGGCAAAACACGTAATGGCCAGCCATGTGATGACAAGGTTTGAATTATAACTATGATCTACTAAAATAAGGGCAGTAGTGCTGAGTGATATTTTGTTTACTGGTGTACTATCATTCTGACACACTGTGATGCTGCCTTATAGTTTTCATCAGTGTTTAAGCCTTATTGATGGGTGTCATAATGTGTAAGAATAATATCATCTATAATAATAATAAAAACTGCAGAGAGGTTTGTTTTACCTTTTGTAAATTCTATTTCCTACCTCATATGAGGTACAGTATTGTGCAAAAGTCTTTATTATACTTTATTAAGTAAATTATACTTGAAATCCATTTACTACCGGGCAGAAGTGTTAAGTTGGTGTTAAAACACTAACGTTACAATGAATACAAATAACATTAAAAAAGTAAACAGTTTTATGTTTGGCAAAATGTTCGCGTAACCATTTCCAGACCTCTTTCCTCATGGAAGCCCAGTGTTACTTGTAGCTCCATCAAATCCCTGGGTTTGCTCTTTTTACTTCAGTAGATTAAATTTGGTGTGTTGCTTATAGAATTTTATAAATCTACACAATGACGGGAGGCAAAGAGCAGAAATCTAGAACCAAACCTGTGTTCTTCTAAGCAGCTCAAAATATGAAGACTTTTTAGAAAAAAAGGAAGTCTTCATACTTTTTACTGCTTTCTTGTTTGTTTGCATTTATTCTAATGTTCACTTGTGTTTTTGCTGGCAGAAAGAAACCCACTGCTGATATAAACGGCTTCACACAATTTGCGAAGGTGGTAAGACTTTTGCACAGTACTGTACTGTTCCATTTAATGAAGAATAAGCAAATAAGACAGAGCATCTTAATAGAAGAGAACAGTCTAATCTAGGTCAGGCTTGTGAGATGATACCAGCACTTAGGAAGCACGGATTATCTTTACTAATGCAATTTACACTTCATCTGACACTAAATTTGAAAACTGTCATCATACTTAACTTTACCAGTACTGCCCAGCACTAAGATGCCACATAAAAAAAGAACAAAATAAACAAATAACTGCTACAAAGCCTTATGTCTTATATCCCGGGATTTCCGTAATTATATTTCGACAGGAATAAGTTGGGTTTTTTTTATCATTATCTCAAAGTCCAATTCCATATATCTTAAAACAGAGTCAGCTGTGACTTCTGATGATGATGACAATGAAGATGCAAATACATCACTGCAACCTTATACAAAGTCATATGTCCCTTTACCATTGTTTTCCAGTCTGCACACACACACACACACACACACATGACCACACACACTCAAACATACACACAGACAAATAAAGAATAGACTCTATTAAGAACATGAAGCAAAGTGAAGACTTCTTCTTCGGAAAGAAAAAAGAGAACAGAACAGACTCCAGACAGAGAAGGTCCTCCTCTAACAGTCCAGCACTAAAGTCCTAAAGTGATCTTTAACACAGAAAACGCACTGAGTTTGAATCATGTGCAGCAAAATGTGCAAAAATAATAAAGTGCAGAATAAGCTTTCTAGAACCTCCTAGCCATAACGCCTGATGGAGCATGCGCTTTAGCATTGCCAAACAGCCGACAAGCATTTTATATTCACACATGCACACGCACACACACACAGATACATTCACACTCTTTCACACAGCAATGGAAAAATTCAAGAACTGAGTTCGTCAGAGGCATCGTAGCATCTTCATGCATGTTGGACAGAATCCTGCATAAAGAGACACCACCCGGGGGCGCTCTCACAGTCCAGTGCAAGAGGAGCGACCAAGAGAGGGAAGAAACCATAAACAAAGATGAGAGCAAGGTTAAAAAAAAGAAATAAAAAAACCACACAAAAAGATTAAAACAGCCCAGTGTAAGACAACAGGCTCAAAGAGAAGGACAACAAGAAAAATAAGGACAGCAAAAGACACAGGAAAGTAGAACAGGTAAGAGGCTTAAACTCCATGAGAGAGAAGATAAAAAAGATAAAAGTAAAAGAAAATAGAAATGGGCAAAAAAAATCAGATTCAGAGAGAGACAAGAAAGAGAAAACAAGAGAAAAGCTGGGAACCAAAGAGAAGAATGACAGAGGAAGAGAAAAACAAAAGCGCGAGGGACGAAAGCGCGAGAGACGGGAGTTATCATGCAGCCTGGCTGACGTCTACACACCTGCTCTACCCATGATCCCTTTCCCTTTCTCATCTGAGCTCTAAAAGCTCACTAGAGGGAGGTAAAACAGAGACAGACACCATCACACGCCATACAACACACATCAGACACAAACTCCAGCCCAGCTGGTTCCAGTCAGCTGACTGGAGACAAAACCCAGTAAAGCCCAGGAGGACATGTATGAGCTTGCAGTGTGATTTTCTGATTCTTGGTTAGGAATTTAGATTGAAGGGTCCATATCCTACATTTTTTCTTGTATTTAATTGTACTTCTTTTCCTTTAATTGGGTCCTCTTATGACATTTGTGTAGATTTATGAATCAAAACAACCGTACTTCATTTTCGCATGGTCATTTTCCATGACCATACCTATCCTTCTGGCTTACAATTATTGATAGCCATCAACTCCTGGTGACTGTATGTATACTGTGGCTCTGCAACATCCTGTCGGTCTTCATGCTTCTTAATGGCTTGTTCATGATTCCTCTGATTGTCTCTATCCAACTTGTTGTTGGTCGTCCTTTTCCTCAACAGTTCTGAGCCTTAGTGTTTTTCCCAATACACAGTTTGGTTATCTGGACTTCGAGTGAGAGGCAAGCCTTAATTTGATCAAAGATGGATTCCTTTGTTTTCTTCGCCTTCCAAGAGACCCCTTTAAAGTCTTAGCAAGCACGTCGAAAGACATTAGTCTAATTTTTCATAGTGCAGTGTTAACATCCACAAAGAAACACAGCCTTGACAATTCTGATCTCTGTTTGTAGGGACACATTCTTCAGTCTTGTTTCGTGATTGATCCAAGTAGGTAAAAGCAATCCACCAATTCTATACCTCCTCCATCAGTGGTGAAGTTATCGGTCTGTTCCACTGCCAGAACCTTTGTTTTTTCTTCAAGTCAATCTTTTCATGTTGGTCTTTAAATTTCCTTTCTGATTTTTCAAAAAAAAAAAAGTGTCTGTCATCCACATTCAGAGGGCTAGTTTCTTCCACCAATCTTGAACCTGACCATCTCTCACCTGTTCTGATTTTATTATATTATATTTTCAGCAATTAAATAATTAATTGCTTACAACCAAAGCATTTTTATATGACTTCAAGGCTTCTAGGCTGAAACATTCCTTATAACTGCAATATGCGGGGCTAAACTGCTGACTAGACGGACATATGTAACTGAATTGATTTTAGCAATGAATTCATATTAACTCAGCATTCATATATGGACCATATGGACTGAAATGTTTACATTAAAAAACCCTAAAATTCAGCACTCTTATATGAACACTTTAAAACTCCCCACTGACGATCTTAAGAAAAATGCTTTTCTAACTGTTGTGTCTGGACACCTAATAAAGAGTGTAGATTCTGTCTGCACAACTTGATCACGCTGGTTTCTATCCTCTCTGAGACTTGCTATTAAGACCGCTGTCATCCATTTGACTGAACCCTCTGTTTGCCTTGTCAGCTGTAATGGTTTTGACATCAGCTCTGAGCTTCACAGCCACTCTGTCTGGAGATGAATGGGAAAAGGTTTGGAAAGAGAGGATGGACAAACTTCACAGTGACTCAGCATGGCAGGGACTAACCGGAGGAGAATGGAGCGGGTGGCCAAGCGCCATCTGCAGAACATGAACTAATGTTAGCTTGTGGCGCGGCAATTACATTTGTCAGCATGCAACAGGGGATGGGCACACACCACTGTGAGAGGTGAACGGCATACATACCCCTGAGTGGGGATCAGAAAGCATAGATATAAGAGTTACTAGACCAGACAGTCAGATCAGAACCTATTTAAAAATGGATTTGTAACTGTTGCATTGGATCTAGTAGTTTTATATCTATGGCCAAATTAGTAGGACGGCAAGCCACAAATAACATAGTGAAAGATGGAATGTGCTTCACAAGGCCTTTAACAATAAAATTAACAATAAAAATAGGCAGATGAATATGCAAATGTTGCCCTTTTACTATTCAACATTGCTAAGCCAATCAAGATTAACTGAAGCCCTTGTGAAACCAACGCTACCAACTACATATCACCATAAACAGACAGATATACAGAAGGAGAAACATTGACACAAGGAGACAAAGACATACAGCATACACAACTCATACATACACACACACACACACACTCAAACATACACACACTAGATTCACCAACACGAGTCATGCTCACAGTCATACACATCTATATAGGGACACAGACCAACATATATATTGTTTATCGCCAACAAACTATACACACATATATATTCAAAACATATACAGCCACATGAACACGGTACAAACACCTATATGGACATACACAACACGTGTGGACAAATGAGGACTCCAGAGAGACAGCTTTGCAGCTCAGACAGCTGTGAATAGGGGTGTGTGTGCATGTGTAATTACCATAACAAAGTCATGTGATGCTCAATTAGATCACATTTCTTCACACTTGTCATCGGTGTTCACACCATTAATAACAACTATTATATCACCTACATCATCTACCATTCACCTGTATAATATGTAAACAGCTGCCACTTGTGTGTTTGTCTCACAGATACACTGTGTGTGAAGTTGTATGTGTAGAAGTTTGACAGTATTGACAGACATAAATCAGCAGCAAACACCATCAGCAGTGAGGAAGGCTTTAAACTGCGTGTGTGGAATACTCCACCTCTCCCGCACACCATGTGTCCATGTCCAAGTCTGACATTTATGAAATGATCTTCAAGTGTCCTATAATGTTTTAACCCCAACCTAACAAAGAGGTTTTCAGTATTTTGTCTTGTTTCTTGACGGTAGGGGTGCACAATCAGAATAGGCCACACATCATACTAATGGCCTATAAACAATCCTGAATGGCCTGATGCAAAAATGTGCAAGCTTCAAGTCTTTTTTTGCCTGTTGCTTTCACTGGCCTGAACTTAAATTCATGATAGGTGCATCACTACTTAACAGGTCAGGATGGGAAACTATTAAACTATCTAACCTCATAAATTCCCAGTATGTTACGTCCAAAAGCTTCTGCAACTACATGGAAAACAAGTTAAAAGTTTCCAGGGAATTTAAGGGATTAAACAGTTTGTGGCTATAATTACATTGATCTTTCTGAGCAGGATTAAGAGTCCCTATAATTATTCTTGGATATTTGAACCAGCAAAGCTCAATACATGGGAACATGGTGAACTGGTGTTGTGAGGTGGTGGAATATTCCAGAAAAAAATCACATTATCCTCATTCAGGAATCAACTGGAGATTTTCAACATTGATTAAGCTTCAGTACAGTAAAGCTGAGGAGGAAAGGCCGCAGCTTTACTGTTGCCAGCAAAAACAGAGACACATTTTCAGACTCTTTCATGAGACGTCCGTAGCCTGGTTGCCTCTGTTAGTGTGATCCACATCTGGACTCAACAGATCCAGACTTGAGTTCTAGAATTCATATCTGACTGCACATGATGGGTCAAAATTCTAGAACTCTAGATGAGCTAATCTGGATTTGTTGAGCCTGACTGTGGCACATGAAGTTGTGGGAAAACCTCACGGACAGCTTGACACCCAGGCTAAGACATTACCTGTGTTCACGTAGATCGGAATGGATTCTGAAACACTTCGCATTTGCTGATCCTCAAGTTATAAAGGTTTACACCAGGTGTTTGTTTGGTACTGTGGCTAGAAGTGCATACAACTTCAGGATCAGCAAAAACGGGCAGGCCTTCGTGGCTCCGATCTACATGAACGTAAGGGTTACCTCACTGAGACACTGATTTTAGACTGGGACAACCGTACAAAACATTTTGGAAGTATTTCAAGAAGGGGGAAAAGCCATTATGAAGCAGAATCAAGCAAAGAGGAGAGCACATCTTGCCATACTTGCCTCTACAAGTTTCTATGGAAACAGAATGAATAAGAACAGGGGTTAGACAAAAAAAAAACACACCACAGATTTGCAGTGGTGCACACACACACACACCACGTTGGGTGAACTGACCATGATCCCATCCTTCTCAAATACCCTCACACAAATACCACACACTGCAAGATATGAGATTTAATTTGGTTATGAGATTAATTGTTTATGCATTATTGTACACCGATCCCCAGTGTTAGCAGTGTATCATTATATTTTAAATAAACAGGGGAAAAAAGTCAGTATGTTAATGTTAAGGATGTGTTGGTTAGCACTACAGTTTCTCGTCACAGTACAAAACAATCACAGACGACACTACTAAATGAAACCTTGCAAAAAACCAATGGGGGAAGATATATGAATTTAGTTTAACTTTACTCTTGACTGACAACATTGTCTTCACCTGCCTACTGAAGGACAAAATGATTTTAGTGCTTAAAAATACATTAAAGTCTTGGTCAACATGTTTAAATGTACAGTATAGGTCCCCAAAACTTGGTTTTCTTGCATGGTTTCGAATCGAAGAGAAGCAAAGATTGGCATACTTACATTGACTTCAGTGATAGCAATATCTACGACGCTACCAACTACAATTAAGGCATCAAACGTGTTCCAAGCATCAGTGAAATAATGCTGTTAATACAAAAACCACACCACAGGGAACAAGGGGAGAGGAGAGACGGGTGGAGAGCAAAAGAAGAGAAGAGAAGAGAAGAGAAGAGAAGAGAAGAGAAGAGAAGAGAAAGGAAGAGAAAGGAGAAGAGAAGGGGAAAATCAAAAAGAAAAGAGAAGAAAATAAAAGACCAGAGAAGAGAAGGGGAAAATCAAAAAGAAAAGAGAAGAAAATAAAAGACCAGAGAAGAGAAGGGGAAATCAAAAAGAAAAGTTATGGAAGACACAGGAGGAAAAAGGGAGGGAAAGGCAGAAATTAGAATTCGGTTGAAAAAGAGATGATTTTCGAGTGACAGCTGTTTAAGAGTAGCTCACAAAGAGCTGAACTCCCCCTTGAGACAAAGAGCTGTAACAGATCAGTGTAGAATAAATCAGTGATAGAGCTGGGAGGAGAGGAGGGCGGAGCCAGGGGCAGGGCTTACTTACATCAATTTCACTGAGCACAATGTCAACTATGCTTCCGATCACCACCAGAGCATCAAATACATTCCATGCGTCTCCGAAATAGCCCTTAGACAGGCAGCAGGAGACAGGCGCTATAGGTCAGCTACATGTGTTACAGTCTATACGTTAACTAGTGGATTATTTGAATTTTTTATATCACATGCAGTTCTGTCATTGTGTCATAATTTGTGTAGCATGCAGTAATTTATTTTCACTCCACACAAAGGGAAGGAGATTACTGTATTTGAACACTGCACACCACACCATGTCTCTTACAAGCATTCTGTCCTTCTTCTCAACACAACACTGGATAAAGAAGCGTACAGGCAGGGCAGGGGGAGATTAAATTAATAATTTCCTTAGTGTCATTTGTTCTCAACAATTACTTATTCTTAGGACAACATTACGTTTACTTATGCAGGGGATAGAAATGTGTTCATATGTGTGTTATGAGTGAAGTACAGTACATAAGGTTGTGCCTATTTTGATACTATTTTTTTTTATGTTTGAGTGATGTGCGTGCCTTTGTGTTTAAATAGCTTACCCTGGGTTTGAAGGCGATCAGTTTAAGGACCATTTCCACAGTAAAAACTGCGGTGAAGACCATGTTTAAGATGTCCATGACATAGTTAAACAGCTGAGACTGTCCATAATGCTAGAGAGAGAGAGAGAGAGAGAGAGAGAGAGAGGATGACATAAATCCAACATCTGGATAAATTACAGTATTTTAGCATTAGAATATCTATTATTACTTGTAAGCTTTTTTAGCAACTGACCTCACCGTGTCTGCCCACAAACATGTTCATTTTAAGCAACAGTTGCAAGATAGGAAACTTTACAGACTACTGTCCAAAAATTCCATTCAACCTACGAAATCTAAGAAATCATTCTGTTCTTTATTTAGTTTCTATGTAATGTTGGATTTCTGGTTTAAAATGTTACATTAACAAACTGGGGCCAGATTATCACTCACAACCCTCTTAACTTGAGACTGCTCTGAGACCGTTAGCAGTCTTCTCAGTGTGTAATTTTCCAAACTATTCTAAGGTAACATGGACTAAAAACTTAAAGAAAGCAACCACTGGAAGGTGGAATATAATACCAGCAAAAATCCCCCAAAAATAGATTGACTAATTTTAGTTCCTCTGGGATCAATAAAGTTTTCTGGTTGTGATTCTGAATGCTGTCTGTGATTGGTAGCGAGTAAAGCAGCTCACATGCCACTTTCTCTTTAAGATTTTAGTCCAGTTTTATGTCACTGCCACAGGATAACCTGAACAAAGCAGTGAGAAGATCACTAACTGGTCACAGAGCAGCCCAAGGTTCAGAGGGTTGTTAGTGACCTCAAAAAAACTGAAAGTCTGATCTCAGTTTATAGTGGAGCATTTTGAACCAGACCTACAACATTACATAGCAACTAAATATCCGTAAATTGAAATTGGATTTTGGACAATGTTCTTCCTACCTCACAACAGTTGCTATGAAAGAACATATTTGGAGTCAGAGTATGAATAGGTCAACTGTGGGTGGGAATCAAGAAGACACAAGTTTACACCCAATCTGGTCAACAAAAAGAAAGAGAGAGCAGGCACATTCTTACCTGCACTGCCAGACACAGTGTATTGAGCATGATGAGGACGAACATGATGTACTCAAAGCCAGTGGAGTTCACCACATACCAGAACTTGTACTGGTAGGGATTTTTAGGGATGTACCGCCTCAGAGGTCGAGCTTTCAGCGCATACTCCACACACTGCCGCTGTGGGGGCAGACCGAGAGGCAAGGACACACTCACACACAAGTAGACACCATCTATACCAGCAGTAAACAAACACCTACACACACAAATTCAGATACCACAGAAGAGTCAGAAACACAGAAGACATGCAGTTGATGCCGAGGTGACGCTAAAGAGGCAGGAAAAACAGTTTATCCCTTATTGTCCTGTTTTTACACTCTCTCTCTCTCTCTCTCTCTCTCTCTCTTTCTTACATACACACACACTTACATTTATGCACAGTATTAACAATATGCTAATTAGTGGATTCCAAATTGGCGGGTTGAATGATTTTATTACTCATTTTTAAACCTGATGCTCACATTGTGGGGGCTAACTGGTATTTGGAGCAAAAATCTGCCAATTCTGATTTTGGTTGATTGTAATACCTAATTCCTGCATCCCTAATAATAATGTGATTATAAAGACGCATACTGTGACTGTAATGCACCTTCTGTATTGTCAGTACTGCCAAGTTCAGTCTCACAATAACAACGAACAAATGATAAATCGTGCAGCCCAAACTCACACACACACACACACACACACACACACACACAGAAGTGCACCCCCACTCACCTGATTCTTGTCCAGCTCGCAGTTCTTGTACTCCTTCTCTCCCTGCTCCTGAAAGGTCACGATGACAAAACCCACAAAGATGTTCATCATGAAGAAGGCGATGATGATGATGTAGATGATGAAGAAGATGGAGATTTCCACACGGTAGTTGTAGATGGGACCAAAGTTCTCCTTGTTTGAGTCGATGGCCTTGTAGAGAAGCCTTGCGAAAAGGAAAAACAAGGTTCTGAAAACTGTGAACAATGAAAACTGGTTCTTTCAGGAACTGACAACACAGTACTGTAGCAAATCGTAATACATACTACATACAATACATACATCTCTAAATATTACCTGTTTACCTAATTAAATTTATATATATATATATATATATACACACACACACACACACATATATATAACTATATATATATAAATTTGAAACTACCACTTTAAATGAGATTTATATTTATATAAATATACATTTTTTGAGACTAGCACTTTAAATCAGATTTATACACTGGAAGATGTAGATGTGCCACTATAACATATGGAGTATATGAGATTATATGGACCCACTGTATTAAATAGGCTGGGCAATGCTGCAATTACTTCCACAGCATAATAAATACTGTCAGCTCACCTCCTTTCTTAACACCAACTGCAAAAATAACAGTAATTATAGTTTTAACCATCATTATTAAATCTGAACTACTGCTATTAAACGCTTTGATTTGTAACCTACTATCGCTGTTCATCCACTGGGATTCAGAAAGTAGCGATACCCAGTGTACATTAACTGTCATTTACCTGACCGAGGAGTGTTACCTTCTTGTTTAAAATATCTTTAGTTTAATAAAATAAATAAATTAAACAACAATAAAAAGCATGAAAACTTATTTCATCTTACGCTGGCCAGCCCTCGAACGTGGACACAGTGAAGAGTGCCATCATGGCCATGAGAACGTTATCAAAGTTGAACTCGCTGTTGTGCCACTGGCGCTTCTGAATGGTGGGCTGATTAACATCTCCGTCTTTGTACAGGATAAACGTGCCCCTGAGAGAGAGAGTAGGGAGAGACTGAAATTCAGCAAAAAATACTTGTGGCACAAAGGCATCCTTGCATTTAGAGCCCTGACTGCTGGTTCCAGAGTGGCGCAACGGTCTAACTACTGGGTCTATCATTGGGAGATCATTACTCTGTGGAGCAACAGACATCCATGGCCAGGAGCCCAACAGAGCACAACTGTCTTCACTCTCTCTGGGTGAGGAGGGCCTTCTCTATGCCCCAATCGGCGCGATGCTAGTCAGTACAGGCGTCTGTTAGCTGACGTAACAGAATTGGCATTTCTACAGAATTAGAGTTCTACTCCTAATGCATCTCTAGGGTTGGGTACTGTTTGCATTTTATCCATTCTGATTACAGTTCTGTTTGTCAATTTCCCTTTTCAATTCCATAAAGGTAAAAAAAAAAGTGTTAGACAACAAAAATAACTTTATTCTGAACATTCAGAATGTCCCGGCACCAATGGGAGTAAAATGCTAACTAAAATGGTAAATAAATAATAATATGCTGATGCGAGACAAATTCACCTAAAACAGGTCCTGACAGACAGTCATGCATGTCCTTTCAGATACGTAGTGTTCAGGAACTGGTACAAAAAATTGGGTACCCAGTACTGGGTATTTTCTTATTGGTTCTAATTTGAAACCTACTTTTGGTTCTCAACCCTACGAGTTATGCTGTCCAGTTGTCCAGTTGTGCTAACGTTGTGTTAGGGGCAGTTCGAAAACATGAGGTGGAGCTTCTCGTGATTCAGAGGAATACACATGCTCGCCTTCACCGTGTGGCTTCGTGTGATTGGGAGAGTCCTAGCTAGTGGGTGGAATTGGAGATGACTAAATTGGGCAGTACACTGGGAAAAATCCACACTAAAATAATACTCTGCTGGGGTTCATCAAGACACAAGAACTGTGAAATTTAATAATTAATAAAATGATTTATTATAAATAAAGCTTGATCTAGCTTTTAACATTTGGAAGCATGGACAATGAAACTGACTTGCACTCCTCTGGGCTGGATTTGGCCTCATCATTGCAGCGGTAAAACTTCCCCTGTAAAGCAACCGAAGAGGACAAGAGTCACACATGCAAGAATCTAGCTTTAACAGTAGCAAAATCAATGCTGACTTAACCAGAACATCACAATGCTAAGTGAAGCGAGTGTCTCTGTAAAGGAGGTCACTATAAGTATTGTATTGAAGCGTACTGACCTTAAAGAGCTGTACTCCAATACAGGCGAACATGAACTGCAGCAGAGTGGTAACAATCATGATGTTGCCAATGGTCCTGATGGCCACAAACACGCACTGGACCACATGCTACAGAGGGCAACCAGTCAGAAGTTTATAAATTAATTTGGCAAAAAGATATTTTTAACAGTGAAACTAAAATGCATGTGCACTGGACAGAAGGACACAGTTCTTTTTATTACAATCCCCTATTCTGTCTACTGCAGCACTTTATTTAAAGCTACCTAGCTCTGTCACACTTTTTTACTACCTCAGGTTGAATGTTGTATAAGTTGTTAGATATCTCATAGTAGTTAGTATTCTGTACTTAGTATTTATTGTACTGTAATAGCACACTAATGTTTAAATGTACTTATGTTTTGTATAGTAATGTTAAACTGTCTAAAATGTACTTAGTATTTATTGTATTCTAATGTTGCACTAAAATCTAAATGTATTTGGGATTTATTGTATTGTAATGTTGCACTAAAATCTAAATGTACTTAGTATTTATTGTATTGTAATGCTGCACCAGTGCCTAAATGTACTTACTAATTATTGGATTGTAATGTTGCACTAATGTTAATTGTCTGTAGTCTGTGGAGAAACATTTAAACAAAAAGTTCACTGTACTTTATACCCTGGACTTTGTACATATGACAATAAAACTTTGAGTCTTTGAATAAATATAAGTATAAATCAGCATAAAACAAATTTAATTCAATGTTAAATCACCTAGTTGATTTCAGTAAATACAAAATACAAAGCTAACATGGTTTTATTAATCTCTAAATGAAAAAGAAGAGTGTTCTCACTAAAAACACTATGTGTTACTGTTTATGCACCTTGAGTCCTTTGGCTCTGTTAATAGCTCTGAGAGGCCTCAACACTCTCAGCACACGGAGAATCTTCACCACGGAGATAGCCGACGACCTGTGCGACAAACACAAATTTCAGTTATGACAGAATAGACACAAACATTCACAAATTTGCATATACTGGTGTAAAGCACAAGGACAAACATCCAAACACGTACACATCACTAGGCAACATAAAGAAAAACATAAACATATGAATCATAGCACAAACACACAGTGCTTTATGGCATTTCGGCAAAAAAGGGTATGTGTTTGTCCTGAGTCCCCCAGTTAGTACTGAGTTGAAATCCTGTAGCTTTAACACAAGCAACAGAAACTAGAGCTGAAACTCACTGTATTCCAAAGGACACCAGTGACACACCCACAACCAGGAGGTCCAGCAGGTTGAAGTAGTTCCGGCAGAAAGCTCCCTTGTGGAGAAATGCTCCATACGTCGTCATCTGAGCGAAAGGGGGACAGAGTTAGTGTCCACTGAGCTCAGCAGGAACACATAACACAGAAGACATACACTCACTCACTCACTCTCTCACTCTCATCCATATAAAAACATTCATACACATATATACGCATACACACCCACACTCACCCACACAGACTAACATTTGAGTGGACACACATATACACTCCTGGATATCACTCTTGTTCAAGGGTGGCGTGTTCATAGCAAGGTGCTAAAAGCTAAAGCTAACTTCGCCAAACCCTCACGGCTTTGTCGGCATGAATGTAGTAGTAAGATCTTCATTTCACAATCTGCCAGGCTAGGGAACCAGGCAATAAAACATGCAGTTTGTTGCCAAGCTGAGGAGATTAAGAAAGGAAAGAGAGAGAGAGAGAGAGAGAGAGAGAGAGAGAGACCCCCAGTCTCATTCCGGCCCCTACTCTCTTGGCCTCTCCAGTCTGCCTCTGTTTGGATGGAGGGTTCACTATTTTGAGGGCTGTCCCACAGTAATTATCACGGAATGAGAGAGGACTATAAAACCTTCTAACAGTGTTTAGAAAATTGTGGATTAATTTCATTCATATAAGGTTTTGATGCATTTACTCCTTTAGCATTTTAAAGGTGTCTTTAACTCACAGAATGTGAGAAAGTCACATTAAAACTCAAAACAGTAAAAATTTTCTCTCAGCAGTTTAAAAAATTCAGCTGAACTGTACCCTACACACAAATGTACATTTAAAAGTAAAATGCACTTTGCATATATATATATATTTTTTTTATTATTATTATTTATTTATTTATTTTTTTCTTCTGTGAAGTTACCACTTTGGAGATATGAGATTTGGTTCCAGAAGAGACAATATGTTTATGATTTCATCTTCAAGAAGATGCTTTCTCCTTTTGTAAGTTTTTTTCCTTGTCTTGTAAATGGTGAAGAGCTAAAGTAGCACATGCCGTGACAGCTGGGCAAACGAATATGCAGAGAACAGCGAGTGCTTTCCAAATTGTACCCCTGTGTTTACAGAGTCCTTACGAGAGAGTGGCCTCCAATACTGAGGTTATAACTTCATGCAGAGTGACACTTCATGATAAAGTGTAAGCAGGGCGGGACTGGTTTGAAAAAGGCAGAGACCGAATTAGAGGGGGGGGGAGCAGAAGAAGAAGAAGAATAAGACAAAGAAGAAGTAAAAGAAGAAGAAGAAGAGGGTAACAGTACTGAGTTGAAGAGAGAGAGATAAAAGGGAGAGAATAAGTAAAAACGAAGATGGACAGAGCAAACAGTAGAGCGATCTGAAACGAGAACCCCCTTACTTTAACATTCATGTGAGCCGTTTGCCTGGAAGCATATTCCACCCTGTTTCTCCACTAAAATCCCAATAAGAGCCAGAGAGAGAGGCTCCAGTGCCCCCTTCAGGCTCAGCACACAAAGTGAAAATCAGCCAAACCAAAGTCTCTTCGAACCAGAAGTGCACAGGAGTCGTCTCCCAAGTGCATGTCAATACAGCTGTACCCAAAGACCCCAGAAACTGTGAGAAGAAGTTGCCCTCGGCTGCTGTCCTGAGACCAGGACTGCATCATTTTTGATCATGGCTGAGAATGGAGTTTGGATAACAGATGCTGGTCCTAGGTCAGCTCATACAGGCAACTTCTCTCCAAATAAATCCATAGATGCTCAATTCAAGATTCAGTTCAATTCAGGTCAGTTCAAGCAGTGGATTATGGGTCTGGAGAATATGCTGCATTCATATGCGCTTAGCAAAGGGGATCGTAGTCTGAACCATGCCCGGGCTGAACATGGTTGTTTTTGCCCCCTCTTTTATGGATATGTCTGAGTCACGGGCGAAGCTTTGGCTGCAGAGGACTGAGGTATATTTTTGTTTGTCCTTTTGACCCAGCCTCAGTCAAAGCATCTCGTATTCAAAATGCATCGTTTTTATGTTTCTTGTTTCACAAGAAGTTGCATAGGTTTGCTTCTTCTGTCTCTTTACAAGCTACCATTTGCAGCTTATCCATCTCTTGCCCACAAATGCATCCTTCCACACCTGCTGCCGTGAGGTTGGGCAAATTTAACAGGACTTTAGCAGAAATATCATTTAGAATAATGAGAAATTGTACTACAGTGAGCTTAAAGTGCTTTTCAGTTCTATGCTCCTGAGCTGAACTGTGTTGTTGAAGAAACCAAGCAAGTTGGAACCAGCAACACGTATGTCACCATGCTAACGTGGTGTGAACTTTCACCTGCATACGAAAGGATTTCTTAGACCCCACATGGTCAAATTACATTTTGTTGAATTTCAAAATACAGTGTGCTTGAGTGTTTTTGTCTGTGTGTGTATTCTGTGGTGAACTGGTGACCTGTCCAGGGTGTTTCTCCCCCTTTTGTCCTACGAGACCTGGGACAGGCAACAACACCCCCATTACCCTTGTTAAGGATAAGTTAACATGTCCTACTGGGCACAATTTAAATAAGGAATTTTCAACAATTTTAACAGTTTCAATTTGCCTGCTGCATTTAACATATGGGGAAAAAAATATATAAAATGTGC
This sequence comes from Brycinus macrolepidotus, assembly GCA_037974445.1. Lineage (NCBI taxonomy): Eukaryota > Metazoa > Chordata > Actinopteri > Characiformes > Alestidae > Brycinus > Brycinus macrolepidotus. The sequence goes on along the minus strand of JBBPCZ010000142.1, from coordinate 15,825,090 downwards.
CTTTCACAAGCTATATATTATTACATACTATATACTTTTTCATAAGCTATATATTATTATTGTTATATACATATATTACAGTCAGCACACTGATGGCGTATTAAAATGTACAAAAGTACACACAGAAAGGATCCTCGGCTGCCCTGGATGGGAATCAAACCCAGGATCTTCCTGCTGTGAAGCAACAGAGCTACAAAAGTACATAAAACTGTAATATGGCAGCCAAGACAAACTTATTCTGCATACGTGTTACTCTCACTCTAACTTCTCTTTAGGTTGATTTTATTTTTTAGCAGGGCTCTGTAAAGCTCGTCCAACCTTGCAACAGCAGCAACAGAACGACGCAAGTGTAAGCTGAGCGCTGATAGGTCAATTTACAAAATAATCGTGCAGAAATATAACAGCCGACACCAATCAAGGCTGTGCTGAGAATCGGCCTTCTTGAGATACAGCTTAGCTTGAGGTTCATTAGAAAGCTGACAACTCTTGTGCCACTAGATGGAGCAGAATGTGTCTTATGGTGATGCTGTCGGTATGCTGTTTCTTTTCTTTTTTGTTTTAAAAGAGGTGCAGAGAAAGAGAGAGAGAGAGAGCGAAAGAAAGAAAGAAAGGAAAGAAAAAAGAAAGAATGAAAGGAAAAAAAGAAAAGAAAGAAAGGCATCAAGCCAGGTTGAAGACTGAGCAGGTGACACACGGGGAGAGAGTGCAGGAAGGCCGTGTGCGCCATTCGAGAGGTTACCTTCAAAATGATCTCAAACGTAAACATACTAGTGAAGACATAATCTGCATAGCCTAGGACCTGGAATAGACCAGACGGTTACAGCGTTACTGACCACACACGACACACAGACACGGCACAGACACAGAGTTCAGAATTTACCTTCAACACGATCTCTACAGTAAAGATAGCAGTGAAGGCATAGTCAAAGTAACCAAGTATCTGCAAAAAGCAACGTTACACGTTTAACAAAGACCGAAGGCAGCAGACTGGGAGAAAACAGCATGGAAAATTTTGTTCAGTTCAGAAATTCATCATAATCCAAATCACATAGTAGAATATATCATGTGCATGACCAATATTAATATAATCACAGTATTCGTTTTCATTCATGCATTAAGATCCTATGAAATGTATGTAAAAAACAAAAAGGTCCCTGTATTTACAAAAAAATAGTTTTTAAAGTTTTTAAAAGGGATTATGATTCCCCACGGCAGGTGATCATTGCACAACAGACGAGAGGAAGGCAGACGGAGGTTGGAAATAAAGTGATAATGAAGAACATTAGTTTTCACAGATTAATTTAAAAACATTCATCTAGAAATCAAACACAAAATAATATTCTCTAATCTTCTAATACAGAAATCTAACAAGCTTACAAAACATTTTTACAAAACCAAAAGTGATATCAGTGACATACTGTGAAGAGTATTTATGAATATTTATGTACATACTAGATTACAAGGACAAAAACAGTTTTAAAAAAGCACTTATTAACATCAATATATTGAAATAGTAGATTAGTTTGAAGGTCTTAAAATAAATCAAGTGGCATTAAACTACAGAGTGAGTGTATAAGTGTGTGTGTGTGTGTGTGTGTGTGTGTGTGTGTGTGTGTGTGTGTTTGTGTGTGTGTACACTTACAATGTTCCGGGCAGAAAAGTTTCTGATTGGATC
>JBBPCZ010000142.1:15805737-15816073 GCA_037974445.1 Brycinus macrolepidotus | reverse complement strand
AGCCTCCTCGCTCTCCTCCGACCATCTCTGCACTGTGCGGGTGGCTGCTGGCTCCCTGCGCACTAAGGGCTCATACATATTTGAGCACAAGACTTTACATTTCTGCTGTTTCGTGTAATACTGCCGTGTATGTGTATTTGTGTGTGTGTGTGTGTGTGTGTGTGTGTGTGTGTGTGTGTGTGTGTGTGTGTGAGTGTGTTTTTACCACAGCGGGCCGCAGCATGTTGTTTTCTCGTCCTCTCCTTTCTCGTTCTCTGTGTTCACAGATTCAGTTTCACTTGCTGGAACACTCGCTGAAACATGACACGCACATCAGATACACATAAAAAACGCATGCAGTTAAAACCAGCTCACAAGGAAAGCATCTCTCATGTCACAGGCGGATCAAGCACCACCAACTGTCCACCAGGAGTCTTGCAAAACTTAACAGCGACTCATATCTAACTCGGTCAGGTCCAGACACTGATCCAGACACTGCTGTGTTGAATGGATTTTGTCAGAATAGGGTCAGATCTCATCAATAGGATGGCAGAACTCCAGGAGCAGAGTTGGGGATGCTGGTCTATTGCTACAAAGTTACAGAGAAACAGTGTTCAGGCAGAATAATGCTGAAATTGTGGAAACAAATTTATGAACCAACTAACCCTCCACCTTGAAATAAAATAAGAGGTGTTTGAAAGGAATCCCAGCATGCAATAACACAGTGAAAATACCTCCCATCACAAATGTAGACCTTCTATATACAGACCCTCCTATATACACTATATGTGCAAAAATATGCAGACACTGACTGGTCAACCGTTTCTTTTGAAATTAAGGGTATTTACTGGGAGCCACTGCTGCAGTAACAGTCTCTGCTCTTCTGAAGTCTTTACATTGTGGGCTAAATCATTATCATTACGTGCAATATATTTATTACTGTGTGCAATAGTTTATTATGTACAATAGTCTTATCATCTGCAATGTCACTACTTATGTCACTACTTATGCAATAGCATTATCATGTGCAGAATCCCTACTTATATCACTATTACATGCAATGAGACTCAGTGTAGAGAACAACTCCAAACAACTATGTGTGAATAAAATACTTCAGCAGTAATTTTATTTATTTATCTATAGTATTTCTATCCACCTCTCTTACTGACCGCAGCATTTTGCGCATATTGTGTATTTAGTACAGAGTATTTTCTGGAGATTTTATTTTGACTTTATATTATATTTTATATTGTTCTTGTCTTTGTGTCTCTGTGTGTCTGTGCAGCTGTAGCATAAGCAGTTTCCTCGGGGTTCAATAAAGTCAACTGTTGATGGACGATTAGTTCTGGATCACAAACTCCATTCCAAAGATATTCCAGAGAATCCCTCTCAGCCCAGTTGGGGGGCATAATATCCTTTATACCCTCCTCTAGCGTATGCCTGGCATTAGACACGGCGACCAAAGCGGCCCTATCTACTTCTATTGCTCTTTTGTGGAGGTTACATGACTGTAAGCACCACTAGGTGTGCCGTGGGTAGCTGAAATCACTCATTAAAAGGGGCACTGGGATATGTTTGGACAGTGAACCTCCTGAGCTGAAAAAATACTGTAAACACTACCAAAACAGGCATAAATACAAACAATCGTCTACTCTCCTACAATGAATTTCAGATTTGTTTTTTCAGGACAGCAGACAACAGGCCGTTACTGTGTGTGAGGAAAAAGGTCGTTGTTTGTGAAACCTCATAATTATGAATACACTGAGAATATGGAGGCTCTAGTATACAATCACCTTTGTTACTGAAATAAGATGCAGCTTGACTGACACTGTAACTCACTTAGTGTACACATGTACGCACATGACCTTTTACTTCTAATTCTAATTCTTTCACATTTACCTTTTCCTTTCTTTACGAGACATTTCCTATGTTAGTACACCAGCCCAATAATAAACAAAACCTGATAAATTATTTATGCACAATAAAGTATTGAGACAGATCAGAGAACTGAATTTATCTGTGAACTCTTGAATAGTTTTACTTCTATTTAGCAGTAAAATTAACCCAGCAGTGTGGTAGCCATGAGCACTCAAGGCTCTCAGCCATAAGAAAGTGTGTGTGCAGAAATGGAGTGTGAGGTTGCTACAGTAATCTGTAAGGTCAAAAGACCAGCCCAGGTTAATAGCAGCATAATGATGATAACATGTATAGCTTGGTGGTAGAGAGACAATTAACTAGAGTGCTCTCTCATACTCTCTCTCACACACTTTCATCATCTCTGTTTCTCTCTCTCTCTCTCTCTCCTTCCATTTCTCTGAGACATGGATAGGTGCTGACACATCAGTGGAGGATAAGAAGTGTGTGTGTGTGTGTGATCAAATTCTTTGTGATGGCTCTGGGAAGTGCTGAGCCAAGAGACGCTGATCGCGGTTTAGCCCCATTCTCTCCATTTTAAACTCATACACTGTTTATTAAAAAAACAGGATTTTCCAAAGTTGGTCCAGAAGCTGAGGTTCTATTTGAGTCCTAGATGGAGGAAACTGGTGTGAGATTATTATGCCGTCTGAATGCACGAAACTGTACAGACAGTATGAAAAAAACTGATTATATAGGTTGCATGTGTTTAACTAGCCCTGTGGTGGGCTGGCACCCCGGCCAGGGTGAGTCCCTGCCTCATGCCCATTGACCCCAGGATAGGCTCCGAATACCCGCGACCCTAGTGTGGATTAAGTAGTTACGGAAACTGAGTGAGAATGAGAGAGTGTTTAATTATGTGCATATATGTGGACAATAAAACTGAGGTAATCTATGTACGCTAATATAAGGTGGGTGGGTGTTTTATCAAATAAGACCAAAAAAATTAAAAAGGCAAGCAAAATGATGGGAGGCGGAGTCAGATGGGAGGAAAAGAGCAGTGCAAAAGCAATATGAAAACACAGAAGCATACACACTGCAGTTAGGGCTGTTACAATTAATCAGTTCATTTTAATTAATTACATCAGTTTTATAATTAAATTATTAATTCAAAATTACATTTAACATACTTGCAATGCACAATTTTCCCCACAATCTTTGTTTCAAAAAAGGTACTTATAACTGTTGATTTCATATACCAGGAACACACCAATACGGGAATTCTGGGCCAAAGCAATATCCAGTATTGTCAATGTGTATATTAACATATGTGTTGATATCAACATAAACTGTAAAAACTGGGTCTTCATCTGCCTGGATTAGCATTATGGAGAAACATTTATTTATGCAGGGTTACGAACACAGTAAAATTAAAATTGCATCATCAGATCATAACGTCTTTCAAAAGCATTATTTTAAAGCTAATATCGGTATGATTCCGATAACACCATTCATCCCCACTGTATATGGCTCAGTTAAGTTAAATCTTACTCAATTAATTGTCAAAATAATCAGTATTATTCCTACCATTAACAGTAACAGCCCTTACTGCTATCATCAGAAAACAGTAAGGTATTAAATTGTCACACTGTACAGATGAAAAGGAGTGGATTTACCATGAGTGTCAGAAGACTGACTGAACCAGCTAAACCCTTTCTTCTTCTTGTCCACAAGGTCAGCCAGAGTGACCCCTGTCCCAGGTCAGGGCCATGCACGCAAAGCCCATGCATTCACACAGCACAGAACACCACACCGCGGCCACCGCAGCACCAACGTGGGGACGGGAAAACAAGCAGCTGGGTTATCAGGGGTTAAAGCAGAGGCACCAACCCAGTCCTCTAAGATCCGCTGCCAGTAAGCATTTTTGTTCTATTCCAGCTGTCAGCGCACCTCACAGATGCTGATTATTGGTTAAAGGAATTCCTATCGGTTTTGCTATTTGAATTTTCCATATCTGTAAACACACAGTATTTGAACTTCTCATTAAGCCAATGAGAACTTTTTTTTAATACAGTTATGGATATAAAATGCATATAGATATATATATATATATATATATATATATATATATATCCCTCCTGGCATATTTAGATTTGTTTGTAAATATACATACACATATCCACACACTACATATATACATATAGTGTATGGATATATGTATGTAAGTATGTATATAGGACTTATGCTAATGATTTCAGGTGGGTCAAGAGTTGGAATACAGCAAAAATCCAGACAAGCTGGGAGGCAGTACAGAGGACTGGACTGGGCATGAGTGAGTTAAAAACACGTAAGACAGCAACAATAACACCAAAGCAACAATAACAATAAACAACACCAACACTTCAGGAAAGAGTGAATTGCTGGGCTGGAAACGGGGCAAGAGGGAGACGGATAATTAGTCACAGAGTCTATGGGGAATACGATACTACAGCCATGCTGATGTGTTAAAATAAAAGAAGCAACAGTTTCACATGGTGACGTTGCCCAAAGAAAGACACTGAGGATCTGTGGAGAGTCAGGGTCTGAACATCTGCTGAGCCGTGTTAAATATAGATGCTATCCGTAAGTTGCCCCAGTTTTATTAAAACAGGTGCCTGCTAATGCTGAACACACGTTGGCTAGGCAGTGTGTGAGCCTTCAGACATCTCTAAGCCCGTGGTTTCGTGTAGAAAGCGAAAGCTGCCATGTAAGCACAAAGGCTGGAGAGTGTGAGCTTTCAGACCAAGGCTCTGAGCCTCCGCCGTCTGAACGGTTCCAGTGTAAATCAGCTCACTGCTGGCTGCTGCTGGTCTGCTGCTATGAAAGAGGATTTGGATTAGTCTTTCTTCTGCCCAATTTCACTCTTTATGTCCCTGCCCTTCTCCCACAGCTCTCCACCAGCTTGCCAAACGCTAAGCAAACAGTTCCAAATACAGTACAATAAGAGCACAGCTGGTTTGGAGTGCAGGACTTGGGCTCGGTGCACTGGAGCACTTTTCCATTCAGAGCAGTCACTAGAACCACATCTGTGGAACAAAAGGAGGAAGCGCAGCGGATCAAAGTGTTCAAAAGACACTGATGATGAACCCAGATCTGGATATGAAACACAAGAGCAGGGCTGTATGATTACTGATTGAACGGGAATCAATAGAGATTCTTATTTCCAACTCTTTCACATGTTACATCTGTTTAAGACTTAACTGACATGAATATGAAATGCATAAATAATCCACAATGTTCTAGAATGCTCTCCCCTTTCTCGCTGTTTCTAGAATGCTCTACCCCGGTCACGCTGTTCTGGAAGGTTCTCCAGACATTCATATTTTACTAGAATGTTCTCTCCCATGCACAGTGTTCAAGAAGGCTCTCCCTCAAATCACACTGTTATAGAACACTCACCCACAATCTCGCAGTTTTAGAACGTTCTCAGCGTTCTCACTGCTTCCAGAAGGCTCTACCCCTGGATGTTCTGGAATGTTCTCCTGACATTCACATTTTGCTAGAAATGGCTGTTTTGCAGTTTAGTTTCTGTTTATAGACTGCATGGATGGGGAGTGGATGTAAATTTTGAAACAATATTTATATATTTCAAGCCTTTTTAATTCTAAAAAAGTGATGATTTGGGCCCTGTAAAATATTGAAAGGAATCACAATCACACTATGTAGCAGTAAAATCGCAATACTGATATTTTGTTCATATTGTGCAGCCGTACTCATGATGATAAATTAAAACAGAGCATACATGGATTACACGTAGTTGCACAACATTTTAAAAATGATTAAATATTAAGTTGGGCTAATGTGATAGAAAATAAAATAATAATATCAAGTCATGTGAGGGACTCACGATTGCGCTTGCTTTCGTCCTCTTCTTCCTCGTTATCGGGGTCGATGTCCTCCGCCTGAGTGATCCAGTCCAGGTAGCCCTTCAGATCCTCCTCCAGCTGCTGTTTCTCTCGAAGTTTTTGGAAGTCTCCTCGAGCCTTCGCCTTTTCTCTTTCTTTAGAGAACTCTCTGCATTCAAACACACACACACACACACACACACACACACATACACACACACATAAATACTCAGGTACACAAATCTTCAAGTTCAAGTTTTAAGCTTTTGTCACATACAGATAACAATGAACATCATCACCATTAATAAAAATTGTTGACTCAAAGTTTGCACAGTAAAATAATACTTAATACCAAAATAACACTTAAATTTCCACTTAAGTAGAATAAAAGCAGTAAAACAGTAAAATAATAAGGCGCACAGCAGACAGTGTTTAGCATTTGCAAAGACTTATAAAAGTCTAGTGCAAGACAGTGTAATCCATTAGCACTTGTGCATATAAACACACACAAACGCATGCAGGAAAAACTTCACAGATATCACACTTTGTCTGGCACACTAGAAAGACACTATCATGATCAACTGTGGATAATTTTCTGAAAACCCTCGTTTTCCAGTTCCAACACTATTTCTAGTTTCTACCAGCAGGTGGCGTGCTTGTCTACTAGTATTAAGAGCACCCTCAACTACATTAGAGGTCAAGCAACGAACACAGCTTTAGCATCCTTCACACACAGACACACAAGACACACACACACACACACACACAATAAGCAGTTCAAACTTAATCTGAGTCAGGGGATTACTTGAGTCATAGCTTGAGGAATGACTCAAAAAAATAAAAATAAATCTTTCATCGACAAAGCTAAAGGAAGACAAAACAGGGCCACATGGATTCCTGTTGTGTGTGTGAGTGTGTGTGTGTGTGTGTGTGTGTGTATGTGTGCTTTTAAGTCTCTTCCACTGCTTCATTTTGTCCTTCTCTATAGGACATGATGTGCATGTGATAGGATGTGAAGTCTTGGTTGTGTGTGTGTGTGTGTCTTGTGGGAGAGTATTAATGTCTCCACAGAGAGAGAAGAAGCGCTGGGAAAACTGAAGGCCACGGCAATGAGATTAATTTCAGCTAAGAAATGTGTGTGGGGGGAGGTGGTCTGATGATCAGCAAAGGGGAATGTAGAAGAGAAGAGAGAAGAAGAAAAGAGAAGAGAAGAGAAGAGAAGAGAAGAGAAGAGAAGAGAAGAGAGGAGAGGAGAAAAAAAGAGAAGAGAAGAGAGGAGACGAGAAGAGAAGAGAAGAGAGGAGAAGAGAAGATAAGAGAGGAGAGGAGAAGAGAAGAAAAGAGAGGAGAGGAGAAAAAAGAAGAGAAGAGAGGAGAGGAGAAGAGAAAATAAGAGAGGAGAGGAGAGGAGAGTAGAGGAGAAGAGAAGAGAAGATAGGAGAGGAGAGGAGAAGAGAGTAGAGAAGAAAAGAAAAGAGGGAAGAAGAGAAGAGTGGACAGAGAATAGAAGAGATGAGAAGAGGAGAGAAAAGATGTTCTTCTCCATTTGTAATGTTTTAGAATGTTATCCTTCATTCACACTTTTCTGAAATGTTCAATATCCAGAGGTTTGTTGGGTCTAAATGCAGGTTTTAAGGACGCAGTTCCAGAACTTCAGATTCGTTGGAATAATATTTTCAAATACATTTTAAAAAGTGATCCATCCTGTCTTCCTCTCTGCTTACTGATACTCCGACTCCGACTCTCTCTCTCTCTCTCTCTCTCTCTCTCTCTCTCTCTCTCTCTCTCTCTCTCTGGTTTTGTGTTGGTGTTTAGAGTTTGCTCCAGGTGTCTTTGGTTTCCTTTGTCCTCACATTCGCTCTGCTCTCCGCAGGACGTCCGTTTCACTTCCTCACGTTGACCTTTATCTGTCTAAATTCTATTAGTCTCCTCTTCATGTCTCCAGATCCTTCCTGATGCACTTGCTATAAATGTGTTCCTGCACCCAAAGGATCCGACACACAGGAGGTAAAAAAGCACATTCTAAACTGCACCACAAACCAAAGGCTCTAGCTGTAGTTGCTGATCCAGGATCAGAGAGATCACAGTGATCACACAGCAAATCTGGCTGCATTCTGCAAGACACCACTGTTTTATTAAAATATGATGTCAAGGCCTGCATATGGCACGAACCTGAAGCAGACGTTTTCTAATTAACTGACATGTTGCACATATTACAGTCTTTAACTTGCATGCTGTCAGTGCTTCACTGAAAATGGCATTTTCAACAAAAATCCTATCAAAAATAATGTTTTTGTCTGGACAGGAGGCCAAAACAGAGAAAAGATATTTTCAACAATACAGTGCAGTACAAAAATCAAAAGAGCCACCCCTCATTTCTTTATATTTTGCTTTGAATCACCTTGTTGGTGCCAAGATACTATTTTATGCCTGTCAAACTGCTTGGCATACTGAGCTGATAAAATAAAAGAAATGGGAACAAATCTTTGGAAGCAAAACAGGTAGAAATGAGGGGTATCTCATTGCACGGTACTGTATGTGTAGCCTGAAAGAGCAACTGAGAAATGATCATATAAAATGACACATTTTTACTCTTCTTATTTCCGGTGATAGCATCGAAAGGTTAAGATATATGAATATGACAGATCTTTTATTTATTTACAGTCGTACAGAATGCAGCTTTAAGAGCACACCTTTGTAAACACACTGCACCGCAATCATCACAGTCGTCACTGCAGTCGTCACAGCATCGAAGACACACTTTTACCACACACTCTCTTACCCACTCAGCACACCCAGCACAAGGTTTAAGACGAAAAAGGAGCCCAGAATTATCAGACTAACAAAATAGATCCACGGCGTCTCCCAGCCAATAGCATCGTTCACCTGCAGGGGCCCAAAGATCAGTGTTAACCCAGAGAGAGGGAGCGTGTGTGACACCCAGAGAGAGGAGAGGAGGGGAGAAAGGGAGAAAGAAAGAAAGAAAGAAAGAAAGAAAGAAAGAAAGAAAAACTAAAGAAAAAAGAATGAATGAAAGAAAGAAACATAGAACGAAAGAAAAAAGAAAGAAAGGAGGAAAGAAGGAAAAGAAAGAAAGAAAGCCTTAGAGAGGAAGATGGGGAACAGGAGAGGGTAGGGAGAGAGAAAGAGGGGGGGGAGAGAGAGAGAGAGTGAAAGAAGGATGGAGAGAGAGAAAGAGAGAGAGAAAGAGAAGTTTGGGAGTGAAGAACAGGAATCTCTCACCCGCTCAAAACACCCAGAACAAGGTTCAGAACGAAGAAAGAGCCGAAGATCACCAAGCTCACAAAGTAGACCCAGGGCAGCTCCATCCCCATTGCATCGTTCATCTGAGAGAGAGTGAGAACAGGAAACGAAGGAGGAGGAAAAGAGAAAGAGAGGAAGAGAAAAGAAAGAAAGAAGTAAATAGAAGAAACTGCAGAAGGTAAAGGATCCACAGACAAACAGGACCAGCATATACAGTGTTCCAACATTTTAAAATGAAGCCAAATTTTAACAGAGTCTTCTATATGCTGTGAGATCAACCTTTAAACTGACCTTATTTCTAATTAAAGACTAATTAATTAATTTCTAATTAATTTCTAATTAAATTCTGCTAAACAGGCAGTTTTTAAACTCGGTAAATATTTAGATTTATAAGACGTTTCTACGTTGTGTAAAATCTGTCAAAACAGAATATAAAGCAAAACTGAATGAATTTCATTATTTATTGCAATGTAATAATTATGCAATATTGCAAATATTAATAATTATAACATTTGGACAATGTAACGCACTGGAAGAAACAAATTGTATAACTGAGATGGGTCCTGTTCATTGTTTTTTAATGCATTTCATATCTAAACGAAGAAACACCATATATCACTGAAAAGCACAGCTCCAGGTAGATTAAGAATAAGAAAGCACAGACTAAGAAAAGCAAATGTCAACATTCAGAACAAAACTTCTCTATGGGAGAAAGTGATGTAGAGAGACTGTAACATAATTCTGAAGAAGAAGAGTCCAATACACTCTGGATACAGCCATATCAGCAGCTGCAGTGTTAGGGGAGGGTGAGAGAGAGAGAGAGAGAGAGAGAGGGAGAGAGGGAGAGAGGGAGAGAGAGGGAGAGAGGGAGAGAGAGTAAAGAATACAAACAGAGAGGAGAGGGGAAGGAAAGAAAGATATACATTGAGAAAAAAGTGAGAGAGAGAGAGAGAGAGAGAGATGGAGAGAGGGTGAGGCAGAGAGAGAGCAAAGAAGGAGAGAGAGAAAGGAGAGGAAGAGAGAAAGAGAGAAATAGAAAGTAAAAAAGCAGACAGAGAGGGAATGAGAGAGGAAAGATATACATAGAACCAGTGGGAGAGAGAGGAGAGAGAGAAAGAGAGAAACAGAGAGAGTAAAGAAGGAAAGAGAGGATGAGAAAGAGAGGAAAGAAAGATGTATATGTATAAAAGAAAGCGAGAGACAGAGTGAGAGGGTGAGAGAGAGAGAGAGAGAGAGAAAGAGAAAGTGAGGGAGAGAGAGAGTCTGTGTGTGTGTGTGTTAGAGCCCGACCGATAAAGGATTTTGAAGGCCGATACCGATACAAATATTTGTTCATTTTAAAATCCGATATTCCG
>JBBPCZ010000142.1:15777128-15791153 GCA_037974445.1 Brycinus macrolepidotus | reverse complement strand
AGAACTGTTCCTCAAGACCACATTAAAAATACAAGAAAGTCTGGATCTTTGGAAGCAAAATATGAAGAAATGAGGGGCGGCTCCAGAATTTTGCACAGTACTGTATATGAATTTATCCGCTGGCATGAACTCTGTTATACTCGGTAAAAGGCAGAAAATGGTAATATAGATACTGAAAGTTATACCTACACATTTTTCAAGAGATTTTACCACTGATACATAACCTTAAGTGGTGCTATAAAATGCCAGAATTCACCACTGTTAGCTTCACGCTAATATAACAGGCAAATCCCTAATACCAGGCTAGCAGAAATGAACCTTTTATCTGCAGGGCATGAAACACTGCACTGAACATTGCTGTGTAATGACATGCTCTGCTGCTTGGCCCAAAGGGCCACACCCCTTCCACTGAGAACGCCAATGAGAACAGTGGTCATTAATGTACTAAATCAATTTAATACAGTTTCAAATAGCACTGAGAGCTATACTCAACTGGGGAAAACTGTGTAATATGTCTCCTTTAAAGAATATCTCCACCACTGAGAAAATATAACAAAGTGAGGCCAGTTTTACTTACTGTTTAAAATTACTCACTGTTGCAGTTTTAAGATTAACAAACCTCTGCAATACAGACTCTTCCCCTACAAGACGTTACTGATGCCATACCCAGAGCTTCTGGTGTAAATCTGTCAACCACAGCACCAACGCTACAGATGTGAAAGCCACACATCAGGCCAAAATGTGTGTGAGGATGAAGTGATTTTAAATCAGAGAGAGAATATGGTCTGAGACTTTTCTCCACCCATAGCACTGGGCTATCCAAACAGGGCTAAATGATTTGTGAAATTTTTATTTCATTACTGAGAATCAAACTGAATCATGAATTCATAATTCAAACTCATAATGAATCTGAAAATGTATTGTTACATTGTTACCCCTCATTTACAACATAACAATACTATACTACCAATGAATCCTCCTCTTAATTAATCAGAGACTGGCTTTGTAACGGCAGGCCCCGTCCTGTTTTACTCCTTTCGGTCACCTTCTGTCCCATTTTACTCTTTTCTGTCACACCCTGCCTTTGTTATTCAGGCTCCATGTGGTTCCTGTTTTCCATCCCTAGCTCCACCCTTGTCCTGCCCTCCTGTTTAGTGATTTCACCTGTCCATTTGTAATCTTGCCTTGTTCCAGCTGCTCTCTGTCTACCTTTTGTATAAATATGCCTTTCTTAGCGCTGATTTCTCTGATTTCTCCTGGTTTCTCACTGTTTCTCACCAGCTGTCGGTCATTTAAGTCTTAAGTCAACCAGCAAACTAATGCACTTTACAGCACAGATATTACTATTCTGTTACATTTTTGCACAGTGTACAGATCTTGCTGCTGGTTGTAATGTTTGTAATGTCAGGGGCTCATTTCACTACATGTAGTACATGTATAACTATGTATGCTAAAAATAAAGAATCTTTATTTATCTTTATATATTCTTACTGTTTTGGTTCTTATCCCATTAACTTTCAGCATTTATTTTTCAGCTCATACTCTTTGTGTCAGTTTCTTGGTTAATAAAGTCATTGTTTGCACGTCTGTCCGCCTACTCTCTCCTCCCTACCCGGCGTCGCAGGTTTGACCCTTAGAATACAGCAATTCAAATGTAATGTTTAATAGAAGTAAGTTATGAATTACATTTACATCACATTATATTTGTCTTTTGACAAATTCATCTCTTACTCTTTTAAATGAAAAGTTCTTAGTCAGCATTGGCTGTCATTCACTGTTATTTTGTCTTAGACTCCTCACTTAGTGACATTCAGTTCCGACTGCAGATTTATTTCCGCTCGCCTTCCGGCCCTCACGGCTAAAGTCCTTATTTTCTTATACCCACAAACACACACACACACACACACACACACACACACACTCACTCACTCACTCACTCACAGAAATCTGCAAAAAAAAAATGCACATGAACCACGCAATTACATTTACACATGCATGTGTGAACAAAAACACATGCATACACAAACACACAACACACACACACATAATCACTGACACAAACAAACGCTCAGTGTCCCTTACAAGCCAATTCTCCGACCATCTGCTCCAAACACACAAGCTCGGTTTAGTTTTGGGACTAAAACAGCTCCACAAGGACTATATAACCTTAACAACGCACATTAGCCTAAATGACCTGCTAATGTTCCTCATAAAACCACAACTAGACAACAGCAAATCTCACGATCAACACAGCTGCTCACATTTACGTTTTAGGACAACTGGAAGTATTTGATATGAAGGACCTGCGCATAAAAGGTGGTACATTTCAAAACAACAGAACATCTGCACCCAAAAATGCCCTTTGCATTGTGAACTACTTAATCATATTCATCTATTGTTTATTAACTGATATTGTGACATGGGCAATACTGATGTTGAAGAAGGCTGCAATATGCAAATGAGCCTCTAATTCGCTTATTTGTGTGTTGTGCGCATTCGAAATCAGATGTTTAGATGTGTTTCTTTTGTTTTTTTTAAATGATTTAGAGCCCTTGCATGTTCCTATAAAGACGAATAAGTTTGTGTTTATTGGATTATGTAGTAATTAAATAATCAAAAATAATTGAGAATAATAATGTAAACCACCTGTAGCCAGATTTTACCGTATTGAAGAATACTTAAACAGCAATGTATAACTATATAAGTGTGTTTTGGTTACAGTGTATGTTTCGTGCAGCCCTCATGTATCCTTTGAAGAGCTTTAGTGTACAGACAGTAAAGCCTCCTCCCAAGACATTAGAAAGGAAATAATGTTCAGTAGCTCACTCTAATGTGACAAAGCACCAGGCTCCCAAAAGGACTGAGGTCTTATATAGGCTGCACCTTCTGGAAACATCCACTACCTACAGTGTGCAGCTGCAGCAGAATGTACAGAGCAGCTCTCCACTGGAGGCTGAGGAGGATTTGCAGTGCTTTGATAGCATTATAAACGCTCGTTTAACTCTTAACATGCTGGTACACACACACACACACACACACACACACACACACACACACAAACACATACTCACTCTTGCCTCCTTTTATGAGCCCTAAACTTCAATGCTGAGCCTGCACAATAGAGTCTACTCCATAGAAAGAGGATTGTGTGTGTGTGCGTGTGTGTGTGTGTGAGTGGACAGTGGGAAGCCTAGTTGCTGCGGGCCTCGTTTTTCCAACAATTTACTGACAATTGAGTGGAGCACTTAGCCCGGTGTAAGAGACATGGAGCCCTTTTTTACCACCATAAAAGGGTGAACAGGGCTACCGGCTGCAAATGGGGGGGGGGGGGGGTGGGGGGGGTAGAGAGAGAGAGAGTGAGGGAGGGAGAGATACAGAAACGCATCATAAACGGTCAGAGGATATCATTAAGAGAAAATGAAGAAACAGGACAGTTTACCCACATTCTGTAATTTTCAAGTTTACCTTCATTATTACTTTAATAGTATTTTACTTATTTTACTATTTTTTGTTTCTTTTATTTATATGTAAACCATCCATTTGAAACAATATTTACAGACTTTAAGCCTTTTTAATTCCAGAAAAGTGATAGTGTGGTTCAAGGTTTTAAAACTGTAAAAAAAATAATAATAATAATAAAATCATTAAAAATCATAGTATCAAATCGGAATATTCCTAGAATCGCAGCACTTACAGAAGGAATACATAAATTTAAGTAGTTCATTCTAGGAATACATTGGCACCAAGGTATCGTGATATCTTATCGGGAGGTACCTGGTCCTACTTGTTCCCAGGAAGTGCAAATAAAGTATATTTTATCTGATTAGATCTCAGAAGGACATCATTCCCACTTAAATAAAATAAAGTCTAATAGGAGCACTGTTTGGTTTTTCAGTTAACGGACTGATATAATATATTTTATGTATGCATTTGAACCAAGTGGACTGATAGACAGAGAGACACTAGAGGAACCAGTGACTGAAACAAACTAGGTTTTTTTTCCCTCACTGACATTAATTAGGGTGCTGGAACTGCACAAACTTGTCATGTCATGTCTGTAAACACCACTGAAGCATGTCTTTGCACACCAAAATGGCACTGTCACTGCTGAGAGAGACAGAAAAAGTGAAAAACGCATCTCTAGCCCTTCACCCATCTGTTTTATTCATACATCAGCAATGAGGGAGAGAGAGAGTGAGGGGGAGGGGGCCTGTGGGGCACACCATAAATATCTCTGACTCATCACAGCTTATTTATGCTCTGAAGACTTACAGTACATATTCCTTTCTTTTTTAACACACACATGCATGCACACACACACACACACACACACACACACAAATGATTAGCTATTTCCCTCAAACAGAAACATTCAACACATGGATGTCCTCGCATTCAGTTCACACACACACAGAACCATGTACAAAAGTCCACACAACAACTTGATTTAACATTTTAACATGCACACACACACACACACACACACATAAACCAAAAGTCCACATCACAATCTGATTTAACATTCTACCATTTAAACCACTCTCAAGACCCTCTTCTCCTACACACTGTCGGTCAAATACTTTTATTACATTAAGCCAACATTTGCTTTAAATATATACATAACATAGAAAAGGCCAGTTGATTATAAACTGATGTTACAAATGATGTAAAACTGCTTTTGACCATCTGCCCTGTCTCATTCAAAGTATATGCTTGAGTGGAATAAAACCAGTTTAACTAAAGGTTACCAAATTACATATTTAAGGCTGAACTAACAGTGGATTCTGTGACCAAGCTGAAGGTTCAAGACCCACAAAAGAACTATACTGAGAATTCTCGTCCACAAAAGAACCTTACTGAAAAATTTGGTCCACGAAAGAATCACAGTGAGAGTTTTAGAACCAAAAAAACTATACTGACCTTGAGCCACAAATGAACCACCATCAGGGCTGTTGTTGTCAAACCACAGAATTTGGTGGGGCACAAAATGGACACAAAATGGAAGTCTAATGATCATAAATTCTGATTAAGATTCAGCTCTGAACGATCTTAGTCTATTGGTTTGCCTCAACAACATCAATTCATTCCCCCTTTCTCTCTCTTTCTCAATCCCAAATAGTTGGTATGTGTTAAATTTATTGGTGTGAACGGACTGCTGCACCATCCAGGAGCTTTAATGTTTACATGCTGAAGACGACAGCATGTAAACATACCATGACGACACAAGAGATTGTCCTATGTTTAAGAGTCATGTAGAGAAGCACTGCGTTAATATTAGGGGTGTAACTATATGTGTATTCCATATTTTTATAATGAAGTCTGGAGGTACTTGCTGTCCCACATTACTAGTGAGAGTGTATTCCTGTCTTTTTTTTGAGAGGGTTCGGCTTAAACTTTAGATTTTTATTTATTTCATTTTGATTCATTCATTCATTCATTCATTCATTTTTGGTTTGCACTTCCCTTACATAAGAGATCATTTTCAGTTTTGTTGCCAATCGCGACCTATTGCCTTTAGTTCTTTACCAGCCCTGCATTAAAATATGACCCATAGCAGAATGTGTGTTCAAATAAAGGACAGAAACCTAGTCTCATGAATTTAGGGTTTTCTGTTGTTTTTTTCCTGTTGCCTAGAACTCGCACCGAACCCTGGTGTCCAAACCTCAGTGGAACTCCTTTATCTAGGCACCTTGTATCTTTAGGCACTTTGTAGCCTGTTGCACTAAAACCTTTGTTCCCAATTCTTTCATTTAATCTACTCAGTATGCCAAAGATAACACAGTCTGACAGGCGGAAAATAGTATTTTTGCACCAACAAGGTGATTCAAAGCAACATATCAAGAAATGAGGGGTGGCTCAAGGCTTTTGCACAGTACTGTATACTAATTCATTCACTCAGTCATGCATCCAGTACATGTTCAGTAGCGCTCATCAATGTGACAAAGTGAGCACAAAAGAAAAATGCACACACAAGTACACACACAGATGACATTCGTGCAGAGGCAAATGGCTGCACTGACATGATTCGAAATGACAACACATCCCTTTGTCGCCGTGCTGATATTCCCTATCCAAGAAAATACAGATCCAAACACACAGCCAGCACACGCTGACACTTTCTGAAAAATTTACAAAAAATGTAACCCCCTCCCCCAAATACTGGAGTCAGTTTAGAAATAATTCAGCGTTAACTAATTTACATGGTGAAATTAATAATTTAATCAGTTATTAACCAATTATTTAAAGAAAAATAAATCTACTGTCGAATTAGTTATGAATCGACTCCAGACCCAAAGAACAATTTATGGCATCTTTATTGTGTTGAACTTGTTGATTTGTTTGGATAGTTTGCAGGTATGTTGGTACTGCTGTCATTTTCCTCTACGGTGTTCCTTACTAGCTTTTCTCCATATCATTTATATGTTTTGAATATAAGACAAGCCATTATTAATAGTTCTTAAAAAAAAAAAAAAACACCCTAAAGCCCAAAAAGGTAGATTCTTACATCTTCTATCATAGAACAAAAGCAACATCCAAACCAGCTCTGCGTGATACTGATAAATCTTTTAAAATATATCAGAATCAGGTTATGTTTAAGTGAGTATTAATACAGATACTGATCCTATGTTTCCTGAGTGCTGTTACTCTACACTAAAATAATATCTAACCTCACACCTTCTGCTTCTGTTGCACCAGACACACCTTCACACATCTTCAGATGGGAAACATCTAATTTATTTTGCTTTTTTATATTTTTAACTGTTCATCAAAACTGAAATAGCCAGTAAATGATATTTAGTACTGTGCAGTACTGGAGTCACCCCTCATTTCTTCATATTTTGTTAAGCCATACAGTGACCTTCATATGAATCATTCAAGCAGAATCTAACTTCATCTACTCAGTATGCCAAAAATAAAATAGTTTAACAAGCAGAAAATAGTATTTTTGTGTCAACAAAGTGAAAATAAAAAGAAATGAGGGGTGGCTCAACACTTTTGCACAGTATCGTTATCTATCAATATCACTAAATCGATAAATCAGTAATGCTGTGTTTTGGTAAATCTATTACTGAGTTAATGTGCAGTTTTTTTCATAATTATACTTATACTTATTTAAACTTACAAAATGCAATTATTATGTTGTGCCCAACTTCAGTCCTGGAGGAACACTGTTTGTTAATTCCCCCGCTCAAACACACTCACTAAACCTGGCAATTAACAAATGAGACGAACCAAAAGTGTTGAAAACTGTGCTGGACTTCCAAGACCGCCTGCCGAGTCGTGCGCCCTTGATTTATAAGCATTAGAAAAACTCACGGCTGGATTTTCCCCCTGAGCCCATAAAACCCATAAAAGAACCAATAAATCTATTAACATCTATGAAAACAGAAAACAACCTAGTGGATACATTAGAACTAGGGGTGTGACGATGCATCAAAATATTGTGATATCACAATGCAGAAATCTGACAATATGCATCATGGACAACGCACTGTGCAGAATAAGCCATCTGTTGATATTTGTTACTAATGTTACTAATAGGACTAGAGCTGCGGGTGATGTATGAGATGGATGTGCTGGACTGGGCTGTTGATCAGCACTGATTTAACACCATAAACAATCCAGTAACAACAAATATCCACTCAAAATAAGTGAATATATTTTTATATCTAATTGTAAAAAAGCAGGAAAAGCATGTGGTGTGAGAAACCCAGTCATGTGTGTGTGTGTGTGTGTGTGTGTGTGAGTGTGTGTGTGTGTGTTTGTGTGTGTATGTGTGTGTGAGTGAGAGCATGGGGCTGCAGGGAAGTTGAGCAGGCAGAGAGTAACTGTAAATACATAAACTCTGCTTGAAAAAGACTTACTTGTGATTGTAAATATTTGTACATAGTTCAATTTTTAACAATTTCTAAACCTCTCTTATTATAATAGTAATGTGTGAGTAAGTTAAAGACTTTAAAAAGCTTTAATATTTATGTTTGTGGATTTTTACAGAAAAAAATAGAGATTTTCTGATTTTTTTTTTTTTTTTTTTGGGGGGGGGCAGTTGTGTCCAAATAGTTGGCTAAATTATAAAAATAATCTTTTTTATCACATTGGCTAGGCTGTGGTGAAAATAGTACATGAGACATTTGTATATTTCACTTTGTTTAAGGATTTAAATATTATGAAAGAAGAGGTAAAGCAGAAACAGGAAAAATACCCTCAGGATTCTAAGGGTTAATAGACTGCTTGTTCTGCACAGTCTATTGTCACTGCAAAGAGTGCGAAATGTTTAATAAAAGTCAACTGTTTCAAATGTACATTTTTACATTTGACACAATTTATGCTTTGTTTGTTTCAACTTATCAAATGTCATAAAAATTAAATACCTCATGCATTCAAATTTTGATATTATATTTTTGCCATGTCCCCCACCCCTGGTTTATATATAGTGTTTGTTTCTGTTATGCAGCTCTTCAGGTGAGGATTTTTTTTTTTCTAACGAGGCAGTTCAAAGCCCTATTTAATTTGCCCAGCAACATCATTATGGCAGCTCATTAGCTTAAAACACATGCAAATGTGGACGCGCAGCTCCAGTGTGGACAGCCACAGAAAATGACTAACGTTACCGTGACCCAAGGATACAGACACACAAACAAAAAGAGACACATCAACAAACACACACACACACACAAACACACAATCTAGCATGAGACAGCCCTCTGTGCTCATTCACTTTTTTGTCCTTCTAAACAGCAGGCCTTTCCACAGATGAGTCACAGGGGCTTTTAGTTTGTTTAATGTCTCTACACAAATGACTGTGCAAAAGCGTGTTTGTGTGTGTGTATATATGTGTGTGTGTGTGTGTGTGTGTGTGTGTGTGTGTGTGTTTGTGTGTGTGTGTGTCTCTGTGTGAGTGCGATTCCAAAATCTGAGGTGACTCAGTGCCTGCGAGTGGGATCGTTTATTAATGCTTGAGCACGAGATCACCTGAGGAAAACTCAACCAGGCCAGCGTGACGATGCCAGAGCCATTTCATCCTTCATGGACCAGTAGACACAGACAAAGACACATACTTTTGCACAAGCCTTTTCACTGAGCATTTCATCTGTCATGTATATTGCAATGATGAATTTAAGTGCAGAGAAAGTATGTGGACCTCCCCCCCCCCAGTAGTTATGGCTATGGCAGTCACAACCACCGCTAACACGAACATAATCCAAGAAAAAATCTCCATAGACAAAGACAGTCAGTAGAAAGGGTTGTACTGAAGAGCTAAGTGGTGACAGGATGCCAGGTTCGTCACATTCCTGCCCTGCTAAAGCTGCCCAAGCCAGTCGTACGTGCTGTTAATTCAAAGTGGTAAACCGCATACACACACATAACGGTCTCGCTGAGTGCTAAAAGCACATAAAAATTACTCGCTCACTAGTTCCAAAGTTTCTCTGGAAGCAACGGCAGCATAAGTGAAAACTGTTCATTGGGAACTACTGGGATTGGGTTCCCATGGCAACCACATAAGCACACACTCGCCAACTAGTTCCAAACTATCAACACCAACACGCTCGTTGGGAGCTATGAGGATTGAGTTACCATGGCAACCATAGGAACAGCACATGCAGCACCAAGCGTCGCGTGGAGTGGTGTAAAGCATGCTCCCACTAAACTAAGCAGTGAAAATGCTGTCTCTGGAAGTGCGCCAAACAAATCTGTGTCTAGCCAACACTACATGTTCGATTGCAGAGATGCGACTGTAAAGTTTGGCGGAGGAGGAATAATAGGCTAAAGGACTGGGCTCCTTAGTAATGGAAAGTCACATAATAAGAGAACTGTGTGCTTCCAACTTTGTGAGAACGGTTTGGGGAAGACCCTTTCACATTTCAGGAGGACGACATCCTTGTTTAAAAGGACATTTGAAAGGAATAACAGCTAACATATAACTCGTTTTATCAAAAAAATGTATGTATATATATTTCTCAATTAAAGGCGGTATTAATCATTACATAGCGGATCTTTAGCAACTGCAAGAGAAAAGCCCACTTTCAACAACACACAGCAGGAAAAAAAAGAATGAACATGATTTATATGAAATAAGTACATACTCTTTACAGCGAACACACTCCTGCACTTTTATTATCATTATTCTCATTACATCACTGCTTAGTCATCATTAAAGTATATTTTAATGAAATCTGTTACATTCTGAAAAAATAAACAGCATTAGTTGCATGTGAGGGTGTCCTGTCTGTAGTAATATATAATATGCTATAGTATTAGAGACACAGTCACTTATTAGTTCCACTTTATTTCATTTATCTCCCTTTCTCTCAGTTCTTTCCTTCTTTACAACATGTAAGCATGCTAGTATACTGATGCACATATTGCAAAAAAAAATTGATCCACTAAATTGACACAGCTGTTGCACAGCTGTTGCCAAAAGTCCTGTGGCAGTTTAATCTCTCAGGTTACTCACTTTGGGCAAACATGATATATTTTAATGATGTGAAAATGGCAGAAACAGAAGACTGCCAGCACATGCGTGAGCCTGAAATTCTAAATAAGTACTGTGTGTGTTACAACAAAGAAAAGAAACCAGACACGCTCACAACTGTGTGTGCGTGTGTGCGCGTTTGTTAGATAAAGAGCGGTGGTTTGTCAGGCCGTCGGGCCAAATGAGCAGTTAGCTAAGTGATTAAATACACTTCTCAGCCATCATCCCCACCGGGGTCTGGAGACACAGCCAGCCTCTCTCTCTCTTTCTTTCTTATACACACACACACACACACATACACACACAGCCAAGCACACACGCCCCAACACACAGAAAGACATACACACACACCCATTTAAATGAACCCATAAACGAACATATAAACACACAACAAAAAAAATGCAGAAACTAGTATGAATGTGTGGTTCTGTGTTATTCTGTGTTTGTCTATGTGTGTGTGTGTGTGTGTGTGTGTGTGTGAACGTGTATGTGTGTGTGAAATATATGGATGCGAATGGCTATGAAAAGGGCACAGATCTGAGCAGCATCAGCAGGAGATGCCTGCAGCGTCCTTCAACCCAGACCACCGACCAGTGACCTTTTAACAGACCGTCAGTCTGTCTCACAAAAGGTAAGAGTGAGTGTGTGTGTGTGTGTGTATGTGTGTGTGTGTGTGTGTGTGTGTGTGTGTGTGTGTGACTAGGTGACACACCATGGAATTAGCAGGAGTGTACGAAATATGTGTTTACACATGAACTTAAGAAAAGGTACGCAGAAACATGATGAATACAAAGAAATCTACACAACACAATTTTATGTGTGTGTGTGTGTGTGTGTGTGTGTGTGTGTGTTCAGTCAATCACAGTGTGTTCAATCAATCACAGTGTTTCTGACAGGGTGACCAATCACAGCTCCAGGTGAGTTACTAGGTGTCCTGATGAATCGGGGTCTTCATGTAATCCAACAAAAGTTTAACTACAAGGTGTAGGAGAATAAGGAGATATTTTTAAATGTATTGGTTTTGTAACATCACAAAAACTATTACATGAAAACAGGCTGTTTTTGTAGCCTATTTTCCATATATGGAGTGCATGGATGGGAGAGTGAATGTACAATTTGAAATAATACAGACTTCAAGCCTTTTTAAGTCCAGAAAAGTGATGATATGGGCCCTTTAATATATTGAAAGGCATCACAATCCCAATATGTAGCAGTGATATCACAATACTGATATTTTGTACATATCGTGCCGCTTTCCAAGTGAGTGTTAAAACAGGAGAGATTGTTAACATTTTTAAACATCAAATAAACATAACTTGTGTAAATATAAATCAATCTGAAAAATAATGAGGATTCATAAGTGCATATAATCTGTTAAATAAACAACTAAATCACTTTAGAATACACTAAAACAACCAAAAGCATAGAGTGTGTAACTCTGTGTGCGTACTTAAACAAGTCCTTAAACGAGTCCTGTAGAAATAAGACAACACACACACACAAATGTACCGTATTACTATATTTCTTGGGTTCCACTGACTTGTGTAATACTTTAGCAGAGTAATGCTACACCTACACTCTAACCTTCTCTAACCCCGGCTTAACCTCAGCAACCAAAAGGCAAACTTTTTGCATGCAAAAAACTGCAAAAACTGCATTTGTCATGAAAACAGAACTAGCAAAAACTGCAGACGGTCACAGACGGAACTAAAAAGCCTCTCCGTGTCTCGCTGAATGGCCCGGTGAAAAATTTAACAGCTACACCTGCAAGTAACACACCGAAACAGCACTTTTCATAATTCATACCTGCATCTCAGACTGCCGGCACACGGCAGAGTACTGAGGCTTAAGTAATATAACAGTATCACTGAATCAGAGGATGAATAAGTTAGCATTAAACACAGCATCAAAATCAAAAGTTGCCTAGTTTGTATGCAGAGTCCACACAAGACTCTGGATCTCTGTGACACTGGGTTTTTTTTTTAATCTGATCTGAGTTGTGTGTCTTTGAGTGTATGTGTGTGTTTGTGCATATGTATGTGTGTATATATATATATATATATATATATATATATATATACACACACACACACACACACATACATATATATATATATATATATTACACACACACACAAGAATTTAAATGAATTATCCCGTACATTTCTATTTAATCAAGTTTAGTCAGGATATATGACCACATAAAATGCAACTGACCTTCCATTTGCTCTTCACACAAATGGCCTCTTTCAAAGCTACTGTGGTGAAGCTACATAAGCTTAACAGAACATTGGTAAAAATCTCATTCAGCCTAATGAGAAACTGTGGGGCACAGCTCAGCTATTTCAATCCACCTCAGTCCTACAAACTGGACGTCTACAGCTCATTTTAGAATTTATTCATAACATCGAGGTTCCAGTTTAAAATGTATGCAAACAAGTTCCACACAAAATAGTTTCACATTAGTAACACACTCTAAACGTACAGTACTGTGCAAAAGTCTTAGACACCTGAGAAAATTACATTTAAAACCTGTTTAGCTGAGTGGTATGTTTTTTAAAGCAGTATGTTTTTAAAAAATTAGAATGTATACAAATAATTTAATAAATAATGATTTTATGTATGTCTATGTGTTTGCTTTATCATTCCTGTGGAAGCCCAGAATTACATTGTAGCTCTTATCAAATACCTCAAGTACCTGGTTCAGCTCAGTCTATACTTCATTCAATTAAATCAGGCGCTAGTAATGGAGTTTCACAAATCCATGCAAAGGCTGGAGGCACTGAGGTGGAATCGAACCTGTGTTCTTTTTACAAACAAATCAAATTTGCATTTATTCTAATGTTAACTCGTGTATTTGCTGACTGAAAGTCCCTCAGATAAATGGCTTTAAACAGTTTGAACAAGAGCCTAAGACTTTTGCCCAGGCCTGTGTGTTCTTTAACAAAAACTTAGAAGTTCTGATATTTGTCAGCAATCCATAATGCTTGGTCCATCAGCAAAACAGATGCTACAAAAGACATACACAGAGAAAACATGGACAGGTCAGTGTACATATTTTTAGTTTGTAAGTCAAAGAGCCAGTTTGCTTCATTTTCTAAATACATGCTGTTATAGAACATGGTAGAGAACAATAAACGTCACGGTCACCCAGTAGACTGAACTATCACCTGCCACACAGAGCCCAGCTAGAATATCACACCTACACACCTCCAGCAGAGCCACTGACTGAAACCTCACAGCTCTCTGGAACCGCACTGCACCTGCATCTCTACAACCCAGCGTGATATAAAAAGAGCTACAGAAAACCCATTATATCAGTAACTAACATCAATGATGTTCTCTATTAATTGATGTCAATTAATTAAACTGTCACTGAGACTCTTATTATTGTGAACTCTACCCATTAACTACAAAACCTTATGCCAATCACTATAATTTATTTGAAAAGCTTGCTAGTTGCCTAACCTACCTAAAAGTTGTATAGTTCTGTGATTTTGTACCTTAAGTTGCATTAAAAAGCCTTTGCAAATGCATTCACTGCCAAAAAT
>JBBPCZ010000142.1:15757326-15768063 GCA_037974445.1 Brycinus macrolepidotus | reverse complement strand
TGGTGAAAAATTTTCAGCCCTCTATACGCGCTAATTCCTTCCTACAACCCTGGGGGCTAAGCCCCCCTTGTCTTTCAATCCTAGTGACGTCTCTGGTCTATAGTACAGAGTATTTTTTTATCTTTGTGTCTGTTTGTCTGTGCAGTCATAGTATAACAAATTTCCTCCGGACTCAAAAAAGTCTTATGATTAAAAATATATATTATTTTTGTTTCCATTGTAGAACTACTGTCCATCTCATTGTCTTATTTTTACATATGTACTGACACAGCCTTTATTTGTCACACACATTAAGCTGCATTTCAGTGTATGAAGGCTGCAATACAAACAATGTAATTATTATTGTTATTATTATTACCAGTATTATTATCCTACAGAAAATTTCATTAGGATCGAATCAGGCACGGACCAGCACTCTGATAACATCTTCAAGCAGCAGACCTGATCTAGGATCAGTTCTAGTATCAGTGATTTGTTAGCGGATCATATCTTGAGAGAGCAGCTGAATTATTGGCCAGAGCAGGACTGGAAGGCATAATTTAATTAAAACAGCAGCATCTGCTATGAAGACTGTTCTCAATGGAGGAAATGTTTTTGCCCTTATCCTGATTGGGTTCAGTGAGGACGTCACTTAACAACCTGCTCATTGGTGAAGCGCATGTTGGCAAATACTTGCCATTCTGGAAAAAAATGGAACAGTCCAATGTTTTTTAGCCTGCTGCACCTGTAGCATCTGAGCATCTGTAGCATACGGTTTGTAATCAGATGTCCCACAACAAACTGACGTCTTTTCTCTTTAAAAGGACAAAATAAAATAATCAAAGGACCTGCCCGTAGGATTATAAGTGTGTTCTGAGTCTTCTCTTCGCTTCCAAGTACAGGAAAATGGCTGCCCATTGTAACTGACCATACGGCAGACAGAGATTAGATTGAAACTGCTGGAGTATTCCTTAAATGACTCGATGTAGTGGAGAGAAAGTGTTTTTTATTTTTAACCAGGCAACTTAGGGTCAGGCTGTAGTCAGCAGAAGAACTTCTAGGCCCGCAGTTGCAGGATGTCAGGTTTCACCTCGCTGTGGAAAACATTCGGACTAGCCAGGCGTGAGGATGCTAAGAAAGAACCCCTGAGACCCTCCACACTGACACTGTTGATGAAAGCTATCCAGCTATTACGCTCTTCTAAGAACCGTTTTTTTTGCTGGTTTGATTTGGGTAACGAGGGCTTGTCCTTTCTCAGTAAAGTCGTGGAAAAGGTAGCAAGTAAACTGGCAAAAAGACTAACAGCACATGGCATGGCGTTTGAGAATGTGTCATGACATCAAGCTACAAAGAAAAGAAAACAGATCAAATACAGTGCAACAATTATTACCAAACCCAGTTGTTGGTCTAACATGTTTGGGCCATTTGGACACAGCTTATAATTCATTTATCCATATCAGTTTTTTCCCCATCATTAAATAGTCCAAGTGGCCCACTCAGTCAGTCTCACATTAGATGAGATTATGGCCATTAGGATGTTGACAATGTTTACTTTCTAGTATTTGTATGGTATAATATAAGGCAAACAAAGGCAAGTTATTATCACTTATTTTAGCTATTGATCTTTTACAGGAGCTCAAAATTATGGACAGGTATGCTTTTTTTCTACTCAGTTCTACTTGAACACTACCTCAGATTGTCAAAACACTGAAAGACAAAAAGGTTTTCACTGAAATTCAGACTGAAAGGCAGAGCAGTAACATAACGTTAATAAAGATTTTATTCAACATCAATTTTATCTTATTTTTGGAAGAAACAGTGACGAAAAATAAAAAATTTTTGGCTACAACTCTTCATATTTACAGGACACATTTAGTCCGATTAACTGACTGTCAATTCATTCCAATAATCGGTTATGGACACTTTTTTCCAGTCCTACTAGAACACTAAGAGCTCAGTAGAAAAGTCAGTGTTACAGTACAGTGGAGAAGTGGAGAATGCATGAGTGAATGATGAAGCCCCATGATGAGAGTGATAAGGATCAGAGAGATGGCACATGGTTTCCTGCTGTATCAGTCTCTGACGGGTAACAATGTAATGAATAAAAGAGTGGATGTTTTAAAATCGCAGCACAGGTGACCCTCTGAAGGCAGGCTGGTGTTTGCTAAAGGGCTAAAAGGCCAACCTCACATTTGTTCCTCTGGTAAAACTAAGGTAACGTGTATCTAGAGCAGGACGATATATTGAATACACCAGACGTATCATGACTTGCTCTACGTGAGGCGTAGTACATGACTATATTGCAAGTACAAACTGTCATGCCATTTTTTAAGTCGACAGCACGAGACTCGCTTCATTTCTTGCGCTCTCTCCCTCCCACAGGCATAACAAGAAAAAACTCACATACGTACGTCACACACTTGTCCACCCATCCTAGGCCAATCTCCTGGGCCAGTGTGTGTGACGTGTGTTTTTGTATATGGAATGAACAAAAGACGTGTTTTAATGCAGAAGTGTGCTGCAGGAACTACTGGAATCATCATACTGGTGTGACTGTGTGCCTCAAAAGGTTAAACAGAGCATTAAAAGAGAATTTTTGGCAAATATTGGCATGCTGTATTTGGTATTCTATACATATGTGTGTGTGTGTGCGTGTGTGTGTGTGTGTGTGTAATATATATATAATATATGCATATATATATATATATATATATATATATATACACACACACACACAAGCACACATTCACACATAATATATGTATTGTGATATAGCCTAAATATATCACAATATTATTTATAAGCCATATTGCCCAGGCCTATGAAAAATTTTTAAATTACTCTTCTGAAGCAAAAATACATACTTGTGTGCGTGCATGCATGTGTGTTTGTGTGTGTGTTTATCCTCATACACTATCTGTGAGTCTACGCTTCAGTTCCTCTCTCAACAAATGCGTTAATACTGACCACTGAACAATAAACATACTGCTTATTAGTGATATCTTATTTTGTCCTATGACTAATAACTGAATAATCTCAGAGTTTAGCAGCAATTACGCAATAACATCTTAAGATAATGTACCGAATCTAGTATGCAGTTTAGTAGTAGTAACTGCTGACTAATGTGTCTTAAGGTTAATAGCTGAAAAACAGGCTCACTGTTTAAAGGGTTTACATGTTTACACCTGACCAGATGATGCTACAAAAGAAAGGTCATGAATAAGGTTCTAAAGGAACCAGAAAGATGAAGCAGCTGGTTCTGCTGCACTCACCGAGTGCTTAAAAGAGATTGGGGAGAAGAAATGAGCTGATGCTTTAAATTCCCAGCACAGGTGACCCACTGAAGGCCTGTCCTGCTAAATGACAGGCAGGGCCTCCTTTGAGGAAGATCCTCCAAAGAAGGTAACGTGTGACCCAGTGGGGGTGGTGTGTGTGTGTGTGTGTGTGTGTGCGTGTGTGTGTGCGTTTTATCCTACCAAACAGAATGGCACACGCGGTGTGTTATGTGTTAAACCCATCAATACACTCGACCAAACGCTGCAGAAATATGACATGACAGGAGCTCAAAATCCCAAGGAGAAAAGAGCCGAGCATCCATAGCTGTCACTCCAATAAATCAGCTGCTCGGATCGGTGCTGAGACGAGTCCTTGAATCACTAGGCCCCGGCGGAGGAGAAAACGAAGGGGAAAAGGGTCACATTACCCTCATATTCCCTTACAAACCCTGTCCTGCTGTCTCTCTAACGAAGGCCTGCACACATTAGCTGGAGAGAGATAAGAAAACACTCATCTACCTCGGTGCATCTGGGAAAACATGCTTCAAGCCTGTATATACGACCTATGCAGCATTTTCAGATTTTTTTTAAGCAGTGTAGGTGGTGTATTGTTGTCTCTCTCTCTCTCTCTCTCCCTCTCTCCTCTTTTTGTTTAACGTCGATGTGAATCGAGCTGAGAGCATGGCGATGATGCAGACAACTAGTGACATTCCCAAAAGGGATTCGTGACACTTCAACCGTAACCTTCCCCACACACAGAGAGAGAAGAAGAAGGAAAAAACAATATCTACACATACTCAAAGACTCAAAACCTCGACGTACAGGAGTCAAAACCTGCCTGTGAAGCCTGTTAAAGCGCGGACAGGGTGTTTAAGTGGCTGTCAGCAGAGAGATGAAAACCAACTCACCGCAGAGACGGCGCTCCCGTGACGGTCCACTTTTTTAGGGGGTTTATTCCAGAGATTTCAACCCAAAGTCCAGGTTTTTCCTCAGGTATAGACCCTACTCGAGAACATGACAACAAGCCAGACAGGAACGGGGGGTTTCGTGTGGCGAAAATATAAAAAAACGAGGAGAAAACCAAAGGTTTGACGCGTTTCGGTGCGGCTAGAGCGTCAAATTCAAATCCAGAACCGTTAAACCGAAATTCTCCAGGAGAGAGGGGCTCGTTCCAAACCGCGCGCCCCTACTACTCCTACTAATATACTACTAGTACTCCTACTACAATGTACTACAGGTCCGAGTGCACTATTCTCGCACACTACTTAGTGCCAGTGGTTTGGGACGCGGCCGAGCGTTTAATAGGTGATCACAGGATCCCGGTTTACCTTTTTTTCCCGATGACTTTTTTTCTCCTGTAGCTCCTTTTTTTTATCAGCTCCGCTCCTATATCCAAAGACGAGGAAGAAAAAACTGTTTTTCCACCCTTTTCGTCCAAGAAGAGAAAAAAAATGCTGTGTTCCAATTACTCACATTAAAAGTCATTAGTCTTCAAAAAAACAGTGTGGGGGGAGGAGGAGGCACGAGAGGCACACGCACAAACACTCTCACGCGCACACACGCAGCAGTAGGACGCGCGCGCGCGCGCGTGCACTAATTACGGCGTCCCATGTTCGCGAGCCGTGGAACGCGGGTGCGCGCGAGAGCATCGCTCGCTCGGGAGCGGCGTCGGGGCGCGCGCGAGGGGGGTCTCTCTGCTCTGTTCTCCGCTCGCCCGGCTCGTGCATGCACGAGGCTCGATGTTTTTACATGTCAGTAAAAATAAATCAATCAATAAATAAATAAATAAACAGTAAGCATGCACGGAGCGCGCGTCCTCTCTGCGTCCTCAGAGCCGCGTGCAGCTCGGCTCGCTCACTCCAACCGACACATCCGGGTCCTGCAGCTTTTTTTGCAGAGTGGACCGTTCTGCAGCGAGCCGCGTGCGCCTCAACATCAAAGAGAGAGAGAGAGAGAGACGAGTTGCTATTAGCAACGGACCAAACAGAGTGGTTTCAGCCTCCCCCTCTCTATGTCTCAATCTCTCTCTCTCTGTCTGTCTGTCTGCCTGTCCGTCCGTCCGTCCGTCCATCTATCCATCCATCCATCCATTCATTCTTTCTTTTCTTTCTTTCCTTCTCTCTCTATCTCTCTCCCTGTATTGCTCT
The DNA here is from genome assembly GCA_037974445.1 of Brycinus macrolepidotus. Classification (NCBI taxonomy): domain Eukaryota; kingdom Metazoa; phylum Chordata; class Actinopteri; order Characiformes; family Alestidae; genus Brycinus; species Brycinus macrolepidotus. The sequence continues at coordinate 15,762,662 of JBBPCZ010000142.1, read as the reverse complement.
CAATATCTCCGTCTTTTATCTGTCTCTCCCCCTCACTCTCAAATGACGTCTCATTTCTGTTTTAAATCTGTTTGTAGTAGTTTGAGCTTGACTTTACTTCCCAGAACACAAGACATTTTTACCATCTAAACATCAACATCCATCTAAACACTCAGAGACACGTGGAGCTTCACGGGGTGTCAATAGTGAATAAAACGGCTGGCTTTGTGCTGGAGACGTCTGGTTCCATTCACCTCCACTGTAAAGAAATCAGAGTCTCTACAATGAACCTTTTCACTCTGACTTTGTAACGTGAGTACTGAATTAAGCAGAAATTTTGCTTAATGGGTGGAATTTACATTGAACCACAAGCGTGAGGTTATTATTCCTCAGCCTGATGATCTGTGGAGGAGAGAAGCGCCTCTGCCTCTGAGTCAGCCTGCCGCGACCAAGGCAAAGAGGAAATAAAAGCGACGTAAAAAGCAAAGCCGTCGAATTGTAAATAATCTGCACAAAAATGAGGATGGACAGCCGCAGGCAGAGGGGGGCAGTGTGTGTGTGTGTGTGTGTGTGTAGTACTGTCACAGCAGAGATCAGCACTTCTCTGCAGCACTGGTCTGTGCGAGCGCGGCGCCGGTTTGGTCAAGCAGCAAGAAAATATTCCCAACTCACAAAGTAAAATCTAATCCGTGCTCATCTAAGCACTCCAGCATCACAATAACATCCTACAAGCAGCCGCTTCCAGAAAGAACCGCATATTCTAAACCACCCTTGATTCCCCATTCGGCTTTACTGTATGTTAATGTAGGGAGATTTTATTCCGATCTCTATTGGTCCATTACTCATAATGTGTTCATGCACAGTATACAGGGGGCTCATCACTGCACATAGTGATGTAGATTTGATATCCAGTTGTACATGTTTTGTTGAAAATGAGTACCGCACACCCAAATATGGTGGGTTTTTTGTGCACAAAATCTATTTATCCAATTATTTGTTTAAAATTTAGAGAAAATGTGAATTATACAATGCGCCATGACTGTAGATTAATGTGAGGAGATTCTACTCCATGCAGTTTCTGAGCATTTCTACTGGTCCATTACTCATAACACGTTCATACAGTATAGAGGGAGTTCATCACTGCACATGGTGATGTACATTATATGGACAAAAGTACATACATTTGATGGGGGTGTCAAAACTTTTGCACACGATTGTATGTGACGGTGACAACATATAAATGCCAAAAAATGTCCAGAACCAGCGATATTATACACACATCATACGACATTATAGTCACAGACAACAGTAAACACTCTCTGAAGGCCTGATTGCAGTTTTGTTTGACCTTCTGACCACCAACTTTTCACTGTTTATTTCTAAACTCCTCACTGTAAATGACCCACGGCTCTCAGGTGAGTCTTTTCTTGACGCTCGCTCCTAAATGCATAAAAATGTATTTCTTATTCCTCTGTCCCGCTGGGAAAAACGGCCATGTTAGCTGCCCCACATTTGGAGTGGATGTTAAAAAAGAACTGGGTTTTCAGTTAATTGAACTTTAATTCACACTGAACACCGACACCAGTCTACACAGTATGCCAAAGATAAGACAGTTTGAAAGGCAGAAAATAGTATTTTTGCATCCACGAGGTGATTCAATGAGGGGTGGCTCAAGACTTTTGCACACATTATTCTAAGTTAAATGTCAGCCAGTTACTAACTTTTGATAGTTAAATAGTTGCAGTTTTTTCCAGTATCAATATTTATCTTAGGTTCAGTGCTTAAGGAATCAGTTTAAAGCTGTACATTTACATTTTGAATTTGCAATTTAGAATTTTGAACATTTTTGTGGGGGTTTGCCCTAGGTAGGGGGAGGACCACCCTGCCCATGCAGAGAGAGAGAAGACAGTTATACTGAGTGATGGGGGAGAGGGAGGACCACCCTACCCCCCCCCAGACAGAGAGAGGACAGTTATACTGAGTGATGGGGGGAGGGGGAGGACCACCCTACCCCCCCAGACAGAGAGAGGACAGTTATACTGAGTGATGGGGGAGGGGGAGGACCACCCTACCCCCCCAGACAGAGAGAGGACAGTTATACTGAGTGATGGGGGGAGGGGGAGGACCACCCTACCCCCCCAGAGAGCGAGAGAGGACAGTTATACTGAGTGATGGGGGAGAGGGAGGATCACCCAACCCACCCAGAGAGAGAGAGGACAGTTTTACCCAGATTAACGGTGTAATACATGCAAAAACCTGAATATTGTAATACAATCCTTGTTTCTTTATCAGATTTATGGAAATCCATAAACATTTTGACGATATGAGAAAAGGTAATATGCTTTTTACATGAGCTAAAGGTTTTATTAAAGACCCTCCGCCCGGCCGTTGGTCTGTAACACGTCTCCACCCTGATGCTTGAATGGTTACCATTTATATGCGGCTGCTGTGAGTAAGTCTACACCCTCCACCCTCCACCTGATCCACTTTCACACTCCAGCCATCGCTCACCTTACAGCTGTCTCTGGAATATTCCCCCCTCACCCCCGACACAGCTCAGCACACTCGGGAACGTCCCTTAATCAATACATCAATACACTTCACACCTCTCTACAGGACCCACCACACTGCACTCGGGAAAACGTGGCAAAGACGGATTGTTGCATGTCTGAAATGATGTGTCTATTATACTCGCCAATGTCATAAGATATGTCATGTGACCAAAAGAGGAAAAACTATTCTGGATTATTTCTTTTGTTCCATTCATCATAAAACCTTTACACTGAAGTAAAGCTGGTGTTTTAATGTAAAATATTTAAAATAGATACAATAAAATAGATATGGAAATTTTTTACTGTCGTACAACACCCAATGATAGATAGATAGATAAATAGAGAGAGAGAGAGAGAGAGAGAGAGAGAGAGAGAGAGAGAGAGAGAGAGAGAGAGAGAGAGAGATAGATAGATAGATAGATAGATAGACAGATAGATAGACAGACAGATAGATAGATAGATAGATAGATAGATAGATAGATAGATAGGTAGATAGATAGACAGATAGATAGATAGATAGATAGATAGATAGATAGATAGATATAGACAGACAGACAGGCAGATGAATAGATTTACATATAGATAGATAGATAGATAGATAGATAAAGATAGATAAATAGATGGATTGATGGATGGATGAATGGACAGACAAACGGATAGACAAAAAAGGACAGTTTACAGAGTGCCTTCTTAGTTGTTAAAGTAACACAGTAATAAAATTCATACGATAATCACTGATTTCCCACCTGTGGTACTTCATGGCGTCCTGATCTGAAAAGTCACCCATATTTCTCCTCCAGCTTTAGCTGATGATGTTCCCAGCAGACTAACGGCCCTCACCTGCCGGGGGGCGGAGTTAACGGGCACTGGGATATTTTTACAGGTGGTGTCGGTTTACCTGTTGGCCAGGTATAATGACCTCTCCCAGAACCGTGTTGAATTATTGAGCGTTTCACCGCCCGCCTCGGCCAATGAGGGCACTCCATTCAGTGTGGGGGTCACATGACCGGGATCAGTGAAACCGCAGAGGAGAAATGCTAATGTGAAGGTAAGAGCAGACAGTGAGTGCAGGTCTGGGATCAGTAAGTCTGAGTGAAACCTGCAACATTGACACTATACTTCAGAACACAGCTCTGTTCTCAGATCAGTTTGAAAGGGCAACTTTGGTCAAAAAGCTCTTTCAAAAAACTGGTTCAGTTTAAATCCACTCGTGTCCAATTCCTTCACATCTGCCTCTCTCTCTCTCTCACACACACACAATCTCTCTCTCTCTCTCTCTCTCTCTCTGTTTTCTCTCCTCCATGACCTGAATTCCCTCTCTTGATTCAAGATTCAAGATTCTTTACTTGTCACACACAGTTATTCAAGTACAAAATGTAGTGAAATGAACCCCTGAAATGTCTGCGAGACTACAGTACTGTGCAAAAGTCTTAGGCCCCTATAAAAATTGTTTAAAGTCATTTTTCTCAATGTGTGATAATTAATGTGTCTTTCTGCCAGCAAAATTGAAAGAATAAACGCGAGCAAACAAGAAAGAGGTCAAGGGAGTTTATCTGACTGTTTAAAAAGCAGTATATCTAGTCTGTAATCATGTCTGAACGTCATTACACTGGTATTACTATTATCTTTACTCCTAAAAATACCGTATTATGTTGATTTTTGTATCTGCCCATGAAAAGATTATTATAATCTAATATTTTTACCATAAAAATCTAGTAATTCAACATTCAGGGAGGTCAAGGGAGTTTACTTAAAGCATTATATCCTGTTTGTAATCATTTTAACCTTATTACACTAGTATTACTACTATTTTTACTCCTAAAAATATTGCATTATATTGATTTTTTATCTGTGGATATAAAAACGTCAATATGATCCAATATTTTTTATTGATAGTATAGTAAATATAGTAATTCAATGCTTAGGGAGCGTTGAAAGAATATTGTATTATACAGATTTTTTTAATCTGCAGATATAGAAAGTAAATAAAATGCAATACTTTTAACCATAAATATAGTCATTCAACACTCAGGGAGGTCAAGAGAGTTTATTTAAAGCAGTATATCCAGTCTGTAATCATTTTAATGTCAGTACGCTAGCATTACTATCAATTTTACTTCTGTTACTATTATTAGCTTCATGGTAGTCAGTGCAGGATGTACATGCTTCATGCTGGCAAGAGGCTATCGGTGGTCTGTGAGCTGAAAAATGTCTTTCTTTCCTACAGCAGGCAGGTCGAGCGTGGGGGTCACCTCCTATTCCAGCGCTCTGACAGACCAGCTGGCCCTCCATGTGTTCAGAGACAAGACGAAAACACACAGCTCAACATGTGAACGGGTTACTGATGGCACTTTGAAGGGCTGGTTCAGGAATCGGACCGTTTTCACAATCATAACAGAAACAGGGTTCATCAGACTCTTATATCCTACCACGCCACAGGTTTTCCCCACTTATCCATTCATTTCAAAAACTTTGTTTTTGCTAAACACTGGAAAGTTGTTAAATGAACAACTATAAGTGAAAAAACGTCGTTTCTTACATAAGATGAAAGAATCTGTAACGGTGCATGTCTGACATCCTATTAACTGGTTATTTACGCTTACGGCATTTAGCAGATGCTCTAATCCAGAGCGACGTACATCCCCGCTTAAGTAATCCACATCTGTTCTTCATACCTGTAAAGCTAGACTTAAATCAACATCTGCTTTTAACCAAGTTACTGCCAGCCAAGTTACACACCTTAACAAACCCTGTCAAAGAGGAAAAACAAGTCAGAGGTTAATACACAAGTAAGGAAAAACAGTT
>JBBPCZ010000142.1:15746479-15757226 GCA_037974445.1 Brycinus macrolepidotus | reverse complement strand
AGTATACTGGTGGTGCTGAATGCTGAGTGGTTGGAACTCCTTTATCTAGACACGTTGTATCTTTAGGCACTTTGCAGACTGTCACAGTAAAACATTTGTTCCCTTTTCTGTAATTTAATCAACTGAATATGATGAAGATAAGACAGTTTGACAGGCAGAAAATAGTATTTGTGCATCATCAAAGTGATTCGAAGCAAAATGGAAAGTAATGAGAGTATTGTATATATACATACCCATATATATAGATATATGACTAAATTGGGGAGATAACTAAACCTGCGCTAAAATGTTATTAAGGTTGTTTGTTTAGGTGATTCACAATAGTGTGTGTGTGTGTGTGTGTGTGTGTGTGTGTGTGTGTGTGTGTGTGTGTTCAGATGGCATGCTATCATCGTAGATGGTCACAGCATTGAGGAGTTGTGTAAGGCTTTGACTCAGCCTCGTCACCAGCCCACCGCCATCATCGCCAAGACTATCAAGGGCAAAGGCATCCCTGGTACTGAGCACATTTCTACACATTAATTATTCATTAACTGATTTACATACACACCAGAGTCACCGGAGCTAGTTTTCTAGACACATTACAGTTAAACGTGGTCTTGGAATAACAGTGGGGATTCCACATTATACATAATATTTTGCCACACACTGAGATTTTCTATGTTATATGTTACTCACTTAATATTTACTAAAAATACACTCAATAACAAATACATTTACTATATGTTTACCATTTGAGTTCCTTTATTAGCCTTTATTATTTTATTAATCACTACTATATACCACCTACAAAAAGCCACCCAGTATAATTCACCAGGCAAGTGTTCGATGTTTAATGTAATATTAACTGCATGAAACAGTTCATGAGTGCGTTTAAAGTTAAAGGACAGCGTAGAATTTGACTCTGCATCACCACACAACCAGTTAATTGGATGTCAGACATGCACTGTTACAGATTCTTTCATCTTATAAAGGAAGCTTGTTTTATTTGACGTATTTTCATTTCTAGCTGTTCAATCAACAACCTTAACAAGATGTTTAATAAGAATAAAAATCTACAGTTTATGGATAAGTGGTAAAAACTTGAGGTGTATCTGATACCTGATCAATATAGAAATCTGTCTGTCTATCTGTCTATCTCTACATACATACATATATGTGGAGTTGGATAGATATATATTGAGATTCCTCAATATAATCCACTTTGTGTTAACTCCTTATGTTCTGATGAGACTAAAGCAGCACAGTTATGAATTGGACAGCTCCAGTCTGAAATCTGATTGGCTGAGCCACATGTGAGGTTGTACCTACACACATATGACAGCAGAAACAAGGCTGCAGTAAACAGACAGAATGAAGAGACTTCAGATCTGTTGTTCACCTTGTTTGTTGCAGTGGCGGAGGATAAGATGGGGTGGCACGCGAAGGTTCTGCCGAAGGACATGGCGGAGAGTGTAATCAGAGACCTGCAGAGCCGCATCCTCAACAGCAACAAGCGCATGTACCCAGCCACGCCCACCGAGGACGCCCCGCCCGTCAGCCTGCGCAACGCCCGCATGCCCAGCGCCCCCAACTACAAACTCGGAGAGAAGGTGAGGGAATGAATTATAGGTGGATGGATGAACATAGTTAAACACATATTAATGTGTTTCTAAGAATGACTGTCATTATTAAAGTGGGACCTCATTGTCACACTAAAACTAGGGTCCCATATCTGATCTGAAAGCTGGCATATTTTAATGAATTGGTACTAGACACAGTACTGTGCAAAAGTCTTTGGCACCTGCAAAAATAATATTTAAAAACTGTTTAGATGAGCAGTGAGTGTTTTTTCCACATGAATATTACTAAACATACAAAATAAAACTAAAATGAATAAATACAAATATTTATTATACAGTAAATGGTCATTTTATGTACATTATGTCAATGTGTTCCTTGTGGAAGTCCAGTATTACATGTAGTTTCCATCAGAAATCTGGTTTGACTCCATCAGTCCTTCATTAAATTAAATCAGGAGCTGCTGATGGAATTTCACAAATGCAAACAACAGCTGGAGGAACTGAGGAGAAATCTGGAACCGTACCTGTGTTCTCCTCACCAGCTCACAAAATATCAACTATGCTGGCAGAAAGACATATTAGTTATCACACCCTGAGAAAGATGGCTTTAAACAATTTGCATAGGTGCATAAAACTTTAGTGATATTAAAGTTGAAGAAAACACTCACTGCTCATCTACAGTTTTAAATATTATTTTCGCAGGTGCCTAAAACTTTTACACAGTACTGTACATGATGTCCCAGCTGAACGTGCTGTGCTGTTCCCCTACAGGTCGCCACCCGTAAGGCGTACGGGATGGCTCTGGCCAAACTGGGACGCTATAACGAGCGAGTGGTGGCCATGGACGTGGACACCAAAAACTTCACCTACTCTGAGATCTTCAAGAATGAACACCCAAACCGCTTCGTGGAGTGCTACAGTGCAGAGCAGAATATGGTATGGATCCTACAAGGACGTAGGTCTGATTTTGACATTGAAGGGGGTGCAAAAGCAGTAACTTTACTCCAGCCGTAGTGCAATCACTGACATCCTTCATACATTAACATCAAAGTACATGTACATAGTACATATGGGGGGGCAACTACAGGCTGGTACTGTAGTCCATGTAACCAATAACAAAGTGCCGTAATCACAGAGCACAACAAATTCTTTATTTTAATTTGTCACCTAACTGAAACTTTTCAAACCAATGATCTAGAAATTTGTATTTCCACCTAAACATAAAAATACTGTTAACTGTATCCACATCATAAATACAAGGACAGGGTATCGTGGTACTTGTTGAGTATCGGTTTACCGAGCAACACTAGTCTCTAACTGAATCAACACCAAACGTGATGTGCTATATTTTTTTTTTAGCACAGAATCGCTAGTATAAAGACGTCCTCTTTTTTGCCTACATCCATACAACTACTGCAACTAAGCTTTGGAGCTTCTTAAAGCAGATTCAGCTTCAGCCAATCACACGTTAACAAGAAACGGCACAGCCAGTCCTATAATAATACTGGGTTAGGAAGATGGGACTCACAGTAGAGAAACAGAGCTGTTAACGGTTTGTGTTCCAAACACCAACAGAAAACAGTGGTTTAATTTTTTTGTTTAAAATTATTGATAGGGACAGTTAAGTAGTCACTGGATATTGTCCCTACCCAATTCTACACCCTTGCTCAGATGCTCTTTACAATGCCGCTTTATAACACACCTAAGATAGATATTCAATATTCAATCTGCACACAGTAGCGGGTATTTCAGACCCCGGTATTTTCATCTACAAGTCAGGTGTTCCAAATCCTAAGATTCCACCTATATAATTGAGCCAGGTGATCTAAGTCCTCTTATTCCATCTGCACACCTGTACCAGGTGTCCCAAGTTCAGCATTCAATTTTCTCACCTAGCCAAGTGTTCCAAATCCATCTGTTCACCTGAGCAGATGTTCGGAATCCTAAAATTCCATCTGTACACCTGAGTTTTTCTCTGGTTTGTGAGTCAAGTTGGTCAGTTGGTTTCAGTTTGTTCATGAGGCTCTTGTGTAAATTCTTATGTCACTATTAAGTTATACTATTAAGTGTAACATGTAATAAATTGCATTTGATTTACATTCCTTATATACAGGCTAGAATCTGCACTTTTTCCTGTCTTAATATCAAGAACCCATAGGTTTTTCCATTCTTCAAAACAATGCTGCACTCACAACAATAATCTTCTATCAAATATCACTGTAATTAACCCTTCGAACTTGAGAAGCACGGATCCATGCCGGGAGCACAACAAGTGGTAAATCGTCATCAAATGACAAAACAGCTCCTTATATGGAAGTTACCCCGGTTTGTGTTGATGCTGGGGGTGTCAGACGTCATGCTGAGGTTTGTTTGGTGTTCCTATGTCATGTAGAGTTATTGTTATTGTTAAGTTATAAAACAACATAATAATAATTACCGCAGCTGAAGTTTTAAAAAAGGCATCATACACAATAGCCCATAAAGAACAAAAGTACCCAAATTTCTTTTATTTTAGGTCTTAGAACAAACGGAAAAAAACCTTTAAACCCACAACATTCATTATAGTCTCCGCCCACAAGTGAGTGGGGAAAACCCGCAGAGGGAGGGGGTCCAGAAAGCGGCCGAGCAGTAGCACGCCAAATAAAAGAGCGGCAAATGAGGAGCGTGTAGGCAAACAAACACCGGTTTTAGACTGTTTTACACCGTTTTTATTTGTTCAAATCAGATTTTACTAATACACTCTGAGTTCCAAAGGTTAACATTCAAACATACATCTTTCAGCAGATTTGTCCAATTGGTCCTGATTTGATCTCCGATTGATGGAGTTAAACAGAACACTGCTGTGTAACGTTCACTCACGCTGTAACTACATTACATAGGCGAGTCATATATACAATCCCCTGAAGGCCTTCTGACAGTGGGTCTGCTGACTCAGAGGTGTCTATACATTCCAGAGCCAGCATCAGTGCCTGATCCCTCTTTGAACATTCCCTGGACTGAGCTTCTGCACTCTGTTCTCTGCAGGGCTCTGATTGGTCCAGTGAAACAGCCTACTGTATGATGGCGAAAGCTTGTTGGTTGAATAATACATGCCGGTGCATCAATAATGCAGCGAAAGTGAAGCAGTGACCCACTTACGCTTCAGTTTGCAGCACACGATGCTGCATTATGTGTTCCTCCTGCAGTCTGTCATGCAGCAAAAAAGCCTCTGCATGATGCCTGTCCCATTGTGGGCTTTATGGGCCTCATCAGTGCTTATACTGTAGCCATGGGTGTCAGTCTGGTGTGAAAAGTGTCGGAGACTTTGCCTTACATATTTGACGACTGGAGGTGGGGAGACTGGGAACGCAGTCATATTTGCTGAGGATGTAATTTACCGATCTTTCAAAAAGTGGTGGCAAACTGGCCCTCAACAAAAGGTGAGGGGGACGAAATTGCCCTCGACAAAAAGTGGCATAAATATTAAAATATTCTTTGGCTGTACCATAGAATATATATAGAGAGATTACTATTAAGAATTACAATTAATACATGAAAACAAAGATGGGTATTAAAACAAAAGCTTGGAGAAAAAATAAATCAACCTACAAAAGAAAGGTTTGTGAATGAACTTTAAGTTGACTTTGCAAAGCCATCTATTAACACTTAAAAGTGAAAACAGCTGCAACCGTTGAAACTCAACCGGGTTTATATTGTATTGATTTGATTAGTTACATTGAACATTTTGACCTTGCTGGTTGTTATAGTATTTCAGCTAGTTGCTGGATTGCTCGATATGGTGTTCGAGGTTGTTGCTGTTCTTCAATGTCGGCATTCTAGGCGGTGGCTGATCTGCTGGTGGTTGCTACAGAGCTGCTGGGGTCTTTGCTATGGTATTCTAAGTGGTTGCTAGGGTATTGCTATGTATTTCCTGTGCTATATTTGTTGGTTGCTATGGTGTTCCAGTCACATATCAGTATCAGTTTAGTGAGTGACTAAACTCTTTGAGAAGCACTTGAGGAGCAGATGTGGGCAAACTTCATAACAAAATATAAAAGGTAGTTGGAGCAGCTTTGAAAAATCGAATTGCATGCATTAAATGGAATACTTCTTGCTAGAAATTTTTCATGGAAATTCTTGCAATAATTGACCAGGCATTGGGCAAGCTGATGTGGAATAACTGAACTGTTTGTGGACTATGGCATGGACTGTGGCGTGGACCATGGTGTGGACTTTGGCGTGGACCATAGTTTGGACTGTGGTGTGCACCATGGCGTGGACTGTGGTGTGAATTGTGGTGTGAACCGTGGCATGGACCTTGGCGTGGACCATCCCATGCACCATGGCGTGAACCGCGGAGTGAACCGTGGTGTGGACTGTGGTGTGGACTGCGGTGTGGACTGTGGACTGTGGTGTGGACCATACTGTGGAACTTGCTGGGGACCATGCTGTGGACCGTGGCATGGACCATGGCGTGGAGTGTGCCGTGGATCATGCAGCAGACCAAGCCGTGGACCGTGCTGTGGACCCTGCCATGGAGCTGCTGCGTTCCACATGTGCTGAGACGAATTCCTGCTTGTATGAAGGGGATTTTGACACAAAGGAAGCAGGAAATGGCTTTGAGTGTGTGTGATCTCGCTCATATGGAGGATTTAGATGAATTCCTTTTGGAGCATCCTGCCCCCTCCTTCTCTAATAAAGCTCTGAGAGTAGGAGACCTGGTCTGAGGCAGACGTGAAACAGATGTTTTAGGGCAGGTATCTCCACAGCTCCTATTCAAACGTGAACCCCAGATTTGAGTGAGTTCTGGATAACGATAACAAGAGTCTGAGAGGAAGAACTACACCATAAAAGATAACTCTAAAAGTTTTTTTTTGCTTTTCTGTCATTTTTTGAAGGTATTTTTATCCAAAATTTGATCCCAGTTAGAGAAGAAGAAGTTTTTTGTCTCCATTTGTAAGGACTGACTCCTCCCACAGTGATTTTAATCCAGTATGAATCTGCAGTGTGTAGTTTTTGTAGCCTGGCAGTAATAATTGTAAAATAATGATAATTGTAGCCTGGCAGTAATAATAACTTGTAAAACATTGATCAAAATGTCTTTCAACCCAATAAGAGATTGATGGACACAACGTGCCCAAATTTAGAGAGTGTGTATTTATTTGAACTGTCCTGTCCTGGTTACCTGTCCAGGTTAGTGTGGCCACGGGCTGTGCTGCCCGTGAGCGGAACATCGTGTTTGCCAGTGGACTCGCCACCTTCTTCAGCCGCGCCTACGACCAGCTGCGCATGGCTGCCATCTCCGAGAGCAACATCAACCTCTGCGGCTCGCACTGTGGCCTGTCAATCGGTGAGTGGCCCGTCCCCTTTACTGTATGAGTCACCCCTTAAACACATATCCCTGCCCCTTTCAGTTATGTGCACTGCCCCCAAATCTCTTCTGATCTGTTGTCTTTTTCACCTACTGTATATTCCAGCACCTCCAACTCTGTATACAAGAACAAATCTAGTTTACTTTCGCTGTCTTAATAAAACCTCCATTATTTTATGTTTGAAAACATTGGTCTTTATACTGTATAAGCATTTCGTAAAGGATTTTGAATAGGAATGATCCAAAATGACTTGGAATACGATCTTGTACATTAATGTACAGTAAGATGGAATGTTTTTTTAATGTAAAGTTGCCATAAGGGAGGTTTTGCTATGATAGCGATGCTAATAACCGCAGTTAATTCGTCTAGCGAATGTTTTGTTTGGTGTTTCTTCCAGAGTTGTTGATGTGTTTTTGTTTTCCTGACCCTCTGGAGGTGGAGCTCACTTTAGCCCCTCCCTCTCTCACTCTCCCTGGGCCATCTCGGAGGCTGTCTCCGGGTGACCACCTGTCCCTTCGTTAGTACAGGTACACTGCATGTCACTCTGTCTGTCTTTCTGTCTGTCTGTCTTTTTGTCTGTCTGTCTGTCTGTCTGTACACCCGTGTGTCTGTGCAGCTTTCCAAAGCCCTGTTAAAGCTGGATTAGTTTTACCTGTGTTGTTTCTTTCATTTAAATAATTAGTGATGAGATCTGTCATCCAGTATGAATCTGCAGTGTGTAGTTTTTACAGTCTGACAATAATAATTGTGGGGTGAATTTAATACAGTATGAATCTGCAATGTTTATAATGTTTCCTGTCTGGCTGTAATAATTGAGGAGGGATTTGAATCCAGTATGAATCTGTAGTGTGAAGTTTTTACAGTCTGACAGTAATAATTGTGGAGTGATTATAATCCAGTACGAATGTGCAGTGTGTGTAGTTTTGACAGTAATAATTGTGGAGTGATCATAATCCAGTATGAATCTGCAGTGTATTTAGTTTTTAGTTTGACAGTAAGAATTGTGGTGTGATTTTAACAAGTATGAATGTGCAGCGTGTAGTTTTTACAGTCTGACAGTAATAAAGGGGCATTTGGCTGACACTCTTATCCACAGCAACTTACAATCAGTAGTTACAGGGACAGCCCCCCTTTAGCAACTGAGGGTTAAGTGTCTTGTTCAAGGACACAATGGTAGAAAGTGGGGGTTTGAACCTGCAACTTTGTGGTTCGTCAGGTTCACAGGGAAGTGTTTTACCCACTAGGCTACTACCAGCCATAACTGTGAAGTGATTTTAATCCAGTATGAATTCGCAGTGTGTATATTCTTTACAGTCTGGCTGTAATAACTGTGGAGCAATTTTAATCCAGTATGAATCTGCAGTGTGATTCAGGTCTTTTATACTCCTGAAAAAAAAAATCCATCCTAATCCATCCTAAATCAGCTGAAAGTTACAAATTTTACAAATTTTATTACAGAACTTACTAATCAAACTAATCCAGCTCTAATAGTGTAATAGCAACAATTCTAATGTTCTAAATTTATGTACTGAGTATGTGTGTGTGGGGTGTGTGTGTGTTTGTGTGCGTGTGTATGACAGGTGAGGATGGACCCGCCCACATGGGTCTTGAGGATCTGGCTATTTTCAGGGCCCTTCCCACTGCAACTATTTTTTATCCCAGTGACGGTGTGTCCACTGAGAAAGCAGTAGAGCTTGCTGCTAACACCAAGGTAACACAGAGCAACACACGGCAAAGCAGTTTTTCACGTCTAGAATATTTACTTTAATGGTTTTATGGTCCTTCAAAACCTACTACCACTGATTCTAACTGTACATACTCTGTTACCTATAGACAGGCAACTATTCAAGGCCTCATTGTTCGTTATCTCCATCAGGAGATCTCTTTTATTCACCCTCACTCTCCGGATCGACCAGAGGATGATGGGTTCCCTTTTAAAGCCTTGGTTCCTCCCAAGGTTTCTTCCTCTTGTTTTGCAGAATGAGAGTCTGAGCCCCTAGTGAGCAGAAAGACTATTTCAGACTGCCCTAACTATAGCCAATGGATTGTTTCCTTATTAATGATCAAAACAACAGTTACTAATATTTTTCATTTATTCAATTACAGTCACTGAGGGTTAAATGTAGGCTTCTTTGCGCACGCAAAAACGGTTGGGAAAAACACATGTGAGCATGAAAGAGATTAAAACAGCAGAGCAAAAAAACAGCTGGCTCACTTAAACTCTTAAGCTAACACACTTTTGACTCACTCCGATGACGGGGCTCATCTTTCCTAATGCCATGTCTTTTTAAGTTGTCAACCATTTGAACTGTGCCAACATTTCAAATGGCCTAGGGGGAGAAGCAGCTCCATTTTTCAGATATAAAAAGAAGAAGAAGAATAAAAATGAAACTGACGCAATCACACTAAAAAGCTCTATGGACATAAAATTGAATTGAATTGAACTGTTTTAAATCACTGTACTTATACATTTCCCTTATTTAGCTTTTTACACTGCACTTCACAACAGCATCATGCCTGTTCTCCACGTAAACACCTTTAATATACATTACAAAGTGAGTAGACACCATTTAAATGAGGTTTCCGACCAAAGAAAAGAGGGTGGTGGTAATTTTGGTAAGATCAAACCAACCATGCTTTATTCATGGAGAATAAATCTTATATTTACATCCAGTTACTGTGACACTTAAGCCTAACTTTCAGCTGCTGTGTGTCCATCTGCAGGGAGTGTGTTACATCCGGACCAGCCGTCCTGAGAGCGCCATCATCTACAACAGCAATGAGGACTTCCATGTGGGACAAGCCAAGGTGTTTGCAATTTCAATGCTCCAGTGCTTTCATTCAGTGAAAGATGCTCTAAATTTGGTGTATAAAGTGAAACATGGCCCCTCAGTGCCTGTCCTAGCTCTGTAACATCAGTTCCAGTTCTTGTTTACACTTGTTCCTTCGAATATTTTTTCTGCATATTTTTTTGTTTTGTTACTTAGCTCTAGCCTTTAATGTTCTTTTTTTTTATTGATTGTAACTATATTGCACACTCTCATAGATGTTTCAGGGGCTCATTTCATTACAGATTGTACTTGTATGACTGTGTGCATGACGAGTCGATTCAATTGCTTCTGGAAAGCCAGGAGCAGTGATGCACTTTAGCATTGTGGATAGCAGTGTGATGATTGAGCTACAAGCAATAACAAATGGGTCCTTGCTCCCTCAGGTGGTGTTTCAGAGTAAGGAGGACCAAGTGACAGTGGTTGGAGCTGGAGTGACCCTGCATGAGGCTCTTGCTGCGGCCGAACAGCTAAAGAAAGGTAGAGGAGGGGGATCGGGAAGAGTCTCAGCTTGTGGGAGATGCATAGTACCTTTGCTTGCTTCTGCACTGGAGCTACAAGGCTACAAGGCTCATGTAGCAAACAATTAAAGGAAGCCCGTGGCAATATTTTTTAAGGGGGTATAGTTTCGATTTGTTGGCAGGTGCAGCATAAGTTGTGTCCCCACGTCAACATAAAAGTTTGGAATGACAGTTCAAAGCTTGTGTGTAATATGTGGTAGTGGGGGTGGTTTGTGCAGGAGAGATACCTTGGAGTGAGATATTGGGGGGGGTTGGCCGATGTCGGGAGCGGTGAGCAACGACGGACGAACGGGGGGGGGGTGGCGGGAGGATAAAACCTTTCTCTATGTGTAACAAATAAACATCTTTGAAACTGATGTTTTCAGCGAATCATTTTTTTACATGAGTGAAAACAATTACAACACAGAGGAATGTCAGATTTGGCATGAGATTTCTTTCTTGAGCGTGAGAGCGTGAGATTGAGGCTGAATGCGTGACTGTCACGC
>JBBPCZ010000142.1:15735565-15746379 GCA_037974445.1 Brycinus macrolepidotus | reverse complement strand
ATATATGTATATATTTGGAACTCCTTTATCTAGACACCTATCTTTAGGCAGTTTGCAGCCTGTCGCAGTGAAACATTTGTTCCCATTTTTTTTCATTAAATCTACTCCATTTGTCAAAGAGAAGACAGTCTGACAGGCAGAAAATAGTATTTTTGCCCCAACAAGGTGATTCAAAGCACAGAGTTTTTGGCACATGCCACATTACTGTGCAAAGACTTTTGCACAGTAATGTACTGTGTGTCAGAACTGCACACACCATATTTTATGTTTTACTTTTTTCCAATTTGTTGAATTTAGTAAATAAATGGTAATTGAGCTTTAGAATGTCTCTGTATAGGTAATTTTATTACACTTAGTTAAAAAACAAGTAATTTGACCACGGATGATCAAAGGGTTTTTTTCTGTTGGAAAGATTCAAAAAGAAAGGCTAAAGTGAAATGACTTTAAATTCTGTCTTTTCTTGTTTTACACTCTCTTACTCAAACATACAGACACACACACACACACACCCCCCAAATTTGCTGATAACTCTGGTTTGAGAGGAAGACAGTTCTTTAATTAATCTTTCTGCGAGAAGAGCACAGTCTCTGATCTCCTGGTTAACGCGTAACGGCCTCACACTGCCTGGACCAAGTGGAGCTTTAATGCCTTCAGTTAATGAGAATTTGGTCTGAACTGCAGGCCTGAATAGGTCAAATATATAAATAATTTTATATAATATATATATATAATAAAACAGTTACAAAATAAAAGGGCTATGAAAGGAAGCCACACTTCAAGACTGAAATGTGAAATAAATGTGTTCTAAGCTTTTAATTTATGTTCTAATATTTTTAATACATATTTCGTATGTATATATATATGTGTGTGTGTGTGTGTGTGTGTGTGTGTGAGAGAGAACAAAGAACAATGTGTTTGCATTGCCAGACGATGGTTCATATAGTTTCAGAAATGAAAACCGTTCTTTTTTGTTACGTAATATATCATTTCATTACAAACTGCAACAGATTAATAGTGAACTTCTGTTTTCAGAATGAAGAATGATTCTAATAAATTATAAGTTAATATTAAAGAGCAATTACTATAATAAAATAACTATTATTATAAGTTAGTTTTAAAAAATGAAAAAAAAACCCTGTTTTTTCTCTGTAGGTTGACTCTGGTTTCTTTCTGGAGTGCGACGTGAAGCTGGTTAGCAAGTCGATCCGGGACCGTGTGGCTCTTATTAAATGGCGCAGGGAGCGGGTCGTCACTGGGGGTGAAAGCATGACCAAAAGGAAAGGCAGTAAGATCCAGACGCAGAATCAGCTCCAGGTCCCCTCCGGGCCAACCCCCCACACCGACCTGGAAGAGCCTGAGGGAGAGCAGACCACCCTGCTCTGTGTCCCCACCACCACTGCCACCGCTACATGTAAGTCTCTGCTACTCAGTGTGATACATGGATGATAGGAATTTGGGTATTTGTCCTTATAAACGTCACAATAAATGACATATATTTTCATACAATTAATGTCGTAATGTTAATGTTGTATGTATCATGTTAGAATTATTGGTGGTGCTATCCACTACACTAACCAGTAAAAACAAGCTCATTTTGTTATAGTCACTCATTGCAGATATACCCTGATTATGAGTGTTTTAACCTGAAGCTAATTTCAGTTTTAGTAAAGCACAATAGTGCAGAAGTATAACTGTGCCTGTGAATTAATTAAATTAATTCATGTTTTGTTACCAATATTAGGCTGCAGGAGAGTTAAGTTGCATTCTCACTGAGCTGAAAACACATTCATATTAATAATATCTTTTACAGTCTGAAACAGTTTGCTCCTTCTTAATATGTCGACACATGAAAAATACCCTCAGAATCACTCATTATTCAGCCTCAGCTCTTGTATAAAGTGGTCCAACACCCCGTTTTTTTGTTCCCAATCTTTAACTGCAATACTTTGAAGATTGCTACTTCATGATGTCATTTCTTTTTCCTCTTCCATCCTTTTCAGATTGTTTAACAAAAAAGCCTCGGACATGATGTGACGGTTCCACTGCTTTAAAAATTGTATTAATTTATCAGTTTTAATAGGCCTAACCAACTAAAACTACTGCTCCAATGAAGACGACCACTACTGATATACAGTACCTTTTCTGTTAGCTATACACGGCCAGCTGCTCAGCAGTGTTTAAGTCTGTACACGAAGGCCTCTTATTGTTAGTCATCTCTTTTAGTCTCCCTCACTCTCCAAGAGGACAGGTTCCCCTTTTGAACCGTGATTCCTTGCGAGGTTTCTTCTTCCAGCTTTAGGGACTTTTTTCCCCCCTGCCACCTTTGGCTCGCTCCCTAGGGGCTCGGACCCTGACTTTGTTGAGCTGCTTTGTAAAAACATCAAATGTAACTAAATTGAATTGAATTGACCCGATCCTCAAACTCACTACCTTCATATTGAAAATGCTGTTTGAATACACTTATGCCTCTTTATAGTGGTCTTTTAGCAGTTTAGACTACTTCAGACCTATTCAAGTGGGAAATGAGAAGAGAGGGGGTGTTCTTAAACAGCGCTGAATTTTCTGCTGGCTGCAGAGTTTTCAGTGAGTCAGCAGAATGAGTCATCGGCAAACCTTCAGATGACCATGAAACAGTCACTCACCCACAGCCGTTTCCTCCCTGGTTACAATATCTGCTACCACCTTAACAGCTTTAATTAGTGACTTTTGAATAGAAAGGTATATTTAGGGCTGCAGTCTCCCTTGTGTGGAGCAGAGATTATCTGAGGTGTATCCTTAGATAGCCTTTATTTTGAATGGCATCCTCAAACAGAAAGGAAAGGGTTTTTTTTCGTAATTGGTTTGTAGTGTGCAGCTTGCAAATGTTAGAGCTTTACTGTTTTTGCCTTCTCTTCATCATTGCAGTAGACAGCACTCTCAGCTCCACCATGATTTCAGATGGTTTGGGTAACCAGCATGTTCCTTACCAGACCTTGCCAGAGCCTGTCTCCGCTCCCCAGAGACTCCTTAGTCCTCCAGCACAGCTCCTGGCTCAGCTGCAGCAAGGTGCCCAGCCACACCTCACAGCTCCACTGCAGCAGGAGGCCCCAATACACATCGCTGCTCAAGTGCAACCAGCGGCCCAGCAAGAAACCCTGCAGCAACCTGCTGCACACCTTGGGACTCTGCAACAACCCTCTGCCCAGCTACAGCAGTCAAGTGCCCTGTTGCATCAAGAGGCCCAGCAACAACCTACTATCCACTTGCACCATGGAACCCAACAACACACAGCAGCACAGTTACTCCAAGCAATTCAACCACAAACTGGTGTCCAGCCGCAACCAAGTGCTCACCTGCACCATGGGGCCCAGCAACATGCTGCAACACAGCTCCACCAGGGTGTCCAACAGTTTCATCAAGGGGCTTATCAGCAATCCACTCCACAGAAACACCAAGGAGCTGTTTTCCAGCCCTCCGTGCAGCTGCACCAGAGCCTTTACCAGCAGTCTCCACCAGTAAGTCTGCATTTTCTTATTTCTCTAGGCACATTCTGCAACCAGCCATCCCCTTGCGATCGTGTCTTACAATTAATTAGAGCATTCATGTTGTTTATAAATTCTGAATGTGTTTTCATTTCTCGTCTATGGCTGACTGTTCAGCGACATGGCAGTGTTCCCTCTGAGTCCCAGGAATCTCTCTGGTCCTTCCAGAGCTTGACTGGTGCCAGACGGTGCAGTACCTCATTTGTTGATACGTTGCAAAGGAGAGCACAGCTGCATGCTCACTCAGAGCTACTGACACACCTGCCCTGTAGCTGTCCCAAACAAGAAGCAGCTCAGTGGGACACCGCAAGAGAGACACTTTCTCCTAGTCTCTTTTTGTCATCTCTGTCCCTCAAAGATATCCTGACTATTGGGAATGATTCTTCAGTTGAAGCTAAACTCTCTCCATGTGGATTTGAATTTTGTAACGACTTCGAACGTAAGCCACAGAAGCAAGCCATGCACTCTACTCTTAGAAACTGTCTTGGTTCATCGTCTCGTCCAAACATCTGCCAGGCCTGTGTTGCTCTGTTGTTGAATTCAAGGACCAGCAGCAGAGGATCTCTTGACCGCTCTTCTCACTCACCAGTTCACCTGAACCAAGCCCTTGTTTCTGGTCTGAACCCATCATGTCTGGTCCACCCAGTCCCTGGTACCTCCAACTCCCCAGACCGTAGAACCTCAGCCATCCCAAATCCCATGGTTGCTTCTTCTTTGGAAAAATCCCCATCCTCTGCATTTGACCTCTGTGTGCCTTCTCCAAATCTCCCGAATGGATCGTCTCCTATTCACCAGGCCGTACCTTCTGCAGTGCATATCACACCCCCATCTCCTGAGCATGTAAGTCGTTCCCGTTCTGAGGGAGCTTTGGTGCACCCACTGCTTCCAACATCTTCCCCTTCCCTAAAGATTAGGACAGCATCCTCTCCAGTACACATTGTAATCCCCTCACCGGCCATGTCCCCAAGCTCTCCTGAACACTTGTCCTCTTGTTCTCCTGTTGATCTGTGTTTCCCTCTTAGCCCATCCTCCTCTGGGGTACCTCTGAGTACCTCCCGTAGTTTTGGGGACAACATAGATCTGTCTCACCTTAATCAATGTTTACATAACATCATCAGCCCTCGCACCAGCTCACCAGTACTGATGGACAGAACTGCATGGAAGCCAGGTAGTGGCCATGGTGATACTACAGAATATAGCCTCTTTTTTTCTCAAGATAACAACCAAAGCACAGGATCGTTACCCACCACACCACACAAGGCACCTGGTGCAACATTATCCATGCATGGCATGAAGGTTGAACAAGTCCTCAAGGTATGTAAAAAAAAATGGAAGCTTTGAACCCACTAAAACATTCCTGATATCCCTAATCCCATCTTGTTCGATGCTACTCTGCCTGGCTAAGCTTCCTACGCTTCTTCTGAAATGCTTTAATTATCTTATAGAATTCCAGAATTTTTGTTGTCCCGCAATTTCCCATGTCTTTAATTCCTTCAATAGACTAGTAAACTGCATTTGCGCAACAGTTGCTGATTATGTATAATAGACATTTAATAGGCTGCAAAGGATCAAAAGAACTTGTTTAGAAGATTACAGTTCCTAGAAAATGTTTTTCAAAGATGCATTTCTGAAACATAGAGGACAGCAGAGACAGCATAAAAAAACAGTTAATATCACCTAAGGAAAATTACCCTTGCCACTTAACAGTTCTCTCCCCTGAGTCTCATAGTTCCCTGTAGTTACGCCCTGTAGTTCTCCTCTCCAGCCGCAGCTATAATTTTCCCTGTCACATTAAAACAAACGCTTCCTTGAGAAGTGTTTGGATTTCTGGGATTATTTCACCATAAATGCTGACGATGCCAATAACGGTGCCAGGTCTGCCATTTTGGACAGGCACAACAACAGGGGGACAGGGGGATATAGGCTGTGGCATGCAAAGCAGATGAACCATAATCAAGTCGTTTGCTAAGCGGCACTCATACTGGAGGACTCAAGTAGGAGACAACGAACGAAACAACTCAAACTCGGAGCCCTTTCTTTTAGTATTTCTGAGCCGCTTATCCTAACCAGGGTGGTGGGTGTTGCAGGAGCCAATCCCAGCGCTTACAGTGTGAAAGTTAGAGAAACACCCTGGATAGGTCACCAGTCCATCAGAGAACTCAGAGCCATGATAAGAAAAAATAACTTGTATCCTTTGCACACAAAACTTTCTAGAATTTGTCCCTTCAATGTTAAAGAGCTTGTCGACAACACTTTTGATAATTTTATAGTGGGAAAGTGTTGCTGGGCTTTGTTCAAGAGTGAGTGACGCTTGGCAGACACTTCCCAATTATGGTTACTGGTCGGTGCCAACAGAATTTGACCATTGCATTTTTATCAGTGTTTTTGTTTTACTTGTTCGTAAGATTTTAACATTTAAAGCAAATCCGAGCACTCATTTTGACAGGGCCCGTGATAATTGGTGCCCCTTTTCCAGCTAAGTCCAGACCGCAGCTGCCGGATGTAATGTTCCTGTTTCAGAACGAGCCTCCTGAACAGACTATGTCTTGTGTTTTTCAGCCTGCCACTGCACTGGCTCAGACTGTATCCGCTCCAGCCACACCTGCTCCAGGTGCTCCTCTAACACAGGAGGTGAGATCCTCACAGGTCCCATGTAACTCGCCAAGCGACATCTGCTTCTGCCTCAAAACAAAAGCACAAAAGTGTGTGTGTGTGGGTGTGTTTGTGTAGTTTCTGTGTGGTGGTGTCCATGATTAGTAACCTGACCTGTGTCCTCATGGTGTAGTGGCTTAGTATTTTAATTTAGCTTGTTTTTCTTTCTTGTGTTTTTTATTTCTCTCAGTTTCACCTCTATCTCCATCCTGCAGCTTTCCTGTCCCAGGTAGACCCACCGTCTCAGATCTGTAGAAACACCCTCATCCTCCTGTTGCTAAGCTATCAGTCATTGGCCTTTGGATCACCATCCTGAATGGGAATTACTGCACTGTGATTTCACTACCAAACATGTGTACAGTTATCCTCATGGATCTTTTAGTCTGGACTGAAATATGAGTTGCTGGAGATAGATACTAATGTTTAAAAGGGATGCTTCTTCACAAAATGCTCCATAAAAGATAATGGACTTATTTCTTTCTTTAGTATTTTTGGCAGAAAAATGCTTGTAAATGTGTTGTGTCGTACATCAGTCTAAACAACGCATCCATGTAGACGGTTTCACAACTAATGTACTCTGTTTTTCTTTAAGACTTTATCAACTTTGCAGCCAGTTGTGGAGTCGTCTTCAGAAGGACAGGCCCATCCTCAGCACCTGCTCCAGTCAGCATCTTCCATGCTCAGTGGTGTTCCAGCTCCTCGACCGCAGCAGACTGTTCATTCCACTCCCCTCCTGCAGCCTCTTCAGATTTCCACGCAGGTAAACTAAGCAGATTTGTGGTTTAGCTGTCAAATGAAACAGTTTAGCTTGGTGATAGCTTATTCCCCTTTTATGTGTTATCACACTTCACACTGCCTGGTTTGCTGCAAAGTTCTTCCATAAACAATGTAGTCCACAAAAGTTGCTACTACTGAACATCTGCAGAACAGGAGCTGTTGTGGCAAGTTAAAGACAGTGTGGAAGAGCCTTGACAGAGTAACTCCTAACTCAGTGAAGGTTCTAGCAGTTCTGTTTATTTTTGTTTGTTTGTTTGGTTGTTCCTCAGTTCCCTTCGCCATACCCTGTTATGCCAACAGGGGGCACTTCTGCTGGAAACGAGGCAATGCCCTATTCCCCTGTCCCGTACTCCTCCCCCTACCCCAGTACAGGTCCTTCTGTACCCTCACCCTACTACTCGCCTCGTCCAGTCCATGCCCCTCTGTCTCTCGCACCCATGCAAACCATGCCCTCCATACCAGGAGCAGGTTCCCCCCAAACCCCTGTATCTGCCCCCCTGGGCATGCCAGCCCCCATCCCTCTCCTGGGCATGGCCTTCCCTCCATCCCTCGTGCCTCCACAACAGCAGCAGGTGTACTCCCCTGCTCCTCCCCCAGATGGTGCTCTCCTTCAGCCCCAACCCACCCAGTTGTCTCTGCCCTTCCCTCAAATATCGTCACAGCTGTTGTCCTCCCTTCCTCAACAAGAACCCTGTGTCTCCACGCCGTATGCACAGGTACATGCCGTTCCACTCTGTTCTTCTGCATGAGGACGTGAGCATGTAACTAGTGCACTGTTTCAGAACGATAAGTGCCCCTCCTAACCCAGGCATGCTCACTACAGGTTTTCTGTGGCACCCTTCATAAAGATGGAGTTACATCAAGGTTACATAGCTTCATTTCACCCTGAAATATAAAGGAAATGTAACCTTTAATTCCAGTAAATTTAGTCTACGAAAATAAAACCAAAACCATGTATCATAATTATTGGCACCCCTAGAAATTCAGATGAATAAATTGCAACTGAAACATTTATACTTAATTTTTTAAGCCAAACCTGAAGTCAGGAACTCTTAAACAGTTCTAAACAGTGCTTTAGGACACCTTATGGTATGCAAAGTACCAACAAATGTAACTGAATTCAATTAATAAATTCAATTAAACTAAAATCCCACAAAACATCCATGTCCAACCATCCAAAAACAGTGACATTTTGATATTTTTTATTGGAGCAACTCCTGAAAGCAAGGAGAACTTAATTTGTTGTTTCTGAGAGCTAGTTCTAGCTGAAGCAGTGCTGGTTCAGTGTAAGATCTGGTCAGGAGTTGTGCATGTTGATGGTCTTGCAGTGTGTATTGAGTAGTTCACTGCAGACCTGTTTGGGTCTGTTGGCACAAGCAGCTTCCACAACATCCTTTCCCTCGGCAGGACGACTCTCTACCGCATGTCCATGCAGAAATAACTTGCATCCAGTCGCCTCCTCGGAGAGAAGAATCCGAGCCAGAGTTTACTACAACCAGTTGTGGTGGGTGTTTAAGTTCTTCCTGATGCTTAAATATAGTAGAAAATTCATTAAAATATAATCAAATCAATGTTGTTAATAACTGTTAATAACTTAGAAGAGTCTGTCTTCAAGCTTTAATAGGTCCCTGGTGGAGTACTAACTTCTTCTCTGGTAGAATCTTAGTCTTTTAGCAGCTATTATTTTTAAGTCTAGGTTTACCAGTATGAGGGTGTTTTCTTGTGGACTATTAAGCACTGATACATCGTTCTGGATAAGAGCATCTGCCAAATGCTGTAAATGTAAATGTAATAGTCTATGACTAAAATTCCTAATAGCTTAATAGTTTTCTATACCTAATGATGTTTCTTCAACCCGTTGTCCAGCCCTCGTTGACAGATCGCAGATTGTCCCTGAGTGTCCCGTCCTGCCTGTGCAGCCCCCCGGAACCCAGACAGCAGCTGCTCAGGCTGAAAGTATTGCCGCACCCAGCAGCACTCAGCAGATCCTGGACACGGCATACGCATTCATTCCCCCTGCACCTGACCACAGCCAGGAGGTAGGGTCAGCAGTGTTTCAGCGGAGGTGTGGAGGTGTATGACAGTGCATGGACAGTGATCTCTTACATCATCATCTCGACAGCACTGAGGGGTCTGAAGCGACATAGATAGGCCACTCCTGAAGAGGGTGTGGTGGCATCTTCTGAATAGAAAACAAATAAGGGAACAGAACCGCTTCTGTACTTTGATATGCATTATCAGTAAGCACTGGTTCACCTTGAATTTGACTGAATGCCAGATCTGTGGTGATGATTTATGGTGCTTTTCCACTGGCTCAAGGAGCCATGCCATAACGTGAACAAACGCTTTTACTTTTCAAATAAAGCGAGCCATACCCAAGCCATCCCAATCTGAGCTGCGCCCGAGCTGTTTCTGAACCGTACTTAACCCGTACCCACCCCATACCCTAGCTGGACCTGACCGCTACCTGACTCGTACCCGACTCATACTCGACCTATACCCAACTCGTGCCTTAGCAGTACCAGACCCGTACCTGACCCGTACCCGTGCTGCTCGACGGCAGGGCCAAAAGCAGGCCGCTACCAAACTGACCATGTCAGTGCTTTTTGAGTGGTCGAAATGTTGTAATGACAACAGATGCATATGGAAAGAGGCCACTGGAAAGAGATACAAACTAGCAACCGGGAAGTCGATGAATTACAAGCACTACTACCTATTGTTTATTCTAACAATGTGAGAAATACGAAGGTGTACCAGGACATCACTGAGTTAGGTATTCATCGCATGGCTAAACAATACTGAGAAAAAAAAAAAAAAGTCCAACAACTGGTGTGTGTAGGCAAGAATATAGCCAGCACAAAAACAGGAAAATGCCCAAAGCCTCCGTGTTGCACGGTGCTTAGGAATAAACAATTATCTCTGTGGTTTTACATCACCATTCTGTCTCTACGCTGTTAATGAACTTTTAAAAAGATTCTGCGAACTGATTTCCTTGATTCAGTCAAGTAAAGTTACTTAATAAAATTAAACTTTTAGTGACTTAAGAGGCTGAGAGTGTTGCATTGGCACTTAATATCCACAAGGGGGCTTTAGACTAAAATAACTGCTGGTTAACTTATTAAAAAATATTCTAATATTGTTCACACTCTTATAATTATTTGTGTATCATTTTATTAGACTATACTTTTCTTTGTAAGTTTTCTGCTGACAGGGAGAACTGCACCCCCCTCAATACTCCTGATTCTAGATCTCTAATGTTTTTCATGTCCAGAGACCTTGGTGTGGACCACAGGGGCCCTCTTCTAGCTGGGTTTTTTTATTATTCTGAAGCTATAAGGTGCAGAAAGTCATGTCATTGGGTTCCAAATGGACGTTGCTGCTATACTGAGCCAAATGCAGGTTTGCTATGGAGAAGAAATATGCCAGCGTGCCTCAACAGAGTCGACTGAAGATACTGTTGATACTGTTGACCATCAAGAGCCTTTAACTATCAGGTGAACGTTTTAAGTCCCTGGAATGTCACTGAAATATGTGTTTGCGTTGCAGGAACCCATGGCCACACCCCTTCCCAGCTACACCTGTGACAGGTAGGTAACCAGAGGTCCATCCCTCAAAGCATGTTCAGCTGATGCAGGTCTCTTAACTGATGTTTTACAACTTTCTATGTTAACCTAGGTTCAGAGACCCCCAGAGGAAAACTTTACTGATCAATCATTGATCTTTAGTGGCTCAGTAGATTTAGTGGTGGTTCTTCTAAAATTCCTTAGGAGAGAAGGCATTAGACAAGAAGTCAAGTAGGTTTTATTGTCATTTCAACCATACACACAGTATACAGTGAAATGAGATAATGTGCCTCCAGGACCA
>JBBPCZ010000142.1:15678723-15697375 GCA_037974445.1 Brycinus macrolepidotus | reverse complement strand
CTCACTCACTCACTCACTCACTCACTCACTCACTCACTCACTCACACACACACACACTCACACACACCCCGACACTCACACACAACCCTTCCGCCCAACCCCACACTCACATACACATGTGATTAGGCTTCTCACACCACATATTTTTCTGCTTGTTTTTACAATTAAAAATAAAAATATATTCAGTTAATTGACACAATGTTCAAAGCTCCAACCACCGTAAAATTAACATTTTTTAAAAGTTTGAGATCTCTGATTCTACACAATATATGATAACAAAGCAAGCCTCTACTGCTGACCAGGAGACATGGAACCTCCAAGTAATGTTAGAGCAGTACTGCACTTCCAACACACTGGCACATTTGTTAAAAAAAACTCCACCACCACTGCACTCGAACACCTGGGAGTGGATGCTGGGCAGCCTCTAGAAAGTGCTGCCCTATTTACAGGGGCTCCTTTGGTTAAATTTTTCTGGCAAAAATGTAATTTTACAAGGGTGTGCCCTGACCTTAATGTCTCCGTCCTCACTCCAGAGTTCGGTCCTCAGGGGTAGCAAGCTGCTTAGACACGTTATGTTACATCAAAACAGAGTATTTCGCATCAGTGAAGCAGCGCACCTGAACAGCATCATTACCATGAATGAATAATTCAACGAGGTGTCAATGCCAACAGGGCGAGGGCTTCTCCATGATTCATGCTCGCCTAATCGAGGACGTTGAGAGGGCAATTATGTCTGCTCCCATGTACGGGTCCATACAAGTCCGCACGAGAGACAAAATTGCTCTCGTTTATGTCAGCACAAATAAACATCTTCATGATAACGATTGATAAAGCTCTCTGAACTGCAGCTGTGGAAAGAGAGGCCCCACATGATTAAATTTTCTGTCTAGTTTCTGTCAACACTTACGAGAGTCTAACTCCATGACAGACATCATCACACAGTCGAATACGGGGGCAATTCCTTAACAGAATATGAGTAAGACAGGCCTTGGCACCTTAAGCCAAAACTCCACAAGAAACAGAACGTTGTAATGAAACTGAAATTAGAATGTAGAGAAAACCAGGCTGGCCTAAGAATCCAATAACCAAAATCAGAATCAGAAAACTGTATTGATCCTGGAGGCAATTGCTTATGTGACTGCACAGTCACACAGTAATGGAAAGGTATGTTAAGGGATGTTAATACTTTTATATTATTAAGGTATGTTATGTATTATATAATGGGATGTGAATGAAATGTTTTTCAAATTTTTGTACTGGTCATGAAATGTTCACACAATATAAAGAGCTCAAGTCTTTCTCAAATGGTGTAAAAAAACAAAGTGGACCAAATACAGTGCCAAAACTTATTTATAGTCTGTGCTTAGGGGCAGCTGGTGGTCTAGTGGTTAGGGAGTTGACCCTCTGAGCAAAGGGTCATGGGTTCGAATCCCAGGACTGCTAGTGGCACCTCTGAGGTTCTCTTGAGCAAGGTACCGTCCCCACACACTGTTCCCCCAGGTGTTCCTGGTTGCCCGCTGCTTCACGTGAGTGAATGGGTTAAATACAGAGGAAGAATTTTGTGCTGTTCACACTGTGTGCTGTGGTGTGTTCACATATGACTTCAATCTGGGCCTGGGAAACCGAGATTCCCACTCATTGAATAGCAGAAAAGATTTGCACTCATTCAACTAAAGTAATAGAAGGAATATTACAGGGTTTTCAAATCTAATCTTTTTATTATTATCCAGTCTGGGCAATTTCTCAATTCAGAGATGTTCGATCACATGCAGGACATGGAGATTATCCTGAAAAACGCTGGAGCGTCACTTTAATTTGAGCAGAGCTACAATCCGCAACAAAATTGATCCTGCAACAATACTGATCCTGCAACAAAATGAGTTGGCTCCACTCACCGATGCCTGTGGCTGGAGTCGTGGGGCCCTTGGCAGGCTGGGCAGCAGCTTTAGACCCGATAGCAACAGCGGGAGTTGGTGCAGCAGTGGCAGGAGCAGCATCCATCTTTGCCATCTTTGCAAAAAAGGGAAGATAGTTAGGGAAATGCTTGTGTTAGGGAAAGGTGATGCTACTAAACTTTAAACCAGGATAACATTTTTTCTTTTATTGCTGCTTCTGAGCGAGGTCAACCAAGTAACAGCTGGAGGATGTGGATTAGCTGGCTGAAATATAATCATGGTAGCTTGCTTTATCCCTAAACACTCTAAACTTGGTTCTTATCTTAATCCCAACCCTAACATTGTGGACAATCATCATTTAGGATTGGTTCCAGGTGCTAAATCTAGTCCTGGATTACATTGTCCTGTCACAATGCTGTGTAGTCCAAGACTAGGTTTAATCCAAGCAACAGTTTGCCAATAATTTGAGCATATGTATTTAATTTTTAGAGACTATGCAAAATATATTTGTAATGAAGAATAATAAACTTTTTACATGGATCTGATAATATTCTGCTCATTGTAGTTACAATGCTTATGATTCAGGGATTGGACATACTTCAGCACAATTGACTGTTGTGGATGAACCTGTGGAACAACTGCAATAATAAGCTTAATTTTTTACTCACCCCAGCAGCAGCCGGCTGAGCTGCAGTTGGTCCTGCAGCCTGCTGTCGGCCTGGTGCTGAAGCCTGACCGGGCTTAGCTTGCTGCTGAGCGGCCCCAGCTCCAGCACCAACAGCTGTGGCCGTGGGCATGGGCTGGACTGTGCCAGCTGTGGTTGCTGGCTGTTGTCCTGGCTGCTGCTGCGAATGCTGCTGTTGGGTGCGAGGCTGTTGGCTGGCCTGCCCAGCCTCAGGTTGTTGAGATCCAGGTTGCCTGCTAGTTGTTGGCTGTGCTGTGGACCGCTGCTGCCCTTGCTGTGGGGGTTGCTGTTGACTTCCAGGACCCTGTTGTTGATGCTGCTGTTGCCTGGACCCAGGAGATTCTTGCCTTCTGGATGAACCAGGCTGTCTTTGCCCCCGCTGGCCAGTGGACGTGTGGTGGTGTCCAGATGCAGGGTCACGGGAGTAGTCGCCTGAATCCCGGTAACCTGACTGTGAAGATCGGGGATCTGAGGATCTCTTCTGGGAAGAGGAAGAAGTGCCACGGCCTTCGGAGCGACTAGAAGGGTCCTTTGTATGTGATCGGGAAGAACGAGAGGATCTAGGATCTTCGGAAGAATGCCGCGACGAAGAGTGACGTCCTGAGCTGCTACCATGATGACGGTGTTCTCGGGGAGAGGTGGAAGAGGACTGGTGCTGGTGGCCATAATCATCTTGTGGCCACAAGTCTTCCTCAGGGGGTTCATCATAATCATGGTAGGTGTGCTTGACGTGACTTCTCTTACCTGAAGAAGAATGGCTTCCACCTCCATGGTGCCTGGAACGGTCTGAACGAGCCTCACGTGGCTTCTCAAACCAGTCTGTCTCCTCCTGACCCAAATGATAGGCTTTTTGGGGGAACCAAGACAAAGATCAAAAAAGTCAGTGCAATTTTATGAAAATGCTAGAGTGCAGACTGAAGCCATTCAGAAGAAGAGGGGAAATGCCATAACTCCAAACATGCAAGATCTCCCACAGAAGAGAAAATAAATCCACACAAAAATACAGCTTAAAATAAGCCAAGTCCATCAAAAAACATGGGGAAGTCAGTTTTGAAAAAGCAGCACATGCATAACACAAATGAGAATGAATACACTTTACTTAACATACAATTAACATTGAGAAACAACATGCAAACAAGTAGGCATATATGGCTTTGTGCACTGAACAAAAATGCTCATAAAAAGCAAACACAGAACATCATCCATTCAACCCTCGAGGTGTAACCACCGGCATGCAGTCACTTGATTGATAGGATGCACTTTTAACAGGCAAGTCGTGATTCAGCACCAGTTACCTTCACTGTCAGAAACCGCGCAATGCATATCGTCCACTAGGTACGGGTCATCCGGCTTGTACACATGGCTCTTTGGCATGTCCCGTATGTGATGGTCCTGCACATCTGGCAGGGAATGGCTGGAGCCATACTGATTTCGCACATCATGTGGGTCTGAGCCACGTCCCATACCCATAGGCTTTCCTACAGGACTGAGTGGGCTCTCCTCCTCTGAGTTTTGAGTACGCATGGAAGGCCTTCCACTCCGGCCGTGGGTACCCCTCTGGGATCGTTCCATGGCATCTCTCTCATAGGACTTGCTTCTGTATCCTGCTGAGTCTCTGGATGAGATCTTATCCATGCCATAGCCTGTGGACCTTGACCTTCCAGAGCTGTACAGACGATCGTCCTCATCCAGGCGCTCTCTTGAGCCATAGTACTTCTGTTGATCATATACATTCTTCTTCCCTCCTGTTCTAGACACCACTGTACAGCTGCCCCCTGTTGACGTTGTCATTGTGTAGGAAGCTAGGTCAGACTCTACATCTCTTGCCTCTTCTATAGGAGAGAATTTGGAAATCTTCTGCTCCATGCCTTGCTTCCTGTGCTTGCTACGCTTGGAGGACACAACAGCTGGTGCCAAGTTCTTAGATGAGTGCTTCTGGCTTCCCATTCCTGAACTGCTGCGAGATCCATGCTTGTAGTCATCATAGTAATAAGATGATCCACTACTTACAGTTGTGGTAGGCCGGCCATGACTGTCTACTGCTCCCTGCTGATGGTAACCTGTACTGTCGGTAGGTCTACCATACAGATCTTCAGACCTATCTCCATAGCCTGTCCCCCGTGGACCATTCTCAGTCCCATAGCCTGTCCTTGCCATATCTGAAGATCCCATGTTCTCCTTTGTCAGTTCACTGATATCATCTATCATGACATAATTTCTGGGTATATTTTGTTCTAGGTTTGTGGCATAGAGACCCTCTGTGCCAAACCCTGATGTAGGACTTGGTATACGGTCGGTCAGTGTCTGGTCAGGAGTACGATATGGACCATAAGCATTTGTCAAGGGTGAAGAATATGCACCACTGAAGCCAGTCTCCTGAGCCGAGGTGGCTACTGACACTGCAGGGTTACTGATGATTTCATAGTTGGTTGGCATCTTCTGCTCAAGATCAGCTAACGATGTCTGTCGTGGCATCTGATGAACAGAGAGAATATCAGCCTGGGGCTGGAAGGACAGGTTCTGGCTTGGATATGGTAAAGTCTGTCCAGGCAAGGGACCTACAGTAGGCTGGAAGCCCTGATGACTTGGCTGCTGCAGGCCTAGGTCAGTCTGATACGAGGACTGGGTGTAACCATGACTCTGAAAGGTTCCTTGAGTCTGGTACGATGAAGGTTGGGGGGGGTGAGGCTGGAAGGTGCCTGGTTGGGGCTGTGATGGGGCAGGATACTGTGGTGGCTGAAACCCAATCTGTTGATATGCTGCAGTTGGTGGCTGAGTTGGTGTAGGCTGGTTCTGTTGATATGGATATGGGAGATATGAGGAGGTGGGCATGTACTGAGAAGCTGCATTTAAATCAGAAGTAAACTGGTTAAGAGGTGCTGTGCTAGGTCGTGACAACATTGCATTTCCTTCATAAGTCCCAGTCGGTACCCCAGCCAACCTGAGGTTGTTCAGTTCGCTGTCTGACATGTAGTCCCGTGCATCCCCCATGCTACGCAAGTAGGCCAGCTCTCTCCTCTCTCGCTCTTTAACCATTGTTTCCTTACGCTGAGTAATTCCCAGTTCCAAACAGCGTAGCTTGGCGTCGATCTCTTTCTCCTCTTCCTCCAATTCTGCCTGTTGCTTACGCAGCTTGGAGGACTCCTGCTCAACTGCTTTCAGGTCACTTAGAAGACCAGCTTTGGTCACACCTTGCACTTGGCGGGGCAGTACTCTCTGGGACATGCCTGGGGAGCTGTACATATGGGGCATCGCAGGTGTAACGATAGGCAGGGGCGTCTCATCTGGAGGAGGGCTGGGGAGGGTCCGTTTCACCTTCTTCATCATAGAGTTCTGCTGCTGCTGCAGGGAAGACATCTGGACAGAGAGAGAAAAAGAAGAGAAAGTGTAATCATTAAAATAGGACACTAGCTTTAACCTGCAAACTAGTTAGAGAGCTCATATCAGACAGTGTAATCAGAATCAGAATCAGAAAACTTTATTGATTCCAGAGAAAATTGCTTAAGAGACGTAGTACACACTTTTCTTTGCATATATAACTCTAATTTTGTTCACATATTAATAAAAAGACATCCAATTGTGAACCTCCGCTCTGAATTGGTTGCAACACCACCGGGAGCAGTGGCTATTTCTAGAATTTAATTACTTCTGTTCCTTTGGACCTGCATCCAAATGCATCCTCTTGCAGCTGATAAACAAGAAAGTAAAGAAAAAGACAGGCTGAAATCCAGTTAGCTTGACAGCTGACAGTTAGTTAGCCTCGGCTGGCAGCTAGTTACCCTGGTCACTGTCCAATTATTACACCCATGGATTTTATTTTTAAGGTGAATAATAACCTAGGTAAGGAATGTGAGACATGCAATATGACTGTGGGATAAGAACAGTTAAAAACACAAATATCAAAAGATGTTTTTTACTGAGCATGCCAAAGGGGGTGTCTTAATTGCATCTCTCTGCTGCTTCACAAGCTAGATTAGCATTAACTCTGCATGGCTTAAGAGGTACAATATATTCAATATGAGAATTATTTTTAGACAGAATAATGGTGGTATGCACATAAAATATTCAGTTCAATATCTTTGTAATGACGCTATGTCAGTTCAATATCTTAGTAATGACACAATGATTATAATACTAATATTATTTAAACACATTTCCAGTCTTACAAGTCTTCTAACAAATTTTCAACATTTTATTGATGGAAGGTCATTTTAGCACCCCCACATTCCCCCAACTAGTCCAGTGACAAATCACATAGTATGACTAAGTATAAGTGAGATTTTTGAGGTTCTGCTCATTTAAACATACTATGCACATACTTTTAACACTCCAAATAACATCAATTATTTCAGAAAATGCATAAATCTACACTGAACTTATAATGCAGCTAAACTTAATTTCTTTACTCCGAAAGCTCTAAAAAGAAATTCATACCCATTGTGGAGACATGGGGAATCCGTAAGACATATTTTAATGACAAAAAAGCCCGCTGGCCTAGTCAAAAAAAAAAAAGAAAAGAAAAGAAAAAGTCCTCTTTCGGCTTGTGAAATACAATGAACCCGCCTGTCAGGCTTGAATGTTCCTCGGACAGCATTCACACTGAAAATGAAAGACTCAGACCTTCTCTGACCAGCTGCTGACAAGCCGGAAGACAAGGGCTAAACCGGAATGCTTACACAGTGTGACTCCTGCTGGCAATCCTGAGGGTTTTTACGGACATAGCACTGAGTGTGTGTGTGTGAGAAAGAGAGAATAAGAGAGAGAGAGAAGATCAAGAGAGAATAATAAATATTAAAGAAATAAAAGCAATGAAAAACCTCAAAAAATCTCAAAAGAGACAAAAGCTTTTCGGAGAAAACAAGATAAAATAAAGCTACATATTCTGACAACAAGAGGCTAGAAGAAATAAGAGATAAAAGGAATGGTGGACAGGATATCATCAAGGACACAAAAGTCAAAGATGCACAACACCATTCTTACTCAGCATCATCTGTCTAAAGAATGAGAGGAAAATAATGAATGAGAGGAGAAAAGAGAGCTTGTTGGAATCCATTTTATCTCCACTGAAGTCAAATCCTATGGGATGTATCATCAATCTCACTCTAACCATTCTCATGTCAACATCTATGAGCATCTTGCAACGAACAAACAGAAAATATTAATTTTGCTCAAATTATAACTTTGTTTTCTTACCTGACTGCTTGAGGTGGTTTGGTTTTGGTACAGGGAGAACTTGGCCTTGGACGGATCTTCTGAAGTTGGGCTGAGGGGCTTCGGGTCGGACATGGACCGCTGAACGCTCTTTATGGGCCTTGGAATTGTCTGATGCCTTTGGGGAGACTCTGTGGTAAAGGCTTTTTGCTGGGGTGTAACATGGGCCTTGTTGAGCCTTTCACTGGAGGCAAAAGAGGTCTCCAGCATGCGGTGTGGGGACAGGGGAGACACAGGGGAGTACAGCACCTGTGGGGATTTGGGTGGTGGCCGGGTGTCATTCTGTTGGGCTTGTAGACCAATTTCTAGTGGGTCTGGCTTCCTCCTTTCAAACTTGGTTGGGGTGGCACCTACAAGCTGTAAACTGGTGGAGTAGGGACTGACTGTGGTGGGGACACTGAGCTGAGGAGTGACCACGCCCTGAGACTGAGCTTCTGGGTCAGTCTGGCAGGCCAAACTCTCTCCCTTCTGTGTCCTCTCAGGGGCAGAGATGTAGTGAAGCAATTCAACCTTGGATGTGTCAGCCATAGTAATGTGAATGGCTGGAGAGACTCTGCCCAGCTGATCTGTTTCAGTTTGACAGGAGGAGTCACTGGTGGTCTGGATGGCTATGCTTGACGTCACTTTGGAAGCATCAGCCTTAGTTTCTGCACTTGATTCAGAGTGCTTTGAGTACCTTGAGCGTCGACGTCGTACTGGTTGGTTGTCCCACTCTGCCTGATCTTCTTCATCTGTCTGCACACTGCAGTCAGCGATGCGCCTGGTCCTTCTGCGGCGTGACATAAACCGATCCTCTGCATCCTCATCATCAGTTTGGACACTGCTGTCTGCAATCCTCTTTACAGGTTCCTCCTCAGATTCATCCCTTAAGCGGGGCATTGAGTTCTGTTTCTTCATAACATGGACACTTCTCTGATCATCACTGTTCCTCAGGGACATTTCGGAAGCAGAGCTGGGTATGGACCTTGTGGACACTAGGGCTTGCACCACCTGCCCATCTACACAAGGCAAGAACTGCACACTCTGCCCATCTTGTGGAATAACTCTACCGTTCTGGTCACAAATGATGGAGATGGCTTGAGGGGCACCACCAACCATTATGCCTTGAATGGCACCCTGAGCCGTCGTGGCTGCTGCAGCAGCTGCAGCAGAAGCAGCAGCTGCCTCTGCGGCGGCTGCGACTGCAGCAGCTTCAACAGCTGCTGTCTTCTGTCTCTTTTGCTCTTCAAGCTGCTGCTGGAGTTGCTGTTGCAGGGACTGGATTTGGTCCAGCTGCATTCTTTGCTGGGCTAGTTGCTCTCTCTGCATTACAAGTTGTGTTTCCCTTTCAGCCTGTTGCTGCTGGAGAACCTGCTGCTTGATGTTCTGCAATTCCTGGATCTCACGCTGCACAAGCAGCTGTTCTTTCTCCCTGTGCCTCTGTAGCTCTATGCGGTCCCTCTCCAACTCTTCCTGCAGACGCAGCTGACGAAGCTTCTCAAGCTCAATACGCTCTCTCTCCAGCTGCAGGAGCTGCTCTTGTTGCTGTCGCAAACGTTCTTCTTCTTTCTCTTTTTCTTTGTCTGTAGATGTGGTCATGATAGTGCTTATTGTTGAATCTGGCAACACACTGCTTACTGCCTGTGCCTGTGACTGTGGCACTGATAGGTGGGACTGTGTCTGAGAAAATGACAGACCTTGAGAGATGGACAAATCCTGACCTTTGGTGAATCCTTGAGGCTGGGTTTGGGGCTGTGTTTGCTGCTGCATTGGAATTTGAGTCTGAGCAGAGGGAAGGACTGTGGTACCATCAACTGGAATATGACTCTGAGACGTCTGTTGATTTAATATATTTGGTTGAGCTGGCATAGCACTTGTTGAAGCAATAGCTCTAGGTACACCCTGCAAGTTTGTAATGGATTGGGCAGGTGGTAATGTTGTAGTTGGTGGCATCGTGCCAGGTACTGTTGGCTTTCCAAGGTAGACAGGAGCTTCTTGAGAGGTACTTGTAGGTGGCATGCTTCCTGGAAGAGAATCTGGGGTAGATGTTGTGAAGTGGTTGGGAGGGACATATCTGTAAGGTCCCTGTGCAGGGAGAGGCATCCTTGGAGTCACATGAGGCAATCTAGTAAGGCTAGACAGTGGAACAGCCGTAACATTGCCCGGAGGGAAAGGTCTATAGACTCCTCTTAGCATGGGATTTAATACAGGGGCAGGCTGGGTTGTGATTGGCAAAGTGGAAGCTATGGGAGTATTGATGGTAGAGTATATCATGCCATCTGCAGTTCTCATGGCTGGGGGATATAACGCTCGCAGGCTAGCTTGTCTAGCATTGATGAGATTTGTAAGTGCTTGACCATGCGCGGTTGGCCTTCCATCCGGCCCATAGAGCAGATTGGCTCTGATAGAAGCCAGGCCTTGCTGCAGGCCTAGCCTTCCTGCAGGGCCACCTCTTCCAGCACCATACTGTAAAAGTTCAGGGCTGTTAGAATAACGATTCCCAAAGTGATCCATAGAGTTAAGAGCAGCACACATTCTACTAATCTCTCTAGCAGTGGTGGCACTGTACTGTGCAAGATTTGATTCTTGAAAACCAGCCTGGTCACGGGAAGGATAACCATAGTCTCCACTGATATTGGACATAGAGCCATATCTGCGCAGAGGTAAAGATGGAGCAGAAACATCTCCTTGATGACGCAAGTCTGTGTAAGATCCATACTGGGCACCCATTCCCAGATATCCTGCCTCATATGCTTGTTTCATGGAGCTTAAATCCACTGCAAGATCCCCAGGATCAGTCCTCTGATAGTACTGAAGTCCTGAATCTGCCAGATTTGTGTCTGACATTGATGGTGGAAGCCGCCCAGGAGGAGGCATGGTATAAGGTTTATGCTCCTCTGCTGTTCCTTGCATATTAGCTGGCTGCTGACGAGAAGATTGTGTGGGCTCAGCAGCAGGAGCTGGCTCTGAAGTAGCTGTCTTTCCCCTCTGACCAAAAGGACCTGAACAGCTACCAGCAAAAGGCAACTTGTAGACAACATCACAGCAGGCCACTTGGTTCTCTGACTTTATCTGTCCAGTGAGATCTAGGACTTCTGGGGCTGGTGGTGGCTCCTCTTTTTTAACAACTTGGGTAACTGTGCCCTCTTGAGATGATGTACTTCCATCTAACTGTACCATCATTACATGGGGCTTTCCGGTAGAGAGGTTCACAATAGTAGGCTTATTCTTTAGCTCCAAAGCTACCCCGCCATATATGTCATGGCCAAGGGTAGGGGTGGGAGATACAGAACCTGTTAAGGACTGTGGGGGAAGCGGTGAAATCTTTGAAATGGCACTAACCACTGTTTGAGTACCTCCACCACTGGTCTGGCTTACAACTAAATCTTTCTTCAACAGTATGGGTTGAACTTGGTTTGCTAAGTTATAACGAGCAAAGGAAGCTGTGTTTTGTTGGTGCTGTTGAAGCTGTTGTTCAAGGAGTTGTTGTTGCTCTTGAAGCTTCTGTTGCTGTTTTTGAAGCTGCTGCTGTTGGATACCTAAATCTTCTAGACATGCATCTATCTTTGGAATAGATGGGTCTGTAATAGGTGGCCTGGTCTGAGTAAGACAAACTGCTGACCCAACCCCCTGACCAAGGTCAACACGATTCTGTAGTGGATCTCCATAAACCACTGGGTGCTTCGGCTGTGATATGAACATAGACGCTGCCACAGTAACACTTACTGTGGTTGGTGTGGATGTTGTCACATGAGGCTGTGCCTGTGCATTTAGGTTCATGATTAAAGGCTGTACTGCTGTGTGACGACTTGGGGGTTGGTCTGCATCAAGTGAGTATCTTCGTGTGTCAGATGCTAAAGATGTCAAATCCATACCCTGGTCTGTCATGATGATTGGAGTAGGCTTCGTTGGTGCTCTAAGATCAACAATATTACCACTTTGGGCCATTGTCCCTTGCTCAAGAACCCTAGAGGTTCCTGGGACAGTAGAGATTTTACACAATGATATGTTTTCACCTAGGGGAGATTTATGGCTTTGGGAGCTTGCAGTGGTGGCAGTGCTTACACCAACAGTGACTTTCTCAGCTGACTGTGCTCTTTGAAAGCTTTGTTGTGTCTTCTGTGGGGATGTAGTACAGCTTGTCATTGGAGGCTGGGTCTGATAAACTGGATGTTGCCGATTAGTTGTTGGAGAAGATAGAGGGGATGTGGAAGAATTTACAGTTACTGGTTTTGTGGGTTGACTAGTGGTACCTGCTAGTGTTATCACCATGACAGGGGAGTCTTGAGAGGACTGCTGTCTTGCAAGACGTGGTGCTCCAGTACGTTGTGAAATTTGAGACCCTTGAGTGGTTGGTGCAGATGATGTGGGACCTGGAGCACGAGCACGAGTGGGACTTTGTGTGGGAGAAGCAGAAGGGGATGTAGGAGGACTTGGACCCTTGAAATATGAGAACATCTTTGATGTCAGTGAAGTTGTTCCAGGGTCAGGCGATTGTCCCTGAGAAGGTCTTACTTGTGATTGTCCAGGGACAGGCTGACGCACTTGTGACTGAGACTGGGCACCTGGATGTACAGGACCCATTCTGGAAGTTTGGCTAGTCACCCTGGCCTGATTTTGTTGTGTGTAGTGCTGTGGCTCATTAACTCCTGCTTTTCCCCTTTCACTAGAGCCTCGATCTGAAAATGAGACAGGGGCTGCGATTTGTGTGGGGCTTGTGCCTGGACTCAAAGATGCTGATCCTGTACCTAGGTGCTGATAATTTGCTAAATGTGGGGGTCCTTGCTGGCCTTGCCTCCCTGGCTGTCCCT
This sequence comes from Brycinus macrolepidotus, assembly GCA_037974445.1. NCBI lineage: Eukaryota > Metazoa > Chordata > Actinopteri > Characiformes > Alestidae > Brycinus > Brycinus macrolepidotus. The sequence goes on along the minus strand of JBBPCZ010000142.1, from coordinate 15,684,794 downwards.
GCTGCTTTTGCATCATCTCTGCCTTCCTCATCATTTCCTCATAAACCTCCTCAGCACTTTTAAGTGATTTATCTGCTGTAGTTGGTGCAGCAGTAGAGTTTTTTTCTGTAGGTGAGTACAGAGACATGAAATTTGGCAAATTGTATTCACTGCCAGACTTGTACAGCTTTGAACTCATTTCAAACCCCTCTGCCTCTGAGTCCATAGAAGGTGAGTATTCTGAGCAGGAAGATCTGTGAAGTTCTTCCATTTCAGCTGCTTGTCTAAGCTCCTCTGTTGGTGAAGCATCCTCGATTGGTGACAGGTTGCTGGGGGGAGTCTTTGACCTCTCTCTACGCCTCTGTGCCCTCAGTTCCTCTTTGTCCCGTTTGGTTTTCCTGGCAGTGCTGCGAATCCTCTGCTGTTCCAAGTCTCTCATTTTCTCCTGTTCTCTTAGAAGTTCTTCCTCTTCCCTCAATTCATCTTCTTCAGAGGAGTCCTCGATTGTGGGTAACAGTGGGCCATGGGATCGATGTCTTGCTTTCCTCTGCTGCTTAGCCTCCTCAAGCCTTTGCCTTCTGCTAGGACTACTATCACTATCATCCTCCAGTGATGAGACAGAGGTGGGGGAAGTGCCTGATGTATAGCTAGGTGTGGTAGCAGGGAGAGTTGAGGAGTACTCCCCTCTTGACCTCTCTTCCGGTGATCCAGTCAGGCTTTCCATCTCAAGCTCTGGTTCTCTGAGGTCATGCTCTGTGCTAAGTTCCATGTCACGACTAAAGCTATTAGTGTTATTCAGTTCTATAGTCTTAAATCGTCTCAGGCCTCCTTGTGAGCCAATCATTTCGTCCCCATCAGTGGACTTGTATGCACCATCACTGCCTTTAGTGTCCTCCTCAAAACTGTTAGATTGCTGTGTAAGGCGTCGTCTCTCTTTGCCCAGATCACCACTGTGTTTATGGCTCTTCTTCGTCCTCACATGTCCTTCAGATTCTACCAGTTCATCTTCATCTGCACTCATCTCCAAGATCTGTCTCCTCATGAACTCCTCGTCTGTCAGCTCCTTCTGCAATTTCTTCTGTCTGGTTGGCAGGGGAGAAAGGCCACTTTCACTGCTGTCCTCCACATAATCGTGACGTAACTTGCAGCTAAGGTCATCCGATACTTCCCCATCAGAATCAAACTGGTCTTGTGATATGGACAGTGTCTGAGGTCTATGCTGATCACCGGTGTCTGCTGCACCATGGGAATCTCTACCCCGACCTTGATCAGAAGCCGTCTGCGATTCTAACAGGGGCCGCATGGAACTCTCCAGCTTTGTGATTTCAGAGGGGCTAGGTGGGCTGCGCTGATCAGAGATTCCCCTCTCATTAAGTTTAACTCCCTCCTCTTGGATGAGTCCAGTGATCTCACTGTGGGAGCTGGATATGCCATCAGAGGAATAGCCTGTATCGCTCAGACTCTGCGTACTGGATTTGTTGGAATCCTGTGGAAATGACAGAATATTTATATATCTTGGCATCCATCCATACCCATAAATATTATTAAATTATAGTCTTGAAAAAGGCAGAAACTCAAAAATATTTAAGCAATATATATATTACTTAAATATTACTTAAATTATATGTGTTTAGTATCATAAACAGGAAACACCAACTGCATGCAGTAACATTAGAGCATGCAACACCTGTGAAGGATCAAATGTATCACAAACAGCAATGAACACTGTGCATAGATAATGACAGCAATAATGACCATTGCGGTCCCAGATATGAACAGTGTATCAGTCCTGTAACATTGTGGTTAGGGTTAAACCTTGATGGCAAGCTAGGTGAAAAGATGACTAGGGATTGATTGTAAACAGTGGTGATGGTTGCTGGAAAGTGAATGGGGGAGGTGATTGAGTGATGATGACAAAATTGCATCTGGTTTTCAAAACAGATGGCATCAGCATAATTATAGGAACTTGAACACGCAATCATAGCATGTCAAATTTGTGACTGGTTATGCTGGTTATGGAGGACAAGTACAAAGACAATGAGGACACAGACGGTCACTCACATCGTGGTGTTTAGATTTCTGCATCTCACTACTTTTCTTCTGGTCTTTTACGTCCTGTGCTCCTTTTCTAGGGGTTGCTTTTGCATCCCCCTCTTTCTCAGTTTTGGACATTTGTTTCTTGCTAACACTCTGCTCTTGTTTTCGAATTTCGGTCTTGCTCGCAGGATGGGTAGGGGGTGTCTTGGCAGGAGATGGTTGAGTGGAACCCTTGCTCTGTGGTGCCCCCTGTTTGGTGGGAGGGAGAGGACCACTTACTTGGGCACCAGGTAGTTTTTGCTGCTGAGGGCCTGTAGGTCTCACCCCGGCTTGAGGACTGGGCCCTTTCTGCTGGGGCCGCTGTTGACTGGCAGGACCCACTTGCCGGGGTGATCCCACTGGCTGAGGAACAGGAGACGGACTGTCCCCTATGTCCCCCGACATGGCCCTCTGGGTCTGGCACGTTAGGCAGAGCCATTCTTTCTTCTAAAAAACAGAAGCATAAAGAACCATGTATCAAAAAACAATCACAGGCAAATACAGCAGGAACCAGTTTTAAGGACCGTCAAAATAGCAGGCCACAATTCATCATCAGGGTGCCCATACTTCCCCTATCGCTCGCCTTCTCTCTGTAATATTAAAGGGATTTGGTCAGGCTGGGTCGTCGCCTAGAGCCCTAATTGGGTTCATTCCAGGAACCTTCTATCAGGCAACACCTCATTTCTGCTCAACACAGAGAGTATAAGCCTGTATAAATACATGAATTCATATTACCGAATGAAGGAACTGCTTTAAAAAAGTTAATAAAATACATTTGTTTAAAATATAGAGATAAAGGAGAGATCAGCATATTTGATGAGGTGAAACACTGAATGAAACAAGTCGTCTGTTCCCTGACAAAAGGTGCAATAAGCACCGGAGAAATTGAAATGTCTCAAAATGTGATACAGACATTATGGGGGCACATTTCAGTTAGTTAGAGGGGATGCAGATCAACACAGATCACATATCAAGGGAACAAATGGGCAAATTAAAACAGAAAGGCAACAAAAGATTGAAGTTGGATCAACTGGAAACATAAAGGAGAAATACATTCTTTTGTGCTTTTCAGAGTGAATGAACAGAGACACAGAGTCAGTCAACAGTTTCAGCAGTGATAAGGATCAGCACCATGGAAGCACAGATGATAAATTCACATGCGAACTCCCACTGATTCTCAACAATAGAAAATCTAATAAGATTTCCCTTCTTTGTGACAGTTATCTGTTTACTGATCACAGCTTTTACTGCCAGGGTTCCCTGTTAGAGAGCGGGAGAATCACAGAGATAAGGATGTCAGCAATAAATAACCATCTGTTCATGTAAAATATATAAACGTAAAATATAGACGTTTAAAGTCACCAGTGAAATAAGGTACTAGTCCATGGCAGCCCAACTCCGGTTCTGTAGGGCAGGTTTCTAGCACAGTGTGGTGATTCACCAGCTCAAACACACCTAGTTCAGCTCACCTGTTCATTACCAGATTTATTTACTGTGTTTAAGGAAGGGAACCACCAAACTGGGCCGGACCCCAGCACTCTGAGACCACAGTTGGGCTACCTGTACTTGCCTGTATATACTGACTAATTGAATGGGTGATGAGGGATATCCTTGACTGAATTAATGAAATAAACAAAATGTTTATTTAGCTCATTAAGCAGTCTGGATGGGGAACAACATTCATAACTGTGAAAGTGTGACCTGATTATCAGGACAAGTTCAATCCCCAGAGATTCACAGTTTAAAAATTTTTGTTTAAGTGGTTCTTGAAATACAAAAATGTGTCAGTTGCATCGCTCCCTATGGATGGACTTTGGTATACCTTCAAAGAATGTACCTTATTGATGCAGCAAGTCCATTTTTGTGAAATTTGAACCTTGACATAACAAGATGTTGAGTAGTGAGGAGTTAGAGTTCTGCATTAGGTGGTGCTACTCCTCAATTAAGTCATAATGAGCTGGATCATGCGCCCCCTAAAGGCCAACTTTCCATGCAATCTTTGTGATTTTTGGCAAAATATTTGTCAAACTGTTGCCTAAAAATACATTGTGCATACCCCACTTCAGGGGGCGCTATAGTGAAGAGACATGTCCATCTAGGGGGACAAATCTCTTATTCCGTATCAGCCATGTGGGACTACAGTCACACCAAGCTTCATGTGGATTCATGTAGAAGTATATGAAAAGAACACCACTCTTGAGGCAGATAGAATAGAACAGAATCATCATAAATAGAATCATAATAAATCCACCCTCATGCTTTTACTGAAATGCTAGTAGAAAGGATTCTACTAAATATCATGAACCTTGGAAGCAAATTTCCCACAGTCAGTGAAGTGTCCAGGGAACAACTCTATGGCATTTCTGAAGAAAACAGATGTTAAATGCTGGAGGTCACAGCTATGGGAGGGGTGCACTGATTTATTCACACGTCATTCACACCAGTACAGCACTGGAGCTCTGTAAAAACTGCCTAACCCTTTAATCCCAGAGCAAAAAGTAACCCCTTCTGCCTTTAATCTACTCTTTTCCATTAATTGGAGGTTTACCAGTGCTTATTCATTTTAATGTGTAAAGAACAGGATCTAACAAAGCCAAACATTTGTAGATCTTTACCATTTTGAACAAGGAAATATAAGAAAAGGAATGTATTTCACAAGTCAGTGATCTTTTGTTGTTGCTCTGGTGCAATGCATCTGTAAGAGGTGTATCCATAGCAACGGGAACTGCGTTCTGAATGTGCTCTGAAACGGTTGAAGTACATCCAACAATAAGGGCAGCATGGAGCTTCTTTCTTATAGCGACTGAAAACACGACACCACACTGAAAGCACCAGTTCCACATGCTGATCCAGTTTACCATGACAAATTTGAAGATTTCAAGACAAAAGGAATTTAAAAGTCGACTTTCCAGTGTGATTCAGTCCAAAGGTAGGCTTAATATATACATGTGAACTGGTCTGCTTGCTAATTTTCATTCAACATTTTACACTCCCTGTAGGTTAAAAAGCTACACAGCGTCAAAAGAACTATTCAACCAAAAACACTCTCATGCTACCAATGAACGAAAACTCGCTCAACAGCAAAGCCAGCATTTTCAAAGTCAACAAACAGCTAAGTTGTGTGTACTGTTAGCTTCCTTTCATTGCTAGTTTAGCCACGTCTGTATTTTTGGCACTCCTGGACCGAGCCAGACCGTGCCTTTATTGGCATGAATTTGCATTGCCATGGAGAGACAATCTGGTTGACTTGTTTGTGTTTACTCAGTTGCTTATGGGTATTGGGGAGTGTGTGCTGGGCCAGCGAGGCTGATTAGCGAGTGTAATGGTCCTCAGGGTTCTGCTGTGATTGTGTAACACCAACAGACACAAATGCACACACAGCAGAGAAACCATCTTCAAACACAATGAGGAAAACATGGATATTTATGAGAACGACAGGATCCGAGAACGGGCCGTCAGAGCTTTAGGCCTGAGACATTCCTGAGAAGATAAATAGCCCAAATTTAACAGAAGGAATGAGCCTGGATAAACAAAAGAATCAGAAAACATAATGTGATCTTAGATGCACAGGCAGCAAGAATAAACAAAACAGTCCTTTAGAATTAATTTTTATCACAAAAAAGCAGTGTATTTACATATATTTGCATATTTAGCCTACAACAGTTTAGCCATGCTCACTCATGCCAAAGTTGCAAGGACTGTTTCAACCCAGACTGAGGCAGCCAATCAGAGGTCATTCACATTTATCAATTGTAGGATCACACCTTTTGAATCTCAGCTCAATTAAACAATAGAACCCTTTTTACACCCCAGGAAGTGGGGGTGGAATTTCGGAGACATTTAGTCTGGACCCTACCATCTGGATTCTTGTCACCTCTGCACCCCCAGAAAGGAAAGGGGGGGTCAGAAGTCAAAAGACATCTGGTCTGGTCACCTCCATGAGATAAGCCTTCAAGGCGTAATAAATTCAGGGACACAAAACAGTCATTCAGACTGAACTCAGTTTAACCTCTCCC
>JBBPCZ010000142.1:15647186-15667167 GCA_037974445.1 Brycinus macrolepidotus | reverse complement strand
GGAGACTATCCTGAAAGTTCTCCCGGGTTCAAAGATCTTGTGTTTTTTCTGTTTGTTTCTAAGACCTAAAATAAAAGTAATTTGTTCATTTTGGTTCTTTATTTTTAAAGAAATGGACGCCATTTTTAAAACCCCAGTAGCGGATATTATCATTACATGTTTTTAAAATTACAGTAACTTTGGTTCTTGTTATCCTGTTTCTGTCTCTGCCCCTGCCCAGGTGTTTCTCATTTGTTTAGTTAGAATAAAACCCTTGTTTTCAGTGTTCTGTTAGTTTCTTGTTTAGTCTCCTGTTTGTGATTACATCCTACTCCACGCTCTACATCCCCACATGACACTCACCTTTCACAGACAGCTGGCAGTGTTTCATGACCTTTAACCCTTTAATACATTCCATTTACATTGCATAATTATTTCAAAAGTAATGGTATCATTACATGCTTAATTACATACTCCAGTACTCAATAAACTACACTCAAATTCAAGTCACTTCTGACTTTTTTCCATAAATGACCATAATAAAGATCTCCTCACCTGCTTGCAGGCACTACTGTGATCTGGACTGAATGTGTAGAATTCGCTCTTTCCACACCGCGTCAGAGTCAGAAGTAACTTGTGTGAAGTTGTTGCAGATGTTGCAGGTGGTCTGAGCTGAGCTGTGTTGCAGGTGATGTTTTTGCTGAGGGAACAGAAGCCAAAGGCAGCAGCAGCTGCGTGACCATCCAGAGCCAGTTCTACTTCACCAACACCACCAACTCCTTCAACGTGCTGCAGGACTGTGGCAACTGCTCCAGGTATCACAGCATGGGTGTGTGTGTGTGTGTGTCCGTGTGTGTGTGCATGGTTGTGGGAGATCCCTTGAATTTTTATAAAATGCATTAAATATCAGTTTGTTCCACCCGCACAATCTGATTGGTTGAAAAGAGCTCTACACGCGTGATTACTTAAGAGTGTAGGTTTGATTTTGACATTTTACTGTCAAAATATTTTACTTTACACTTTACTGCAGCCACAGTGCAATCGCAAACATCTTTCATACATTAGCATCAAAGTACATCCACATAGTACATAATAGGGCGGCACCTACAGGCTGATACTGTCGTCCGTGTAACCAATAACGAAGCACCGCAATCACACAAGAAATTCTTTATTTCATTTTTCACCTGACTGGAACATTCACATTTTGAGGCAGGCACTGTTACTTTTTCAAACCAAGATCTAGAAATTTCTATTTCCATCTAAACATAAAAAAATACTGTTATCTGTATTTACATCATAAATACAAGGACAGGGTATCGCGGTACTTTTTGAGTATCGGTACACCATGCAACACTAGTCTCTTACTGAATCAACACCGAATTCAATGTGTTCCATATTTTTGAGCACAGAATTGTTAGTATAAAGACGTCCTCTTTCTCGCCTACATCCATACTACTACTGCACTGAGCTTTGGTGCTTCTTAAAGCAGAAACAGCTTCAGCCAATCACACGTCAGCAAGAAATGGCACAGCCAGTCATATAACGGTACTGGTTTAGGAAGGGGGCACTGGCAGTAAAAAAAAAGAACTGTTAATCGTTTGTGTTCCAAACACTGACAAAAAACAGCAGTTTTATTGGAATTTTTTTGTTTAAAATTAGTTCAGTAGTCCCTGGACATCATCCCCCAATTCCATACCCTTACATTACCGACAACAGAACAGGTTTTCACCAAACAAGTACCATTCAACTGAGAAACAGCAATGATCACTTTACTCTAAGCTGCTGGAACTACATTTTTGACCGGAATATAGCACCAGTCAGCGCTACGTCACAACAAGTGTCCCACGTTATCCTGCGTCCAAGTGGATAATGCTGGCGGAGCTACAACGGAATTTTGTACTATCCTGAGTAAATACTGAAAAAGCTTTCAGAATCAAAACACTCAGTATGTACAATACTGTGCAAAAGTCTTGAGCCACCACTCATTTCTTTCTATTTTGCTTTGAATCACCTTGTTGGTGAAAAATTACTATTTTCTGCCTGACAAACTATCTCATCTAATCTTATTTAGTAGATTAAATGAGAGAAATGGGAACAAATGTTTCACTGTGACAGGCTGCAAAGTGCCTAAAGATACAAGGTGTCTAGATAAAGGAGTTCCAACCACTCAGCATTCAGCACCACCAGAATATGAAGAAATGAGAATTTTGCACAGTACTGTACATGACATTTACTGCACTGTTCTGCATGCATACCCTAAAGTCTGTATGTGCAGATTCAAGCAATTTTTTTATATATCAAGTGGAGGGTAGCAAAAATGCTAATAGTGTTGGCATTAGCATCCTACCTAGCTATTGTGACTCTTTACAAACAGTAAAAATGGTGTTAACCGTGTTTTAGGCTCTCAAACACTAGTATGTAACTTAAACTGAGCTGCTTGATTGTATGCGAGTTTTTCATCCTCACAATAGGGATTGATAGATTTTATTTTGTCAATAGGTTCTGTAAAATCATGTTAGGTTAGTTAAAAACAAGCTTAATGAATGTGTATTAATGATATGAAATTAACAACGACATGTATTTTAGGCAAACCAAAAATACAAAAAAATGAACATTAAATGTACGATTCACTTTTCTGAGTGCACCAGGGGCTTTATCGCGAATAATGTCATGGCTGTGATGTCATAACATCGTGTGTTCATCACAACGTCCTGTCTCGAGTGTCCTAATGCTCAACTGGCACACTTTCCTTTTCTTTTCGTCCTACGTCTTTGTCCAAAAGGTTATTCCACGCGAAGCGGATTGAGAACACTAACCTGCTGTTTGTTGTGGCGGAAACACTTCCCTGCAGCTCCTGCGAGATCGAGAGGCTTGCACAAGTGAGGACAGAGTGTATCCTTCCGATCTGAACCCCATGTCACCAGATTGTGTGCAGTTAAACATGAAGTAAACTCGCATCTTTGATCACATTATGGTTATGCATACCTCACCTACAGTGCTATTTGAAAGTCATGAGCCACCCCTCATTTCTTTCTATTTTGCTTTGAATCACCTTGTTGGTGCAAAAAACTTATCATTGGCATATTGAGTAGATTAAATGAAAGAAATGGGAACAAATGTTCCCAAATGTTCTGTGACAGGCTGCAAAGTGCCTAAAGATTCAAGGTGTTTGTTCTTCTTGAATGATTCTTGTGTAGGTCACTGTGTGACTTAAACAAAAAACATTCCTCTGAAACTGGTCAGGTTCAGGGACTGGACTGAAAATGAGTGTCTTTGAAAGTCCTTCAGGAAGCCTGGAGAACTGTTCCTCAAGACATTAAAATAGAAGAAAGTCTGGATCTTTGGAAGCAAAATATAAAGAAATGAGAGGCTCAAGACTTTTGAACAGTACTGTGCATCACACTGTTCCCAAACTATCTGGTGAAACTTTCTTATCAACAGAGGAGTTTTAGATTTCATGTTAAAGTTGAGCTTAGGTTTAGGTTTGGTTAAGACTGTCTTAAGGTCAGTTTTAGGTTTAGGTTTGGGGGAAAAGTTAAGATGAATTTAATGGATATTTATTTTAATATCATTTAAAAGTGACGATCATTTGAAAAGCATCAAAAGTGAAGTTTGATTGTGAGATCAAAATTACAATATTTTCCAAAAGTTTTAAACCCTAGACTTGGCTCTTTAGAAAAAAAGCCCAGTCATCCAGTAGGTGTGTGTGTCTAAAGTGTTAGCCCCACCCACATTCCTCCAGATGCCTGGTTTTGATCACGCAAAAGACAGTAAATTATAGACTCTTGGATAAGAGACAGACATTTTATTTTTACACACACTGCTTCACACACTCATTTTCTTCAATGTTGTATTAAGTTAATTTAATTATTGTATTGTATTAAAATGATTTTTCTATTAGTGACTACTTTGAAACTAGTCTTTTTGTTTAATTTTAAACAAAACATCTTCTGGCAACTTTCGGAGTTAATTTTTGAATGTAATTTTGCAGTTTTTTTTTGCAGCAGCAATTCTGCCCCATATTGGTTTTAATGTTCATGCAGGTGTTCGGATTTCCACTGCAGTTCTGAATGAAAATACCTTTCCATGGGATGCTAACTGTCTGCACAAGTTATTGTGAAATAAATGTTGGATAAAAACCCTGGAGGTTTTCTTTAAAGTGTTCTGTCCAGTTCAAGAGGAGATCCCGTGTGAAGTTTTGAGCTCCACTCGATACAGGAAAGGACCCGAGAAGTGCTTTGACTACAACGAGGGGGTGAGATGGATATGCAATTTAATCATGATAATTTTGAGCTTGTTTCAAATAGTGCTGCGGACAAGGAGGGGTTCACACCTTCTTTCACAGTTTAGGGGGTTGAGATTCAAATTCATGGGCCTATGTTTTGATTTACGGCCGTGACCAAAAAGTGGTACAAACTGAATGGGCCTTGATCAAGAAGTATTGGGGACATGTCCCCAGCGTCCCCGGTATAAATGATGCTTGTGATTTTAAGTTTGACTAATCACAGTAAATTTACTCAAGTTTTTTCTCTAATACTAATTCTCTAATTGTTATTATTATTATTATTATTATTGTTGTTGTTGTTGTTATCCAACAAGCTCTTCACAAAATTTCATTTCTTTCATGTTCAAAAAGTTTCCGCACTTTTATATTTCCGTTGGAAACAGTGAAGGCTGGAAGAATAGTAATTGGGTGTGTCTGAGAGTGTCATGTGACTAGTTCTGTCTGGCAAGCCAGATGTAATTTGTTTTTAAAATTCTTAATAGAGTTAAAAAAATTGTGGAAACTTTTTGAATATCCCTCATATGTTGAATTCAGGAAATAAACTGTCAATTTTTCAAACAGTTACTGGGTTAAAAAGCTCTGCTTTCTAACCTTGTAGAGAAATTAACTGGCTGGCTAAATCATTGTAATTGAACAGATATTGTTTGTTTATGATATGTAGTCATAAGAGAGCACTCCTGGTCAAATTAAATGTTTTATAGATTTTCTAAGTGAAAAGAACTTAATACAACCTCTGCATGAAAAGAAATTAAACATGACACAAATCAACCAATTTCAATACACAATCACTGTTTATTTCCTGAATTCAACATATTAGAAAAAAAATGAAATACGTGCAAAAGTTCGATCCACTACTGTACTTTTTTGTGAAGTCTTTTCTGAAGAGCTTGATGAATCAGAATAATAATAATAATTATTATTATTATTATATATTATATATTGCTTATCAATACCAATATTTATTGATATTCTTTTTGATCCCACTCTTCATAATTTGGTGCAGAGAATAAAGACGTCGCATGAAAAGACATGAGAAGATTCAGCAGTTATTTTACTGAGCCCAGACCTCTCAGGGTGCCATGTTGACGATGACTTCCCTGCAGTCTCAGTGATTCTGTCCCTTCCTTTCTGTTTTCTAGTCTTTCACTTTCTTTATCTTTCTCTGGTCTTCTCCTTCTTCAGGAGAACACGTCGGAATGTGGGAGGGGCCATTCTTTACACTGTCCTGTCGGAGTCCTCATCTTGGGCCAGTTAACGTTGCTTTACCTCGTCCATCGACCTTGAGTCTCTCTCTCTCTCTCTCCACCCTTCTCTTGTCCGACCTTCACCGATCTCCTTCACCGGCGTCCTCATGCTCCTCCATGCTCCCCTGCTCCCCTTTCTGAAGTGCTTTCTGGAAGAGCAGCTGATGTTCTTATCAGAGCCGGACGGCTCGACTGAGGTGCCGTCCATGTCTTGGTGACCTTGGTGACCTTGGTGACCGTACATATCTTCATATCTTCTACAGACCTCCTCTGGCTCGTGGGTTTCTTTTTTTTTTTTCCTTTTGGTTATTTATTTATTTATTTATTTATTTTTGGAAACTGTTTGAGTTGCCGTGACTGTGAAGTGTGGTCCAAAAAAAAAAACCTGCTTGCCAAATCCAACAGTCGACCAAGGACAAGAAATACGCATTTGGACCTCGACCCGGTGTTTACAGTGATGCTACTCTCTGTTGAAATGTTGTCATGCCAACAATAGCACTTCTTCTGAAAACGTGCATCTTGGATTATTAGTTAGCTTTTTTCTTTCTTTGTTTTTTAAAATATAAACGTCTTGTTCTTACTGGACTTAACACCACGCCCAGCGCTTTGCGGTCGTTACAGCCTGGGGTGTTTTAAATTTCTTCCAAATATTTCCCCTGTTATGCATATCTACTCTGCCTGGAGGGTAGGGCCCTTATTAGTCATTTGCTTTGTTAAAAAAAAAAAGACAAAAAGAAATGAAAAAAGGATAAAAGACATATTTTGAAGTTATTTCAGAAAAGATATTTGTGGAATGTTTTAAGGGCATATATTGTGTACAAAAAAATGGCTGCCTGGTTTGCTACCCGACAGTGCCTTGGTGCACTACTCCTATTGGACAGACACGAGGCAGGGCTCTTGAGTTCGGCCAGACTCGAATGAACCTGAGGATGGAATGGTGGGGTTTACGGTGGGGTTTAATAGGGATGGGTATGGTACCGATACCGATGTTGATACTGATATTACTCATCAATACTGATATTTATCGACAGTCTTATTGATCCCACACTCCATAATTTGGTGCAGAAAATAAAGACATCACATAAAAGATGAAGATTCAGCAGCTATTTTATTGTGATTTTATTTTTGAAGAAGTAAGAATCCAAATTGTGTCCTGAGTTTCCTGTTTATATAATGAGGGAGGAAAGGCTCAAAAATGTGTGTTGGTGATGAGCAGAGCACCCATCCCTCCACTGATCCAATCCAGCATTGACTGTTTGAAAACGCAGCTGTGTTAGAATGTACGAACACTGCAGAAACACAGACAGCAGCACCGTTTGAACAGGAGATTCTCCAGATTTCAGCACTAACCAGCTAGATTCTTCATACCCATCCCTACTGAAAAAACTCCAGTCATTCTTGGTCTTCAGCTTAGCCTCCAGCCCTGGCTCAGCTACATGCCCCCTCTTCTAAACTCTGGGCCCATGCCATTGCCTCTGTCTATAGGAACGCAATCTACTCTTTTGCCTACGTGTGTATTAATGTAAATACAAGGTCCTAAACCCACGCTGAGCTGACCAAGGTCAGTGCAATTGTTCTTTATGATGAAGAGAATGTTTGCTGATGTGTTGCTTTCCCTGTGCATGATGGGAAAGCAATGGTCTGATAGACGATTCCAAGCTAATTTTTGTAATGTTTCCATTTTCACATGCAGGGCACGCTGCAGGGTATGAGCCAACACCCAATCTAGTGCCCCAGATATCAGTTGGGGACCGTTTCAAAGCCCCAAAATCTTTAATTCTCCACAGTCAAAGCTCGGAAACTGCCCAAGACTCCCCAGCCGTTGTCCAAAATGGGTACATTCGTCTTCAGAAATGTGTTTGAGGTATCTTGAGTTTGTGGGATTTTTAAAAGCTTTCATTTTGATATGTATACTGCATGAAGAACCATTATTGAGACGTAGGTTTTTAGACATAGCCATGCCTAAGTTCATCCTCAGAGATCCCACACTTTTGATTCAGCGTTATTGAGAGGAGTGCAGTGAAACGTTCGCTCCAGGGGCGAAGTGTTAAGCTTAAAGGTTAAAAAAAAACAAAACTTTTTTTTTTTTTTTTACTCCAAATGATCAGTCAATCAGTTGAGACGTGTTTGGAGTCCAAATTTATTTTTTCTAGTTTAGAACTGGAGCTATGAGGCTAACGTTGCTAACACTAGAAGTCAATAGTCAAACCTTACCAAAACGTCTCTGAATCCACTTAACATGCATCCAGCTCTTCATTAATGTGGATCAGACTTGTGTGCATAGTTTAGCACACAGTATGTAAAAATGAACTAAACTCCAGCGCTACAGGCGGCTGTTTCAGAAGACACCAGGGCTGCTGTTCACAAAGCACAAAGCAGTTTTTCTGATGAAAAATGATCTCAGTACTGACTTCAGGTGTTTATTGGCGCCGTTGTAATTGTATATATGGGAGCATGCTTTAGTTATATACAGTACTGTGCAGAAGTCTTGAGATACCCCTCATTTTTTCATATTTTGTTTCCAAAGATCCAGATTTTCTTGTATTTTAATGAGGTCTTGAGGAACAGTTCTCCAGGCTTCCTGAAGGACTTTCAAAGACTCTTATTTTCAGTCCAGTCCCTGAATCTGACCAGTTTCAGAGGAATGTTTTTTGTTTGTCAAGACACACAGTGACTGAATCAGTATGAATCATTCAAGCAGAACAAAGCACAACTAACTTAAGGCCTGAACCAGTGAAGAAACAGCTTTCGGGAAGCCTGGAGAACTATTCCTGAAGACACTTAAAGAAATCACAAAAAAGCTTGCCTAAGGGAGTTCAGGCTGTGTTGAAGAATACCAAATATTATAGCTCAAGACTTTTGTACAGTACTGTATATACATATATAATTATAACAAATCTGCTCCACCTTAATGAAGAGCTGGATGCAGTTTGAGTGGGTCCAGAGAAGTTTTGGGGATGTATTTATGGTAAATGATTTGGGTGACGTTAGCCTCGTAGCTCCAGTTCTGAACTAAAGAAGCAGAATTTGGACTCCGAAGATGTCTCGACTGATCGGCCACGTCTGGGGTCAGTGGACCACTGTGGATATCTGATTATTCATTTTAGATAAGGCCTTGGATTACATTGGGTGGTCTGTGTGAATTTCCTTTTTAGCATTTTGTGTTCAGAAAACACCTGCAATCCTGGGACTGATACCTTGAAACAATTCTTTGTAAGAGCACAATAAGGAATGCAGAGACTGGGAAAGCGAGAGGAACAGCATGATGCAGCTTCATTGTGACTGTTTTGGTATTAAGGCTTGGCTTTGATGTTTGTATATTTTTTTCCAAAAAATTAAATTATTGTTATTTATTTGACAGTTCTGAAATTATTTATTACTGACATAATCATTGTTATGTAAAAGCCTTCAGTATTATAGTGAATTTAATAATGTGAATAGGAATGTTTGTCTCCCTCTTTTTTAAAATTTTCTTTTATTTTCTTTTATTTTTTTGTTGATGTTTGTGAGGGAGATTTGTCCCTAATTTTTTTCAGTCTTCCGTATTGCTCCATTTTGTACAGATGGCACAAAAAATGTCCAGAAAGGCTAACTTTGTATCATATTGTGTCATTCACCTCTGAAAAAGTTGAAATTGAAAATGTTTATAAGAGAATTAGTGATAAAGACATTCATATTTTTCACGTCAACATGTATGATGTGTGTGTTGTTTTTACACCATTCCTCACCGTGTGGTGAGGAGCTCTCAGACGTCATGTGTGCACGTTGATGGTCATTATTATCATGTATTATGACATTTTTCCTCTTGTGCTCCTTTTCTACTCAACAGTGTCCTTGGCCTGAAATGGAAAAGAGAAACACATCTCTTGGTTATTCCCATTTCCCATTAAACACTGGTGCCACAGACCCAGTTTCTTGGAGGAACTGATTAGCAAAACCTGAAATTTATTCAATTTTCAGCTTGCCCCAGGTGAAATCTGTCGGCAAAGACATCCTAAGTGTCCAACTTTGGCCTCTTTGGGTTAGAACTTATTGGTCACCCTCATACATCTCCAAAACCAGCACACACCAGTCCTTCAAATCTTCTACTAGGTCTTTTTTTTTGTTTGGGGGGTGGGGGGCACTCTTGTAGATGCGGTATAATCGACTTTTTGTGAGCTATAAAATGAAGTGGCAGATTCAATTGCAGTGAGTTCAGAGACATTCTGGTGATGTATTTTTGTTTTACTGGTCTTTTTGGGTGACTACTGAATGTCATTGTTTGTTAGTAATGTTACAGCTCCAAACATGTCTCTGCTGAGAAAAAGTGAATAATTGTGTAAATTACACTTTTTTTTGTTGCCAGACTGTTCCTTTAATATTACCACAATAGCAAAACCATCGCAACCTTTAGTGAAAGCATCTTCTGGTGACCACTCTCTGCATGTGATTCCACTGGGAAAAAAGACATTTCTCCTAGATTTTGTCCCCCTGCTTTCAAGGTCACTCTATATGTCCATAAGTATCTGGAGTGAGTTGCTTTAAGGTGCACCCAAAGAAAAGCACTGATAAATAAAACAGGCTTTGAAGCAGCAGCACATGCTTGTGGGCAAGAGAGGTATAAAGCGTTGGGCTGAGGAGTGATGGAGCTAAATCCAACTTTGGGATGAGCTGAAGTGGTGTTTGAGATCCAAAACATCATCCGACATCAGCACCTGACCTCAATAATGCTCCCATGTAATAAAATTGACATAGCAGTGTTCCAGCATCAATACCAGACCTCACTGATGTTCTTGGGGCTGAATGCCATCAAATCCTTAAAGCAATGTTCCAACACCAGCACCTGACCTCACTAAAGCTCCTGTGGCTGAATGCAATCAAATCCTTACAGCAATGTTCCAAAATCTTCCCAGAAGAGTAGAGGCTGTTGCTGTGTCAGACGGTGCACAAACTCCTGCAGAAACGGATGAGCAGGTGTCCACAAACTACTGGACAGATAGGCTATAGCGGGGTAACAGACCTGTTTCTGTCCAGAGGCGGCTACACCCGTTTCCATGGTAACGCACGTCGAGCTTCGCGCCAAAAAACAGTCCTGAGGAAAACTGACGTCATTACAAGACAAACTGGAAGACTGAGGCAAAATGTTTAAAATGTTGTTTAAAATTATTTTAAATGTTTAAAATATTCAAAAATGCGGAGCAAAAACAAGAGAGAGAGGTGTAAGTGGTTCTGTGAGAGGAAAATCCATTTCTTTAGCACGAATTTCGATTCAGTGACAGCTTTTTACCACAGAAATGTCAAGATGTTTGGAGAGGTTTCGACAGCAAATTCTAACGGATTATAATCATCACTATCATTATTATTATTATTGACATTATTCTCATTTTTATTACCGTTAATGTCACCAGTAGATTTATTATTATTATTATGCCACTGGGTGTATGAAATCCTGTCAGTAATATAACTGAAAATAAAAAGGTTTCAAAGTGGTGGGGAATTAACAATATTTCAAGTTATATTTCAAGTCATATTTCAAGTAAAAAAGCATAAATTGTTTTACTACCCACGAAAACAGGTTTGTGGCTTGTAGTGACCTGTCTCTGAGGAACTGCAGTGAGAAAAGTGGGAGAAGAAGCTTTCCTGACAGTCCAGGCAGCTGAAAATGTGAGTATTGCAGCTGTGTGCGAGTATTTTAATGGAAATGCATCATTTTCTAACAGTTAAAAGCTGAATGTGATTGAAGTCCATTGTATTAACTGTAAGAAATGGAATATTTAATCATTTGGGGGCATGGAATTCCTGACAGAAAATTAAATGAAAATGATGAGCTAGCTATAAAAGCCTGAAGGAGTATCAAGTTATGTGGCCTGGCTAGAGTTTCTGTGTGTATAGTGAACAACTATAAATGATAAATAAAAATGTCAAATAAAACAAGTTTTCTTTATAACATGAAAAATTTTTAACAATTTATATCTGACATCCTATTAACTGGTTGTGTGGTGATGCAGAGTCAAATTCTAGACTCCTTTAATTTTAAATGCTCTAGTGAACTGTTTCATCCATAGTGATGAATAAGAAATGACATTTTTTGATTAATAAAGATCCTCAAATGGTGAACATACTGTAAATGTATTTGTTAGAAAAGAATACTGAGGTTTTTTTTTTTTTTTAGAAAATATTAAGTGAGTAACATGCACATTTAGGAAACCCCATTGTGTGCCAAAACGTTTGACTGGTAGTGTATAATGAAAATTAATATTAATAATTAAACCCAAAACAAAGTTAGCCTCACAGCTTCAGTTCTAAACTAAACTGAAATAGAAGTGATGAACATGCCTTGGCTGATTATCTGAGGTAAGAGGAAAACTGTGTAAATTAGATTTTTTGCCAAGCTTTTTCTTTAACAGTAATCACAATGCTAAAACCACTGGAACAAATAGTGAAGGCGTACAATCTTTTGATGACTGTCATGTCGGGTGTGCAGGAAGGACATACAGCAGGAATCCGATTGAAAGAAGCTTTAATGAAACCCAAGCGAGAAGTGAGCTCAAGGAGCTCTCAAACACAACACAATAATTTTTTGGTAAAGTGGTCAAGTCTACTTACAGCTTCCTCAGCCTGTCTCTTGTAGGCTTTCACCTTCATCTGCAGCTTATCCACCAGGTCCTGTAATCTGGTCACATTCTTCTTATCCTCCTCAGTCTGTAGATGGAGCAGAGTAGTCAGAGTTGTATAATGTCAACAGTACCCCCCCCCACCCCAAAAAACCCCCACCTAGTAGAGATTTTACCTGGTAGGTAAGTTCCTTTAGTCTCCTGTCATATTTGCGGATTCCTTTTATTGCATTAATGCCACGTCTCTGCCCAGCTTCAACCTCAGCTTCCAGCTCACGCACCTAGTATGTTAATTTAAAATGTCATGTTTAAATTGGTAACAAAGTAAATGTTTTTTTTCCTTTTCAACAAATATGGGGTGTAACATGATAGTGCGCAGACACAAGCCTGCTGCAAGCATGTCATGACTGCTCCATGTCTTGTTATCATATTTTAGTTTTTTTTTTTTTTTTTTTTTTAACTTTCTTGCTTTATTTTCGTGTATGGCTCTTTGTTTGGGCCGTCCACACTCTGCTAATCCTAATGCAGCTAGCAGTAGTGACCAGGTTTTTGTTTACACCCACAATCAGCTGACCTCACTGAAGCAGGATGCTACGGACCACAGCATGGTCATCTCAGACATTTCCTCAGAGACATAGAGGGGAAAGACGAAAAGGGGATGCCATGAAGAAGCAAAAGTTCGAGGGAAAAGAACAGCGAGGAATGGGCAACAGTCTGGTGAGCAGCGGAGGAGACGATACAAACCACATCTTCCCTCCGTCATTATGGACAGTGTGAGATCACTGGACAATAAGATGGACGGGCTTACACAACACAACAGTTAGACACAACAGAGAATTTTGAGAGTCCAGTTCGATGTGGTTTACTGAAACATGGGTGCATGAGGGTATTCCAGACTTTTCTGTGGATGTTGCTGGCTTTTTGCACATTTGGGCGGACAGAATTCGGCACGATAGTGGAAAGAGCAAGGGGGGAGGACTTGCTCTTTTTGTTAATGAACGATGGTGCCACCCGGGTCACATTGTGATTAAGGAACATTGTCTGGAGCACGGACACTGAGCTGTTAGCAGTGGGGTTACATCTGTACTATCTGCCCAGAGAGTTTTCACACGTGATCGCCATTGCTGTTTACATTCCTCCAATGCGATGACGGCGTGTGACGCCATCCACTTTGCAACCGCGAGACTCCAGACAAGGCACCCTGATGCGTTTATCCTCATCTCGGGTGAATTTAACTACGTGTTTCTGAACAGTACACTGCACCTTCACACAGTTTGTAGACTGCCCCACCAGACAAAACAAGACACTGGACTTGCTGTATGCTAATGTCAGTATTACTTATATACTACTGATCTCTGCTACGTGCAGTAATGTACTCCTAATGACCATCTGTGTTGTTAGAAATTCATTTAACTGTAAGTTACTTATCTATAGTTTTTATGCCCAGAATTTTTGTATATAGCATAGTGTATTTCATGTTGAGTTTTTTTCTACAGATTTTTTTATTTGACTTTATTAGTTAGACTTTATATTTTATATTGATCTTGTTTCTGTGTCTGCAGTCAGAACATAAGCAGTTTCCTCCGGGATCAATAAAGTTTTCTGATTCTGATTCTAACATACCCTAGCCTTCAGTTTCTGGAGCTGTTTCTTTCCACCTTTCATGGCAAGGTTCTCAGCTTCATCTAGTCGATGCTGCAGATCCTTGACTGTAACCTCAAGGTTCTTCTTCATCCTCTCCAGGTGAGCACAGGTGTCCTGCTCTTTCTTCAGTTCTTCTGCCATCATGGCAGCCTAGTAAATGAACCAGTTGGTTTGTATTTACTCAGGAATTGTTCAAAACAGAGTAGGAAACAATACCTCATTGATTGCAATATGGTTGCGTCATATAGACAAATACAAATCTTATGCACAAGTGATATAAAACATTGTACATTAATTTGAATAATAACTAACAATTTTATGATGGCATCAGAATATTCACAAATAAAGCTGTGCATGGATTCAAAGTTCTTTCTATGTTACTGGAAAAAGTATAGAATGTAGTTAAGCACTCACATCCATATTAGCTTTTTTAGCCTTCTCCTCAGCATTTCTTGCATCCTGGATTGTTTCATCAACCTCATTTTGGATCTGTATGAAGTCAGCTTCCATCTACTTCTTAGTGTTAAGGAGACTGATATTCTTTTAGGAAAAAAGGAGTGTTAGATTTATTTACCAGGCAATGTCGGAAGCAAATTTAAGAGCTGATTAACTAACCTGAGAGTTCAGCAATGCTAAACGCTCACTGGCATCCACTAGCTCTTGTTCAGTCATTTAGCGGCCTCTCTCTGTCTGCTTTCAGCTCTTCAATCTCTGCCAGCATCAGGTTATTCCTGCGCTCCACCATGGCAACCTGCTCCTTCATGTCATCCTGCCCTCTGAGAGCTTCATCAACGTGCAGCTGGGTGTCCTATAATAGTTAGGAATCATGAGTATTTTTAGAGATTATTCACTGGTTATTTACTTGAGTTCATTTCAGTTAAACTTAAGCACAATAAGCTGTTTATTATGATTCATTGCTTTAGTTTTATATTTTAATCAGAGTCTGGGATGCAGAATTGATAACACACCTTGAGTTGTCCTTGTACGTTCCTGAGCTGTTTTTGGGCCTCAGCAGCCTGGCTGTTTGCATGACTCAGCTGAATCTCCATCTCATTGAGATCTCCATCCATTTTCTTCTTGATTCAGAAGACATCATTCCTGCTCCTGACTTCAGAATCCAGAGTGCTTTGCATGGAATCAATCACCCTCTGGCTATTCCTCATGATCTGCTCGATTTCCTCAGCCTTCTCAGCCAGTTTCCTGTCAGTTTTACTCTTAAGCTGGTTGAGCTCAAGCTGGACTCGAAGAATCTTGGATTCTTCATGCTCAAGTGTGCCCTGAGAGGTATCAAATTGTTAGTAACAAAAAAAATCATGGCTCAAGTGCAGAGTGCAAAGCAAAGTTTACCTCTGCCTCCTCAAGTGCAGTCTGAATTTCTTACTTCTCAGTCTCCAGTGCCTTCTTTGCCTTCTCTAGCTCATGGATGGTCCTTCCAGTTTCAGCAAGCTGTTCAGTCAGGTCAGAGATCTCTTCTGCGAAAACATGAATGCCTCATATTTGATATTCTTGCAGCAAAAGTTTGTAACTTGTAAGTATGATGCTTATGTTTTGTTCATATACGCTGTAGATTCTTGTTCTCTCTCTGTAGGGTTTCCAGCTGTTCAAGAGCTTCTTCATAAGAGTTCTTCATCTTAAAGAGTTCAATGCTGAGAGAGCATCCCTCCAACTCAGCTTGGCTTTCTTCATACTTCTGCTTCCATTCTGCAATGATCTGAAAATGTGGAAGAAAAATAGATTCTGTCAGCCCCTTCTTCCTTTCTAATAATGACTGATGACAGGATTTACATAAAAACTTCTTAAGGTTTTGTTACCTTGTCAAAATTTCTTTGTTTCTTGTCAAGGTTGGCTGCAAGTGCATTGGTTCTCTCCACATCAGTCATGAGGTCATCCACTTTGCTCTGCTTAGTTTTTTTCAGAGAAGCACTCTTGGCGTTCACAGCTTCAATGATTTCTTCAGCCTCCTGTAGACGCTGGGCAAGCTTTTTCCTTTGTATAAATACACAAACAATAAGATCTTCAGTAAAGACATTTAAATTTCTTTTAATTTTGGGGTTTTATGTTTTAGATTTACCTACTTGACCTCCTCAAGCTCCTCTGTTCGTTGGATATCATCAGTCTCGTATTTGGTTCTCCACTGAGCCACCTCACTGTTGGCCTTGGACATTCCACGCTGCAGCTCAGCCTTGGCCTACTGCTCTTCCTCGAACTGCTCTCTGAGCAGGTCACAGTCATGACTAGCTGATTGGACAGCATGAGCAAGGGCATTCTTGGCCTAAACCCAGAGTGATGTGACATTCCATTAATATCAGGAAAAAAATTCTTATAGATGTATGTACGTTTTTAAAGGTTTGAATGGTTTACATTGCCATTCCGTTGCTGATGGATTGGTGCTATAACCATAATACCTTCAAAAGTGGTATATCAGTTTACCTGTACTTCCTCTTCATTGAGCCTCTTGAGCTCCATGTTACTATGCAGGTCATCTATCTCCATCTTGTATTCACTCTTCTCTTTCTCCAGTTTATGTTTAACTCTTTGAAGGTTGCCAATCTACTCTCCAAGCTCAGCAACACTGTCAGCTTGTTTCTTGCGAAGAGCAGCAGCTGTGGCTTCATGCTGCAGAGTGGACTCTTCCAGATTACGACGCAGTTTCTGGAACTCAGCCTCACGCTTCTTGTTCATCTCAATCTGAGCAGCAGTGGTACCACCAGCCTCCTGCAGCCTTTCGCTGATCTCAAGTTCCCTTGAGAGATCAGCTCTCTGCTTCTCAACTTTAGCTCGAGCTGCACGCTCAGCCTCAATTTCTTCCACCAGCTCTTCAATGCGAGCCTAAAGGACACCATCAGCAATAATCAAGTTTCTCTTAAAATCATTTTTTAGACTAGCAGTGTGTGAAATAGTGAATAAAATGACAGGTTACCAGCAGTTCCTTAATTTTTTTCTGAAGTAGAGCACTAACAGACTGTTCATCTTCAAGCTTGCTTAAAAGTTGGCTTGTTTCAAAGTCTTTCCTGTTGTAGAAAATTAACAGGAAGAGTATCCATAAATAAAACAGTAATTTTGATAAATTGTGAATGATATATTCAGTTTTAAACAATGATAAATTGAATATTTGGAAAAACATACTTTTTCATTTTTTCCTCAGTCTGCTGCATATCATTCTCCAGGTCGATTATATTCTCTTGGGTCAGTTTCAAATCACCCTCAAGCTTCCTTTTAGCGCTCTCAAGGTCCATTCTGAGTTTTTTCTCTTGTTCTAGAGAACCCTCAAGCTGTTTTCATGGGAAATAGTTTATTTAATAATCATACTCCCTTACTCATTAATGAAATATATTTCTGTCAAAGACACTGATGATAAAATCTTACATCATCCACTTGTTGTTCAAGTTTTGTCTTGGATTTGGTCAGAGTGTTGACTTTGTCTTCCTCTGCCTGGAGATCGTCAAGAGTCGGTTGTGCCTCTTGGAGAGCTTTCTTCTCCTTAGTGAGCTTGACAATGTTCTCATCCTTAGAGGCCATCTCCTCAGCCAAGTTCCTGACCTGTGAAAGAGTGTTGTAGAAATGTTAAAAAAAGATTTTTACAGCATATTATTTTTTTTTACTTTGATTAGGCCAATTTCAACCTTATTTTCAGTGGCCTGTTTCTCCTTCTCTACTTTGGGCAAACTGATCTCTAAATCATCAATGTCTTTCTTCAATTCTGAACATTCATCCTCCAGTTTCCTCTTCTTGGCAGTCAGCTCAGCATTGATTTCCTCCTCATCTTCCAGTCTTTCGGTTGTTTCTTTGAGTTTGGCTTCAAGCTGGATCTTGCTCTTAATGAGCCCTTCACATCTGTCTTCAGCATCAGAGAGGTTCTCACTTTCCTTTTGAAGTCCAAATCAAAGTTGTATACATGTATGACAGTTCAAAACAAATAATGATTGTCTTTTACATTTTAAGTAAACATTTTGATACTTATGCAAGATGCCACTTGCAGTAACAGGTCATTTTTCTTCTGTGACAGCATCACCATCTTCTCCTCAAGCTCTTTTTTTTAGCGTGTGATTGAGCAAGATCCTCCTTCATCTTTTCATAATTCTCTTTCATTTGTGCTAGTTCTTTCTCTGTCTCTGCACTCTTAAAAAGAGGTTGACCTTCCATGGCCAGTGTATTACATTCATGAATGAGCAAGTATTATATTGAATAGTGAGGATGGATTCTCTGTTGAAGACACACATATCAGTAGTAGTGCTTAAAAAAATAGAAGATACACAACAAATATTTTTTATGTTATTTGCCCTGTACCTCCTCTCAATAGTCTTGACAAACTCCCTCCTCATTAGATAGCCACTGCACAAAGTTTGAGTCATTGTCACTAGATTTGCTAATTTTTCATCTCACATTTCCACAAGCGTTCCCAGGAGACCAGCTTTGAAAAATACCTATCAGAAAATATCAAATTAAATGCAGTCCCAAGGGGTTTTGGGAAGACAGAATGTAATCCTTTTGCTAAGGATTACATGTTTTAAAGAGTACACTTAAAGAATTGGTGCAAACTGTGTCAGACTTCTTAGTTTCATTTCAGTTTGTTCCTTACTTTTGTGTGCCCAAACTTGTACTGGGTGTGGTCCACGTCAGTGGAGCCTAGTAGTTTCTTATTGTCAATAAACTGTCCTTCTGGGATGACACTTGCATTCAGCACCTAGTATCTGGGAATGTGTGAAATTTTTATTTTATAGCATGATTCTGGACTTCTGCAAGATTTAAAAAAATGTATAAAAACATTCAGCTGCCATAGGCTACTATTAAGAATAATTGTACCTCTGCTAGAAATCACCGTAGAGGATTCTGCTGGGGAATCCCTTTCTGCAGATTCTGATACCCTCCAGCACACCATTACACCTCAGCTGGTGGATGACCAGAAAATTCTCCATCAGACCTAGACAAGCAAGGATAATATTACTGTTAGTACAGGGTCTACTGAGGACATTAAGGACACACATAGTAAACATGTTGATTTTTATCACTTGCCTGGAGTCTAGGAATTAAGCATCGCACAAAGTGTGCATGAGTGCTCTTCAGGTTCGTCATCAGCTTGCCCAAGTTCTCCCGTTGAAAAATAACAGTTTAAATAACTGGTGAGTTAGTCAGTTGCCTGATTTTACATAAATATTTACAAATGATGGCACACACTGACACTGACACTGGCTGACAGTGTCTGGAATGAACCACCCTTCTTCTTGCCAGCACCACCAGTTTTGCCTGGAGCATCTGTTTTACCATTACAAATCCCAGTACATTATTAGTTTGTCTATTGTTTTATATTTAAGATCATCATTTGTACTTTTTAAATAAAAATATCAGTATAAAGTACTGAATACCATACCGTCAGCAGAGGCATGACTTGCATACAGGAAGGCCGGAAGCTAGTTTGCTGACTTGTGGTACAGCTGGACAACAGAATCATTCAGGGGGTCCTTGTTCTTGTCCAACCAGCCCACAATGTTGTAGTCTACAGTGCCGGCGTAGTGCACCAAAGAAAAGTGGGCCTCTGCCTTGCCCTTTGCTGGTTTGGGCTTCTCAAAGGCCCTGGACTTGCCAAGATGCTGATCGTGCAGCTTGTTCTTAAACGATGTGTCTGTAGCCTTTGGGAACATGCACTCCTCTTCAAGGATGGAAAAGATGCCCATTGGCTGTGGATAATGTGAATTTTTAGTTGGCCAGCTTAGAAGAAGTAGCATTTGTTCCTAGAAATGTGCTTTAAATAGATTACCTTCTCAATGAGCACATTGCAGGCAGCCAGGTCCATACCAGAGTCAATGAACTCCCAGTCAATTCCTTCTTTCTTGTACTCCTCTTGTTCCAGCACAAACATGTGGTGGTTGAAGCACACCAATGAAGAACTGTCTTGGCTGCTTTGTGTCTAACATCTCGTTGATACAAATAACCATCCACAAGAACATTTTCTCATAGACAGACTTACAAAGAGCCATGACAGAGTTGTTGACCTGTAGAATCCAAAAGTGTGCTTTGTTGAGAAAATTATTTATTCTTTTTTTTTCTGCCTTCTCTTAGTTACATGGCAGCACATTACCTGAGGGACAGTCTGGCTTTTGGTCACAAACTCATTTCCGACCTTCACTCTGGGGTACCACAGAGCTTTCAGCATGTCAGCGGAGTTCAGGCCCAAGAGGTAGGCGATTTTATCAGCCACTGAAGATGAATGTGATTGAATTTCTCATTAGGAATTGATT
>JBBPCZ010000142.1:15629612-15642210 GCA_037974445.1 Brycinus macrolepidotus | reverse complement strand
TAGCACTTCTACTTTTACTTGAGTACATATTTTGCAGGATACTTGTACTTTTACTTAAGTACTAAGCTTCAGTACTTGCTCCACCACTGACAGATTGCAGCTTTTACAGAGTATGCTCTCCAAGAGTGAATACTAGCAGCAAGACAGCTGGTGTATATGACAGCAGTCATTTCCAGGATTAACTGCCTTTGCCTTTTGGTGTTTTTTTCAGCTGTTTAGCTTGGCCTGTTCCTTAGGTCAGCAACTGTCTGCCCATGTGACAAATCTGGCACGAAAGGGTGAAAGTAGGCATGTCAGTAGAATTTTAGAGAGAAATTTAGTGTCAGGCATTATTTATCCTCAAACATTATGCCTATTTGTAAACATAGATGATGATCACCCACCCATGACGCATGGTTTCTGCTTCTGTTCTGCTTCTGAAAACTACAGCATAGTGTTTAATAGTATTTTTTTTATTATTAGGCACTGCTTGTGCTGTTTTGTCTTATCAAACCACAGTAAAAAGTATTGTGGTACATATCACTACATCATTTAAACAGTATTGTGGTAGAACAAGTCACTTTTACTTTAGAAATGTATAAAGCTATTAAATATTTTGAATGTTAAACAGTTTAGTGTTTATCAGTGTTTTTTCCTAGCTATATGTGTGCTCTGATTACTATAAAGATAGTTTTGTGCATTCATCTTAAATGTTTAAATAATTTTAAATGATTCATGAAAACTTCAGTTTTATGTCTTCACTATTCAGTTTTATGTCTTTAGCTGTGGCTTAATTAATTTGAGTTTTGATTTATTTAATGTATTCATCTAATATTTGAGCTCTATTATATATGTCGTTTATGATACACAGATCCGGAATGAATATTTCACACTGTAATTTGAAATCGATCATTTTATCAGGTGGTACCTTCAGCATCTCATTTGGTGGCCTTTTGGTTGGGGGTAGGGGAGGTGGACGTTCAGCGTAGGTGTGGTGGGAAGATCTTACAATGAAAATAAGCTTAAAGGGTTTTTAGAACACTCTACAGTGTGTAATCCACCAGCGAACTAAGTACAAAACTAAATACAACTGGGAACATTACGACATTTTACACAAAACATTGTCAAACACTTCGCATGAATTTTTGTCAGTTGTAAATAAAACTATTTAGTAATTTAGCAAATTAGAATATTAATTGGCATAACTCACTCTTGAATGGGGCAACAAGAGCTTAAAGACCCATAATAACCCATAATGACTGAAGTTGCATGCGTAACTATTCACCTAGCATATACCTGTACATAAAAGGATCTAGAGTTTTGCTTAACTAGAATGGGTTCAAATAGTATAGCCTGGGATAGAATTGACTGATTTGACTAGAAAGCTGGGCACATAGTCCAGCCAAACTTGATGCACTTCTCTGCAGCCTCACTTGTTGATATTTAGAAATAAAGATCGATAACATTTGCTCAAGTAATATTTGTCTTCCAGATCACATAATAATTGGAGTCATTAATGAGTCTGACACACTCGGAAGTCAAACTTAGTCTTATACATTTTTGTATTGTCTAACTGACTATAAGCTTCTTCTTAAAAGGAGCTACTGTCTTGGAGAAGTGCACAAACGTCTCTGGTATAAGACTGCAGCTAGTGTTACTAGTGCTAATGTTACTGGTGTGAGCTTTAATAAGGGATATCCGGCATGCAAGTCCACTTGTTCTGCTTGCTATTAATACACATTGTAATACATACTTAAATGTAAATGTGATTGCTCTAAAGTGAATTTATCCTAATGTTGGCCAAATCTTAACAGTCACTGTATAAAGATTTTGTCTTTTGCTGTTACTGACATTAACAACCCTTTCCATTATCTTACCATGTAGCGCTAACTGCATTTTGGGCCAGCAGAACTGGCTTTGATTGCCGTTAATTGGGGATGCGGTCAGTGTTTTACCAACAAATTTGGTTCTGTACAACACTTTTGATTTTTGGCCCAGTGAGAGAGCACAGTCCTGTTGCACAGGGCCAAGTTTGCAGAATGCCAAGTTTTCACAATACCTTTCAGAGGTTTAAGCATTACTACTTATAGAAGGTGTGTTTGTGTATATATATAATTTCTGTCTGCCAATCTGTGTTTTTTTTTGTTTTGTTAGCCTCCTGTGACTCATTTTTGCAGTGCATTTATATTTCTTGCAGAGCTTGTGCTCCAATGTCCAGCCCAGATGTTTGGAGCTGAAAATTCAGCTTAGAAGAGGGTCATCAGGCTCCTTCTAAGCAGATAAAAAAAAATGCAGTTCACAACTGAAAAATGAATCTGACCGTTCCTCAGATTGACAGTTAAGAAGTGCTGAGAGTCTTTTCTGGCATAGCTTGTTGTACCGAAGGCTGATGATTGGTTGTCCAGAGGGATGTCTGAAGTTATTTAAAAATTCCATTCATAATTTCCCATGCATGTGTTACAAAACACAACATAGTTGTTGAATTCCCTGACTAATCTAGCAAAACGAATGGATTAAATGTTAATTGAATACAATTATACTAGAACCTCTTCCTTTCCTTTTTTGTCTTAACGTATCTCAGTGACAGAAGCACAAGTCCTTCTGAAACAACAGTCATTATAAAATTATTCCAAGAGCTTAATAAACATGTGATACTGGATAGCCCTGGAGAGGATGAATACCCGTAACTTCTCCTTTATAAAGATGATCTCACAGCATCACTGTTTGGCACCAGTATTTTAGCCTCATTGTGACGGGGTTACTGAAGAACCTGAGAAACTGTGGCTCTCACAATCAAATCAGCCTTGCATACAACAATCGGTACCACCCAACTGAAGTAACTCTATGTGTATAACAAAACAAAAGTGAGTATTTTTTTTCTTTTTTGACACCGAGATCTTTTGACGTATAGTTTAATATTTACAATATATACAATTGCAAATTATGTTTAAGTTTTTTGCAGTGGAAAGGAAATTCTTTACAGATTCAGATGACTGATGACTTCATTTTTTTTTTCAACAGCTATTTATTACGAAAGCGATAAAATTCATTTATTTACATTTGTACTTCTTTTTTTGTGATCCTCGTGCTAAATTAACACATTTTTTTCATTGTCATGGTTTGTAATGGTGATGTATTCAGTAACAATTTTGAGCATGTGTACTGATGTAATTTGAGTTGTAATTAACTGTTAGTGGTTTAAAGAACAGAAACAATTATTTTATAGATGTCTCCATCTTTTTAAATGGTGTATAATCATAAAGTGGCCAAATTTAACCTACTCATAGGGACAGTAATGTTACTGGTATACAGTGACAGGAATCTGAATAGACCTTTGTTGAATTGTAGAGACAGAACAGCGCAAAACACATTTGTCAGATCTGAGGTTTGAAAGTGTGTTTGAAATAAATAAATTTTATCATAGTTTCGGACAGATTATTCCATTAAATATTTTTAAATTTTGTGCTGTTGTACATTTCTTACTTGGTTCAAAACTATCAGTTTATTTAAATCAATTAGACTTATTTAAATGTAGAAATTTAATTTGAAAATAAAAACATTTAGTAACTTGACTCAAGCTGCAGCCTTCATCACTTGACTCAGAACAAGTGTAAATAATTTAAACATGAATTAGGATCTATGCCATGTGCCTCTGCCAATATCAGTGCTAAGTTAAATATACCCCCCCTCCCCCCACACACAAACATATAAGAGATGCACTGGCCAGCCCGGATGGGATATGACAAAATACTGGGTTTGGGGAATTTTTTCATGTACAGCTAACCATTTGCAGTTTGAATGCTGATACTTTTGTTGGGGGAGGGGGTTCAGGCTAAGTTATAGCTTGACACCAGTCACACATACGCGTAGCAAAAAAAATCTCCTTAATTTCTCTGTAGTTTTTGTAGACAACCGTGAGATCAAATGGAAAGACAAAAGTGACTTTGTATACAACATTTTACCTTATGATCTTATGGAATTAATTTATCACTGATGAACAGCTACAAACAACAAATTTATGAATATTTGTTAGTGTTTATTACGTTGCTTGATTGTACAGCCAAGGCTACGTGGATTATTGTGTTACATTTGTTTATATTTTTGGGTTGGATATCTTCTTGTGGGCTGTGGAAGTTTTGTGGTTGGTTGTGTTGGGAACCCCTATTTTGAATTATAATAACAGGTGGACCAGCACATCGTATCTAACAGCAGTGTGTGTTTTTGGTTTTTGGGTTGATTTTGAGTTTCAATTTTAGTCGTGCCAGTTCGCCCTATATATATATATATATATATATATAAACTTTATTTGGTCATTTATTTTAAACATCTGTCAATATAGCGTCCGATAGTTTATTTCAATGTTTGTAAATAATAAAGCCATACTTTGTGTGTGTTATTGTCATTTCTCTGACTGTAGCATAGATAGAGTGCAATGGGGTAAAATAGTCTCAAAGAAAGATTGGATCTGTCTTAAAGAGGATATATTTTAATTTTTTTTTTTTTTTTTTTTTTTTTTACAAATAAACATAACTGCACAGTTTGAAAACTGACATGTTGGATGCCATAATATTAATTAAAAGAAGGATTTTCAATAATTAGTCATGAACACAGACATTTATTGCTGGTTATATGTGACATTACATCACTGTCCTACATCACGATTCTGTGTCAGAGTGATGGTAAAAGTATTAAGACTGGGTGAGTTTTAATTTTTTTATTTTTATTTTAGGTGGGACAGGACGTAAGATTGTCAGTCCATGGTGCTGATCATGGTGGTGAGCGTGTCTTTGCCATAACTGTGCATAGTTCCATTTATTTAGACCAGTGAAGTGCAATGTAGATCAGAAACAATAACCCCTGTACTTCTGCACCAAATCACGTCTGCATGCCAAGCATTCCTTTTTCTCCAGTATAGCCATTTTACCACATTTTACTCCAAGCACTGCTACAGAAAAAAGATTCATTGGATATTGACATTTGAAATTTTGATTTTGTCTTCTTACTCCAGTGTTTTTCAAATTATGTAAATTGTTCATTGTCACCCAACTCTAACTTTACCAATGTGAAGATTCAATGTTTCATAGTTGATACTGCAAGGGTTATTGTTGGTAGTGAGCAAAGCTAAAATGGAAAACAAAATACTCAGTAAACAACAAAGGGAGTTACATGTGGTATTTATTTTTTATGGGTATATTAGGACATTTCACAAGTAGTTCATATTATATGACTCCCCGCTACTCTGTCAGAGCTGGATCTTCTATCATTCTGCCTCCTTGCCCTTGAAGAAACAGCAGAAAAATTTACATTAAGTTGAAGCATTGAACAAAATGGCAAATAAGTCTTAAATATTGTTACATTGATGCATTATTTAGACGTGGTGCTGATCAGTCCTCTTTTCTGTGTTGGTCAGTGTTTGTTTTTTCTCTGCATTTTACTGTTTAACAGGGGTGACCAGATATGGTTCTGATGAACTAATTCCCTGAAGAGTTTAGTTGCAGCTAAACAGAGCAGTAGATCACCAGTATTACTGAATTTGGGCACGTGTGGTTTATAACATTTGTGGGTGTTGAAGAGCACATTCAAGGCAAAAACAATATGGTATATAGCTGTATAAACGGGTGGCAACAAATATTCAGTGGCACCTGATACATTTTGATGATTAAACTGTTTAAAAACAATAAAGCCATTTGAATAACTGACACTTATGAAAATACACTTTTGTGGAGAATATCACACATTGCACTCAAATTTGCAAAGATAATAAGGCTCATGTTACGAGCAACTACATTAAAGAAATTAATCTCAACACGAACTTCGTCTTGATTACCTTTGAATAATTATTATAATTATCATAATATTTATGCTACATTCTGTGGTAATGACTGTTCATAAGTGATGTTCATTTCATTATCTTGTAATTGTAATAATTAGTAATAATAATAATGCTAATAATAATAACAACAACAACATCATTTGATTAACTTGAATTTACCTTTCCTGCATCTCGGCTCTTGGCTCTCAGCTTGTTGACCTGGGACTCTGCGATATCAGCACGCTCCTGGGCTTCTTCTAGCTCGTGCTGCACCTTCCTGAACCTGGACAGATGCATATTTGCCTGCTCTTCCTGTTGGAGAGTGATTTGTTTCTTGTTAATACTAGGTTTACAGAGTATTCAGAAGTGAGTACATCTATTTGATAAATCACTGTGCTTAAATAGCTTTGCGGGTTTCTACATTTTCTGGTAACTTTGACCTCCTTCTACTTTATACTTCACAGATTTTATTTTTCTGTTGCACTCTTCTGCAATGCATGCTATAACTAAAAAGCCCTAAATTTAGGGAGTTGTGGGTTGCTCTAAAATTCTGTTACTTTCTTTTCAAATTTTGAAGATTATATTGTCAGAATCTAATGAACTTACAGCTTCCTCAGCCTGTCTCTTGTAGGCCTTCACTTTGAGCTGCAACTTGTCCACCAGGTCCTGCAGTCTGTTCACATTCTTCTTGTCCTCCTCAGTCTGTGAATGTAAATACAAAAAAAACTATCTTGTGTTATGTGTCAATTTTATTTGATAGGTACATGGCATCTAATGTACAATACAGTAGTCGTGACTACCTGATAGGTGAGCTCCTTTACTCTCCTCTCATATTTGCGCACTCCCTTAATAGAATCATTGCTTCGTCTCTGCTCAGCTTCAACCTCAGCCTCCAGCTCACGTACCTGTAACAAAGGTGTACAGGTATTCAAAACACCCGGCTAACAAAATGATTTTTCATTTTCACAGACTACACCTTACCCTAGCCTCTAATTTTTGGAGTTGTTTCTTTCCACCCTTCATGGCAAGGTTCTCTGCCTCATCCAGACGATGCTGCAGGTCTTTGACTGTGGCCTCAAGGTTCTTCTTCATCCTTTCCAAATGAGCACTGGTGTCCTGTTCCTTTTTCAGCTCCTCTGCCATCATGGCAGCCTGAAATGGCAGAAGAATATGGATTTGATTTGATGTATAATCATTAAGTATGAAAAGTGAAATTCAGCGTACTAGGTGTAAGATGCCTACATCTGTGATAGCCTTCTTTGCCTTCTCCTCTGCATTCCGTGCCTCCTGGATTGTGTCTTCTACCTCACTTTGAATTTGAACAAGGTCAGCCTCAAGCTTCTTCTTGGTGTTGATAAGGCTAGTGTTCTGCAGGAAAAATACTTAATTACTATGATTAGATGCTATTATTTGTAAAAGTATTTTACATTAATACAGTGTTTTAATTCAATTTTCATACTTGAGAGTGAAGCAGCGCCACACGCTCACTGGCATCCACCAGCTCTTGTTCAGCCACTTTGCGGCCTCTCTCTGTCTGTTCTAGCGCAGCCCTCAGCTCCTCAATCTCTGCCAGCATCAGCGTATTTCTTCGCTCCACCATGGCAACCTGCTCCTTCATGTCTTCCTGACCTCTGAGGGCATCATCAAGGTGCAGCTGGGCATCCTGTGTTAAGTTTAGACAGGATTCATCTGTATTACTCAATGTGATATCAGAAAGTACAAAAGATAAGACAGTGAAAAGCTATAATAATACCTTGAGCTGTCCTTGCACGTTCCTGAGCTGTTTCTGTGCCTCAGCAGCCTGTCTGTTGGCATGACTCAGTTGAACTTCCATCTCATTGAGGTCTCCCTCCATCTTCTTTTTAATTCTAAGAGCATCATTCCTGCTTCTGACCTCAGCGTCAAGGGTGCTTTGCATTGAATCAATCACCCTCTGACTGTTTCTTTTGATTTGCTCCATCTCCTCATCTTTTTCAGCAAGCTTCCGATCTATTTCACTTTTCACTTGGGTGAGCTCCAGCTGAATACGAAGAATCTTGGACTCCTCATGTTCTAGTGTTCCCTAAAAGGCCAGGAAGATAATGTACTGTTTTGATATACTGTATTTTGTACTGAGGTGTGTTATATGGGTAGCCTAGCTTGATATCTATTTTGGTACCTCAGCCTCTTCAAGAGCAGTCTGGATTTCTGATTTCTCAGTCTCCACTGTCTTCTTTGCCTTCTCCAGCTCGTGAATAGTCTTTCCAGTTTCTCCAAGTTGTTCGGTTAAGTCAGAGATCTCCTCTGCAGGATTTAAGATAAATGTTTTTGATCATACCAGTAAGGATATTTGCACATATGTTATAATAATTTAGCTTAAGTATATCTCAACACATACGCTGTAAATTCTTGTTCTCTCTCTTCAGGGTCTCCAGGTGGTCAAGTGCTTCTTCATAGGAGTTCTTCATTTTAAACAGTTCAGTGCTCAGACTGCGAGCCTCTTTTTGAGCTCCTTCCAGCTCAGCCTGACTTTCCTCATACTTTTGCTTCCATTCTGCTAAAACCTAGGTTAGAGCATATAACGTATACTCATGAGTGTATGTGTGCCTTGAGGTAAAAGGCAATACTAACTGTTTGAAAAACAAATACCCACCTTGTCAAAGTTCCGTTGTTTCTTATCAAGATTAGCAGCCAGTGCATTGGCTCTTTCAACATCAATCATGAGGTCCTCCACTTCACCCTGCAGTCTCTGCTTGGTTTTCTCCAGGGAGGCACACTTGGAGTTCACAGCTTCAATTGATTCCTCTGCCTCCTGTAGACGCTGGGCAAGCTTTTTCCTGTCAAGGGTAATAGTACAAATGACAGCTTTATGTAGTAAAGTTTACCAGGTGTTTTTGTATACAACTGGTTTCATATGTTGGATGGTCTTACTTGGCCTCTTCAAGCTCCTCGGTACGATGAATTGCATCTGTCTCATATTTGCTTCTCCACTGAGCCACCTCACTGTTGGCCTTGGACATTCCACGCTGCAGCTCAGCCTTGGCCTCCTGCTCTTCCTCAAACTGCTCTCTGAGCAGGTCACAGTCATGACGGGATGATTGGACAGCATGAGCGAGAGCGTTCTTGGCCTAAAAGTTAATTGAATATTGTGTAATTTTCCCAAGTTCTCAATATTATACAAATTGAGTTAAATTGGATTGTTTGTAACTGCTGATAGATACACACCTTCACCTCTTCTTCAACTTGTCTCTTGAGCTCCTCGATCTGCTGGGTGTAGGCCTGTTTGCCTCTGGTCAGCTGGGAAACAAGAGCCTCTTTCTCTTCTAGTTGGCGCCCATACTCACCTTTTGGATTATGGATGTTACTTTACTTTTTATTTACTCATATTTGTGAGTGCTTTCTTGAAATTAGCATTTTGTGTACTCACCATTTTCAGTTTGAAGCCGTGCTTTTTGTGCATTTAGGTCATTAAGTTGGCGAATTTGTTCTTCGTTCTTTGTTTTTAGCTCGCTTGCTTGATCCTCTAATGTACGGCACATTTTTTCAAGATTAGCCTGTCAGGTTTTAGGAAAAGAAAACAAATGTATTTTTACTCAGTGATGTTTGAAGCTCATTTGCTAGTTTTCCAGATAACTTTAACAAACTTACCTTTGCTTTTGCCACAGCCTCCATGTTACTGGACAGGTCATCTATTTCCATCTTATATTCGCTCTTTTCTTTCTCTAGCTTCTGTTTAACTCTTTGAAGGTTGTCGATCTGCTCTCCAAGCTCAGCAACACTGTCAGCTTGTTTCTTGCGAAGAGCAGCAGCTGTGGCTTCATGCTGCAGAGTGGACTCTTCCAGATCACGACGCAGTTTCTGAAACTCAGTCTCACGCTTCTTGTTCATCTCAATCTGAGCAGCAGTGGCACCACCAGCCTCCTCCAGCCTCTCACTGATCTCTTCAAGTTCCCTGGAGAGATCAGCTCTCTGCTTCTCAACTTTAGCTCGAGCTGCACGCTCAGCCTCAATTTCCTCTTCGAGCTCCTCAATGCGGGCCTAAAGAATTTTCAGTGTATTGTAAGATACTATAACTTACCCTCAGGATTATATTTTTGCTGAATCTTGCAACTCACTTGAAGTTCCTTGATCTTCTTTTGTAGCTGAGCACCCAAAGATTGTTCATCCTCAATTTTGCTTAGAAGCTGACTTGTTTCAAACTCCTTTCTGCAAATAAGGAAAGGAACATCTGTTATTAATGTGTAATAAAAACAGCACAGAAAATTCAAATCCTATACAAAATACAAATGCTCTTACTTTTTGAGCTTCTCCTCTGACTGCTGTTTATCATTTTCCAGGTCCATTATGGACTCCTGGGACAGCTTCAGATCACCTTCAAGCTTCCTCTTGGCTCTTTCAAGGTCCATACGGAGCTTCTTCTCTTGTTCCAAGGAGCCTTCAAGCTAGAATATTTAGGTGAAAATAGTATTTTATGTGAGCATAGTTAAAAGGCTGTAGAGAACATTTTTCAGAATGTTGTACTTAGAGGAATAATCTTACATTCTTACATCATCAACTTGTTGTTCCAGCTTGGTTTTAGCTTTTGTAAGAGAATTGACTTTGTCTTCCTCTGCCTGGAGATCATCAAGAGTCTGCTGGTGGGCCTCTTGGAGGGCCTTCTTTTCTTTAGTTAACTTAGCAATAGCCTCATCTTGCGAAGCCATCTCCTCAGTAAGGTTTTTCACCTAAATACGGTGGATCCCTTACTTTTCAAATTCACATTTTAGAACATGCTTAACATTACTAAAATTTCCCTGAAGAACTTAAAATTTTAATACAAATACCTTGTTCTCAGTAGCATGTTTCTCCTTCTCCACTTTAGCCAAGGTGAGCTCCAGATCATCAATGTCTTTCTTGAGCTCAGAGCACTCATCCTCCAGTTTCCTCTTCTTGGCTGTCAGCTCAGCATTGATTTCCTCCTCATCCTCCAGTCTCTCGTTTGTCTCTTTGAGTTTGGCTTCAAGCTGGATCTTGCTCTTGATGAGCCCCTCACACCTTTCCTCAGCATCAGAGAGATTCTCTGATTCCTGTTGATTTTAATTTTTAATGACATGATATCCAAACTCCAGTGAAATTTTCCAACACATCTTTAAAAACTTACAGCTGCTACTTGTAGCTGCAGGTCATTTTTCTCCTGAAGAAGTGACACCATCTTCTCCTCAAGCTCTTTCTTCTTGGCCAGTGCCTTTGCCAGATCCTCCTTCATTTTCTCAAAATTCTCCTTCATAGCAGCCATTTCTTTCTCAGTCTCTGCACTCTTCAGCAGAGGCTTGATCTTGAAGTACAGCTTCATCCATGGCCAGTGTTTCACGTTCATGAATGAGCGGATGTTGTACTGGATCGTAAAGATGGATTCTCTGTCGAAATATGAATCATGTCAGTGTATAGTCTTTTATCATTATCTGCAAAAATAATTAAAGGTAGTGTGAGCACTGTACCTTCTCTCCATCATCTTAACAAACTCTCTCCTCATGAGGTACCCACGGCACAAAGCTTGAGTCATCGTAACTAACTTGGCTAGTTTGTCATCACGCATCTCCTCCAGGGTACCCAGCAAACCAGCTTTGAAGAATACCTATTGCAAGAATAGGTCATTTTTTCAGAAGATTGTTGTCTTTATTATTTAATTTATTTCTCTCAAGATTTTAATGAGGTTTTCAATTACTTTTGTGTGCCCAAACTTGTACTGGGTGTGGTCCACATCAATGGAGCCCAGAAGTTTCTCTGATGCTTTCTTGTTGTCAATGAACTGTCCCTCGGGGATTACACTGGCATTCAAGACTTTATATCTATAAATATGGTGTAAACCATTCCATATGTAACTGTTATGGTAAATAAATGGAAATATATTAAGACACTGAGTATAAGACATTAAAATGTAGTTTGCTGTATAAACCTTTGCTTGAAGTCACCGTAGAGGATTCTGCTGGGGAATCCCTTTCTGCAGATTCTGATACCCTCCAGCACACCATTACACCTCAGCTGGTGGATGACCAGAAAATTCTCCATCAGACCTAGAATAGATTTTTAGTTACCTGCAGGGTTGTTAACATTCACAGATAGATGCCAAACAGAACAAGCTTACCTGGAGTTTTAGATTCATTAGGAATCAAGCAGCGAACAAAGTGTGGGTGAGTGCTCCTCAAATTGGTCATCAGTTTTCCCAAGTTCTCCTGTGAATATATGTAAGTGTACATATTTACACACACACACACACACATATGTATGTGTGTATATATATATATATATATATATATATATATATATATATGTATATACGTAGTGTGTATACTCCCATTCCAAATATATAGCATGTATACTGCTAAAAAGTTCTTACCCTGAACAGAGCAGATACTGTTTGGAAGGAGCCACCCTTCTTTTTCCCACCCTTCTTTCCACCGCCACCCTCTGCTGTTTTAGGAGATGTGGCATGATTAACTGGTGTTGTTGTCATTCTTATACATTTTATACCACAGGCACAATAACTGAAGTACCTTATCAGTTGTTTAAGCGACATCAAAAATTACAGTTAGTTATGTTTCTTTCTTTGTTCAGTTTCTGCATACAGTGCTGGATTGCTTAAAAAACAGGATTTTGCTCATTTCAATGAACTTTGAATACCAAACCTCTGTATTTGTTTCTGAGCAAACTAATATTATTTATTAGATTGAGGTTTGTTATACCTTCAGCAGAGGCATGACTTGCATACAGGAAGGACAGAAGTTTATTTGCTGACTTCTGGTACAGCTGGACAACAGAATCATTCAGGGGGTCCTTGTTCTTGTCCAA
>JBBPCZ010000142.1:15581078-15608757 GCA_037974445.1 Brycinus macrolepidotus | reverse complement strand
TTTGCTGACTTCTGGTACAGCTGGACAACAGAATCATTCAGGGGGTCCTTGTTCTTGTCCAACCAGCCCACAATGTTGTAGTCCACAGTGCCGGCGTAGTGCACCAGGGCAAAATGAGCCTCTGCTTTGCCTTTAACAGGCTTTGGCTTCTGGAAGGCATTACTCTTGCCGAGATGTTGGTCGTGCAGCTTGTTCTTGAAGGATGTGTCTGTTGCTTTGGGGAACATGCACTCCTCTTCAAGGATGGAAAAGATGCCCATTGGCTGATGAGAGAAGATGGACACTTATTAGACAAAATTGACAGGAAAGCGTTTGTTGATAATAACTAAAACAATTGAAAAACTGAAAAAAAACCCTGAAAAAAGTCTCACCTTCTCAATAAGCTCAATGCAGGCAGCCAGGTCCATACCAAAGTCAATGAACTCCCACTCAATTCCTTCCTTCTTATACTCCTCTTGTTCCAGCACAAACATGTGGTGGTTGAAGAACTGTTGCAGTTTCTCATTTGTGAAGTTTATACAGAGCTGCTCCAAGCTGTTGAACTATATAAAAAAAACCTATGTTCATAGTATGTAGCATCTATATGACATGATTTGACCATGACATGACACTGAGTATATATATAAATAGTTCATATTTACATCAAAAATCTCAAATCCAGCGATGTCCAGCACACCAATGAAGAACTGTCTCTGTTGTTTTGTGTCCAGCATCTCATTGATACGAATGACCATCCACAAGAACATTTTCTCATAGACAGACTTGCAGAGAGCCATGACAGCATTGTTCACCTTGTAATTCAAGAGTAAATGCGTAATATTAGAATGTTTAGCATGTTTATTATAGCATTTTTTTATTTTACCTGTCATAAATCTAGTGAAGAACACATAATTCATCACCTGAGGGACAGTCTGGCTTTTGGTCACAAACTCGTTTCCGACCTTCACTCTGGGGTAGCAAAGAGCTTTTAGCATGTCAGCGGAGTTCAGGCCCATGAGGTAGGCGATTTTATCAGCAACTGTTAAAACAGAAAGGCTTTTTTAATACAGTGGAATTCAAACTTTAGACTACTAATGTATATTAGTCTTTTTACATTTATAGTCATGTACCCTCAGTGCCATCAGGCTCAGCCTGCTCCTCTCTCTGCTTCTGCTTGAACTTCATGTTGCCGTGATGTATCACGGCACCAGTCAGCTTGTAGATGTTAATTTTTTCATCAGCAGTGAACCCCAGGATGTCAATAGCAGTCTGTGTGGTGTGAAACAATTTGAAAACATTCAAAAATTGGAACTGAACATTCAGTGTGTTTATGATAATGAGATATCCTATGCTTACATCTGTGGCTATAAACTCCTCCACGTCGTTGATGCTCTTAACCGTAATTTCCCCCTGGCTGATCATTGGATAGTCATATGGGTTGGTTGTAATGAGAAGTGCCTCTGCAATG
This sequence comes from Brycinus macrolepidotus, assembly GCA_037974445.1. NCBI lineage: Eukaryota > Metazoa > Chordata > Actinopteri > Characiformes > Alestidae > Brycinus > Brycinus macrolepidotus. The sequence continues at coordinate 15,607,310 of JBBPCZ010000142.1, read as the reverse complement.
AACAACAATGGGCTTTACAAAAATGATAAACATAATAATGTTACATTATGCTATAAAAATAAAGAAACAAATGCCATTACAGAGATCTGTGTTGTGAAATTCAATGTTAATTTTAATCCAGTATTATCTAAACTCACCGAGTAGTTCCGGCTTGTGTCCAGTCATTAACTGGTAGAAGATGTGGTAGCTCCTCTCAGCAGACAGCTGGAATGTTACTCTGGACTTTTCCAACAGATCTATACATACAGTGTATTAATCAGACTGTATACACTAACAGTAATTGTACAGCAACTCAGCAGATACTGAATTTGTGGTATAATGGGTCTTACACGTTTCAATGTCAGCAGATGCCAGTTTTCCAGTGGTGCCAAAATGAATTCTGATGAATTTGCCCTACAAATGAAAATGTTTTGAAAGGCTACTTTCCACTTGGAAATGTTAATAAATTTATTACTACTTTTCCCAAAGTAAATCTTAAAGTTAAATATACAGTTTCTTACGAAACGAGAGGAGTTGTCATTCCTCACAGTTTTGGCATTGCCATAAGCCTCCAGCAGGGGGTTGGCTGCAATGATTTGGTCCTCCAGGGACCCCTAAAATACAATAGCATGTATTCGAGAGAGGAGTCTAAGTACTTAATGATTGTACATACTTAATAATCGAACACATTTCTTTTACCTGCATTTTGCCTGGAACAGGCTCTGCCTTTTTCTGTCCAGACACTGCGATTGTCGCAAAGTACTGGATGACACGTTTGGTGTTCACAGTCTTTCCTGCACCAGATTCTCCACTGGAAATTTATAAAGAAAAGAATGGGAAACACTAAATCGAGTTCTTTTTGATTCAGCTTCTTTTATTGATAAGATACACTCTCAAACACACATACTCACGTGATGAGGACAGATTGGTTCTCCCTGTCTAAAAGAAGAATTTAAATGATAACTTGTGAAGTGCCAAAATCATAGAGACAAAAATAATTTTCATGATATGATATTTCATGAAATATATTTTTCTGATAAGTCTTAATTCAAATCATTTTTATTCACACTGCACTTCACTACAGTTCAACAGGGCAAATTATGCTCTTATATTGAAACATGCGGTGGGTTAATGTAAAGTTAATGTAAAGTTCTGGTGATGTCACAGTATGCTCAGAAAAGCATATTGTGATATAATTTATTATGATTATGATATTTCCCAGCTCCAGTGGCAACAAATAATGGTATAAAAACAGCAAGGCACATGCAATCACAATATCAAGAATCAAAATATGTAGCTACTTGAAAATAAACTTAAGCCATTGTGGGTCTCAAGTGCAAAACACTAGTCCTAAAACACTAGTACAGTCCTAAGTCAAGTTAAGCTAAATAAAGAATGTTTCATGAAGTTGTTGAAGCTTTTAGTTGCCTTGAATTAACTGACTTATGACAGCTAAATTAAAATAAGAAATGAATACTGTCTTTGGATATAGAATTCTGTTTTTTCTTAGGATACAGACTTTTGAGAATCAGCTATGTTTATGCACTTACCAGTGAGCATGAACTGATAGGCGTTATCAGAGATGGAGAAGATGTGGGGTGGGGCTTCAATTCTCTTTTTGCCTCTGTATCCACACACCACGACTGCATCGTATACTGGGAGCCACTTGTAGGGGTTCACAGTGACGCAGAACAGCCCTGAATAGGTCTGCAGGATAAATGTCCAATATTTTAAGGTAATCCTGTTAGCATGTGGCTCATTTATTAATAAGACCTTACACATATTAAAATTTTAGCATAAAATTATCTACTTTGCAATATTTGTAATATGTCACAGATTTTTGCGTTAAACTTACATAGATCATCCATGCTGCATAACGCTCTTTGAGGTTATACAGTACAGCGGGCTCATTGAGGTGGGTCATCATGGCCATGTCCTCAATTTTGTCAAATTTTGGAGGATTCATGGGAAAGATTTCATTTTCTTTCACTGTAATTGTCTGTAGAAAAAACAATTTAAATGAAACTACTCTGATATTTGAGTTTTATTGACTGCACTGAGAGCTCCAATACACTTACTTTTCCACATAATGTTTTGACCGTGGCTTTGCCACCCTCTCGGCCTTGGAGAACCCCTTTGAGGTACATCTCATTGGGCTCAGACACAAAATATGCTGTTTTGGCATCAAATGGTTTGCTCTGAGCCTCAATCCTCTCTTTTTCTGGCTTCCGAAGGTAAATGGCCGCCGGACCAAAACACTCCATCTCACCGTCTCCCATAGTGGCACTTCACTTTGAGAAATGAAAATAATACATAAAAAGATTAAAAAAACATAATCCTTTACACCAGGATAATGGCACAAAATCAAAGTCCGTATTAAAAAGTCATTCTAAGAATTTGTCTCTATTTATACCATTTTAAAATATTTGCACCAGAATGTGTTTCTATTGTTTGCCAAAAACAGCTTCACATTCAGCACAAATTGTTCCCCTGGGAATTTGACTAGAACAGCTTTTTACTGAGTTTATCGTTTTGGACATGCTGGTAACAACACTTTTTGCTGCTGAATTCTTGCCTTGCTGCAGAGACATCAACCCTCTGACACACCTTAATCAGCTAATTACTGTTAGTAGAAGACCCTAATTAGCAGAATGAGGTGTGTTACACCCAAGTTGTCAGTCAGTGTCAATCAAGCATTGACACAACAGCCAGCCTAGAAGTTAGTCCTGAGTTTAATGGTGTGTTAAAGAAATGTGACTCCAGTGTTATAAACTGCAGTATTATGGTTTATCAAATTATCATTTTTTCTGGACCACTGCACTGATTCATGATAGGGCCTTTTGATTAGCTATTGCACTCTAAACAACTTGGTACAGCACTCAAAGTCTTTCACCTCTGTTCCTGTGCAGAGAGAAAACGTGTCTGAAGTTGTTGGTTGGATGTGCTGAAAAGAAAACAATAACCGTTAACAATTAAAGTATAACTGATATGTAATTTTTTTACTTAAATGATATCAGTTTGTTCCTGTTCCAAAAAATAAAGAAGAGCAAAGCTTCATTTAAATGTACAGTTCTGCAATGTAACATACATCTGTGCCTGACAGCACTGTAATGATAATACCCCAGAGACTAGGTGCATCTATTGTCCATTGTTACTCACCTTTGCTGTGTGCGTGATACTTCAAGAAGTCCGAGGCAGCTTCTTATATAGACAGATGAATGTTCAGTCAGCAAAACTGACTTGCTGTATTTGGGCAGGCATTATAGCTCTGCTTAGGTGTGAATTTTTTGCATACTTGATACCTTCGCACCTGTTTCTGACAATGGCTTTAGCATTATTATTTCCCTATTCTAATGGTACACTTTACAGTGTCACCTTAGACTAAACTTTTCTAAAATAAAGACTTTTAGCCCAATTTAAGATGTATAATTGAGATTAAAATTGTTAAGTGAGTTAATAATGCAAGTGCTTTGACTTTGTGTTGTGCTAGATGTCAGTTTGAAAACAAACCATCAAGAGGTCGTTGAAAATTGTTAGTATATTGAAGTATCTTATTTGTAGCCAAGCTTTAGTGAATGTCGTGATGTGAAAGGGATCGGTTACTGAAGAGCAGACATTGTTTTGGTCTTAGGTAAAGCCTAATCTTCTTAATGGACATTGGCTCTAGGGTAGAGCCGAGTTTAGCTGTGGAGACGCTCTCATATGTCACTGGAATTCAGTTTCAAGGTCCTTGGGAGCCTTTCGTATGACAAAGAAGGAAACTTAGACACAACAGTTGTCGCTCTGTGATCTTGTGAGAATGATGATATTTATATCACAACAGTCAGGAGGGCAGTTGTACTGAAGACTTGAGGATGTCTGACAAAGTTACTGTGTCCTATTATTAACATTTCTCAAGAATTATGTTTCCTTCATGCTATGTCTGTTATTTATTGTGATGTTTTGTTTCTGGAGATTTGACATGACCGTGTTCAATAGATCCAGCAACAGTCTAATACTGTGAGATGATATTTTCCACTCTATTAAGATACAAGACTTGTAGGAGTTGCTCCTTCTTTTAGACACCCTTGACCTTTCTTGAAGGGAGAAAGCAAGTTGTCATCAAGTGACTAGATACATGACTGAAAAGGTGGGGTGGCATTCCTGAAGTCACACCACAGACTGGCGCAAATAAATTACACTTAATATTTTCACTTTTCATAGAGCGCTTTAATTGTCTTTACTCAGAGGGGCATGTCTTTAAAACTATCCTCCTGAAAGTGGGTTAAAGCACAGTCCTATTTGCTCTTACTGAAATACTGACTTACTTTGTGTTTTATAACTGATATAACAATGCATTATATCAATAATAATTAGCCTTGTTTCCATGGCTGGAACAAATAATTGAGATAGACAAGTATTTATTGTTATGTCAATGTTCAAATCTTCAGTGTTCGAATATTCGAGTATTTTAAAGCCACAAAGTTTGTAGCCAAAACACAATTCATTAGCAGAGGCCTTTAAAAGGACAGTGATTGTAAATATATATGGTAAAATTAAATAAATAAATAATAACTGGGTTAGTTTAGCCACCCACCTCGCCTCAGAGCCAACAAAGAGCACTGCTTATCACAGAGTTACTGAAGCTGAAGGAGCAGAGATGGCTGAAATCACATGTGTGGGAGCGCTTTAAATTATCAGATGACAAGAAGAATACTCAGTAAGAGGTACGAAGTTGGTAGGTAGGCATGACAGGTTTGATGAGTCATCAAAGTATAAGTAAGTATAGTGAAACCTCAAGCCTCAAGCCTGTTTGTTTTTGGTGAGTTCTGGTAGTGGATGAGACAGGGAACACCAAATACTGCTATTTATTGGGAACAGTGATAAATAAAATAATAAATCTAATTTGGTAACATTACTCCTTTCCCAACTAAGTTGCTCACGAAATCAGTATTTGAACAAGAGGCTACAATGATGGCCAGGGCTCTCAAGTCTCACGCAATGAGCGTGAGACACACGAATCTGGCTGTCTTCTCACGCTCTCATGTCATACCTCCGATTTCTCACGCTGAAAATCTATTTTATCTATCTGCCCACTGCGTTGGGCCAAACACGACTTGCAATCGTTTCATTATGCCTTATGCATCCCTGTACGGCCGTCACCCCCACACACTGCTCCCCGGGTGCTGTGTTCCTGGCTGCCCGCTGCTTCACTTCGTGAATGAGTTAAATGCAGAGAAAGAATTTCGTGCTATTCACACTGTATGCTGTGGTGAGGTCATGTATGACAGAATGGTCACTTTCATTATTGTCTCCTACTGAATATTTACAATTGCAGTAAGTAAAATACCTTTTTAAGGATGATTTTCTGGACATGCATTTAAGTATTCGTTCGGAAATATCATCAAATGCATGAGGTCTGTAAAATCATTTTTGGGTCAAAAGAAAAATGAAAAATAAAGTATGAAAATAAAGTATTAAAAAGTAATACCTAAGAGGGAAAAGAAGGGGGTAGATGAGTTTGGAGATACCAGGCAGTCTAACTTTAGAAAACATTATTTGATTATGTTATTACAAAACAAATAACAATAAAACAGTTAATCACCATCAGTAGAAACCAGTCCAATCAGTCACACCCAGTCCAGATGGATTTTACTCTTCAATATGTTTGTCAGACTTAAGATTACTTAAGATTTGTTTGATTTGTAATATGTTTGTCAGACTTAAGATCACTAAAACCAAAACAGGTGATCTGATGTATGTTTTTAATGGGGGTCAAAATAACTTCGACCAATTAATCACAGAAAAAATATCGCATTAAAAAAATAACTCTGATTAATCACATGCCGCGGTGACCTTTGAGCCGGTCCCATTCTGGCCACAGTGGCTCTGTAAAATGAAGGACGCAGACGCTTGGCCCAGTGAATGGAAAGTTTACATTTAAAAAACGGCTAGATGGATCATTTGATAGGAGTATCGTTCTCTGCAATTAATGCAATAAGGAGTTTTCGTACCATCGGAGTACATCAAGTTTAAAATGTCACCTCAGCGCAAAGGATTTAGGAGCTAACCCGGCGGTCCGAGCCAGCACAGCCCCTGATACCAGCGTCAGCCACGCTGAGCAAGTCTAACTCACCCCCCTGCAAAATGCATTGCAATATCCTGCAGACCAGTTTCAGTGATAGAGGACAAGGGGTTAGCAGAGGTTTTACAGATAGCATCTTCTGACATAACTTATAAGCTGCCATCCAGAAGCACAATTATGTCTAAAATCCAGGGACCCGTTAATAGCTGTCTGTTCTGCCTCGCAAATACTTGGCCACCCTGCCACTTCTGTCACCTGTGAGAGACTTTTTTCACTTGCAGGTAACATAGTCCAAAAGAAGAGGGCAGCCTTGAGCTCTGAGAATGTAAACAAGCTAGATTGTCTGAGTGACTGGCTGAGGGAGAAGTAAGATGTGAGGCAGATGTGTCCACAAGTGTTACAAATTGTTTGAACTTTGCTTAATTTGTCATACAAGATATTTGACAAATAAGTTGAAGTGAGGGAAATGAGACTACTATTGCACTTTAAATGTTAAACTGTTGGTCTCTGCTGAGTTTATTTTGTCACATACAGTACTGGAGAAATAGTGTGAAGGGGTTATTCTGTTGTTACCTCTAGGTTATAATTGTGACTTGAGATACCTTGTATGTACATTGTTTTAAACTGCATCTTATAGATGGACTTAGCTCTATTATTGTTCTTTCTAAAGCATTTTTGATTTTTTTTTCCTCAGCATATTTCCTCAGCATATGTTTGATTGTTGTGACCATTATTGCACATGAACAGTGGAAAAAAAGTTATTAAATAAAAGAGATGTTGAAAGTCTGCAATGTTGATTATTTATTCACTCATATGCCAAAATTCATTTGAATTTTTAAATACTTTTACAGCAAAAAAATGATGTGTGCGATTAATTTAAGTTAATTAATTAGAGAGCTTGTATTTCATTAGATAATTTTTTTTAATCACTTGACACCCCTAGTTTTTAATATATTTCATTTAATTTTTAGAATTGTGTTCCTGCTCTCTGACAAAATACTGCTACTACATCAAAACAACATACAGGTGGGTACCACCTAATACCTTCACTAAAACATTAAGAAGGGACGTATTTACATTATAAGGCACTTATTAATGGGAGTCTCTTTGTAATTTCCTCATAAAAAGGAGGAGTCATCCTACATAAAGCATTACTATTTTTCAGTAAATCATTTTTGCAATTACTAAAAGTACAAATATTTGAAAAGTTTTTTCGGACACAAGTTTTTGTTTAAGGTATATTGGTTTTCGTATAATGAAATCGCGTTTGTTTCGATAATAAAGGTAATGTTAATCCAAATATAGCATTGATTTTTCTTGTACATGTAAAGCCTGTTCCCAACAATGTACTGGACATCATGAAAAAAATGTGAAAGCGGTCTTGCATTTTGGAATAAGCTTTCATATATAGGTTTGCACAGTTTTCACCATCTGTAACAATAGAACAGCCTTTCCTGTTCCCATAATCATGTATATATTTGATTTCACCAGAAGGTTTTTGAGCCACGCATTTCTTTCCAGTTACGCTATTGTCACTGCAGATGCTGAAGGAAATTCCAAGGAATTTACACCGGATAAAATGGTAACATGTGCCTGATAAAATGTTTGAGCATTACATCATCTCCTCAAGGATGGTCTTCTTGAGACTTTGTGCAAATATAGCAGCTTGGTCAGCTGTGCCATAAGTGCATTGCTGTTTGCCAGTGAAGGTCATGCTTGCTATTGTGGTGTCAAGTTTAACTTTTGATATCGGAGTGGTGTGAGCTGTGTTGGTAGAATCAGTCTTGTTAAAAAAGCCTTGTCTGTATACTTGCTTTTAGTATCTGAAAAGAAAGAACAATTTTCTAGAAAAAGTATGTGTTTTTTAACACAGGGAGCTTTCTGCTTTAGAGATTCTCTCCAGAACATGGTTATACTTGTCTTTTTTAGAATTCCCAAATACTTTCTTTCTCCCCACAGTGGTGTTTGCCTACATTTTAGTGAGTGCAAATGGTAATTTCCAGATTTTTTCCTGATTTTTTCCTGTGTTGGGCAAACATGATGTCAGCAAAGATATGTGAGGGGAGAGTATTATCACTGCACAGAATTTTAAAAAAGTGTGCACTATACAGATGAATACATTCTGCATTTATTTTCAAGAAATGCAATTGTGATTGTTTAGAAGTTCATTTAAAGCCAGTTAATTTACATAAGGAAAAAATCATGCAGGATCAAATGCTATAGAGTTCAATTTGGGGACAAATTATAATTTACAAATATTTCTTAAACAGCGTTAATGGTTTCCTTAACCAAAATGATAAACTGTTTTGACTGTCAAGTCTACAGAAGAGCCCAGATAGATCTGCTCTCGATTGTTAGGGCTTGTAGAATGATTACTTATGTCTGCAAACATCTAGAAGAGGGATCTGTTGCTGGCCTTTTTATAATAAGATTACTCTCTATTTAGGGGTACATTTTATTTCAATATGACCAGACTAATCACAGTTTGTTAAAAACTTTGTATTTTTGAGGATCTAGAAATTTAGTGATTAAAAAGCATACTGTGACCACAGCTAGGCCCTGCTCACTCTCCTCAGTGGCACACTGCCATATCACACTGTCAATGAAGTGATTCGTGCTGGACTTGGTATCTGAATTTAGTGCATATTTAAGTTTGAATATAGTAAACATTTTTTTGTGTATACTGTAAAATTTTGTGAAATAATTTTTTTGTGTACTGTAAGGCAGTCTACACAAACTTACAATTTATTAGCCCATAACTGTAATAACACAGTTACTATATATAATATATTTGCAATATATTAGAAACATATTGTAATATTTGTAATATAAGTAATATTTATTGAAAGTCCAAAAAGTCAGAAAAAAATAATTCACAGCATACTAACGACTAAGCTCTACGGTTTGCTTTTTCAACCAAGAATGTTCAGCTGGCCACAATTTTTTTTCTCGGTGATTAAAAATGCAAACATTTGGAAATTATTGCAGCAGTTTTATTAGACTGGTTTGTTAATGGACATTTTACAAGAAATGCATATTATATGATTGCTTGTCCATGCCCCATCTTGTGTTTGTTTTAATCAGTGATCTCCTTGTCCTAAAAAGGATATAAACAAATAGATGTACATGTCATTAATGAAAGGTTATATATAAAATGTATGTTTGTGTGTGTGTACATGTTCTAAATAACAAAAAGTTCATACTGTAAAATTAAAGTAGTGTGTGTTAATGGATGTTATTTGTAGTGATTTGCATTCCTGTGACATTTGTCATGACATTTATTGTGGAACTTTTTGACTAAGCAAAAAGTACCTTTCCAGCATCTCTGCTCTTGGCTTTCAGCTTGTTGACCTGAGACTCGGCGATATCAGCGCGCTCCTGAGCTTCCTCCAGCTCATGCTGCACCTTCCTGAACCTGGACAGGTGAGTGTTAGCCTGTTCCTCCTGTTAGAGCGACACACATCCAACCCATTATTAATTTGAAGTACAACAGTGAATCATTCGTTGGAGAATACAAGTGTTATGGGCTGCACAGTTCATTTAGATCATCCAGTGACAAACTTACAGCTTCCTCAGCCTGTCTCTTGTAGGCCTTCACTTTCAGCTGCAGCTTATTGACAAGACCATGCAGTCTAGTCACATTCTTCTTGTCTTCTTCTGTCTGTAGAGGTTACCTTTGATTAAATTTTGTTTAATTTGTAATCATAGGTAATCAAAATGTACAAAATAAACTAACCTGGTAGGTGAGCTCCTTCACTCTCCTTTCATATTTATGAACCCCTTTTACAGCTTCTGCACTGTGTCTTTGCTCTGCTTCAACCTCAGCCTCCAGCTCACGCATCTAGAATTCATATGTCAAACTTGAATTGGTTACAAAATTAGTGTTTTTAGTTTTCTATTAATTCATGATGCAGCATATCCTAGCCTCCAGTTTATGGAGCTGCTTCTTTCTACATTTCATGGCAAGGTTCTCAGCCTCATCCAGATGATGCTGCAGATCTTTGACTGTAACCTCAAGATTCTTCTTCATCCTCTCCAGGTGAGCGCTGGTGTCCTGCTCTTTCTTCAGTTCTTCTGCCATCATGGCAGCCTTGTGAAGGAACCATGTAATGGCATTGGTATTCTTTCAATCATAAACAATGTGAGTCCAAAAAGGCTATTTTTACTATTAAACACTTACATCTGTAATAGCTTTTTTTTGCTTTCTCCTGAGCATATCTCGCCTCCTAGACTGTGTCATCCATCTCACCTTGTATCTGAACCGAGTCACCCTCAAGCTTCTTTTTGGTGTTGATTAAACTGTTATTCTTTAGAAAGGTGAGAGAAAGACATAATTCAAATATTTTAAAGAGCAATTTTATAGAGGGTTATATGTGGAAGCAACTCACCTGAGAGTGCAGCAATGTCAAGCACTCACTGGCATCCACCAGCTCTTGTTCAGCCACTTTGCGGCCTCTCTCTGTTTGCTCCAATGCAGCTCTCAGCTCCTCAATCTCTGCCAATATGAGGTTATTCCTGCGCTCCACCATGGCAGTCTGCTCCTTCATCTCTTCCTGACCTCTGAGAGCCTTATCAAGGTGTAGTTGAGCATCCTGAAAGTAATTCTTGTTAAAAGACTCTTCACAATGGGTCATTTTTAATCAGTGAAGGGAACAAAACGATGGAATTGTTTACCTTGAGCTGTCCTTGGACATTCCTGAGCTGTTTTTGGGCCTCAGCAGCCTGACGGTTTGCATGGCTCAGCTGAATCTCCATCTCATTGAGATCTCCCTCCATTTTCTTCTTAACTCTCAGGGCGTCATTCCTGCTCCTGACCTCAGAATCCAGAGTGCTCTGCATGGACTCAGTCACCCTCTGGCTGTTCCTCTTGATCTGCTCAATTTCCTCATCCTTCTCAGCCAGTTTCCTGTCAATCTCACTCTTAACCTGGTTGAGCTCAAGCTGGACTTGAAAGAATCTCGGACTCATATTCAAATGTGCCCTGAAAAATTGTGTTGATAATAATTATTTCCATCCATTTGCACCATAAAACTTAGTTGAATGTCCAAGGTTACCTCAGTTTCCTCAAGTGCAGTCTGGATTTCTGATTTCTCTGTCTCCACTGCCTTTTTTGCTTTCTCCAGCTCATGGATGGTCTTTCCAGTTTCACTGATCTGTTCAGTCAAGTCAGAGATCTCCCCTGAGGGCAAGACAAATTTCATTTGAATTAATTATTTTATAGACTTTTTAGTATCCTTAATTGTTCAGTATATTTACATCTGAGAAACATACGCTGTAGATTCTTGTTCTCTCTTTTCATGGTCTCCAACTGGTCAAGAGCTTCCTCATATGAGTTCTTCGTCTTAAAGAGCTCAACACTGAGAGAACGAGCCTCTTTCTGAGCTCCTTCTGGCTCAGCCTGACTTTCCTCATATTTCTGCTTCCATTCTGCCAAAACCTACAAAATGTAGATGAAAGTTAGATTCTGTGCCACTCCAGGGATTCAGCACTGTTGGTTGCATCATTTTAACTGAGATGCTTGACGACTTTTGAGATGCTTGACCTTGTCACGTTCCGTTGTTTCTTGTCAAGGTGGCAGCCAGTGCATTAGCTCTCTCAACATCAGTCATGAGGTCCTCCACCCTGCAGTCTCTGCGTGGTCTTCTCCAGAGAGGCACACTTAGAGTTTACAGCTTCAATCGATTCCTTAGCATCTTGTAGACGCTGGATGAGTTTTTTTCTGTGGTGATAAGCTCATCTAAGAATTCAGATTCAGAAAACTTTTTTGTCTATCAAAATGTGTGTGTGTGTGTTTGTGTGTATAATTAAACAGTATTTTTCAAATGCAAAAATTCATGAGAACACCTCAAACTTACAAATATACCTACACAGAGCCACACAGTACCGGTCTCACAGACCATGTTGCTCTCTGGAAAAAATGCCTTTTATGTGGGTAAAGCTTGCCTCCTGAGTTCCTCAATCAGCTGTGTGTAAACTTGCTTCCCTTTGGTCAACTGGGAAACAAGGGATTCTTTTTCTTCCAGTTGATGGCTGAGTTCACCGTGGAATAAACCTTGGATAAATCATGTTATCAAAACCAAACACAGAGCAGATGTACGGATGAACACAGGTGCAACAAGCCTATAAGTGGCATGTTTAGACTTCTGTGCCCGTTTTGTAAATAACACATGGGCAGAATGTGTCTGCTTTGCAACTGAAACTGGTGTAAAAGGCTTTATAGAACAGGGAACCTCCTCTCCTCTGATCTACACTAGATAACGAAACCATAACACAGCAAGAACAATAAATAATGAACACAGAAATGAGCTCATAATTTAACATTAACCAGTTTGTCAGTAGAATTTGAGCCAATTTGTTATACATATACTTTATTTGCTGCCTTACCCATTACTAGGTTGGCTGATATTTATTTATTTATTTTAATTGAAGATGCAAATTTTAATGAGTACTACTGAAACATCCCAACAAACTATTTTGTATTTTTATTCATGCAAAGCACTAGTGTTCAGTAGCATCACTGCTGTTTGTTATGGTTGTTTTTTCGTTTAATGTGGAATGTTTGTAAGTATATTTTGTCAACCTAACAGTAGTGTCCATTTACTTTACCACACTGAGTCTGATACTGCTTATGGCATTTCTAGCTTACACACTAATGTTGGAAGATTGTGACTACAAATATGCATGCATTCTTACTATATCCATGCTGGGACCCATTTGATATGCTCTTTACTTTCTACCAGAACCACAAAAGTATACCATTGTATGTTTTCTGGAAATGTAGAGTTCCCTGCATGTGTTAGGGCAAAAGTCCAGCCTATATGTTGCATAACACTGAGTTTATTTAGATTGCAAAATGCATGTTAATGACTGGTGCGCAATGTCTTTGTTGCTTGTTACCTTCAAAGAAAAAAAAAACGGCTGAAAAAAACCTGCAGTAAATATCAGCTGATCATCAATATTTATGGCAATTTTGTAATAGATAAAGTATTTTTTTTTATCTTTCCGCCCTACAGACTATGGGTCTGATGTACCCCAAATAATCTGGACTTTTGTCCTTGTGCACTTATTATAACTTTATTTACCATTCTCAATCTGTAGCCGTGCTTTTTGTGCAGTCAGGTCAGTCACCTGACGGGCATGTTCATCATTCCTAGCTTTCAGTTCGCTTAACTCATCCTCTAGGGTGCGGCACATCTTTTCTAGATTGACCTACAAATAGATTAATTTACATGAAGCACTTTTTAAAATAAAGACCATAACATGGCTATGTGTAAGTTGTGCATGGTTTTATGTGTAATTACTTTTCAGACAGAATTAACAGACATTAATTCTGTTCCTGCTAAGCATAAATCATCCAGTCATGTTGAATGAAACTGTATTTTGCCTCTTAATTTTGTTCAAAATACCTTTGATTTTGCTAGAATTTCCATATTACTGGAAAGGTCATCTATCTCCATCTTATATTCACTCTTCTCTTTCTCCAGCTTCTGTTTAACCCTTTGAAGGTTGTCAATCTACTCTCCAAGCTCAGCAACACTGTCAGCTTGTTTTCTGCGAAGAGCAGCAGCTGTGGCTTCATGCTGCAGAGTGGACTCTTCCAGATCACGGCGCAGTTTCTGGAACTCAGCCTCACGCTTCTTGTTCATCTCAATCTGAGCAGCAGTGGCACCACCCGCCTCTTCCAGCCTCTCACTGATCTCTTCAAGTTCCCTGGAGAGATCAGCTCTCTGCTTCTCAACTTTAGCTTGAGCTGCACGCTCAGCCTCAATTTCCTCCTCCAGCTCTTCAATACGAGCCTGAAAGTTAGAATTTCAGATATTACCAGTTGATATTTCAGCAGAAGAGTGAAAAATCCATTATGTTCAGCCATAAAAGAGAACCTTACTTGGATTTCTTTTATCTTCTTCTGAAGCTGGGCCCCCATGGCTTGTTCATCATCTAGCTTACTTGAAGGTTGGCTGATTTCAAAGTCTTTCCTGTTTTGCAAAAATAGAAGTTCCAATGAATTTTACTTTTTAAAGAAAGAATTCAGTGTAATTACATATTTTTATTATTTATATTTCAAGGTATACTTGTTTAGCTTTTCTTCAGACAATTGCTTTCCATTCTCCAGATCCATTATGGAGTCCTGGGCCAATTTCAGATCACTATCAAGCTTCCTCCTAACTCTCTCAATGTCCGTACGAAGTTTCTTCTCTTGCTCCAGTGAACATTAAAGCTGAAACCAGTGCAATTACAAATACCATAAGAGAAAATTACTTTTGAGCATTCCTGAAAAGGAGTTACTTTATAAATTCTTACGTCGTCTATTTGATGCTCAAGCTTTGTCTTGGATTTGGTCAAAGTGTTGATTTTGTCTTCCTCTGCCTGTAAATCGTCAGGAGTCTGCTGGTGTGCCTCTTGGAGGACTTTCTTTTCCTTGGTAAGTTTGGCAATACTCTCTTCCTGAGAGGCCATCTCTTCAGTCAAATTCTTTACCTGTGCGAAAGCGTTTCGGACAAGTGTATCCTGTCCACCATATTAGAGTGATTTGTCTTTGGCTTAATTGCGATAGCTGGATGATTTTGGAGAAACACTTCTGCTAAATTTGGTAATGTATTAATGTAGCATAATGTAACACACCTTGTTCTCAGTAGCATGCTTCTCCTTCTCCACTTTAGCCAAGGTGAGCTCCAGATCATCAATGTCTTTCTTAAGCTCAGAGCACTCATCCTCCAGTTTCCTCTTCTTGGCGGTCAGCTCAGCATTGATTTCCTCCTCATCCTCTAGTCTTTCATTTGTCTCTTTGAGTTTGGCTTCACATTCATGAATGAGCAGATGTTGTACTGGATTGTAAAGATGGATTCTCTAAATTTTAGATAATCTTATTGAGTTCCATAACAGTAAAGTTTGTATGTTAATTATTTTACATTACGTGTACTTTATATATATTCTAACTACTTATCTACAAATAAATATACCTCCTCTCCACCATCTTGACAAACTCTCTTCTCATAAGGAAACCAGGACCCAAAGCTTGTGTCATTGTGACCAGAATTGTTAATTTATCATCTCGCATCTCCTCAAGAGTACCTAGCAGACCAGCTTTGAAGAACACGTACCAAAATAAACAAAAAATCTCTCATCTACATAGATATGTTGTTTAAGCATCTACATGCTTTGTGTTAAAAACGCTGTCATGAAACACTTAAGCATTTTTAATGAAATATTTAATGAGACCGGAAGGCTATGTTATATGCTAACAGGGGTCTAACCTATGCTACCCAAAGATTATCGGCTTACCAGTACCACCATTGATTTACACCTGTTCTTACTTAATTCAGTGGCAAATCATAACAGCCTTGTCTAACGGAACGTATCAGTGTGTACCTTAGTGTGTCCAAATTTGTACTGGGTGTGGTCCACATCAATGGACCTCTGAAGATTCTCTGCAGCTGTCTTGTTGTCAATGAACTTTCCGTCTGGGATGGCACCGGCATTCAAGATTTTGTATCTGTTTTAAAGCTGAAAACTTAGTGAAAATCAAGTTAAAACCATAATAACTTCACAGATATTGAAGTATACAAACTAAACTAGATTGTATTTCCACAAGAAAATGCGAAGTGAAGTCTGCTGTGCATTTAACTCCTCAAAATTGATTTGTTTCTCCTTGTTTTGTCCCTGTCTATTCGCTTTAGCCGTGACGTCACAGACTCTCTCTCCGAAACACATTTTAAGGGTGACTCGACCGTCTGCTCTCTCTCCCCATATATTACAGAGGTAACTCGACCACTAAAATTAATTTTTTAAATGATCAATACTCGGCCCCTGATCAACCAATCAAAAGTCTGAATACATGTGCACTGCACCGGATATTAGGGACATTTTGACATTGGAATTTTGCCAAACTTCAATAAGTGCTCCGACAAATTGGAGACACCCAAATATTGGTTTTATGGACCAAAAAAAAGTTTGCACAAACCCCCCCCCAGAGATTTGAACCCTAATCTTCTGATTCCGAGTCCAGCACTTTAGCATTGCACCACCAGAATTGACTAGCTCTTATTAAACTCTTTATGAGTATGGCTGAACGGATAGGCTGATTAAACCACAACAAACAGTGACACACGTCTTTTTTCATATAACTGACCTGAGCTGTAGTGAAGTCTGTTTATGAGTCTGCTGTGTGTTTTGCTCCACGTTTGTTTCTTCGTGTTTGGGTTTTTAAGCTTTTTGTCTGTTCCCAGCCCGCTTATCCGTGATGTCACAGATTCTCTTTCTGATACACATTTTAAAAGTGACTTGACCATTCTCTCTCTGCCCCCATATATTACAGAGGTCTCTCGACCATTTTTTATATAATCAATACTCAGCCCCTGATCAACCAATCACAAAGTTATATACAAGTGTACAACTACGGATATTAACAGACATTTTGACATTGGAACGGTCAGATGAGAAGCGATGCCTTTTTAACTATAAAAAGAATAAAAAAAATAAATAGAAAACTTAAAAAGAACAGCAGAAGCAATCACAGTAATAATTGACCTTTGCTTGAAGTCACCGTAGAGGATTCTGCTGGGGAATCACTTTCTACGGATTCTGATACTCTCCAGAACACCATTACACCTCAGCTGTTGGATGACCAGGGCATTCTTCATCACACCTAAAGTGGCCAGTGCAATGTTAAAGTTGTCCATATCTATTTTGAAAATTTAAATGTTTAACAGTTACTATGTTTTGGAGCTCTTTAAATTGGTCATCAGTTTGGCCAAGTTCTCCTGTGAAAATGTTGATAGTCTCTGTTAGGATATCTAAATATACACTGCATGCCATTTTTTCTTTTGGAACATCGAAGGTCTTTTCTATACAGTTTGAATTTCAGTGTAAAATTATTCTTACTCTGAAAAGAGCAGACACCTTTCTGGAAGGAACCACCTTTTTTTTGTAATATCGCAGCTGTGAAATTAAAATCATTCACAGTTGCGATATTACAATTGCAATAATGTAGTGTCATGCTGTTTAACATTTGAATGCAAATAGATACATTTATAATTAGTTGCAAAGAAGTTGGTGGATTTTTTCATCTTACTCTTTTCATCAGCAGAGGCATGACTTGCATACAGAAGTTTGTTTGCTGACTTCTGGTACAGCTGGACAACAGAGTCATTCAGGGGGTCCTTGTTCTTGTCCAACCAGCCTGTAATGTTGTAGTCCACTGTGCCAGCATAGTGCACTAGAGCAAAGTGGGCTTCGACTTTTCCCTTGGCAGCCTTTGGCTTCTGGAAGACTGCATTTTTGCCAAGATGTTGGTCATGCATCTTGTTGCTGAAGGATGTATCTGTGGCCTTTGTAAACATACACTCCTCTTTGAGGATGGAGAAGATGCCCTTTGGCTGTTAGTGATTAATTCTTCTCTTGGTTAAATAATTGCACATTACCTGAGGGACAGTCTGGCTTTTGATCACAAACTCGTTTCCGACCTTCACTCTGGGGTAGCACAGAGCTTTCAGCAAGTCAGTGGAGGTCAGGCCCAAGAGGTAGGCGATTTTATCAGCAACTGTTAAAGCAAATTATTATTTTAATGAACACAATGTTCATTATACAGTCCAATGCTTGTAACAAGGCCAAAAAAGTCATATTCTTCATATTTACCCTCAGTGCCGTCAGGCTCAACCTGCTTCTCTCCCTGCTTCTGCTTGAACTTCATTTTGCCGTGATGCATCAAGTCAGCTTGTAGATGTTACTTTTCTCATCAGCGCTGAAGCCCAGGATGTCAATAGTAGTCTGTTTAGAGTGAAACAGAGTGGAAGGAGTCAGCAGAGGCATATTTTTACAGTAGCTTTAGAAGATCAGTGAAGGTGTACTTACATCTGTGGCAATGAATTCTTCCACATCATTGATACTCTTAACTGTGACTTCACCCTGGCTGATCATGGGGTAGTCATAGGGGTTGGTGGTGATGAGCAGTGCCTCTGTGAAAGGAATAATAAAACCAAGTCTTAAGTATTACAGCTTATGGATCTTGACATAGCAGCAGTAACACTTTCCATACCAAGCAGCTCTGGCTTGCGTCCAGTCATGAGCTGGTAGAAAATGTGGTAGCTCCTCTCAGCGGACAGCTGGAAAGTGACTCTTGACTTCTCCAGAAGATCTGCTGATACATTTGTAAAGAGTTGTCATTCTTAAATATACTGTGTATTTTCTGTATTTTTAAAGTTTTTTATGTATCTAATGTTTAAACTCTGTGCACATGGAATCAAGAGACCTTATAAGACTCAGTCAGTTTTTGAATTAAGGCAAAATAAGTTTGTCAAAGCTGTGATTGCTCCATACAGTGTGGGTAATCTGGTCATTGTAATTCCACTGGAAATTGCCAGTGGAATATGCATATGAATATAATTTAACTGAGAGATGAAATCATGTTTCATAGAACTGCATAACAAAGTGCACACCCAGTGACCGGAACTTACAGGTTTCAATATCAGCTGAGGCCAGCTTGCCAGTTTGTCCAAAATGAATTCTGATGAATTTGCCCTGGGAATTCAGGTGTTTATTTAGAATTTAATGTGTATTTTTCATTATGCTCTGTCAGTTTCAGCACTGATTTTGTGTGTACTTACAAAACGAGAGGAGTTGTGATTCCTGATGGTCTTGGCATTACCATAAGCCTCCAGCAGGGGGTTGGCTGCAGTGATCTGGTCCTCCAGTGAACCCTAAACACGGTATAAGATATTTATGAACAATTCTGCTGAGTACTGATACAGGCATAATTCACATGCAGCAATAGTTACCTGCATTTTGCCAACAGCAGACTCTGTCTTCTTCTGCCCGGTCACTGTGATTGTTACAAAGCACTGGATGACATGTTTAGTGTTTACAGTCCTTCCTGCACCAGATTCTCCACTAGGGACAGAATGAGTAATTACATGTTGTTCCTTAAAAAAATCTTAAAAATACTTAAAACTGTCTTAAATGTTCTGGAACATTAATATAGTTTGATGTGAATCTGCACTTACGTGATCAGGACAGATTGGTTTTCCCGATCTACAGAAATTGTGAAGTTTATTATTGTTGACACATCAATGAAGTGCCCATTTTATATAGAGACAGTTGTGCACTGTGAAGCTATGACCCACAATGATTGTATTTCATGCATTATTTCATTTGTAAAGGCAAAGGCCCCATACCAGTGAGCATGAACTGATAGGCGTTATCAGAGATGGAGAAGATGTGGGGTGGGGCTTCAATTCTCTTTTTTACCTCTGTATCCACACACAACGACTGCATCGTATACTGGGAGCCACTTGTAGGGGTTCACAGTGATGCAGAACAGGCCTGAGTAGGTCTGCAGATGCAAATACAGATATTTACAGAGTGCCATTATAGTGTTACCTCTTGTGTATATATGATTTTATTTGTTCGTTCTTTGTTAAACTTACGTAGATCATCCACGATGCGTAACACATTTTAAGGTTATACAGCACAGTAGGTTCACTGAGGTGGGTCATTATGGCCATGTCCTCAATTTTATCAAATTTTGGAGGATTCATGGCAGAGATCTCGTCCTCATTAACTGTGATCATCTATAAAATGACAGTGGTTAGATTACCACACACCAGTTGATTTATTGCTCTGTGTATATAGCAATGAATTGCTGTATCAGGTTTACACAGTTGTTATGATATCACTCAGAGGGGAACCTCTATGGTCTTCTAAACTTTCAGTGAAGGTTTTTACAATTTTTGTTTGCCAAGCTAGTATTGTAGTAATAGACTTGTTTGATTGAAATTTTGTTAGGAAACAAGGGGGTTACAATCTCGAAATGCAGGATGAAAATGTATATATTTCTTGATATTTTTCAGGTAAACCAAGCTAGCTCAGCTGTTAATTTATGAACTGGACAGAAGGACTTGCACGTCTAATTAACCATCAAAATTAGTAAGCGACCAGACACCTTTTTTTTCTAATGGGCGAGACCAATTTAAAAATTAATCAACTCATCATTATTGTGACATTAGTAAGGACGAGTATTCCCACTCACACACACATAGGTCATTAAAAATTCTTGGTGATTCATTAACTCAGCCTTGCACTAAACACAAAATAATTCTGGCCTGAAATCTAGACTGAAGTAAGTTTAGTCTAGGAAAACAAAAACCCAGACACATGTTTGGTTAGACTGATGAAAAGGCTTTCTTATGGTATGCCTTTCAAATGGTTATCAGGCATGGATGTGACTTCTAATTGCATGTTTTTCAGACTACCCTAAAATAAACCCACTCTTCCTGCAAAACTGTGATCCTTGTAGAAATTTTTACCTCTCTGACCATTCTCTTCACTGCGCGTAAAATGAACATGCACTCTTTTCCAGGCTGGTTCACTACAGTGCCAGTTTCAAATGTAAAAGTTCCCCGGAAGTGGAAATGGTGTACACTTGTTGTCCTTTCACTTACTTTGCCACACAGAGTTTCAACAGTGACTTTGTTACCCTCCCTACTCTTTAATGTACCCTTGAGGTACATCTCAGTTGGCTCAGGAACAAAAAATGCTGTTTTGGCATCAAAAGCTTTGGATTGGGCTTCCAACCTCTCCTTTTCTGGCTTGCAGAGATAAATGGCAGCTAGGCCAAAACACTCCATCTCTCCATCCCCCATGATGGCACTTTACTGTTGAGTCAAAAAAAAGTTTGACAATCCTGCAGTGTGTTTACATTAACACTTCATGTAGATAATACCTCATACTGCAAAGATGGCATGTCAGTGACTTTTATAATAAAAAAACATGAAGTGAGAGGTGAGATCACTTTATTTTTATATGGAAATAAACATCTGAGCATCATAAAAAGGGGTAATTTACAATAAATATGCAAAGACTGTCACCTTTGCAGGGTGCTTTGGGAAGTCTCAGTGGCAGAGCAAGTCTCTTATATATCACAATTTATGTTAACTCAGCATAACTACTGAGCTACATTTGGTCATGTGTTTGTACTTGATGTTCTGTATTTCTTCCCTAAAAGGCAACATACTCATAGTAACAAATGAATGTATTCCCATAGTGACAAGATACTTGTATATCATTAACCTCAGCACAATAAGCCTGTCTGACAAGGCAAGACAGTCTGATGTTCCAAGGTCACTAATTCTTTTTGAAAAAATTTTTTAGATGTAATTAACTGCAAAATCAAGTGGTGATGTTATAAATAGTTTTATCAGTTAGAGTTTTGTTAAAGCAACTAATTTGTATCAGCATATTCCTTTTTACTGTTTATGATTCAAGGTTATTCAAGTTGCCACAATATGTTATGCCTGTTAAAAACATAATTAAAAAAGAATAACAAAACCAAACCAAAAACAAATATTCTTAAAAATGGTCAAATGAAAATGCAAAAACATTCTTTAATTTTAATGGAACTTATTATCAATTAGTCAGTTGTTTCAGCAGATGCTTACTTGGCAATAAACGTTTACAGAGTGCTGCGTGTGATTAACATGATTCTTGAACTGAATCTGTGCCAGTTGATATCTTAACACACTGTTCTTTTTGGGAATAAATACAAATATAGAAACAACTCCACGGCCCTCCCAGGCAGTATAAAATTACTTTTTTTTTACCTTAAGATTTTACCTTAAGATAGTTGTTGTACCTTTGATAAAGTAAAGTGGCACCTTATAGTCACACATGAACATACCACAGCACAGCACAGCACACAGTGTGAAATTCTTTCTTTGCATTTAACCCGTTCACCAAGTGACGCAGGCGGCTGCCACCAACGAGGGGCGCTCGGGGAGCAGTGTGTGGGGACAGTACCCTTGCTCAAGGGTACCTCAGTGATGACACTAGCAGTTGGGAATCGAACCCAGAACCTTCTAATTACAAGGTGAACACCCTAACCACTAGGCCATCTGCTTCCCCTGTAAATGATAGTACATTTACAGTGTTTGTAGCTTGATGAACAAAACTGAATCTTTTTTCTGGCGGTGCACACTCCCATTTACATTATATGAACACGGTTATTGTGGGGTATAGTTACTGACTGAACTCCATCAGCGGCTACACAGTTTACCTTCCCCCCCTCTGATCTGTCCATTGGTGAACAGATAATGACCTGGGACCACTGTTACTGGTGACTATGTACAAGAGTTAAAGAGTATGCAGACACTTCTTTTAATTAGTACATTCAGATACTTAAAGGTGCACCTATTGCTAACACAGATATTAGCGGTATACACGCATCTTCTTTGATCTCCATAGCAGCCACACATGATTCTTTGGAGTTATCTGGAGCATCAAAAGTTTAACAAACTCCCTTTAAATACCCTTGATTTTAGAAGAACTGTTGGATGAGCAGTTGTCTGCAAAAGTTTGGACATATACTGTATTATTTGGTGAGCAACTCAACAGAGCAATGATGCCAGCATGGTAATGGTATGTTACTGGGCATTACACTGGTATGAGAAATTGACTACTGATGAAGGACTAGAGGATGAATAACTTAGATTGCACATACTTTAAAGTAAAGTGGCCCCTTATAGTCACGTGTGAACACACCACAGCACACAGTGTGAACTTCTTTCTCTGCATTTAACCCATTCACCAAGTGGAGCAGTGGGCTGCCACCAATGAGGAGTGCCACCTTGCTTGAGGGTACCTCAGTGGTGTCACTAGCAGTCCAGGGATTCAAACCCACAACCTTCTGGTTGCAGGGGCAACTCCCTAACCACTAGACCACCAGCTGGCCCATGCTTTCCTTACTGTGGTGAATGTTTTTTTTAATTTGGGGGTAAGTAAAGTTTGGTTCATCTGGTTTCTTGCTGTCCTCACATTTTTCTTCCTAAGATTGTCGGTTTTACTTTACCTAGCAGCAGAGCTGTGATAGATTTCTGTCTGTAAGCATTCAGATTACTTACTGAAGTAAACTTTGTTCCAAATGTATGTATTTTTTCATCTCTCTTCAAAAATGCTGACGTATTCTGTGTCCATATACATCAAGAAGAAACAATCAATATATGAAATTACTTAGATAGCTAAAAAATTAAAAATGTCCTACGTCTGTATGGAAATATAAGACTTGGATTAAAAATGGTGATACACCTCTTCAGTGATTTCTCAATAAATCCTTTATAAATGGATTTTCATTTTTAATGAATGCCATGAAATTATAATCCATTATAAACGTTTCTGTTCTTGAAATCAAGTGCAAAATTGAAATCAGTTGACTTTTTTCTTTACATTCTGTAAATATTTCTTGAGCATGAAAAACATTGCAGAATCATAAAGGCAATATTTTGACCATTTAGAAACAAGGCTGTGTCTTATTGAAATATTTTGCCAAGGTGACATAAAATACAAACACATGAGAATTCAGGCAGCATTTTTATTCAACTGGTTTGTAAATGGACATTACAAGAAATTCATATTATATGATTGCTTGTGAATGTCCCATCTTGTGTTTCATTCAGCGATGTCTTTGCCCTAAAAATAGATTTACATTTTGTTAGTAAAACATGTATTTGTATGTATAAGGATAGTTAGGTGTCATTAGATTGTATTGGTGGTTTTTGTTCTCTTCTGTAACATTTGTAGTGAACTTGTTTGACTGAACAAAATGTACCTTTCCAGCATCGCGGCTTTTGGCTCTCAGCTTGTTGACCTGGGACTCGGCGATGTCAGCACGCTCCTGGGCTTCCTCCAGCTCATGCTGCACCTTTCTGAACCTGGACAGGTGAGTGTTAGCCTGTTCCTCCTGTTAGAGTGACAAGCATCCACCCAGTTATTAAAAGCCAGTACAATAACAATGTATGTATAGTTTGACCCAAAAGGTTATCCAGTGGCAAACTCACAGCATCCTCAGCCTGTCTCTTGTAGGCCTTCACTTTCAGCTGCAGCTTATCCACAAGATCCTGCAGTCTAATCACATTCTTCTTGTCCTCTTCTGTCTGTAGAGGTTGCACTTGGTTAAATTTTGTTTACTTTATAGACATATGTAATCAAGTGTTTAACAAGTTTATTTTGTACCTGGTAGGTGAGCTCTTTCACTCTCCTTTCATATTTACGAACTCCTTTTACAGCTTCAGCACTGCGTCTCTGCTCTGCTTCAACCTCAGCCTCCAGCTCACGCACCTTAAATTAGATATTTATATGTCAAACTTGTAAAGTGGTCACAGAATCAGTGTTTTTTTAAAGAATGCAGCATACCCTAGACTCCAGTTTCTGGAGCTGCTTCTTTCCACCCTTCATGGCAAGGTTCTCGGCCTCATCCAAACGATGCTGCAGATCTTTGACTGTAACCTCAAGGTTCTTCTTCATCCTCTCCAGGTGAGCGCTGGTGTCCTGCTCTTTCTTCAGTTCTTCTGCCATCATGGCAGCCTAGTAAAGAAACCATGTAATGGGTTTAGTGTTCTTTGAAGTTTAAATCATGTGGGTCCAAATCAGGGTATTTTTTATATTAAACACTTACATCTGTAATAGCTTTTTTAGCTTTCTCTTCAGCATTTCTTGCCTCCTGAATTGTATCATCCACTTCACCTTGTATCTGAACCAAGTCAGCCTCAAGCTTCTTTTTGGTGTTGATTAAACTAGTATTCTTGTAAAGGAAGAAATAAATAAATAAATAATTAACCAAATAATAAAAAAAACTTGGTGGTTAATTGCTACTACGTTGATCACACTGAACCTCATTTTAGTGGAAATTATGTCCACTGGCCAGTTCATCTGCATTTTAAAGGTAATTACTTAATAAACTAATACTTAATACTTAATAAATTAATTTCAAAATAGTTAACCTCACCAATTCACACAAAATAGACTGGGACTAAATGAATATAAACCATAACAATACACAACAGCTGCAGAAATTAAATACAATTAAAAATGTTTATATGCAGAATTACGTAGAATGTTGAGTTAATCATAATCCTGTATATTTGGGCATTAATACTCTGACTTAGAAATAATTTTGAATACAATTTTGAGTGGCATTTAGATGAAGAATAAAGGTAAATTAATAGAAAACAATGACTAATCTACTCAAATATTTATTTTTGATTTATTACCCTATATATATTTGAGTTTAGAACAGCTCGTTTCTAATTTCCCGCTGCAGAAAGGGCTGCACTGCTGAAGGTCTATTACCTTTGACAGGCAGATTGATTATACAGTCAAACCAATTTTAACATGGCTCGTAGGCTTCCCGTTGAAGGCTTAAGATTATTTCCATGCACGTTCATAAGAACAGCAAAGTTATTTGAAACAACTCACCTGAGAGTGCAGCAATGCCACACGCTCACTGGCATCCACCAGCTCTTGTTCAGCCACTTTGCGGCCTCTCTCTGTCTGCTCCAGTGCAGCTCTCAGCTCCTCAATCTCTGCCAGCATCAGGTTGTTCCTGCGCTCCACCATGGCAACCTGCTCCTTCATGTCTTCCTGACCTCTAAGAGCCTCATCAAGGTGCAGTTGGGCATCCTGAAAGTAAGGCTTGTTAACAGGCTCTTCCAAATTTGTAACTTTTAATCAGTGAAGGGAACAAAACAATGGAATTGTTTACCTTGAGCTGTCCTTGGACATTCCTGAGCTGTTTTTGGGCCTCAGCAGCCTGCCGGTTAGCATGGCTCAGCTGAATCTCCATCTCATTGAGATCTCCCTCCATTTTCTTCTTGACTCTCAGAGCGTCATTCCTGCTTCTGATTTCGGAGTCAAGAGTGGTCTGCATGGACTCAATCACCCTCTGGCTGTTCCTTTTGATCTGCTCCATCTCCTCATCCTTCTCAGCCAGCTTCCTGTCAATCTCACTCTTAATCTGGTTGAGCTCAAGCTGAACACGAAGAATCTTGGACTCCTCATGTTCAAGTGTGGCCTAAAGAATGATGTTGATGATAAGCATTTTTGTGCAAATTGGATTTTACCATTAAACTTAGTTAGAAGTTATGTCAAGGGTTACCTCAGCTTCTTCAAGTGCAGTCTGGATTTCTGATTTCTCTGTCTCCACTGTCTTTTTTGCTTTCTCCAGCTCATGGATGGTCTTTCCAGTTTCACCAATCTGTTCAGTCAGGTCAGAGATCTCCTCTGTGGGGAAGTTACATGAAATTCACTGGATTGTGCCAAATTTTATTTACATTTTCACATCTTAACAGCGGTGGAGGAAGTACTGAAGCTTAGTACTTAAGTAAAAGTACAAGTATCCTGCAAAATATGTACTCAAGTAAAAGTAG